>CM067217.1:143351968-143989727 GCA_034190945.1 Octodonta nipae
TTACTGTCATTGTTTTTGGAATTGCTGGCAGTTGAGATCTGATAAACAAATATTAAGTGTGTCACATACGGAATACGCAAATGAAAAACAATTTGTACCGAACAGTGAGAAGGCAAAAAAGATACTCTTCTAGTTACATACTTTTCAGTAAAAGGTTGTTTTATTTACTTTGTTCATTGGTGGTTTCTTTATACATTGCTCGTCAAGGTGCTTTATACCTTATGGAATGCCTTTTGCAATCTAAGCTCTAGCTATTGTATTCTTGTCGCATGCTTCATTTATGGATTTACTATATACTGGGTGTAAAGTTTTGTAATATCTATAACTGATTTCGTGACTTTTTGCCTTAAAATGTCTATTTCAGTAGTCACTTCTGTTTAAAATTTAATTGTCAACAAAAACTGCATTTTACGAACTCTTTATTATTTGCAATAATCACAGCTTATCAACGGATAAAAATAAGGTTAGTGATATGTGTTAACTAGTCTAGTGTGAAGGAGCATTTCTTTGTGATGACAAATGAAATAATGAAAATATCATTTTTATTTGTTATTTAATAAAAGCTAAATTGCCAAATTTACCTGTCAGTAAGATTTGCAGTTGAATAATAGAAGAAATATGTATGTGTTGAATTAATCTTACTCTATTTGTTAATTCTTAGGTTTTTACTTTTATAATGATACGTATGTGGTAATGATTCCTAAAATTTAAAATATTTATTCCATTTATTGATATTGCATAAAATGACAGCTTTGTATGTTTTGGTCATTTAAACATACCGTTTAAGTATATTAATTCTTAACATCACATTACTAGTTAAAATTATCGAATCAATATTAATTATTAAAAATTATTAAAGTATTTTCACATGATTATCTTTGACTGTTCTAAAGTATCCTGTTTTCGTTATTATTGTTTAAAAAGTGTTTAAATTATCTTGAAATTTCTTCTTATGTGTTTAATAACTTTTTGGAAGTAATACTACTAAATATGTAATTTCCGATTAAATATTATATTGTTGGTATTCATGTAAATGCTATCTATAACTAAGTTAATTTTCCATTGCCATTAATATTTTGTATTTAGAAATTTTTTGGGAATAACTCCACGCTTCAGCAAATGGCTGTATATATTAGACCCTGTTCTCAATGGCAAGCATAACTGTATCCTAATTCATAATGAACATAATACTAAATTTATTTTATTACAATTTTTAATTTCTAGGTTGATCAACACCATCCGAATCAAATATTTGCAGTCTGTTTGTAGTGTATTTATGTATGGTACCATTTGCAATTTCCATTTTCTTGCACATATTTTTTATTATTTGCCCATTTCCATTTAAAATTTATTTAATTAGTACCTACATCGTACTTTATTTGCAAAATTATTGGTCATACTGAATTAACAATTTTTGAAGAAATGGACTCGCCTCATAAGGTAAAAAAGGTTTACCGTTGTTTAATAAACATTTATGTTAATTATATATTTACAGATTCTCTAAATTATACATAAAATTTAATGCGGTGTTCTTTATATAGCAATTAGATTTATGGTTCAGTATACGATTTTGCTTACTCGTTAAGATTTAGGATGGTGTCGCTATTTTCAATTTTACTGCAAAATAATTTCTATTAAAATAGTTTTACACTGGTTGAAATATAGAGTGCATTTTCCTATAAGGTCTTATCATTAATATGATTACGTTTCGGTATCCACGAGATTAAGAACGTTTACGAAAGTGCGTTTTGTAAAGATCTCGGTACTCAAGCAGAATAAGTAAACGAAAACTGTATTTATTTTTCGTCAATGTTTCTGTCACTTCGACGAACGATATCAAAAGAATGGTGTAATCTTAAATTTTGGGGAAAATTAAGAGAACATAATGATGGTAAGTTTTTCTTCGGAGTTGTTGCATAGTTAAATTGTCCTCTTTTAAAGCTTCAAAGATTTAGTCAAATGTTTATCTAGTCTCGGAATTGGCTTCAGTGTTTTCATATAGGTTGGGAAACTTGAAAAACTTCCCAGTTGATCCAATCTCACCAAAGTGTTGCTCTGATACATTTTTTTCTCTTATTAAAGTTCCTTGGCATAAGTCAATATGAAGAAACTGACTCATAGTCATCATTGCTGATACCCGACTATGGAGCTAAATGTAAATCAGTATGGACAACAACGGATCACATAATTGCTTTACACTGGATCAGTTGAAATACGTGTTCAGTGTAGTTTTAGCCTAATAGTAAATCCAGCAACAATAGCAACTTTTATTTTTAAACAGCGATTAAGTAAGAATTTGGAGATAGCAATGTATTTTGAATCTGCTGTTTCATATCTGGAGTTTCGATAATGAAGATTTTTTCCGTCAATTTCCGGTAAAAATGGTAATAAACAAAGTTCAAATAGGAGTATTTTATCTAAGATTTGTGTGTGTATACAAGATAGATTTTCTTGATGAATTATAAATTATTATTTAGGTCTTGGTTTCTTCATATTTCCGAAAATTGTCGTAATCGTGTATGCCATAGTCTAGTGTTCTTTGTCAATACTGTTTATATTACACGTACTGTATATATAAAAAATAATTCTAACCAATCTGAATGTTAATATAAATATATCTGAAGCGGTAGATAAAATTTGTGATACATTTTTCTAGTAGATTGATTTATTGTGTCGGTAATGGTATAATACATCTGGCATTATTTCTTATTTTATATAATACTCGTCTCATTTTCTTCTATCTATTGTTTTTTCTTGGCACATAATTTGTAGAATTAAGAACATTTATATATCAATTTTAGTTGTAGACAAATTGTGCTATTTCTTGTGATGTGTATTTTTTTGCGAAATAATTAACGGAAAGCGTAGTTACGAGGTTCTAAAGATTTAATCGTTTATAAAAACTTTGTTGCCCCCTGTTCATATGAAATTGGTTACAGCCGTGCCTGTATTGCTTCATAACACGGATGGAACCATGAGAACAGGTCCTTGCTGAAAGCCTTGTCCTTTCGATGACGTCTTACACCGATCTCTACGAACATTTGGCTTACAGTGCAGGTAACGTAAAGAATTGTGAAGCGTTTACTTGTATATGGATCTCGCTTTATTGAAATTCTATTTTACATAATCCCTCCCCACCACATAAGCATTTAAAACATGAGAATAAATAAATCTATTTGCAGATATTTCAATTTTTGAAAACAATTTCGCTTTTTAACAATTTAATGGTATTCAAAACTTAAATGAATAAATCAAATTCAAGATGAATTTATAAAGGTATTTTTTAACTTCGTTATTAAAATTAATTAAAAGGTGTATTTTGATATTAAAATTGATTAAATATAGTTGCCTTGTAGTCACTAAATTCATTTCATGCCTAATGTGATGATGTTTTTTCCATAATATTAAATTTAATTAAATAACTTTCCCAGATGAGTTATTTTACAACAATCATTAATAGATGGTGGCATGTACTTTTGCTAGTAATAAATAACAATATACATCAACTTTTTTAGCAGCCAATTAATGATTAATTAATAATTTTATTTAATATATAATCATTTTAGCCTATTGTCAATTTATGCATAAAAACTTTGAAATGGTCTTAAACGCGCACTACAACAGTATGTATATTGAATTGATTTTGTAAATTCTCCAGATTTTTCTCTTAATGTAAAACGTTTTTTGACTCCCACGCTTCCTCTATAATAGCCTACAGGTTAAATAATCTAATGTCTTCTATACGTTTATTTGTATGATTAATGTCAATCTACGTCTTTTTGATGAATCGCCCTTCTTCCCACTTCAAAATATGTAGTTCATGTGCAGTTCATCTTGAATTTGAGTAAGAAAGTTTATACTATTTGAATTGTCATCTACTTATGCTCAACTCATTACTTACTAATCTTTATCAACTTATTATATGATGTATCTAAAAATAAACATATTTGACAGTTAAATTTACACCTAATGTAGACTTCATTGGAACTAAATATATAATTGTGTATTTTTTCAGATTTTCGATATTAGTGTCTTTCAAAATAAATACAGGGAACTGCTACTTTACTTCCTGTTTGCGATATTTGGCGTTTTGTCAATATTTATATCACATTAAAATTTTACATTCAACATTTACATAAACTTAATATCATCATCAAATTTCTTTAACGGTAAACACTACATTTTATTTATTTAAATTTTCAAGCCAGTGTTATATAATTCACAATTCAACAATATTTACAGTGATATCGTTTTGTTACCTTTCTCCAAAATGCGCTAACCAACAACAGGAATATAATAAATATCTATTGTTACTTGCTCTAATTGTCAGATTAAACAAACTTTTACGTATACAAAATGCCAAAAACAGTATAGGTATATAAGTATATATAATGATAATTAACAAATTTATGTATATAAAAAGTAATCGAAACAAACATATTTGGAAATTTGTGGTAAACATTTGTTGAAATTAACCTCAATTTCTGTAGAGGAAAGTTTTACTTCACATATTCACTATCACATTAAAGTAATGCCTATAGACATTTACCCCCTCTATGAAGAGAAAATAAAACATTGGTGTTTTGTTTAATATTTTTTCTTAAAAGGTAAATTATAGCGTCTATATTACTTTTGAACACATGTAATTACGACCATATTTTGTTAATTTTGTCTGAATATAAAATGTTATTAACACAGTGGTGCAACTGCAATATAAATGTGCTTAGACAAAATCCGATGGTATATAACTAGCAAAATTAATGTATAATCTATACAATATATTCCCTTAATTCTTAGCGATTGTGCAGCCTAGTATCATTAATTCGAAATATATCAAACCCTGTTCTACATTTTAGACTCCCTTAGTTAGGTTTTATGACTTGAGACAGTAGTTAAAATATTCATAACTGTGGTATGCCAATAATTTGTTATTTATAGTCAATAAATATATTAATACAATCGAAAGAAAAATGACAATAGTGAAATATAATGCAATTTTTTAAATTATACACTCTCCGGCGGGAAGATTAGGTTAGCCTTTTATTCGAAAACAAATTTAGCAGATCCGTAAGCATTCTGGGAAAATATGTTTAACATGCTGACACTTCCGGTTATTTCAAATGTAACACTGTACATTTTTCATCATTTACGGATTCTATATTGATTCAGTAAAAGTTGATAGGATCGAAAACTGAATAATATATGGGGTGTACAGGTTGGGTATATAATGTCTAACACCCCGTATATATTTGAATTATTTTTGCCTAAGTCAGTACATAACTTAGACATTATATACCCAACCTGTACACCCCATATATTATTCAGTTTTCGATCCTATCAAATCAGTTAGTAGGTTATGAACTGTTTTTGAAAAATATGTGAAGACATATGTAAGAAAGAGTATTGTATTGGTGTAGTCAAGTGAACAAGGCAGCTCATCAAGTAATCAAATCATTTATATTAATACTAGTAATGTCAATGATAATTTTGTCAACACACGATAGAAAATTGTAATTCAACAACAGATTTTAAAATATAAAACCAATAGTTATCCAAAAACTTATTTACAACAAATGCTCTCAATAATTTCTTTTCATTTTTAAACACTTGTGGCCTAAAATATTTTATAGCAGAAAACAGTCATTGAAACTCCCAAGTCTATTGGAAAGTTGGTATCTAGTAACAAAACGGTTGCGGTTGGATAAAAACATGAGAATTATGCTGATTATACAATCCTTTATTTTGAAAACTTTGCTTCATCACAGGATATATTCCCTAAAATTCTCGTTTCTTGCACTTGTAATAGCATCCATTCACAGAATTGTACATCTTTGAAGAAGTCTTCAAAACTGTTTCAACTTCCGCTTCTTTACAAACATATGAATTGTTTTCATCGATAATCGTAAATCCACTACGCAGTCTTCCCAGTGCGCATTTGGGTGTGCCTTAAAAGATCCCAAGACCTTTAACTCATTTGTCTTGTTATTCACCGATGGTTAGCTTTTGTTAAATTTTGAATGAAGATCCTTGTATTGAGAATTTAGGAGTATCCTTGGGTACCCCTCAGCCAACACTCGACATGTTCCTATACTCGCCAATTTTTTTTTTTTTTTTTTGTTTTGTCTTTTTTTAAATTTTATTATTTTTCTTAAATTTTATACTGCATTGGTTGAAATTAATAGTATTTTTTCCTTGAATACAGTTTTGTTGCTTAAGCACTTTTTTTGGGAAATGACACCACAATTCACGAAATTACTGTATATTTCCAAACGTTTCTAGATTCTGACCTAGACCCTGAAACCCGTTGTCAATGGCAAAGATACGTTTGGATATATACAGTAATTTCGTGAATTGAGGTATCTCCCAAAAAAGTGCTTAAACATTGACAAACTATGCCACAACTACCCTTCAGCAAACTACAGTTTTGTTGTTTGTTTATTGCGTACGTTTCGTAATCTCTTATATATATATATATATATATATATATATATATATATATATATATATATAATATATAGGTGATTTTTTAGGTCTATATATCGTCGTCAGGTTTAAAGTATTTTAATGCGCAATGAGTATTCACATCTAGAAGTTTTCAGGGAAAGTTTTTCTTAAAACTCCCAGATGTCGATATTCATTTCGCATTAATACATTAAATTCAGTTAAATTATTTCAAACGTTCTTTAGTATATTCAGTTAAATCGTTATTTGTGTTAAAATGCATTAGTTGCAATTTTGTCAATTGATATCAAAGAAATTATAATTGGAATCGCATAAATTTTTGTTTGTAGTTAACCCTTGTACATCCGATACTTAATTTTACCTTAAATTTATTTTACTAGGTTTGATTTCTGTTATGTTCTGGCCTATTTACAGTAGACTGTCACATTAAATTTTTTCTGGCACTGACAGTTTTGGTTATGCTTGTGATAAGTGCCATGAATATTTTCTTAAAAATGGAATCAGTCGATGTTATAAAAAAAATCAGAAAAAGACACGACGCCTACTGATAGTCATTAAGATCAGATATCGAAATTGGGTGATCTTCTGTATCATGTGATGTATTGAAACACTTATGTAGATCCAATCTGACACTCGAAGAACTGTAGTAGTTATTATCATATAAACCTCGATTTCTGTTAAATTCGTAATATCGAAAATGTGTGCGCTAGAACGTATTATTCCGGGACATTGACAACATGCCATCAGAAATGAAGAATAAGAGTAAGATGTTGTCTGGTCTAATAATTGCTTAAGGTGGTGTTTGACCCAAAATTCAAGCCAATTTATTACTAAAGAAAACTGAAAAACCTTTAGTGGATTAATGTGCATACATTGCAAGGGTCAAATGCCATGATTTATTCATACTAACAATTTTTTGGATAAATCGCAACATTAGAATCATGGAACCAGACTAAAATGTTAAAACGTAAGAACACTTCTCCACCTCTTAAATTCCACACGGGAAGGTTATGCTCAGTTTGTTGTATTAAATGGGTTGATTGATATGCTCAAGAAAGCCACTGTTTTAAAAAACTATTAGGCACAATTAATTTCCAAATTATGTGATGCATTAAAAAAAAAACGTGGACAATTAAGTTTCATCAGGACAATACTCCTATTCATATGACTTGTGCAACTGTTTCAACAAATTTTTCGTATGAAAAAAATGACAGCCAAGAAAGATGTTGTCTATTAGAGACTGTTACGCTGGAACATCAATATTATTATGGGAGATTTGTCAAATTACTATCAAATATTCCTATTATAATTTGGGTCAGGGTTGGCATTGGAATTCAATGAATATTCGCGATAAAAGGTCAGTTGTTGATATATTAAGTATATAACATTATGTCGTTTATTTAAAAACAATTGAAACATTTTTATAATTTCATCTAGTAAAGTCTAAACAAACATATTGAGATTTTGTTGCTACACATGTATCCTTTCACACTTCACATTAATATTATTATATTTGACATCTAAATATTTATTAAGTCTTTGCAACTACAAAATATTCTTATTACACACCTTAAATACAAGCTTTAAGTGCAAAACCCAAAACTATTCTATATTTGTCATGAATATATTTTAATTTACTATTCAGAGAATTTTTATTAGGTACCTTACAAAAGAGGATAATTTCACAATAGTGATTTTGAAACAATTTGTGTCTTACAACATCAAAATGATATTACACTTACAGACAGTTTGACTTTAAAAGTTGTGTTTATAAAATAACTGAACTCTACCAATTTATGTAAATAGTCGCGTTAAGCTGAGAAAACATTTATAGAATACTCATTAACAGTAATTTCGCCAATATCAGTTTTTAATTTTTAATCATTACATGCAATTAATTATATTTTTTTTATCATTTTTCAAACATAATTTTAATTATTTCTAACTTCACTGTGAATTTAATTTTTTAACTTCTCAAACCTTTTTAAAAATTATTTATTTGAATACAAATTCTATTCTTTTCTTCAATGATTGTATAATTTCATTAATATCCTATTGATCATTCTACCTTCCTTTATAATCTTAACATTACTAATAATTAAAGTATTTTTTGTCCGTATGTTTATTTATATTTTCTACAATAACAATATTAAATTCGATTTGTAAGTAAGTATTACCATTCATGCCATATTAGCTATCAATGTCCAAAAGTCTATCAATCCGTCTCGGTCATTGCAATCTTACCTATTATATGTCTTGTGCCCCAATGCATACCAAACTAACAACTATGTATATTCCTATTTCCATAATCATTCCCCAACAACATTAATATAATCCTTATATCCGCATTATCCCCCTCAAAACAACCGACAAATTTATAAACCCTACTCCCACCCTCCAATTAATTTTTAACCTCTGTACCCCCTCCATTCTACATTGTTATATTTGCTTACATATACAACCTCTAATTTATAATCCTATCATCTCTCTCTCTTGTACTGTAAAAAATTAAAACATTTATAATTATACCCATTTTTTTATTAAATTCACATTTCCATTATAAACCTTATCTTTTTAAATTATTGAATTCATTATTTCAATTTAAATTAAAAATTAAGTATGTATTGTTGCTCTTTTTTAACGCTTTAAAGCTTTTTTTTTAAATATACTTTTAATTTTATTGTGGTAATGTGTGTCTGTACAAGTGTCAGCTTTAGCTTTTAACTAACTTAAGGCGTATTAGTTTTTGGTGTTGTGTTTATATTAAACTATGTCAAACATCTGACCTCATATTCACTCACAACTCAATCCCTATATTCTTCTTTAATGATTTTTCATTACTGTTTGTATGGATCATTTAAGATTTTCATGCTAATTGTTTAACCGGATTATTCTTTTCATTATTGGTTTTTGCCCCTCTTTTCATTGTTGCCTTTTTTTTAATTTTTTTGGGTTATTTTGGAGTTATTCTTTTTGTGGAGTTTTACACCCTTAACCCGTTGCTAATTAAGGGTGGAGGGAGTACGACCCACGTATCCAGTATTTCTAATTTGGTCACTGGATAATACTCTGGTTATCGTGTGTTGTTTTGCGAAAATGTGGCGCTTTGCTTAAGGTGCAATCCTGTTTTTTTGTATGCCAATGTGTTGCCTTCTTACTGTCATTTGAAGCACTTTCCGTTGGTCGCCATCATTTTTTTGGCATCTCCCCGTTTCAGGTTTCCTTTAACCGTTTCCTTCGTCTGTGAAGTGATCGGTTATGTTGATGAAAAATTGGACTTTGGTATGAAACTTAGGAAAGCACGTTTGAAACCTCTTCAGGATGCTGTTTTTGTTCCAACGTAAGGAATCGTGGCACCCATTTTACACATATCATTCTCATATCCAAGTTCTGTATGTAAGGTACATCACTTTTTGAAATGCGTAATTACTTCACCATGGCTAGTAGGGACATTTCATTTGACCCATCACTGCCATGTTTGTATTGGCTGCTCGCACAGTCTTGTTTGAACTGCCACTAGAACAGAATCTAGGTCCGGTTTGATATTAGTGGGACTCAGGGTATACAAACTTATAACATCGTGTATTAATCATCGCATTTTCAAACATTGTGAGCTGAACAATATAATTACTCAACAACAAAAGAGATGCGCGAAAAATTCGATGGGCTGCAAAGAACAACTGATAATAATTGATTCCGTTGTCTTCAATCAAGCCCACTCTACCATGAAAAATGACCTAACAACTGGGTTCTATAGAAGGATAAGGATGAAAACCAAACTAAATAGGAAAAATATGTTTCAGGCTATTAACACCTATGTGTGATCAGTGCTCAGTTACTCTTTCGGTAAAGTTAATGGTGCAAGACTGACATCAACAATTACAACGGAAAGTTCGAGTTTTACTAACAAAAGCTCAAAATCACTATCAAATAGGCTCTGTCGAACGTACAACTTTGCCACGGTATGAAGGAGAGTATGAAGGAGGATTGGCAGATATAGGCAAACTATTAGATCAATAAATTTCTATTTTTACGTAGTCATTTCCAGAAACTCACAGAATTTTTTAATCTACACAGAGTCTTATGCCAGGTTGATGACTCAACACCACTGCGACTGACAGACCAACACGTCCAATTACACCACCAGACCACTGATCAGAAACTGTTGAAATGTAAAGACATATAAATGACGTCAACCAAGATAATGTCGACAGTGCAGCGTCGAACTACTGGTTGATCTCTGATCATATGTTTCCTGAAACAGAAGGCTTTATATTGGCAATCCAAGATCAAGTAATTCCAACTAAGAACTATTTAAACTACATCGTTAAAGACCCTTCTATTAACGACAGATGCAGGTACGGTTGCCAAACATCTGAGTCTATCCAGCATATTACAGGAGGTTGTCAAGCGTTCGCTGCAACTGAATACAAAGAACGACACGACGCTGTGGCAAAAATACTTTACCAGGAACTTGCACTGAAACTGGAACTATCACAGTCGGTGAGGTTACCATACTATAAATACAAACCATAATCTGTTTTAGACAATAACAACTATAAGTTGTACTGAGACCGCGCACGATGCTGACTGGTCGGACTGTTGCTCACACTGGACCAGATATAGTTTTGATAAAGTCTCTCGGAAAACAACTTTAATTGACATAGCAATTCCTAACAACAATAATATAAATATCAAGCAGGCTGAGAAAATAACCAAATATAGGGATTTGGAATTTTAAATAAAGACTCAGTGGGGCATGAACAACACACGGACTATACCAATTGTTATATCAACAACAGGAGTAGTCCCAAAATATCTATTAAACAATGTAAAATACCTCGGTCTGGACGAACATCTTTACCAACAAATGCAAAAGGCCGTCCTGTTAGGAACAGCCCGGACCGTCAGGAAATTCATGGCCAACTCCCACCACGACTCCAACCACTCTTTTTATATCTAGGATCTCTGGGGTTCAGTGAATTTTTTTTCCCCCCTTAGAGGGAGTGTGCTGCCATACATTGTATGGTCAAGTCGGGGATGTACTAGATTTACCATTTAAAATAAATCGGACTCAATATATGAATAATAGAAATTTGTAAAGGTCCATTTTGACGCCTGTAGAATGAAAATCTTAATATAACAAACAATTCAATTAATTGCAGCAAGTGTTGCAACAGACTGACCTTCAATAGTTGTCGACAGTTTAGAGCTACTCTGTTCGTTTTTATACATATATTGTACAGAATGGGTTTTGTCAGTCCTTCACCATTTCGTAGTAGTCTATTCATGCTGACAATCTTCTGAAACCAAAAATTCGTTAAAATTGAATCTTTAAACAGAAAACTCTAAAACTTTAACCCCCAAAACCCTCCTTGCTGGCCACAGGCTTGCCTGAAACATGTGTGAAATGAGTGCGCCACTGTTTGTTGCAGCAACAAAATTAGTTGTATAATCCCTTTCGTCTAAGCTCACGCTTGTTGTGTATGTATAATAATGCAATAATCAGCTATTGGACTGTTACTTTAAAAAAATTCTTCGAAACCAGTATGTGAATTTATATTTTGATTTGTTACTGTAGTATCGATTAGTATGTTTCTAAAAATGCAACAGTGAAAAATACGATCTTTTATGAAAGTTTACTACATTTTTCTTAGGAGCCTTCATATAATAATTAAATAGGATGTGTAATAAAAAAATCCTTTAAAATATATATCTTTATATAACAAATTTAGCAAACAATGGACGTTGTGGAATTTTTTTCGAAATCTGTTTACAATTCTCATAGAACTCTAAATCAGTAAATTGTTTTGTTAATTTTGATTTGGGTGTTGTAATTTTGGGAATAGGAACTGCAGGATTGAATGCCATTTCAGACATATCGAATTGTGTAAACAGCTCTTCTGGAGACCTAAAAATGTTTTTGTTCTGATAATAGTTATTTAATGTTTTTATGTTACTTACATTTTTGTATATGTTCCTAGTGAGTTTCCATTTTCACTGGAGCTTGCGGAACTTGTAATGTGATTTGCAAAACTGCTTACTACTGGATGGTAGTGCCTTCTTAATGATATCATTTCATATAAAGCAGTATTGGAAGCGTTGCAGTATTCAGGGTCATTCACGTCTGCTAAAAATTTACCTTCTCCAACTGAAGAATCTGTATCTAACAAAATGTCAACAAAGCGATTTAATGCCATTATAATTTTTACAATTCCCAAACATCCAATACTTCCATCATGTAATAACTGCAAAGTTAATGTTGCAATTCTTTTGACAAAACCTATTGTTCTTTTATTAGTAATTTTTTTCCTCCTCTTGACTAACGCCGTATCCAGTGTTTTGATTAGGTCAAATACTATTTCATCACTTTGGTTGATATGTTAAATATTAAAAGATCTTTATAAAGCCGGTTGTAAAAACTATTTGGGTCCACATTGAGCGCTTCTCCCTGACCACTTAAAATAGCAAAAACTGTTTGCATACAATGCAAACTTTCTCGAGGGTCAGCCAGTCTTCATTTAAAATATTATCCAAAGCTGCGATAATGTCTAAGGAGAATTCCAAATTTATGTAATGAGCAAATCTAAAAAAAATGTGTAAATATTATTTTAATAAATATTTAAAAACATATTACTTTGCCAATCCTTCAAAACAGGCTCCAAGTAGTTTAGTATTTTCAGTATTTTTTAATATTCTGAAGTATATGTTGAACACAATTTTAGTAATTTCTGTTAAATTTTTCATTTTTGCATCAGAATTTTCTTCGGCTTTCGTTTCCAACAACTCTTTCTCAACCTCCTTAAGTTTTTTCGCTCTCTAAAATAGAAAAACCAATGAATAAACAGTGTGGCATTATTTATTTATTTTATGCAATGAAATAATACCTACAAACTACAAGTTAAAATAAGTCGTCTTCTCACTAACCTCTCTGCTAAAAAAGGCTGAGGCAAAACCGAGAAAATCTATTGTGAAATAAAAAGAAAGGTTACGAAATAACTCTGGTTGAGAACACATTCATAAATATTTTGGGAGTGTTTCTTTCACGTCTCTATAGCTGGATGACAGTTCGACGAACGTGTAACGCTGAAACTTTGTTCTATTTCATTTAATATCAATTAACAAAGGAAACCATGATCCTTCAAGAGTAGACATTACCCTATATTTTTCAAGATGTCCAATAATTATAATAAATAAGGTGATTAAAACAAGGCCTGGCCTCAAAATGTTTTAATTTACACGTTTTAATTATGAAAAAAAATCTCGGATTATTCTGATGGATTTAAACGCTCACCAGATGAGTCTAAAATTGTTGTAGTAGACAAAAATGTTGGAGGTAATATTGCACTCGCGTCAGCTTTCTTTGTTTATTTCTTTGTTCATAGAGCATTTACACGTGAAATAATCATCTGTCCGTTTTTTTTTTCGTTTAAAAATGTGTAAATTAAAATATGAAGGCCAGCTTGTAAAAGCCTATTCATTTATTAAATTAATTGACATTTGGAAAAAACGTGAGTCGTTTTGCACTCGTGCGAACCTTGCCTGATCTTTATTTTCCTTTTGTCCTTAATATTAAATAAAATGGGCATAAAGTTTTATCCTCGTATTTTGCATATTAGACGAATTGCCATCCAGCTCGCCCACTATAACAACTTTTTACTCATCTGCTAAAGTAGGGTTTTCTTTATCAAAGTTAAATGTACACATTAGTCGAACTGATATAGAATCTAGACGTTAGTCGAGCTGGAATTCGGTAATCTAGACAATCCATTAAAAATTAATCATAATAATGTATATAAATAGTGTTGAAATTGTTAGTTGGGTGAGTTATGAATTGAATAAAGATTGATTTTTGACATTGGTATTTTTATTCGAGTTTAGTTGAGATATTGTTTTTAAATGTGATATTTAGTTGAAAATGATTTGTTGTAGTAAATCGGACCCAAGCACTGGCGGACCTGGAGGGGGGGGGGGCTAGGTGTGACAATCAAGATTTAAATTTGCCAGTAGTAGTAGATGCACACAAAAATCAATTTGACGCATTTGATATATCGAGAAAATCCAGATGCACCCAAGAGATTTAAATAGCAGTGTACCATTCAAAAGTTTTGCCAGTGGCATCAAATACACCGAGACACCACAATGGCATGACATAAGTAAGTGCCATAAAGACTTCCATGCTTTCGAAATTGAAGCCATTATGAATATGCCCAATCCAAGAGACAATGATACCATGGTCCATGAGTTCTTGTCCTAGATGAGTAAAGTGTTGAGCTGACAACATAGACAATCAAGAACCACAGCAGAATAGAATGTATTCGATCAGTGTACCATCAATGACAAAGACAGCCACTTCATATTTTCACTGATGTTGTAGAACCCAAAATTTGGAGGTCATGCAAAATCCCATTTACCAACTGTGTCTACCAGCCTTCGACATAATGTCCTAGTGACAAACATTAAAATTAATTTTGAACTGGGCCTGATTAGGTTTACATGTGTTCAAGGCACATGCCATGATTTGTGAACGCAGAACTTTAAATTGACCAAATCTACCAAAACTCGTAATAGCTTCAGCAACACTTTCAGCAAAATTCTCGAAATAGGTTTCCAGATTCGTCTTTTAGAAGAGACGGGGAATTTAATGACTGAATAACAAATTTTATAGAAGAAAATTGGTGTAAAGTATGCAACATAGGAAGAATTTTGGACGTGATAGAGGAGAGCACAAGGTTTTATACAAAATCTTGCCAAATATCCGATATTACCGCATATGAACATAGTCTAAAAAGAAAAAGAAATAGTGAGGAATGGCTAAAGAATACAATGATATGATTTTTTAATATCACGGATAAAACTTTGGCTGGTTAACTGCTAAATAAAATTCCTTGGTGCAGTTTCGAATACTTAAAGATTGATTGCCATATCTTCTATTCAGGACTCACATTAATTTTTCAAAATCAATTTGTTGGTCTACTCGAATTGCTTGGCTTAATTCTAGAGTATAGCAACTCAGTGAAATCATGCAACGTGTTTGATCTCTATAAATCTTGACCACGAATCAAAATCGAGAGTGTGTGATTTTATAATAGATCCTTAGGAAACTACCATCCTTTGACAATTTCTCCTATGTGTTTTCGGACATTTCATTTTCAGCTTGGATTTGCGTGACAACCACGCCTTATAATTGGTCTTCAGTACGCTTAATTTTGATTTCATCATGAATTTAACTTTTACTATTTGAATTTCAGTCTCTATTTTGTCTTCCAAACCAGAGAGTTTCAATTCAACATTAGCAACTGAACGTTTTATTAATTGAATATCATTATTTAACTCATTAATATCCTCTGAAACAGTAAAAATTGTACTAGTTGATTTTTAATAGCTTATTTGTTATGATTTCGATGTTATCGTATAGAATCAGCTGTTGCAAATATTTTATGTTTTACATGTAAATAAGAGTTCTAGAAAGTGAAGTGACTGCCAGTTTTTAAAATTTATTTACGTTGAACACACGGAGTTTATTGCAGTATATGCGACATCTTCTAGTCTAGTTTCAGAACGTTTCTGGGCTTTGTTTTGCTATACTTCTGTGTCAGTTTAAGTATTAACCATTGGCTAAAAATTGCAATACCTTACTTCGGATCAAAACCATTTTGTACTTAAGTTACAATAATTCAACTTTCACTTTAAATTACGACTTGTAAACAAATCAGTTTAACCTTGATGAGAATATAACAGGTTAGACTTCTATCGCAGTATTCGAGTAACTAGAAGCAAAAGCAGAAGGCTACGAGAATTATGCGAACCGACCTGAAGAGGGCAGATGTGACTCTGCCGAAACGTCGTCATTTTACCATCGATCCCGGCATGGATGAGTATCAACTAAGCGGGTGAATTCTCGGAAACCATCTAACACATTTAGTGCCCGCGAAAACTTAAAGACCGTATTTGTATACATTAATGATATTTATCTAGACAATGTCCGTCGATTCCGACCATTCCACTCACTTGTTCAGAGTCGTAGCTCATAATAGTAAATGAAAAAATAGTCAAAAAGATTGCAATTTTCCATCTGAAATAAGATGGAAGATACGAAACAAATTGGTTATGCATAAATACTCGTTATTTTAGTCTACAATTGTTTGCAGTATTAAATTTTATTACCTTCCTTTCCTTTTTTGATAATTGCAATATTCTGGATTTATGTGCCTTAAGTTTCTTCTGCTTCTTATCAAGTTCCTTTTGCTGATCAAGACTGACTCCTTTCAGGTTCAAAACTAGTAATATTTCCAGCATTTCAGTGCGAACATTATTGGTGTGTAACTTTATGAAATTATTAATAAGGCGCAAAATCTGAAAGTACGAGTTAATTAACGAAACAAGTATATGGTGCCTTTCTGTAATTACCTTAAGCGTGATATCACCTTTCTTGTCTTCTTTGAATACGTTTGTGAGTGCATCTGTTATAATCCCTCTAACTTTCTTGTTCCTATTGTTCATGAGAGGGTACTATTGCTTGAGCAATGTTTTGTGCAAAATTAAAATATGGATGTGCCATTAATAACTCACACATTGCCTGTACAGCTATTATGCTCAGTTTTAGTTCTTCCTAAAAGTAGGATTGATGTAAAATATGAACTAAAAATTATCAGTTACTTACTTCTGGTAAATATTTAGATTGACCCTTTTTTCTAATAATTTGAAAACCATATTTTTCTAATTTTTGTAAATATTTTTTGTAATAAAGTAATAAGTTCTCCTCATATTTTGTAGTTTCAGTGTGTCTTTCTTCTTTACTGAAAAATGGTAAATCAATGAGTGTTAAGTTAATTTATAGTGATAATTTCCAATACTTTAACTACATTATTGTGTAATATAATAATAATATCATTTAATGTTCTAATTTAAAGTTAAATTACACTAGCTCTCTAAATGGTTTAAATACTTTATTGTATAATTAAATAAAAAAGTCACCGGAGGAGTCCAAAACGTGTGTTATGGTCTGTATAAAGCTTTTTATAAAATACCTTTTCATATTTTTAAAGCACCCTTTGGTTCCTAGGTTAGATATCAATATCACATGACAAATTCGAAGCTCAATTAAAAGTTTAAAGCAATTATAATACTACTTCAGATCTTAAACCACCCAAAAACAAGAGTGCTTCAAAAAGCCTCTATTATTTTGGCACATGAAGTTGATGATTTTAAAAAGAATAGTTCCCGTTCTAGGGAACCAAACAATCAACTTTTCCAAATTATGTCAGATTCTCTATGTAATGCTGTCGTCTTGTTATTTAAAGGTTATCTAAATATTCAATCACGTTTCAAATACATAACTAATTTAAAGGTTTGATTAGTTTGAACAAATTCATACGATTTCTGACCTAGGCATTACAGGAAGACTGCGTTACATACAAACTAACTCCGGAACTGGACTTCAGTGATTCGTTTAAGTGAAGGTACGATTCCGATGCACGCGGGAGACGGCAACGGCAGACCGCCGACAGTAAACGCTGTCGGGCTTCAGTTGTCGTCGTATGGATTCCGAAGCCGACAGCAGGCACGGCAGTTGCGTCGCTGCATTACTAACTTTAATCAAATGTTGCTAGTTTTATTACAAGAAGAAGAAGGCCAGTTGTTTTGCTAATGCCGAAAGTTGGGTGATTCGAGACAAATTATTATTTTTTTGTTCCCAAGTAGGTGCAGTATCGTAAATCGTACCGAATAGCGTAAGTATTTAATAAATAATATAAATATACTTAGTGGTTTTATTGAGTTATTGAGAGCTCTCTTTCCAAATATTTTCTTTAATAATTTATAATAATAATTTTTGCTATAATATAAACACGGATTTTTTCTATGTTCTTTGGGAATAACACCACATTAACTTGAATGTCTGTATATTTCAAAAAATCCAAACGTTTCAAGGTCTAAATCAGACCCCGTTTTCAATGGTATTAACACAAATGAACAAGAAATTAAAAACTTAAAAAGATTCGTAATGAAAAATTTAGTAATCACAAATTGACATTAATGTTTGATTTGACAGTCAAACTGATGTACCTAAGGAATTTACTGCAAATTTGATATATACAGGGTAGCACTAACAATCCTAAAGATCATGTGAAATAACAAAGCTTTCAAATTGGAAGAATTTGAAAGAGTTATCTTTAGATTTCATGTGGTGTTCCCAGAAAACAACGGATATTTAGACACTAAATTAAGAAGATGTTCACTTTCTTCGTCTGACAACACGTCTGTAATGTCTAACAGCAAAGGCAGTACTGTGATTGTGCGGTAGTGCAGTTTGCTGCTTCGCAGCAAAACAGGTGACGTCCTGTCGCACGGCAGTGGCAGTTATATGTCGGAATCGTTCTCATACAAGTTATTACTGCAAAGTATTGCCCTCTGCTGCCGCGACACATGCTGTTATCGCCTGCCGTTGCCGTCTACCGCGTGGATCGCAATCGTACCTTGAAACTCCTAGATATCGCTATTCATTTTCAACCATTTGTTACAAATATAGAAATACTAGAAAAGCTTGGTATGTTACAGATGTTTAATCAGAAAGTTTTGAACCCTAACGCCAAGACCGGAGCCAAGGTGGCTGGGTTTTAGATACAGATTCAATTTTAAACATTTTTTATATACTGAAAATACATGAATAAAAATATAAATTTGGCTGTTTTAATTCATCCTTCTAATTAAGCGGCATTTAAAATACTTAACCTGTGCCTTCAATGCCAAAGTAGGACAAACATTATAAGGTTTCAATACTTCACTTTGGGTTAGCAGAACTCAATTAAAGAGAAGGATTAGTACCGTTTGCGCACTATCATAAAATATAACTATCAAACCATAGGTGTATCCTGCCCAGTATTTCGGAGGGCGGGGGGTCGGCACATGTTTTAAAAAACGCTTGACAGAAATAGTATGAGTGAGTTAATAAAACTCAAAAAGTAAACGTAGAACAACCGCGTTGGTTGATACATCTGTGACACACCAAAGTTTCCACAGCTTTTCCAGAAGCTGCATTCTGAAAACCGAAATTACATGAAAATAAGTTACACGGAGGGGATAGAGTGGATAAAAAATAAAACCAAGGTAACAAATATCATCCATACACTAAAATGACTGAAATTGCAATGAAAATGTCATTTGACAAGACTACAGGACAGCAGCTGGACAACAAAAAGCACATATATAATATTGTGACGGGAATTCATCCGATAATTCGTGGAATCAACATCCGATATTTCGGGGACGTTGGCCTACACGAAAACGACAGAGAGAAGACAGCGTTCTCCACTAGTAAAGGGCTGTTTCAGTTCACGGTCATGCCCTTTGGGTTATTTAATGCTCCCGGAACATTCGAAAAGCTAATGGAGTATGTCCTGAGCGGGTTAACAAGGAGGACGTGCTTAGTATACCTCGACGACATTCTGGTCATGGGTCAGACATTCGACGACCCGAAGAAGTGTTCCTTGTTCCAAACAGAAGTAGAGTTTTTGGGCCACGTCGTTTCCGAGTCAGGAATCCGGACCAACGAGGACAAGATAGAAGCCATCCGTGATTGGCCAGTCCCAAGAGACAAGCATGAACTCCGAAGCTTCTTGGGCCTCTGCTCCTACTACAGGCGATTTGTTGAAGAATTTGCCACCATTGCCGCGCCTCTACATCGGCAAACCACTGAGAAAGTGACCTTCCGTTGGAATCAGGATTGCGAAACATCATTCAGACGACTGAAGTCAGCACTATGTTCCAGCCCAATCCTAACCTTTCCTACACAGTCCGGCAAGTTCATTTTTGACACCGACGCCAGCAACACAAGTTTGGGGGCCGTCCTATCCCAGGTGCAAGATTGTGAAAAGTTGGTGATCGAGTCCTACAGCCGTGGATTCTCGAAACCGGAAAGAAATTATTGCGTCACCAGAAAAGAACTTCTTGCAATAATAAGGGCGCTAGACCATTTCCACAAATACCTCTATGGTCGTCATTTCTTAATCCGAACAGATCATGCCGCCCTCAAATGGCTGCTGGACATGAAGACACCGGAAGGATAACTTGCCAGGTAGATAGAGAAATTACAGCAATACGATTTCAAGGTGGAACACCGTTCCGGCCGTTTGCACATTAATGCCGATGCCCTATCGAGAAGACCCTGTAGAGCAGAATGACATTGTCTGAACACGGAACAGCGAGAGGGTATCTCCATCAGACAGATCCGAGTGCAGACCAATGAAGACTGGACGACGGAACGGTGCATCCAGGGCCAAATGGCTGATCCAGACATCGAACCAATTTTGTCACTCAAAACGTGTGGGGCACCCAGGCCACGATGAGACGAGGTAGCTAGATACTCGGGCGTGATGGGCCCAATGGGACTCTCTAGAATGGAATGCTCAAGCGAGTTTGGGAAAGCAATGATGGCCGAGAAACTAAGTCCCAACTGTTAGTTCCTAAGAAAAAGGTACCAGCCATCCTGACCGAAGTACATGATGGGATTACCGGGGCCATCTGAGCATGAACAAAACCCTAGACAAAGTTCGCCAGCGATACTACTGGGTAAATTACTTTGAAGACGTCAGAGCTTGGTGCCGGAAATGTGACACCTGTGCAGCCAGTAAGGGCCCGAAGACCCGGACCAAGGGCAGAATGCAGCAGTACAATGTGGGCGTCCCATTTGAGAGAATTGCCATCGATGTCGCCGGTCTTGTTTCCCGAGTCTGAGAGGGGGAACAATACATTCTGGTCGCAATGGATTATTTCAGCAAATGGCTTGAGGCATATGCGATACCCAACCAAGAGGCAACCACGGTAGCGACGGTGCTAGTAGAACAACTATTCAGCAGGTTTGGCGTCCCGATGGAACTACATTCAGACCAGGGGCGTAACTTCGAATCGAATTATTCCAGAAGGTCTGTACGATGTTGGGGATCAGGAAAACGAGAACAACACCATTGCACCCACAGTCGGACGGAATGGTGGAAAGATTCAACAAGACCTTGGAACAACACCTATCCAAGGTCGTCAGTAATAACCAGCGTGATTGGGATGAGCATAGTCCCCTATTCCTGTTGGCATATCGCGCTGCCGTACATAATAGTACAGGCCTGACTCCAGCCAGGGTCCTATTCGGAAAGGAGCTGCGATTTGGCTTTTGGCTCCCCCGAAGAACCTTCCCAAGACATCAACGATTATGCCGACCAGCTCCGACATAACATGCTGGCAATACAATTAGCCCGAACGCAGATGTTGGCCACCAGTGACCGGATGAAGACGCGATACGACCTCAAGGTCAATTCAGTCGGGTTCCAAAAGAGGGACAAAGTCTGGTACAACCCCCAACGGAGCAAGGGTAAATCCCCAAAGCTTATACCCGCCTGGGATGGTCCATACGAGAACTCCAGGGCTAAGTTGAATGTGGTCCATTTAGATCGACTCGCTCCCTACCATGGAGAGGATGTTTCTGACCGGGGCGATCAGAATTAAATGGGGGCAGTGTTGCGAAATTTACCTAAGTCGGCCCTGTTTTATTCCAGTACGACATCGATCGCTTTTAGGACAAAAAAATTGATCTGGAAATGGCTCGGCAGCTGTAGAATTGATAATGGATTGTACGAGAGTTTTCGATGCTGGTTTTAAAAGGAGCAACCCATAACCGCGGCAGTTAGTTAGTGCAGCGAAGAGCTTATGTAGAATTGTTATTGTGATATTCGAATCAGCTGTTGTATAAATTTGATGTAAATAAAAGTTCTAGAAAGTGGTAGTGAATATTAGTTTTTAAATTTTAATTGAACCCACGGAGTATATAAAATAATTGTATTTAAAAAGATGGTATTTAATGATTAATTAAAAAATAATTGCAAACTAATAAGAACATTAGATATGATGACAGTCTAATATATAGAACACACAGGGTGAATTTGGAAATTTGTGGAATTAAATTGAGCACAAAGTTGATTTGTGTTTTCATTTCCATCTCTAATAAAAATTAGTAAATAAAAATCAATCAAGAATTTCCTTTTTCTGTCACCTGCACATATCAACACATGCTAGCCTCAAAGGATTGGAAACTTAGAAAAATATTTTTGTATGTATATTTCCTAATGTATTTTTTCCTAACATTAGTATAGAGCGACAAAAAAGTCTAGTGTAATTGAATCTCAAAAATAGTCCCTAAATAAAATATTTAAATATATTTAACAAACATACATACATTTAACTCCGTCTTGTTTGATGTGCTTAATCTCATAAGAAGGCAATATGTCTTTAAATATTTCCAACAATGATATTATAACAAGTTTCTTAACTGTATAATGAATTTCAGGAATTTCTTCATCAAGTATACTGAGCAGAGTTCTTAAATTAGTAACTTTTTCTTCGGGATTCTCCAAGAAACTGGAGCTCAGGGTTCCAATGTGTATTTTTCTTTGTTGCAATGCTTGATTTCTTGATGCTATTAAATCTATTGTTGAAATGGGTTCAGAAATGTCAAGACTAGTATTCTCCGTTTGATCCACATATTCAGGGATCTCCGGAACATTATTTTCTTCCATATCATCCGATTCTTCATCTAAAACAGGATATAATATTTGAAACTGGCAATCTTGTATATATGCATACAGGGTACTATGGGTACCCTTTTGATATATGGTGGGATAAGTATACTATATATATATATATATCTATATAGTATATAAGTATACTATATATATATATATATATATATATATATATATATATATATATATATATATATGTTCTGAGAGGCTTCCGCGGTCATTATTATCTCACCCGGAACCTAGCTTAGTTCATATATTTGTTATATCACACTTCAATTAATTAACTTTTTAAAAAAGATTTTTTTTATTAAAACAAATACAATTATAACTTTGAAATAAAAATGAAAAATAACAATGTAACTGACAAAAGTTCTGAGTAATAATGAATAAAGACTAAGTGAAATTCTACAATTTATAACATTTATAATGATGAATCAGCACTGTCGACACGGCGATTCTCACGGATGCTCGGCGGTACTGTAACGTGATACTCCACGTGTCGCTGACTCAGCTGGGAACGACGAAATATAGTTGCTACACAAGTTCACACAAAGTTCGTGTTATAAACTTATATAACAACTTCCATCCATTTGAAAAAGTTGATGCTGTATCATCAACTTTTAAGGCAAGTTCTGAAGTTCTATGTCTTCGGTAGGGCGTAGTAGGCTGTGAAGCTTTCCTCTGGAGTTACTGTTTGCTGGACATGGTAGTGATGCTTGTTCGCTAGTAGGGTCAGGTTTAGTGAACTTACTCAACTTTTTCCGGATTGCTGTGGCGGTGAGCAGGAGAACAACAATTATTGCTAACATGATTGCACTAATTGTGAACAAGGAGGTGTGCTTTTCCAGGAATGGTTGGTTCATCAGTTGATCCAATTCTCTCGAGTACTGGCTGAGTTTGTGATTGGCAATGTTAAGGTCTCGGACATCTAGTTCCTGTAGTTTTAGGGGTTCGATACTGGGAAGTTGACTGACGGTAGGCATGTCGTCGCAGCAGTTGTAGGGGATATTCACTGGATGATATTTAAGTGTGATGCTATTTTTGGTGGTCCGTCTGGCGTGGACCCTGGTATTGCCGATGAAGGCGTTGCAGTGGGGCTGAATTTCCATTAATGAATTCGTCGATACGGTTAGTGTGACAACATCTTCTCCCTTGCATTTGATGGTGATGGGCAAAGGTCTGGAGATGGAGACCAACCAGAGGTTTATGTTGATCTCTTGGATATTATAATCTTCTGCATATAATACCGAAGTTTTGCAGGTTGCGAGAAGTGTGATTGGCTGTCTGAGAAGTTGTGCTTCGCAGATGGCATCTTTGTCTATTGGATGTGGAATTGACTTGGAACAAATTTTATGCTGTGTGTTTAATGGCTTGCAGTCACTTAGGTCTTCGAAGGATGTATATAATAACGAATCGTCATCTCTCGCGATAAATTTCGTTTTTATTGAAAGTATGTGATGAAACCCTGTTCGATCATCCAAAATTGGGATAGGATAAAGGTGATAAAGAGTGTAAATCTCAGGATCAACTAAAGGAATTTTGAGAACAAAAATGATTTTAGTGTTGATTTGAAATGCTTCCAATTCTATCAAATCGATGTATTGAGCAACATTTGAACTGTAAATAGGAAGTGGTAAATTATTTTCATGGAGTGACTGAGAAATTTTTTGAAGGGATTCGACCAAATCTATTGGGCTTATAATCGAACTATGTAAAATTTTTAAGCGGGCGAAAGAGACTGCAGTTAAAACATCGTTTAGGGTGTTTTCGATAAATATATAGCTCTCCATTAGGCTTTCACACAGATCTAGGATATTGATTTGGAATTCATGAAAGTCAAGATCGTTCGAAATGTATAGAAGTGACTGTCTTATTTTTTCGATATTATTTGAGAATAGTTTCTCTTCCGATTGAAATTTTTGTAAGGTGTTGTTAAGGCTTGTAATGACTGAAGTAGTTACGGATATTTGTTTTTTTAATAATTCTTGAGTTTGGTGTTGGTCTTTAGTGATTTTGGTTATACAATCATTTATGTATTCACCATCTGCCGCATCTAAGTTTCCTGAAATGGCTTTCCAAACTGAGCCCAGTCCGTTAATAAGTCCGCGTTTTCTTCTGTTGGTAGGATAAGTTTGAGTGTCAGCGAAAATGTCTGTATATTTGGAGTTAACGGATTTTGAAATTTGTTTCAAGAGGCTCACGTGTGTCTGTACTTTTGGTTTAAATGATTTTGTGTTAGTTGTGTTTTCATTAATAGTTTCTAGAATTCGATTTAGTATAGCGTCATTAGTTGAAATAGCATCTCTGAAAGGGTTGAGGTCTTTGAAGACAAGAAGTGTCCATTTGTCGTTTGAAATTTTAAGTGTGCCTTCTTCATGGAAGAAAACTCCTATTGTATTGTTAACGGGAGTAAGAGAGTATTGTTGGAGGTTCACGACTGAAAACAGTCCACAGAATCTGAAAAGAAGGGATTTATTCAAAATATGGTTTTAGTCTGTCAAAGTTAATTTTACTGATTTGGTTAGTCTGTAAGTTTATAACGGTGGCAGAGTTTTTTCTTATCGCGGTGATTTCAAACGGTCCATTGAATTTGTTTTCGGATTTGCTTTTAATCTGAGATTCTTTCACGTAAACTTTGTCGCCTACTTTGTATTCTGGTTGGTTAGTCGAAACATGTTTGTCAAATCTAACTTTAGATTTTTGTTTTTGTTGGTCAGTTTTTGCGCGGGCAAGTCTATAATAGTAGTTCATTCTGTTGTTAAGGTCCCTAACATATTTGGAAATGAGTTTTTCCTGATCGTATATTGTTTCGGGGGGTCTACTAGAAGTGTGCCCAAAGATGAGTTCGTAGGGCGTGAAACCAGTAGTCTTGTTTTTAGTGTTGTTGTAGCAGATAACTGCGTAAGGGAGGACGTTGAATGGATGTTCGTCCGGATGTTCAGATGTATTTGCCCTTATCATTTCCGCTAAAGTCGCGTGAAACCTTTCGATAGAACCGTTTGATTCGGGATGGTGGACGCTTGAAAAGGATAACTTTATGTCATATAGTTCGCACAGGTCCCTTATTAGAGTATTGTCAAATTCACGTCCATAGTCGCAATGGATGCGAAGAGGGGTACCGTAATGTTGGAAAAATACTAAGAGGGTGTTTACGACTGTTTTAGCTGTTTTGTCACCAATAGGGTAAGCTTGAGTAAATTTGGTGAGTTCATCCCTAATAGTCAGTGCGTAGTTTCTCGTTGGATATTCGAAAATATCAATGTTGATACGTTCGAAGGGTGTTTTTGGTGTTTCGGTTATGACAAAAGGAGCACTTAAGTTTTTCCTACAAAACTTTACCTTTTGGCAAGTTTCGCAAGACTTGATAAATTGCTCTACGCTTTTGATTAGTCCAGTCCAGTTATACTTTTCCCTAATACGTCGAATAGTCTCATTAATTCCACGGTGTAGGTTATTTTTGCCGCAGTGGTACTGTTGCAGTATAATGGGAATTTCGTCTTGAGAAGGGGTTGTTACAATGTTTTGACAAATCTTTAGTTTTATGTCTTTGTCTGCGAGTATGAAAGATAGTGTTTCGAGAATAGGTAGTTCGACGTTGTTTTCAATGCAGAAGGTTTCTGATTCGTCGAACTGATCTTGGTTATTATAGAGGATGTTAAAAAGATGCGAGACAACAGTTTCGGGATCGAATGGTAAAGGGACAATTAAATATTTTCTATGCCGGACAGATTTGCTGGCTAGAATGTTTAATGTGTCGGTAGTGAAATTTGGGTCTTCTTCGAAAATGTCTTCGATGATTTTGTCATGCAAGTCATTGAGTTTATTTTGCCAGAAGAAAGTGACTATTCGTTTGTGAGATTTGTCTAGGAGTTGGGCGTTAGAAATTTCTATTTTTGAGTAATCGATTGTCGACTCGGTTTTATATAATTGAACAAATCGATTAAATTCTCTTGTCATTCGTTCGTCATGATCATCGGGTTCTTGATCATTATCGGAATCTGGTTGTTCTGGGTCGGTTTCGTTACTTGCAAAGATGTTGATTTTAGAAATAAAGTCGGTGCATTGTTTGAAGTGATTAATTTTGATACGGGAAAGAGCGTCTGCGTTCAAGTTTACCTTGCCGGGCTTGTATTCGATTTTATAGTTATACTCCTCTAGTTTGAGGCGCCATCTGGCTAGACGACTGCCAGGGTCTTTGATCGAAAAGAGCCAAGTAAGCGGACGGTGATCACACAGGAGTGTAAACTTTCTCCCAAAAAGATACGGTCTGTAGTGCTTGACCGCCCAAACAATGGCTAGCAGTTCCCGTTCGATAGTGGAATATCGAGTTTCTGCAGCGCAGAGTGTACGGGAAGCATATGCTATAGGAAGATCTTTTCCTACGGGGCCTTGTGAGAGAACCGCTCCAATTGCAAAAGCACTAGCATCAGTAGTGAGCAGGAATGGTTCTTCGAAATTTGGGTAGATCAAGATAGGGTCAGATACAAGGGCTTGCTTCAGTTCTTTGAAGGAAGACTTGCAATCTGCGTCGAAGATGAATTTGATGTCTTTCTGTAGGAGTTTCGTTAGGGGCTTTGAGATCTTGGCGAAATTGGGGATAAAACGTCGGTAATAACCGGCGAGACCAAGAAAAGATTTAACATCTTTAGGAGTTTGGGGTTGAGGAAAATTCTGGATGCATTCAACCTTTGAAGGGTTTGGTTTTACTCCTTCTTGGGTGATCAGATGACCTAGGTAAGCAACTTCCTTACGGAGAAACTCACACTTGTCAGGTTGAATTTTCAAGTTTGACTGTCTAAGACGCTTAAAGACTTCTGTCAAACGGGACATATGCTCATGGATGGTTGGTGAATAAACGATAATGTCATCCATGTAAACAAGGCAACGTTCATTCTGGATGCCCAGAAGAATGTTGTCCATGACCCTCTGAAAGGTAGAAGGTGCATTTTTCAGACCAAATGGCATACGAACGAATTCGTAATGGCCATTGTCAACAGAGAAACCGGTCTTGGGAATGTCTTCCTCAAGGATTTCCAACTGGTGGAACCCGGAAGCGAGATCCAGTGTCGAAAAGTATTGACACTTACCAAGTTGATCGAGGAGATCAGAAATGTTGGGCAGAGGATATTTATCGTCTACAGTTAGTTCGTTTAACTTCCTATAGTCGATAACAACTCGCCACTTTTGCTTACCAGAAGCATCGAGTTTCTTAGGGACGACCCATACGGGGGAGGACCAAGGAGAAGAAGAGTGCCTGATAATGCCTTGATCAAGCATTTTGGAAATTTGGGTTTTCACTTCCTCCTTATGCACTTGAGGATATCTGTACGATTTCGTGAAAACGGGCTTGGCATTATTGGTGTCAATAGAGTGTTTGACGGCGTTAGTAAACGTCAAAACATCGCCTTCGAGATAGAAAATATCTTCGAATTCTAAGCAGAGATTCGTGATAAGTTCTCGCTCTTCGTCGTTAAGATGTTCTGTCCGAATTTGTTCTCTGATTGTAAAGTTTCTGTCTAAGTTTGTAGATTCAGAGTAATCGTGTGTATTCAGATTTAAGAGAGGGTGTGTATTGTCAAGGGGTTCTAAATGAAGATTGGAAAAGTTAACAGTTTTTGGCATTGCGTTCGCGTTTATTATCGAAGTCAGAAATTCTCCCTTTGAATTTGCTGGAATAGTTATTTGATTGTTATAAGTACAAGTTGGCATTTTAGTATTGGGAATGTCTGTCGGCTGTGTTTTAGGTTGATAGTGATCGGGGACTTTATGTAGAGGAATAGTTTTGAAGTTCGTTATTAACTGTTTTGATTTTAAGTCAACAATACATTCGTAATGCTCAAGAAAATCAAGACCTAATATTCCATCAAACTCAATATCTAGATTGTAGATAAAAACCTTGTGTGGATCGCCTAGAGCGAAAGGAATGAGGGTGGATTGTGAGATCGGGATTTTCTCATGAGTAATGCCTTGAATTGTTACTCTTTCGGGAGATCGTTGTGAGAAGTTTTTGACAGTGTTTTCTTTGAAAATGGAGATACCAGCTCCGGTATCAATTAGGAGTTTAAATTTTCCAGAAGCGTCGTTGATATAATAGAGGTTCTTGGAATTTACTGTCAGAAGGGGACTTAAAGAAATGTTTGTTCTGGGAAGTTCAGATCGGGATTGAAGTCTTCCAAATTCAAATTCTGTATTTGAGTTTGGACTTCTGAGAGGGTAGTTGCCGTATCTGGGGGTTGATCTAGGCTCGGAAGCGCTAGAAAATCCTGGTATTCATTAGGGCTGAAAGGTACGACAGGGGTATTGTCTACCGTTTGTTCAAACCCATAGCTTTCATAGTTTTGGGTGTTATCATCGAAATGCTGCTGATTATTATCAGTATAATAATCATACTCGTCTGCATAATATTCGTGATAGTTGCCATTTTGATGGTGATTAAAATGGTGGGTCCTTTCAGGACGGAAATTTGGGTTTGTCTGTATTACAGACGGTCGAAAGTTGTTCGGTTTGAAAGGAGGTCTTTGAAAGTTATTAAGTCTAAATTGTTGACCTTGATGGTTTGTGTTATTGTTGACAGGATTTGGACTCGATGGTTGATTCGGCCCAATGAAATTTGGTCTATTATTTTGGTTAAAAGGCTGAGGGTTATTTTGAAATCTTAACCGACAGTCCGCAGCAATGTGGCCTAATCGCCCACAATTTAAACATTTAGGAGGTGGATTTGGTTTTCTAGCCTGAAAAGATGGCTTAGGTGGAACGGATTTATTTACTTTTTGTTCCTCAAAATAGGATAATTGAAGTTCTCTTCTTATTCGTGAATGTGCCTCAAGAAGATCCTTCGGATTACTGGCACGGATAATTTGGCCTAATCGAGGTTCTAAACCGGTAAGTAGGGTGTTTAGGACCATTGTGTCAACAAGAGTGGTTTGAGCATCTTTCTGCTCGTTGCTTAGACTAGGGGCTTTTTGGATACAAGAGTGCATTTTCGCACTCAAAACCTGAAGTCTGTTATAGAATGTCAAGGGGGATTCGTTTGATAGTTGTTTCAAACGTTGGAGATCGTGAATTAAAGAAGACAGATCCCTAGAGTCTCCAAAGTGTAGTGTTAGAAGCTGCTTTATTTCGAGGTACGACGCGGGGTTCCTAGAGTTAATTAACTGCGCCGCTTTTCCCCTTAATTTATTTTTGATGTGAATTACCAACAAATATTTTTGTTCGGTATTAGACATGTTATACGCGCAATTGCACGCATGTATAAATGTAGCCAAAGAAATTTGGTCGCCTTCAAACTCTGGAATTATTGAAAATATTTCCGACAACCTATATTTTTCAGTTTCATCGACAACCGTGTTGTTCTGTGATTGTGCCATTTTGATCTAATAGAATTTTAAACGAAAGAGGTTCAATCAAAAATAATAAAAGGTATAGAAAATGGTATCAATAAAATAAATGGTATAAAAATCAATAATCAATAAATTTGTAAATGGGGAAATACCAAAGTTATTTGGATGATAGAATGGTATTAATAAAATGTAAATATAATCAATAAATCAAATAGTTCACTCAATCGAATGAATAGAATCAAAATAATCAATTAAATCATAAAATATTAATGCAATCAATAGTAAATCAGTGATTCAATTCACTGAATTAAAAAATATTAAATAATCAAAATATCAAATCAATCAAATATTAAAATCAATTATTAAAATCTTAAACGCTAGACGATTCACTACTACTCACATCAACAGGAACATTGGAAGATCCGTGTTCTCCTTGTTATCGCAGTTGGGACTTCTTCCAGGTTCTTTGCTCCGTTGAGGGATAGGAATCCGCCGCTACCAGTTAGAAGTAAGCTCGTGTTCTAGTAACGTTGACGGATCCTACTGACTGCGCCAATTTGTTATATCACACTTCAATTAATTAACTTTTTAAAAAAGATTTTTTTTATTAAAACAAATACAATTATAACTTTGAAATAAAAATGAAAAATAACAATGTAACTGACAAAAGTTCTGAGTAATAATGAATAAAGACTAAGTGAAATTCTACAATTTATAACATTTATAATGATGAATCAGCACTGTCGACACGGCGATTCTCACGGATGCTCGGCGGTACTGTAACGTGATACTCCACGTGTCGCTGACTCAGCTGGGAACGACGAAATATAGTTGCTACACAAGTTCACACAAAGTTCGTGTTATAAACTTATATAACATATATATATATATATATATATATATATATATATATATATATATATATATATATATATATAGTATACTTACGTGGATGGGGGCTATTCGGCCAAAATATTTTCAACATTTTTAACTGGAAGACCCATAGATTAAATTTTATGTATAACAACCCATACTGTAGAATCAATATACCTTTTTCTCATAAGGAAATGTTTAATATTTGATTTGGGATGCTTTTAGTAAGACACATTTTTTTCTTTGGTGTTTTTATAGGATAGTTGATAATTATTAATACAGAGTGATCCAAACATAAAAATGAATCTAATTTTTTGAAAAGGAACCACTATTTTCATAATTTAATCATATTAGGCCCTAAAAATAGGGGTAACTATATATAAGGTTATCTGCTCAAAAAATGTGTTGTGTTCGAAATAATCTATTGCCAATAATATGCCAGAGGGCTTACAAAATCTCTAGATTTAGTTGGCCTTAAAGCAAATAACCTACACGGCCAATGGCGAATCCTACACGTTCAATATTTGTCACGATATTTGGATCGAGATGATATGTTTATGGAAAATATATTTGTTAATTAAAGGTAGAGTACTATACGACGATCGCACTACCGAACTTGCTTCAGCGGGTTATTTCTTATCTCTCTTGCTTTACGGCTGTAATCCTCTCAAGCAAATTCGGGAATACGATACGCTAACTTCAGGTGATATAAGCTTGGTGCTCATATCGCGATATGGAGAAAACAAAATTCATTTTATTTACATAATGTAATACCCATTTACCAGAAACTTTTTGTAGACATTACGTGCGACGAAACTTTGCATAACTTAAACAGAGATATATCGTGGAAATTTTGCACAACTTAAAAAGAGATATATCGTGGAAAATTTTGCCTAATTCGTACGCTAGAAAGAAGAAATTATAACTTTTTTCAAAAAGAAAAAAATAAACTACTTGTAAATAAATGGTCGTTAGATGGTTTCAAACACTCCTGGAACGGTATATTTTATTATATATATGGACAATTCTTAAATCATTTCGGCTAGTTTTGTGGGGAAGGTATCTCCATTTCCATAAAACTTTAGAATGTTGCAGTAAATTAAACAACAAAGCTCCAATTCTAGTCCTCTGTGACCTAAGGCCCGATAACGAGTCCTTTTAATGTCCCAGAAGAGCATTTTCTTTTTCAAGAATATGTGTATCTCGATAGCCAGTAGTTCGATTATGCCGCTCCTACAATATAAAATAGAAATCTCTAAGTTGAAACCCTTATTTTGAGCATTAAATTGAACCGACTCAATATTGTTCAAAAATGCTCATTTTCATAGTGCCATCAAAAATTGAAATATCAGTCAAAATATGGTACTTCTTATATTTAAACAGATTTTAGGTTTTGTTTCACATATAACAAAGCAACGCCAAGGGGATCTATTTATATATCTCCCTCTCCCTAGGAGAAAGAAGACTTACCTTTACCTGAATGTCTTATTTGGATCGCCATTACTCGATTTTCAAAGTCTTGGGAGAGCAGATAACGGCTCTAACTAAAAAAATTCTTCATGTTGGAGCTATTGTAGAGACATAGAGCTACATTAATTCAAATTCATATACCATTTGAGCTTAATATAACAAAGTACCAGTGGTTTAGATTTTATAATAATTTTGTCAAGTCATTTGGCCCACAAAATTAACTTTCAGTGAAGAATAAGTCTTTTGTCTGAATTTTAGGCCCAGTAGTTTGGAAGATAAAGGGGAGAATGGGTCAAATTTTAAATACTAAATTTTTAAATATTTTAAACTAATTATTGTAATGATTTTATTTTCACACTCGAGTTCATTTTTTTTTATTTATTTACCAACTCAGTCCAACTCACTCTAATTTATTTCCAGTACTTTAACACTATTCTATTCACAGAACTAGTCACACTTTATCTAAACTCCACGGCAGTCGAATACTGAATGAATCCCATCTCCATCTGTCCGTATTTATATATTTCTTTCGGAATTCTCTAGTAGGTCAACGAGCCATCGGGAAATGTGTTCTCAAAGGTTCGATAATATTCGAAGAATTCCCATTATCGCTAGCCGTCGGCCTCGGGTCGATAGACAAACAATATTTTGGCTCCCAGAAATATAGGAGGAATGTCGCTGCCACGAATTATCGGATGAAGGCCGATTGGACAAGCTATCGGATGAATTGTCGTAACATTGCCCCCTCCTTAAGACCATTTCGTCCCGGAATCGGAATGTCCCAGAATCCTTCCTGGTGTGACGATATTTGCAGGACTCTTCATTTCGACAACGGGAAGTTTGGTGGAAGTAACAGTCAACGGTCTCCAAATGTGGGCTGCGAATATTGAGGCAGCATACAAGGTATAGCATACAGTGAGAAGTATGATGCAAACAGTTCTCACCACCCTTCAATTCAGTCCATCCAACCCGCAGGCTATCTTTGGGACCGCCAATTTCATCACATTCCTCAATTCTACCAGAGTCTTCCAAAGATCACTTATATGTTGGCTTGTCCTGCGAGAATGTTTTCGTTACCAAATAAAAGATGTCTCTGGTACTCAATGGTTGTTTATCTTCGAGATGAAGGAACTTCCCTACCACTGGCCGTACTTCTTTGTAAACACCTTGGCTATTCCTCTGGACATCAGAAGATCTCGAGCCACACAATGAGCTAGGAAATATTCTATGGGCACCTCAAACAGGTCTCGGGATTCCTCTCTGATCACATCGTGCTGCACTTTCTGCCCATCAGAGTACAGGGCCATGAACTGTTCGAAGGTCATATCGTCACCTAACCTAACCTAACCTGCTGAAATGTACCAACTTTGGTTTTCCTCGAGGTAACTTCCTTATTCTGTAGAAAACATCGTTAATTCTTTTTACAATTTGGTAAGGCCCCTCCCAAGATTTCTGCAGCTTTGGCGAATATCCACGATGACGTTGCGGGTTATACAACCAAACAAGATCATCAACTTGGAATTCCCCGCCCTTGGCTAGAATGTCATAGGCTTCCTTCATCTGAGCACTGGCATTCTCAATGTTCAACCGGACTCGTTGGTGGGTGTTGTCCATTTTTTGAGGTAACTGACTGACATAGTCTTCACCTGCAGTCTATTCTCCCGGAGACATCCAAACTTCAAATCGCATGGTAGTGGTAACTCTCGTCCCATAATAACACTTGCCGGGGTCTGACCCGTGGACTCGTGCACAGACGAACGATATGCCATTAGAAATAAGTCAAGATACTGGTCCAAGTCTCTTTCGTGGTCAGAGACTACTCGAAATTTCTACCTTGGTCTGAGTGCAACTCCAAGGGAACACCAAAACGGCTGATCCATTCCTTGACATGGACATCAGCAACGGTCAATACTTCTTGATTCGGCAAGGCATACGCTTCTGCCCATTTACTGAAATAGTCCATCACTACCACAATGTACTTATTTCTGGAGTCAGATTCAGGAATTGGATCGGCAACAATAATGGCTACTGTTTCAAATGGACTGCCCACGTTATATTGCCTCAGGGGGGCTTTTGTTCGCTTCTGAGGCCCATTAATTGCTGCATAAACCGTACATTTACGGCACCAATACTTAATATCTATTTGTGTTTACCCAATAGAAGCGTTCTCTCAACTACCCCAGGATTTTCGTTTACTCCCAGATGTGCTCCAGTTGTACCATCATGTAGTTCTCGTAAAACCTCTGGTCTCCTATTTCTGGGAACTACAATCTGTTTTCTGTCGTTTCCCTCTACTGGAGTTTCCAGGACACGCTTCAGAAGTCCATTTTCCAGGATGAGGGAGTTCCACTGAGCCCAGTACGACTTTATGGTTGGTGAGTATCGGTAAATGTTCCAACCCCTTTACCAAAAGTTCCCTGCGAGTAATGCACTAATTCCGTTCTGGCTTGCTCAAGTTTTTGCTGAAATAACCGAGGACTTTCTCCTGACCGTCTTGGATCTGCGAAAGAACAGCACCAATTCCAACATTGCTTGCGTCGGTATCCAAGACGAAGTTCCCAATGGCAAAGGATAGCTTAAAATGGGGGGCACTCGTCAATGGTCTTTTCAATGTCTCGAATGATCGCTGACATTCCTCGTCCAACTAGTACTGCATCTTCCCCTCTGAGTCTAGTGAGTGGCTTGGTGATATTGGTAAATCCTGCTACATACCGACGATAGTACGTGCATAACCTCAGAAAACTTCCTAGCTGGTGGATGTCATTAGGTATTAGCCACTCTTGGGCAACTTTGATCTTCTGTTTATCAACAGCTACTCCCTCTGCGGAAACCACATATTGCACCTCTTCTTGGAACAGCTGATTCTTTTTCGGGTTTAACTTTATTCCGGAACTTCGAAGTCGCTGAAATACCTCCTCCAGGTTCCTCACGTGGTCTTCAAACGATTTTCCAACCAGGATAATGTCAAGATATACCAGGCACGTTTTCCTTGAAAGCCCTTTTAACACTTTTTCCATCAATATTTCAAACGTCACTGGAGCATTCCACAACCCAAACGGCATCACCGTGAATTGGTAAAGTCCTGAGCCGATGGTAAAAGCAAGTACCACCTGCCAATAACCGCTCTTCAAGTCCAGGGTGGAAAACATCTTCGAACCAGCCAACGTATCTAGGGTGTCATCTATTCTTGGAAGGGGATAGCTGTCTTTCTTTGTAGCGTGGTTTAATTACCGATAGTCCACGCAAAATCGGGTCGAACCATCTTTCTTATTAACCAAGACAACTGGAGAAGTCCAAGGGCTATTGGATGGTTCAATAACACCTTCTTCTCCATCTCGCGGACTATCCTGTCGGCTTCTCCTCTTTTAGCTAGGGATAGTCTTCTCGCCGACTATCGAATAGGTTGAGCGTCCCCAGTATTAATTATATGTTGCACCAAATCAGTTTGCCCTCTTTTTCCGTTCCCTACATCGAAGATATCCTGGTAGTTTCTAACAATGTCTCTCAATTTTGCTTTCTGGTTTGTTTTCAAATTCTTGGATGAATCGGTGATGATCTTTCCAGTTCCTCAGATAGTTTACCTGGTGGTATTTCTGCATGCTGTGTCTTTTTGACTACAGAGTTGTTCCTTTCGTTAGCACAACCAAGTAATGATTCAGGTTCATTACTTTTTATTACATTTCTGTCGTGAAGTTCGGGATCAAACGTTATTACTGTTCCAGCTTTAGCTTTCCGATCTAAGCAAGCAACTACAATGATTTCAGCTCTTTTCGGAACATGAACATCCTCTGCTAAGATGGCTCGAAACATTATGTCATCTTTTCCATGAAGCACAAATTTTTCTCCTTCACTCGCAGAATTCCGTCTTTGAAGTTTAACTGGAATCTCTTGGAGCTCATGACATCCATTCCAATGATGACTTCGTCTTCGATGTCTACCACTAATACCAGATGTAGGAAGGTTGTATTTCCCAAGGCCATTTCACCATGGACTTTCGCTGCTTCTCCTGTCGCTGTTCGCAGTTGCCATTTTGTTGATTTTATCATTGTCTCTAAAATAATGTTGGGTCTTATTACTGTTTTCGTCGCATCAGTATCCAGCAGCATTGCACATTGCCTCCTATCAATACGGTCATCTACAAAGACACTGTTAACGTGGTTGCGTAGGGAAGCGACATAAGCGTTGATAGTTGGTGCTTGATGGCTACAGGTCGACGATGGTTCCTTTACATTGGCCTTCTTTAGTTTCCCCGAAGAAGAAGTCGGTAGTCCATTGCTCTCCTTGCAACGACTCTGGGACTCTAGATATGTCCTATCTTACGACACTTCCGACATCTCATTAGCCTTTTGTTTGTAAGGACTTCCTCTACTATCTTCCTTTCAGAGGCTTCATCATTACCGCCATTTTCTGATTCTCCGTTCATGATTCGGAGCCTCGAATTTCAGAGCTCGGGCCAGTGCATCCACTAATTGAGTCGGTCAATGCTTGTCTGGCAGGGCAATATTAGCTTCAAATTCTTGTAGGGATTCATTTGAGCTTTTTTCTGGAATTTTCACTATGCGGAATATTTTATTTTTCCAAATTGTGCAATTATTCCAATGAGACATTTTATTGTGATCTAATTATCCTATATTAATTTCTAACATATATATGAACAAGGTCCAAAGCGGCCAAATTTTCCAAAGTTTGCCACATTATTTACAACTGGATCCTATCCACATTTTAATCCTAACAATTGCCCAGAGACATTCCCCTAAAAATTTTTGATCTGACTCAGACCAGCCATGGATTAGCAAAATAGCAAAAAAAAGGAATTGCAATGGATCAAAAGAAAATTTTTAAATCAGCCTTCCTACAAAGGGGATAAATTGAGGAAAAATACAAAAAAAAATTAAGTGAAGGAACTAAACATTCCCCAGCTGAGGATGTGGAGGAATTGTGGGAAGCTATAAAAACTGCAGCCAATAAGGCAAATAAGGAAATGCCAGCAGATGATGCGAAGAACTAATGGAAGCGCTAAGAAAAGCTAGACAGATACAACTAGCCGCAAAAAACGAAGTCAATTTAGAAAGTTACAAAAAATATGAGTGAGATGAAGAAAGCCTGTACGAAAAAGAAAAGGGAATTTAAGGAAGAATTAGTGAGATAGAAGAAAAGTTCAAGAACAAAGAAATTAGAGCTTTCTACCAAGAAGTTGAAAAAGTTGAGATAGGACACCAAAACCAATATGTAAGTAAACTCATAAAGAACTCATTAGCGATCCGGGGAGAGTAATGGAAAGCTGGAAGAACTAGTTTAATAAATAATAAATTATTAAACAGTGAAGAAGACAGTCAAGAGATGCCAGAATAACAACAGGAGGAAAGTGGACAAGAGACGGATCATCCCACTAAAGAAGAAATTGAAAAAAAGATTAGGACATTAAAAAACAATAGAAGTCCTTGAGGAACAGGAATAAGAGCTGAAATTTTAAAGGTGGGATATGAGCAATCGAGCAAATGCGTACATGCGCTTATAAAGAGAATATGGGAAACAGAAAAGATGCCTAAGTATTGGACAAAAGCAATTATATGTCCTATTCACAAGAAAGGAGACAAACTGGTATGTGGTAATTATAGAGGCATAGCACTATTCCAGACATGCTACAAGGTACTGGGGAAATGCATTACAAGCTGACTAGGAGAGTACACAGAAGGAGAAATAGGCGAATATCAGGACCGTTTTCAGACACAATAGATCTGTAACAGAACACATTTTCACACTGAAAGAAATATAGCTACTATGATTTGAAAAAAAACGCGCTGTACGCTCTATATGTGGATTTTAGACAGGCTTACTACCAAATTAGCCCAAAACGCGATGAGAGAGTTGAGAATACCAAGCAAGATAATTAACCTCATTCAAATGACACTAGAACAGACTATAAACGAGGTAGCATGGAAGGAGTCAGAAACTATTGAAGTGGAGGAGGGACTCAGACAAGGGGACCCCATATCATCAACTCTGTTCAAATTGATACTTGAAACAATTATAACAAGAAGTAAGGTTAAAACAGAAAAAACAATATTCAAGAATAAGCCTAGCCTTTGCAGATGACATAACAATAATTTGAAAAAAATAAGAACAAACTAATAAGGTTGATAGGTAGAATAGGAACGGAGATGAAGAAATTTGGTTTAGAAATAAATCAAGAGCAAAACAACATATATGGTAATGCGAATGATGGAGTCAGAATTAAGGGTACAAAATAGGAGATCGGCAAACATATAAGTTTAAGAATGTGAGGGATTTTACATATTTGGGGGGTCAAAGTCGAAGAAAATGGAACAGAGGATGCGGAGATTAAAGCAAGGGTATCAAAAGGAAGCAGGAAGTATGGAATGCTGAGAGTTTTGATGAAATCCAAATTTGTCTCCAGAAGAACCAAGGAAAGAGTATATAGAACAGTAATTCGAGCGACAATTACATACGGAAGCGAAATATAGGTTCTTAACAAAACAGACGAAGAGAGGATCGAACGATGGGAAAGGAATATGTTAAGGAACATTTACGGAGGCATAAGAACGGAGGAGAAGAAAAAAATAAAGAACATGTATGGTGGGCCTAAAATAACTACTTTTGTAAGAGCTCAGACAGATGGCTAGGATACATAGAGTGTATGATGGAAGATATGATGTCAAAAATATTCATAAACAGAAAACTGGTAGGAGTGAAAAGAGCGCCCTCAGAGAAGATGTCTGGACAATGTAACAGAAGATCTACAAAGAATGGGCATAGCAATGGAAAGCCATGGCTGCCCATAGAAATGAATGGAGGCATGTAGTTAAGGAATCCCTGTAGATATTGTCATTATATATTGCAATTGTTACATAAAATAAATTTAATCAAATATAAAAATTTCAGTTTTACATTTTATTCAAGATTTTGCTATTGGGTGTCCATTATTAGGACCCCAACTACTTACCATTGTTTTCTTTAATTTTTGTCTGAGGAATTACACCAGTACTTGTTTTGATAGGTAAAAGCGCTATTCTATTTGGTTCTATTTTATTTAGATTGTGTTTTTCATATTCTTTTTCTAAATCTTCATCACCTTCATTTAGCTTTTGTCTCTTGGGTTTTGAACTTGCCGGCCTGTAACATAAAACAGTTACAGGAACTTTTAACTGAATTACCATATATTCCATATTCTGTGGAACATTTAATATGTAACAGATTGTATAAAAACAAAGTTTTGAACCATAACCCAAATCATGAGTTTTTCAGTCAACGCCTTTTAAATAGCTGAGCTATTATCTTCATGGAGAAAACAAAACTAGTAATAACTCTTGCTAATTTATGACCTTACTGCTAAATTAATGGAGAACATCTATTACACAATTACATTAATCCATAAGTACCTGCTTTACCCTAAAATCTAGTACAAACCAAAAAATCTCAAAAAGTTACCCAAATTCATAAGTTTATCATTTTTGTATATCATTATGCTGTCATCTTGTCCCAGTTCACTATAGTTATTTGCAACTTTGAATTTAAATTTATGGAGTGAAGCACAACACTAGATTTATAAGATCTTCCATATTTCAAATGGGGTAGATATTGGTAAACAGATTATGGTAGCTCTAAAGCTCTGTCCAAAATTACAGTCAAGTTTATCTGCAGAGTTTCTGCAAAGTTCTTGTCCTTCTATACTATACTGCATTACCATGTTCCCTAAATGATAATCTAGCATTCTTGTGTCTCATTTCAAAAAGTTGACACTTCATTAATGCTTATTCTAAGCTATTTATTTTAAGTAGCTATGCAGAATGTACATACTTAACTGTACCTTTATATACATCTAATAATAATTTTTTTAAAAGTACATCTAAAATGGAATGTAATGATTGCATTCGAAATGATGGTCCAATCCATCAGTTAAGAATTGATAACTTTTTTTGCTTAAATATAGGGTTTCAAGTATCTGTTAGAATTGCTGTTGTGTACACTAGTCTTAAGAATAGAAGTGGTTTCAAAAGTTTATGGAAGAAGTTGGAACAGAAATCAACAAAATGTTATACTTTAATGAATGTTTCTGGGTTTAACTCTAAAAGTGAGAATTCACAAACTTTGTGGTATAGGTGAAGAAACTGATCTGGTACTACTGATAGCTAACAAAAGAGGATGTTGCAGTGTTTGGGATTCTAAGAAAAATTAACCTTCAAAATATTTTCTCATATTTAAAAAAATGTATGATCAGAATATGTATTTATAGTGTGACATATACTTACACAAAATGTTTGTACTTATTACTTGTAAATGTTCACTTTCAATTATATAATGTTTGTGTTAATGATTATTATAAGTTTACGTTTTTTATAACTTTTGTAATATAAAACATTTGTACAAACTGTACACTTTTGTACTCAAACCTATAAGTCCAGATGCATCTACTTTTATAAATTTAGACATGTCTACAGCAGGGTTAAAGTATGTGACAAAGTCATTAATACTAAAATACAGTAAATGTCATCTATCAACATACCTTACATAAAATGTTGGGAGTCATTTTTCATCCAATTTCAAGTCTGCCTTAATCAACAGGTAACGGAGACAATTTTCTCAGTGACTATCATAATGCATAATGGGTTTCACTTTCAGCCATTAATTTACTTATAGTGTTATAACTTTAGTGTAAAGGTATCAAACTTTGTGTTTATACTTACATCTACTATAATATAATTGGCATCATTTAAAGGGTATGGTATATTTTAAGTAACTTTCTTACTGTACATTTTGATGCAGTTTTTTATGCAGCAAAGTATATAATACAGCTATATTTATTCATATGAAAAACATAAAATTATAAAAAATTTTTGTTTTGATCACAATATGCTACTCATTATTAGTAAACCTATAATGTACCATATACTTTTAAATATCTTACTCAACATATCTTATCTTGTTCAATATTTTGTATGACCGATTCTTAACAGCACTTTTCAAAAAATTGAGTTCTGAATCATCAAGCATGTCTAATACATCTTCCACACTGTTCTCTTCTACATCTTTGCATTCTGTTTTTTTCTCTGGTAATAATTTCACTTGATTATTTCTTGAATTTTGATTCAGCTTTTGTTTACTGGATTTGTATTTGCTTTTACCTTTAAATGTAGATTTTTGCTTACTGACTTTCGTTACTTTTTTCTTTGATATCTTTGTTTTCTGAAAATGTAAAATATTTACAAGGGAATCAAATTTGATTACACATATTTACCGCTATCATTTTTGTGCGTTTTCAAAATTCTAATACAAAAACTCTTGACGAATATTTACACATAACCTACATAAAACACATGTTTACCTTAAAATTTTGAGTTTTTTTGACAGCCATTGACATGTCTAAAAAAATACCGATTTGCAGCGATCTACCCACGAAGTATACATACAAGGAGTCCGAACGGTATAGGCTTTTCCGCAGTATTCGTGGTATACAATATTAAACCCAGATCATAGTTCTCTTTTCTGCCACTAGCTGCGCAAATATTCAGGACGTACCAATGTTATTATTATTATCAAACGTAAATACGCGCTGTCGAATGTTGAAATTATTAAAATTATAAAATTAAGTATAAAATATTAATGTAATTGTTTACAAATAGTTTTAATAAAAAAATGAGAAGGTGTTGTGCTGTTCATGGTTGCCTCAGTGGCCGAAAGGCAAGTGGAAATGTGGCAAAAGTGGGTATATTCAAAGTTCCGAAAGTGAGTAACCTAAAAATAATATTAAACATCAGTGTTGTTAATAAATATTGTATTTATAAATTTCCAAATTACTGTAACTTACGGTTATTATTAATAGAAAGAAAATTAATCATCTTAACTTAAATAATAATTTAAACTTTTTTACTATGAAGAGAAATTTCCACTAGTGTATTTATCAAATCTAAATTGTTTGGTATTTAAATGTTAAACGTCTTTTATTTATAACTAATACGATTAATAAATAATATATTTGATTGTAATCAATTAATGACTTTCCTATTATCAAGCATTGTAATATTGAAATAAATAGGTATTTAACCATTTTTGAATTTGAATTTACTACTTCATTTGCAGAAACTATGTTTAAGTTCTTGACTTCACTTAGGGTTTGTTTAATAGTTTAACACGTAGAGACAAAAGATGAACTATAATTTTAATTCTTAAAGACCTCTTGATAACATTAATTTATTTTTTTAATAAAATTGTTTGCTGTCAGCTGTCAGTATCAACTAGATTACCCGCGTAAGGATTTAAACGAGTACTTCCTCAAAAGTGGCGCGCTCTACCGGCAAAACATTCTGTCCCCTAAAATGCTACCATTTATTTAACATTACGTTCGGACTCCTTGTATCTATACTTCGTGGATCTACCGGTAATAATTGTTCCTAAATATGGTTTGAACCCTTAGATCATGTATCTTCTAGATACTTAGAGCATGCACTTTCTGGAGATCTTAGAGCATTAATTTTCTAGAGATAGCCTGTAGTGCACAAATGTCGTGGTAAGACTAAGGAGAGGGAGGGCAATAGAGAGGGCAAGAGGCTATTTCACTCGGTTGTTCATTGGCTGCGTCCACCGACCATCCACCCACTAGGTGAAATAGCCTCTTACTGTCTCTATTGCCCTCTCTTTCTAGCGTTGCCATGATTTTATGCTTGACAGGCTATATCTAGATGGTAAATGATCTAAGCTGGAGATAGCCTGAAGTGCACAAATGTCGGGGTAAGACTAAGGATAGAGAGGGCAAGAGGCTATTTCACTCGGTTGGGAGCTGCTTCCAATGAAATACGTTCAACATGTTGTTCATTGGCTGCTTCCACGCACTAAGTGTAAGAGCCTCTTACTGTCTCTAATGCCCTCTCTTTCTAGCGTTGCCACGATTGTATGCTTGACAGGCTATATCTACACTTAGATCATTTACCATCTAGATATAGCCTATCATGCACAAATGTCGTGGTAAGACTAAGGAGAGAGAGGGCAAGAGGCTATTTCACTTGGTTGGGAGCTGCTTCTAATTATGGAGGGTAGAGTAAACGGACAAACTTTTATGGGAATAAAACTGAAAAAGTGTCCAGCGGACGGTTTCAGATAAGAAGTTCAAGAAATGTCCAGAATGGCGCGAGTGTGACCACAGGGTATGTTATGAAATTAATTGTCAACGGATTGAAATACACAAGGATTATATTTAGAAGTGAAGCGGCTGAAAAAGTGAGAATGATTTAATTATTAGTAAAAATCGTAAATAAAACGTAGAAAATCTGTTATGCGAACTTCTCTTTGTAAATGGTTGTCTCCGTTTTTTTGTAATCTTTGCAAGTGATATAAGTTTATAGTGTATTAATTGTGATATAAATCAATAAGCTTGTGCCCCCATGTTGACTTTTTATAAAACGGAGTGATTTTATGATTGTTATTTTGTTATAAAATTTTTGAAATAGTTAAACAATGGAAAAAGTGTATATTTGTAATATTTTTATACTTATTAACAAATAAATATTTGTTTTGAAAAATGTCCCTATACAAAGTTGGTGTTTCTACTTCCTTGTTCACCTCTCTTTGGATAACAATTCTTTTCATCACTGAACAAACTGCTATAATTAAATTATCTCTTTTGTTATCATTATGGAACACATTTCACTTGCATTTAAGTCTAGAATAGTTTCTTTTCAAGGATTCTAACATTTTCACACACTGGTTTTCCATATATTTTTTCTTGTCTAGTTGGACAAAAAGCTTCATTAGCTACTATTAAATGACTATTCTTGGCATCTTTCTGCTGTAGTTGTATTTTAAATATTTATAAGGGTATGCCTGGTGAATGCACCTGGGAAAATATCTTCAGAAGTTTGTTGAAGTTCTCGAGTTGGTGGACAATGCCATAATCAGCTTAGTAATTATGTAATAATGGGTTCTTCAGAGTTTAATTTATGAAGGATATTTATCTTAAATCCCAAAAAATATGTAAAAAAAATTTTGCTTGTAAGTCATTTTTATCTATGTACAAGATATTTCATTCACTTAACACTTTATTACTGTTAAATATAAATCTGGTTGTTGAACTGTGATGGTTAAATTTGCATTTTTTGGATGTGAATTCTTCACATTAACCTAATTTTATTAACGTAGGTTTGTTCGTAGAAAACTGATTTCTACGAACAAATTACCCGCTCGGTACTATTGGCTCCCCCAAATTGATACCATTTTTTTGGACACTTTTTCTTACACAGAGTGTGTCCTCCTTTTACTCAAACCTCCATACTTCCAATGAAATTATGGAGGTTTGAGTAAAAGGATTAAGTAAATGCTCTAAGATTCTTTATGATTCCCATATAAGTTTGTCCTCCTTTTACTCTACACTCCATAAATGAAATACGTTCAGCATGTTGTTCATTGGCTGCCTCCACCAACTAAGTGAAATAGCCTCTTACTGTCTCTATTGCCCTCTCTAGCGTTGCCACGATTTTATGCTTGACAGGCTATATCTAGACTTAGATCATGTGCCTCCTAGATATAGCTTATCATGCACAAAATCGAGGCAACGCTAAAAAGAGAGGACAATAGAGACGGTAACAGGCTATTTCACTTAGTGGGTGGAAGCAGCAAATGAACAACGTGCTGAACGTATTTCGTTGGAAGCAGCTCCCAACCGAGTGAAATAGACTCTTGCCCTCACTATTGCTCTCTCTCTCTCTCTGTTTAATCTTACCACGACATTTGTGCATGACAGGCTATATCTGGAAGGTAAATGATCTAAGGGTTCCAATGAAATACGATCAGCATGTTGTTCATTAGGTGCTTCCATCCACTAAGTGAAATAGCTTGTTACTGTCTCTATTGCCCTCTCTTTCTAGCGTTGCCACGATTTTGTGCATGACAGGTAATATCTAGAAGGTACATGCACAGATCATACAATAAAGATTCCTAAATGGTTTGAAACAAACTCAGGCTGTTTTCCAATTACCAGAGCACAAAGTGATTTTGTGGCGCACGATGCAGCAATTTTAGGACGTTAATTGGAACATTTTTTTTTTTAAAACCAACCGGTAGAGTACACTGATCACCATAAGGTTAAAAGTGTATTACTCATAGGTTATTGACATTTATGTGTACGTAAATTATTTACAAAATAATTCAATAATGGCTGTTTTCCATTTACTATAGCACAAAATATTTTTCTATCTCCCTGTACAGTAATTTTCGGGCGTTAATTAAAATATACTTCATGTTTTATGATAAAGTTTTATGTTTACTTAGTAAACCTACATAAAACATCCTAAAGGCACAGCTATTTCTTGTGCTCATTTGTGCGAGCCAGTGCTGTAATTGGAACACTCAGTGCTTAGCACTGTGCCGCACTGTGCTCAATTGTGCGCTAATTGGAAACAGCCTCATTCTAGCGGTTTTGGTTAATACCAATGACGTCACAAATCAGCACCTTGTTATGTATTTACTATTTTACTTGTTTACGTTTACATTTAGCAATAAAGTTTGGTCAGTTTTGAAAAAATCACTTAAGGGCCACTATAGAACCACAAAAATAAGAAATGTATTGATACGTGAAAATTTTTAAATAAACAAAAATTTTTGACGTTTTCTGGTTGAACCAAATTACATTCTAGCGAATCAATTTTGGTTCTACTTCACTGATGAAAAAAAAAAGCCAAAGTACAACCACTGTCAACCAAGGGTAGAACCAAAGTTATAAACGGTAGATCGCTGCAAATCGGCTAAGGTCTAATCCAGTCTAATCACAGGCCTAAAACCAATAGGTTCATTACTGTTTACAATTACCGGTTGTTTATCGGTTTCAAGTTGTGTTGGAACAATCCTTATAATCCTAGACAAGAAGACTTCAGGCGTGTTCCAACACGACGTAAATCCGATAAACAACCGGTAATCGTATTGCGTATAAAATCATTAGGTTCGCTCCAACAGAACGAATAACCGATACACAACCGATAATCTTCGTGGGCGGTGCATAGAGGTATTACATTGTAGAGTGAACTGGGTAGGGGCTTAGATCATTTACCATCTAGATATAGCCTGTCAAGCATAAAATCGTGGCAACACTAGAAAGAGAGGGCAATAGAGACAGTAAGAGGCTATTTCACTTACTGGGTGGAAGCAGCCGATGAACAACATGCTGAAAGTATTTCATTGGAAGCAGCTCCAAACCGAGTGAAATAGCCTCTTGCCCTCTCTATTGCCTTCTCTCTCCTTAATCTTACCACGACATTTGTGCACTGCAGGCTATATCTAGAAAGTAAATGCTCTAAGGGTATGAGCGTTACTGTAAGTGGCAGTGCAATAACAATAGAAAGAGAAAGACAATATCAGGGTGCGTCTCTACCCTACCAATAGTAGGCGTCACCACTGACACTGATCAATCAGGAACGACCCGCTTATTCTCTCTCTCTTTTTATTGCTATTACATTAATTTCGCTACTTCACTTGCTCTACAGTATAATACCTCTATGGCGCGATGACGAGCATAAAGAAAATGAGTATAGACCAATCAATAGAGCAAAAATTAACTGATAATGTGTAAAAAATACTATCAGAATACTGACTGTGCCATCACATTAACAAAGATTGTTTTCCACTCGCAACTATGGTTTTTTACTTTGTTATAAACAATTGAAGCAATAAAATTACGTTTTTTTTTCTTAGCATGTTTATAAAATGAAAAATAATAAACTAATTTCAATGGTGTCAACAGGTCAATTGTAAAGCATGAAAATACCAATGAAATGAGCCCAGGTTCGATCCGATTGGATCATTGGTAACAGGGAAAAACAAAAAATACTGAAAAATATAGGATTTTTTTTAAATCGTATCTTCGTCACTTTAGAAGCTGTTGAACTGGGCTTGTAGGAACTAATAATAATTTACATCTATTTTATGTATGTCAAAACCAGGCGCTACTGGTTTATTAGTTTTTGAACAATTGTGATATAAAGTTTTCTGTTCACTATTTTTGCATTGTGCCCCCATGCGTCATAGATAATCAAATTTCAATTTTGAAAAAAGTTGTTGAAAGCCTCTATTCTCATTTTTCACTAAATGTCTGTGAAATATCTGAAAAATGTTAGCAAACATGACAACAAATGGGCGAGCGTATATATGTATCCAAGGAGTTGGGGAAACACGGTTGTTGAGGGGAAGCGTATAGTAATATATAGTAGAGGCATATACATATAGATCGTTTTAATATTTAAAATCCTCACAAGTAAGAATTTTTTTTATCACCGCTCTCCTTTGATGTTCCATAAGCCCAAAATCCACAAATTAAAGCAAAAACGTTTCCGAGAAACCAATTACATATAAATATTGTTACGAATTTTACCCAAAGCCGACCCTGTTTCATTTCAATACGACAACAAACGCTTTGAGATAAAAAATGGTTCTCGAAAAGACTCGGCACCTGTAGGAGTGATGATGATTTTTACTGGAGAATTCGACGCTGGTTTTATAAAGAAAGCACGCCACGATCGCGAGTTCAGTTATACCGCGACGACTAGAATATATGGGAATGTTATTGTCATATTTGAATCAACTGTTTTAATGTAAATAAAGTTCTAGAAAAATGAAAGTGAATATTAGTTTTATAATTTTAAATTGAACCCACGGACTTTACAACAATATATTAATAAACAAACAGTTCTCATTTGATATAATAAAATCGAACAAATCACTCTGTATAGAAGTTTTTTAACGATTAAATTCTTTCACCATCTGTCAGAGTGACAGTTACTATCGATAATAGTTATTGTTAGCAGTTCCCCTCAATAACCGTGTTCCCCCCACTACTCGAACACATTCATACGTTCACCGAATTTTGGTCATTTTTGCTAACATTTTTCGTATATTTCACACAAACATGAAAAATGAAAATAGAGGCGTTGTAGAATGATAACTCTACTTCCAACATCTCTATTTTGAATTGATATTTGACGATCCATGTCGCATGGAGACACACTGCAAGAATAGTGGACTAAAAACTTCAGATAGCAATTATTCAAAAACTAATAAACCGATAGCGCCTGGTTTAGTCACGCATAAGGTAGACATCAATTACTATCAATTCCCACAAGCCCAGTTCTACAACTTCGATAGTGACGGAGTTATAATAATATAAAGAAAACCGCTAAATTTACCAGTATTTTTTGTTTTTCTCTGTTACTAAATATCTTATCGGATCGATCCTGGGCTCATTTCATTGGTATTTCCATGCTTTACAATTCACCATTGACACCATTGTGATTAGTTATTTATTTTTAATTTTATAAAGATGCAACGAAAAAAAAACGCAATTTTCTTGTTTCGATTGTTTATAATAAAGTAAAAAACCATAGTTGGGAGTGGAAAAGGTAGCAAAATATCACTACATATCGTTCTTAATGTGATGGCACAGGCAGTATCCTGATAGTATTTTTTGCACGAAAAAATCTCTTTTGATTGGTCTAGTTCTTATTTCTTTATGGTGACGAGTTACCGTTTACAATGATGTTACGCACAATGGGATTACCGGTTGCTTATCGGTTTTACGTCGTGTTGGAACACGTTTATTGTAAACTCGCCACCGCTTACTAAGATTATCGGTTGTGTATCGGTAATTCATTCTATTGGAACGAACCTTTATAATCACAGACAAGGCGTATTTATACCATAGAGGTATTATACGTAGAGTGAATTAGGTATGGTAAGTGGGAGTGTAATAACAATAGAAAGGAAAGACAATATCAGGGTGCGCTTGCTATGTCTCTACCCTACCAATAGTAGGCGTCACCACTGACACTGACCAATCAGTACCTCTATGATTTATACTAGATACTAGCTGCTAACCTAAAATTGTACAAATTTAAATAATAAGTTGTTAAATTTATTTGTTTATATCACATACATATGAATGAAACTCTAAATCAAAATGTTTGGTGTTGTAAGATTAAATACTATTTGTAAATTGTGCCAGTCCGGATTTCGAAAATCCAAAATATCTTCCAATCCAGAAAGGTTAGTCTTATAAATTACATCTTGGAATACTTGGTATAATAGATGAATTTTAGGTGGATATTAAAGAATATAAGGAACGTTGTCAGTAGTAACTACAGTTATCAGCCTCAAATGGAAATCTGTACCACAGATATAGTTTACAAAAGAAGGAAAACAGCTGAAGAAAGGAAAGCACCTAGAATAATTGAGTATGCCCCCAAAGCAAAGGGTGAAATAGTGGGTGTATGGAGAAATATTACGTTAAGAGAATTAGCACAAGTATTAAACACAAACTTGACATATGTAAGCAATATTTTTTTGGATCAAATTGAGGATCCAGATGTGCCTATAAATGATTTCAATTTAATTCACCAAGCTATTCGCAGGAGTGGACGACGTATGATAACAGTGGGTAAATGAATGGAATGCTTATTTTCTATTTTAAGGTTAATTTTCATACAGACATTTTATAAAACATTTGATCATATATTTGATATGGATGTCAGAAAAAAATTCATTAAATAACATATTACACCACATCAAATATTTGATCAAATATTTTCTATTCAAAAAGGAATTTAACTAATTTTATGGTTGTTTGTGCTACTACAGTGTTTTTTGGCTATAGTTTCAATCATTTTAGAAAGAAAAAGTAATGGGCATCTAGAAAGGTATAGTTTATCAGTTGAAAGGCAAAACTTCTAATTAGCAGTTTAACCAAAATGTTAGAGGCCAATAACTACTCTACACCTGAACATATTAAAAGGGCTGAGACAAGGCAGGAGTGGCAAAATAATTATTTTTGAATGGATAAGGCCACATTATAGATGTTGATATGATAATTGTATATTTTGATTGCTAAACAAATGCACAAATGAATAGAAGTATAATATAGAGGTCTAGCTACATCATTTTAATTGAATACCACACTGTGCCTCATTATCTATATAGATCTGTGATATGATTTATAGCTTACTATTTAATAACACACAAACAATTTTTTCAGTATATTTATTAACTTTTCAATCTGCTGAGTTTCCTTTAACAGTCTTTGTATGTCCACACAATTGTACTAACAATTTTCATTGTAGGCAATTAACCTCTTGTTTCTATTTATATATAACATTATACAAAATCAATGGTCTTCATACTCAAATAATAAAATTTTTGCTGTACAATTCACAATAAACTACACAGGCGCAAATTTTCATTTTTACTGATAATTAACATCAAATATATTTTTATATTGAGATGCTTAACCTACAAGGAAACAACGGCCTTAGATGCTTAACCTACAGGATTTTTTTTACTTGTATTATTCATTAGAAAATAAAAATTATATAGTACCCTGACATGCATTTTTTAACACAATTCAAACTGAATTATTTAAATTTAAATTAATTAAGCTGTTTTAGAGTAAATGATGAGCATATATAAAAATTATTCCAATGAATTGCTAACTTTCTCTTTTTTTCTTAGAGCTTAAACCTTCTAGAGATAGCCTGCAGTACACACTCAGTTGGGAGCTGCTTTCAATGAAATATGATCAGCATGTTGTTCATTGGCTGCTTCCAGCCACCAAGTGAAATAGCCTGTTACTGTCTCTATTGCCCTCTCTTTCTAGACAAAAAAAAGTATATTGCAATGTTTTTATTTTCACACTCTTTGGGTTCAGTTCACTTCTTTGATTTATATATAAACAAAGTTTAACTCACTCTAATTTATTTCCACTACTTTAACGCAATTTGTATTCACAGAACTATTTACAATTTATATTTACTATACGGCAGTCGAATACTGAATGAATGCTTCCGTCGCTCTCCGTATTTATATATTACTTCTCGGAATTCTCCAGAACGTCAAAGAGCCGTCGAGAGATCTCCTTCATAGACTAGATAGTTTCCATCATACTTCTCACCACCCTCCAATTCAGTCCATCCAATCCACAATTGGCCAGACCTACAAGGATGGGAATCGATAGTTTCCATCATACTTCTCACCACCCTCCAGGGCCACCTTCTCCCAATCATCAGGTTCTTCTCCATCATCACATTCCTCAATTCTACCAGAGTCTTCCAAAGATGCTGTATGTTGGCTTGTCGTGCGAGAATGTTTTCGTTACCAAATAAAAGATGTCTCTGGTACTCACTGGTTGTTTATCTTCGAGATGAAGGACCTTCCCTACCACTGGATCTTGCTCCATCCGGAGATCTCGAGCCACACAATGAGCCAGGGCATATTCTATGGGCACCTCAAACAGGTCACGGGATTCCTCTCTGGTCACGTCGTGCTGCACTTTCTACCCATCAGAGTACAGTGCCATAAACTGTTCAAAGGTCATCTCTTCATCGGGTGGTTGGCTGCGCCTGCTCAACTTCGCCGTCATGACTTTCGGCATAAGGGACTAACCTGTTGAAATGTACAACCTTTGGTTTTCCTTGAGATAGCTTCCTTATTCTGTAGACAACATCGGTGATATTTTTTACAATTTTGTATTTTGTATTTTGATGTCGTATGCTTCCTTCATACGGGCACTGGCATTCTCATGTCTGTTAAGTTGCATTAGCCATTTCATAGTGCCGCATTCCGACTAAGCTCATATTTTGTTGCTAATTTGTGCCGTCAAAAATAATTTTGTTGCTCCAGACGTTTCCGAGAGACGATGGATAATGTAACGTAAGTCTTAAGCTACATTAGTCATGTGGGTATTTAAAAAATGAAAATAGCTATCAAAATTAAACAAACGCGTGATTTTGTTGCTAATTTGTTGCTCAAAGATGGAACAAAATAATATTCCGAAAACCTGCCCATACGGGTCAAACCCACCCCCATGTACCCTTAAATGGCGAAAATCGCAAAACTAAATATTTTGTAAAATGCATTTGCGGGGTATTTTCTTGCTAATTTGTGACGTGAATTACAATTTTGTTGCTGAAGCCGTTTCCAAGAAACGGTGGCCAATGTAGCTTAAGTCTTAAGCAACGGTCAAGGCAAAGTCCATCACCACCACAATATACTTATTTCCGGAGTTTCAGGAAATGAATCGGCAACATCAGTAGCTACTCTTTCGAATGGACTGCCCATGTTATATTGCTTTATGGAAGCTTTTGCTCGCTTCTGAGGCCCATTACTTGCTGGACAAACCGTACATATCCGGCACCAATCCTTGACATCTGCTTGGCAGTTTACCCAATGGAAGCGTTCTCTCAACTTCCCCAGGGTTTTCGTTACTACCAGATGTCCTCCAGTTGTACCATCATATAGTTCTTGCAAAACCTCTGGTCTCTTCTGGGGACAACAATCTGTTTTCTGTCCTTGCCCTCTTCTGGAGTTTCCAGGACCCGCTTCAAAAGTCCATTCTCCAGGATGAGGGAGTTCCACTGAGCCCAATATGACATTATGGTTGGTGAGTATCGGGAAATCTCCTGCCACGTAGGTTCGCGGTCTTCTTCCTTCCACCGGATTAACCTCTTTTAACTCCGGATCTAATTTCTGGTCTTTCTGGATCTCCTCAGATTGCCAATGGTCATCGACGCAGTAGTTCTACAGAGAACAGCCGCTTTTTCTTCAGCTGGCTGACAATATTTGCAATCACCAAGGCATGGTCTCCTCGATAAGGCATCAGCATTCCTATGGCTTGTTCCAGCGCGATGTTCTCTCTCAAAGTCGAATTCTTGCAACCTCTCAGTCTGCATTGCCATTTGCCCTTCGAGATTTTTAAACTGCAGCAGCCACTTCAGTGCTGCGTTATCAGTCCTGGGGAGGAATCTTTTACCATAGAGGTATTTGTAGAAATGTTTAGAAATGTTCCACCCCCTTTACTACAGCCAAAAGTTCCCTGCGAGTAACACAGTAATTCCGTTCTGGCTTGCTCAAGGTCTTGCCGATGACTTTCTGCTGACCGTCTTGGATCTGCGAAGGCACAGCACCAATTCCGACATTGTTTCCGTCGATATCCAAGACGAAGTTCCCATCTGGTAAGGGATAACTTAAAACGGGGACACTGGTCAATGCACTTTTCAGGGTCTCGAATGGTCGTTGGCATTCCTCGTCTCTCTGATACTGCACCTTCCCCTCTGGGAGTAAGTGGCTTGGCGATATTGATAAAAGCTGCAACATACAGACGATAATACGTGCTTAACCCCAGGACACTTTAGGTATCGGCCATTCTTGGACAGCTTCGATTTTCTGTTTATCACCAACTACTCCCTCTGCGGAAACCACATGTCCAAGATATTGCACTTCTTCTTAGAATAGCTGACACTTCTTCGGGTTTAACTTTAGTCCGGGACTTCGAAGTATCCGAAACACCTCCTCCAGGTTCTTTACGTGGTCTTCAAACGATCTTCCAACCACGATAAAGTTGTCAAGATATACCAGTCACGTTTTCTATGAAAGCCATTTTAACACTGTTTGCATTAATCTTGGTGCAGTGTAAATTTGAACAGTACTAAACTCAAAAAATATTTGGAACGCTACTTATGCAATCTATCCACACGTTGGGCACCACATAAAACCTACCTTGATTTGTTCACATGTGCTAGGCGGCTGCTGTTCATCGTGGAACATATGGTGGGTAAAAAATAGTAAAATACAAAATTTAAATTTATTCAGGGCGCCATTTGGTTGAAAACCTTTAAGTGAACATACCTTATAAACCAAAAAATAGTATGCGATTATGATGTAATTCACACCGGCTATAGTGATATTGTTATGTTCCTTATGAACAAACTGCTAATAATCTGATTCTGTTATATAAAATGATGTATTCAATACTTTCAGTGGTGCTTCCAAAAATTCTTTCACAATCGATAGGTTAGGTATATAAAAAATATGCAAAATGTAAATACAGAAAGTTTAATAAAAAAATAAAAGATTCCTTGAATAGTTTTAGGAAGAAAAAGTCCCATAAACATGGGTCCGCAAACTTTTCGTTTTCAAGATACAGAGTGTTAAAGTTTGAATTTTTTTCAAGTTTTTTTCTCATAGTATCTGCACTTCACAAGATATTCAAATGAAATTTGGCATAGATATTACAATTAAGAGTTTACACCTTGTGACATGCCAATTTCGATTGCAAATCTACAGGGTGATATTTTTTTGGGAACACTGTCCACTGTTGTCCTTCAGAACTTTTTTTTGGTGAGCCACTGGTACTTTCAAAAATTGTAAAGAAAAGCTTTGTTGTTAATAGCAAATACCAAACGTTTCAAAGTCTATTCGTTCGTTGTCAATGGCTGATGTGATTGCAAAATGAAAATTTTCATTTTATATTTATTGATGTGATTGCAAAATGAAATTTTCATTTTGCTCACATCAATAAATATAAAGCCATTGACAACGAAGTCCGAATAGACTTTGAAACGATTCGCAATATACGTAATTTCTATTGTGGTGTTATTCCAAAAACATTCAGAAGACAAAAAGCTATAGCAAACTTTATGTTCTCTTGTAGTTTTGTCGCATCTACTACCGATTTCGAGAAAAAAATTTTGAATTATTAAACTAGCAATGATTCTTAAAGATTCGATAAACTGGTATAATCATCAAAAGAAAAAATGTATTACTGCAAGAAACGTAAAACTCAAAAATTAATCATACTAAAAAAACTAAATAACAACAAAGGAACTAAACTACAGCAATTGTTGAAAATATCCTCCCCCAACCCTTATACAAGCTTCTGTTCTTCTTCTCATAGACGATCGAAGTCTTTCAAACACTCCTGGAGTATTCCTAATTGTATCAAACGCGCCTATTATACGATTTCTCAGTTCGTCTACGGTATTCACTGGCGTTATGTACACTAGAGAATTCAGATGGCCCCCAGAAAGAAATCTAAACTATTTAAATCTGGGGATCTGGCGGGCCATGGCTGATGTCCACCTCGTCCAATCCACCTGTTTACATAATTTTCGTTCAAATACTCCCTAGCCAAAAGTGAAAAATGAGCATGAGCACCGTCGTGCATGAACCACATTTCACGTAGCATCATAAGAGGTATATCATCCAATAACAAGGGCAAATCGTTCTCTAAAAAATGTCTGTATGATTGACCAGTAAGTCGCCCTGGCAAGAAGAAAGGACCAATCAAATAATCAATATTACCACCCCACACATTTAATGAAAATTCCTCTTGAAAATAAGCTTCTGCAATTTCATGTGGATTCTCCTCAGCCCATATGTGTTCATTATGAAAATTTATGATTGAAGTCCTTGAGAAACAGGCTTCATCAGTAAATAGGATTTGGCAATCAAAATGAGCATTGTTCAATAGTCTGTTGAGGTACCACTGACAAAAAATAATTCTTGGATGACAATCTCGAGGCAAGAGCGCCTGCACCCTCTGAATGTGATAAGGATAGAGCAAAGAATCCCGCAAGATCCGCCAAACAACTTGATGACTTGTATTTAAGGTAACACTAATTTTTCTTGTACTGGTTCCTGGATGTTCTTCTATTTCGTTCAGCACTGCCTCTTCGAGTCGTGGTGTTCTCACACTTCGTGGTCTACCTGCATTAATATTTTTCGCAGAAAAAGATCCAGTTTCTGAAAGACGCCTGTGAATATTAGAGAACATCCGATGACCAGGCATCACTCTATTGGGATAGCGTTCCATGTAAAGACGCTTAGCTTCTCTTGAATTACCATTTGCAACACCATCTTTAATTTTCAAAACACAGGAGTTTAATTTGATGTGTCAAAACTAACAATAAATGTATTCATTCACCACAGCCTACTAGGTAGGTAACTAGATTTCTATGACAGTTCGGAATTTTCTGAGGATTTCAAGAGAATCATTCAAAATTTTTTTCTCGAAACTGGTAGTAGATACGACAAAACTACAAGAGAACATAAAGTTTGCTATAACAACAAAGCTTTTCTTTACAATTTTTGAAAGTAACAGTGGCTCACCAAAAAAAAGTTCTGAAGAACAACAGTGGACAGTGTTCCCGAAAAAATATCACCCTGTAGATTTGCAATCGAAATTGGCATGTCACAAGGTGTAAACTCTTAATTGTAATATCTATGCCAAATTTCATTTGAATATCTTGTGAAGTGCAGAAACTATGAGAAAAAAACTTGAAAAAAATTCGAACCTTAACACTCTGTATCTTGAAAACGAAATGTTTGCGGACCCATGTTTATGGGACTTTTTCTTCCTAAAACTACTCAAGGAATCTCCCCTTTTCGTTTGTACCTCCAATTTAGGAACACCCTGTATAGTACAAAAAAATGGAGATAAGAAGTTTGTTTCTAAAAAAATTAGGACATTCTATTAAATGTAGCTAAAGCGTAAAATCTGTAATTTACATTATGGATTATTTGAAAATTTGACTTAAAAATCACCGTAAAAATTTAGATGTTTAAAAAAAAATTCTACTCAAGAATAATCATCTAATCAAAATGATTTGATTAAAAAGGATAATGGTATAATCTGTCGACCTTACCGTATTAAACGTTTCTGAAATTTACTCTCTTATAATATTGACATGATTATCTGTACTGTGTTCTTGATCCTGGAAACTCAAAGCCAAATATCCCCAACTAATTCATCACCGACTGGACATCAGTTGAATTCCATCTAAACGGTTAAATCGGTTCCATACCAAATAATAACTTCAAAATCCCATCTCGAAACTAACAGCCCTAAAATGTAGAAAATTCTAACTTTAAAAATCCCTAGTTAGAACATGGCTCCAAACGTAAAACAACCCACCATAAAACAGGAATCAAAACATGGAAAAGTCCACCGTAAGTCAAATACACGGTAACTCAAAATTCACCGTAAGTCAGGACTCAAATATACCGCAGGATAAACCCTCCATAGAAAAATCTTCCTTAGGGAAAATCCTCCCTAGGACCCATCACAACGAAGGGCTAATCATACCCAAAGAAATCTCAACCATCAACGCCTCTTTCTAATGATATTCTTCACCAAATAATACCACCAATCAGCCATCATTTCCTGACGCGGAAAAATCAAAAACAACTAACTCAAGGGAACGCCATTTTAGTAGCCTTCAGAAATCGCACAACGGCGAGGCACGGCTTCACTCTCTTGGAGATGAAAGGATACTGTTCCTCTTCGCTTTCAAACGGAACTCTCTTACCACTCAGGCATGCATCGAGAGTTAAAATTGAAATGGGCGGGTCTGTATTTAGCCCGGTCACGAAAGGGATAATGAAACGAAAAATATGAAATAATCTAACAGTATTTTTTAACGAGCAAGCATTTTATGGATGGCATCAAACTTAATAGAGATTGTATGGTGCTAGCAAGAAAGCACAGCCCCAGGTATCGCCAGCTTAGCGAAAAGTCGAACAGACAACGGACAAGGTACTCGAGGAGGCACCAGAACGCTAAGTAGTTCAGTCAACCTACAAAAAACACAACTCTAGCCACAGCAATTCCACCGTACTAGAGGCACATAATCTCCCTCAACTAACTCGTAAGATTAGTCAAGAAGGCTTTAATTTTTTTACACATTACAAGCTGGTACTTTTTTCTTTGGGACTACCTGTTGGGACTTGGTTTCTCTGCTCGGCAGTCTTCTTGATCAAATAGAGGCATTTTTATGCAAACTGCCGGAGCGGTGTTCAACCTTGTAGTGGTATTGCAATAATAATTATAGTATAATTTCTTCATTACCAGGTCAGTTGTCCCTCGAATGATGTCCATGTTCTGATTAGAAAAAGACGATTATACAGATATTTGTGAAAGTGGTGTCCAAGGCGAACTTGCCTTACCGTGTAGGAAACCGGTAGGACTGAAACAATCGTCTAACTGCTGTTTCCAGATTTCAACGGAATGCCCCCTTTTCCAGTGTTCTGCCGATGTAGAGGTGCGACCATATGGCAAATCTCTCAACGAATCGCCTGTACGTGCAGAGCCCCAAAAAGCTTCGAAGCTTCGAAGTTCATGTTTATCTCTCGGTACTTGTCAATCATGAATGCCTTCTATCTTGTGAAACGACGTGAACCAAAAACTGTACCCTCATTTTGGAACATGGAACACTTCATAAGGTTGTCTTATGTTGGCATTCTTAATGTTAATTAGTTTGATTATGTTTGACTTATGTTTACGAAGCAATCATAAATTAAAAATTTTTATATAAAATTGTTTGTCATGTACGACACGTAATAAAATTTATATAAAAAAATTGTAACAAAGTGTAGCAGCACAATTTATAAAAATTGTATATTGTTGTATACCGGAAACGTTTCAGAGAATTTTTAGTTTAATTTTATATTGCATGTGTTCCGGTTAAAAATCGATCTGTATGTTTCAGCTAAACCTGGAAATACAATTAACGAAGATATGGATAAGGATGTTTATCCCAGACCTCCTCCTGCGAAATCCGATCTTAAGCATAGGCCACCCGTCGTTACGGTTATGGGTCATGTAGATCACGGAAAGACAACATTACTTGATGCCTTGAGAGCATCCAATATTGTTGATCAAGAATTTGGTGGTATCACCCAACATATAGGTGCATTCTCTGTGAAACTAGCTGAAAAACAGTCAGTTACATTCTTAGATACACCGGGACATGCGGCTTTTAGTGCTATGCGAGCGAGAGGAGCTAATGTAACTGATATTGTTGTTTTAGTTGTTGCCGCTGATGATGGTGTTATGGAACAAACCTTAGAATCTATTAGAATGGCTAAAAATGCAAACGGTAAAATTATAGTTACACAGTTCTGATCAGCACTACTCACCAAATAAAAATGCTTTTCTTTGTTTTACTGCTTACCAACTGTATAAAAGCAAAAATTATTTATACAACAAGAGTGATTGAGCAGGTTGTGTTAAGTTTAGTATTCAATGTTCCTATTTTCTCTATGGAAAATATTGACACACCTCGGGTAGTAGTATGACATATCTTTCTAATATTTTGCTTTCTTTTTGGCTTCTACCCATATGCTTTCATTTTTTACATAGTTGCTAACCATACCATTATACATTGAAAGTGGCATGACTAAATAAGTTGTATCTGTTCAATATATATGTATAGTGTTCTCCATTCAATTCTTGTAACCCCTGTAACTGTATTTTGTTACAGTTCTACTGCTCTTTGCTATTACCACCAAGTGGTCAGCATGAAAAATAATAAATCTGATGTAAGATTTATTTATTGCTTTTTCATGCTACGGGTTTGCTTTTTTCTGTATAGACTTTTTATGATCTGGATGTATACCAGTCAATAGAGATTTTTAGGTGACATAAAATGCAACAGCAAGCCGCATTAAGCCATCACATAAATAATAGTTTATAAGTCATAACTGACATAATTTTAACAGCAAATTCATAGAACTAAATTATTTGAGCCTTAAAAACCCCAAAAAATATGGGGTATTTTTGTTTTTTGCTTATAGTGTCTATTGTTGTCTGTATTTGTACCTTGCATAATATCCTTATCTGCAAGTGTATCAGTTTTATTTCTTTGTGCTTGCACTTTTTTAACATTTTCTAATAATTTAAAAAAATCATGAAAAATTTGTTCAATACATTTACCGTCATTCTCCATTTTATGGCCATATTCAATTCTATTCCAACTATCTTTCCACTTTTCTATTTGTTAAGTATCTTTCCTACAGTACTTTTTTCCTCTCAACTATTTCCTTTATTATGCCATATCAGCAAGGTGTTTGTTTCCTGTTTTTAAGTTTCTTCAAACCATATAAGCTTGTTTTGCTGTCTCTAGTATAGTTCTTGAAACATTTACCAGTTTTTAAAATAGAATGACATTTTTTAATGTAAAGAATTTTATTGCTTCACAGTTTAATTTTGTTTCTTTGTCCCGTTTCTATTCTTTAAATATTGCAATTTGTCTGTTGAGTATTTTGTACCTTTATTACGGATCTTTCTCCCCTGTTTAACATTTCTTTTCGTTTTGTCATGTGTTGTACTGAGCAGAAATCTAAAAATCTCATCCCATTGTCATTTCTTTAATCTTCTCGGTAATGCGCTAATATTTACTCATGTGTTACATAACATCTTCCTCTTAAATATTCTGTCATTACTGATGCATTTTTCCAATAGATTTCTGTGTTTTAATTTGTTCATATGGTTTGGGCTAAATATAATGATTATTATGCTTATGCTTTTCTCCGTATTTCATTTATGTTGTTATAATTACTTTAGAGCGAGCTTCTCGTTTAAATATTATTCTTTTTTTGATTATATCCTACTCTCGTAGCTGCTCTTATAATGTCACTTATTCCACTATATAACATTCATTTCCTTTGTGAGCAGTTATAAAGCTTCGGCTTTTTTTGTTTCTGCAATTCTCTGTATACCCAATCTTCTATTTCCTTTCCATAATACTCCTCATCTTCCATATTTAGTTTTCAAGCAAATTGTTTCTAATAACAGTCATTTTTGTTGCCTGATCATCTTAATGTTTTCATATATAACCAATCACAATCTGGAGTCAAACTCCACAGAATAACAATATTAAACTTAATTTCAGTACCTATCATTGTTGCAATAAATAAAATTGATTCTCCAAAGGCAGACATTGAAAGGACTAAAAAAATGTTACTTGAAGTTGGAATTGAAATAGAAAGCATGGGAGGTGACATACAAGCTGTACCCATTTCAGCCCTCAAGAAACAAAATTTAGATCAGCTTGTAGAAGCTATCTTACTACAAGCTGATATTTTAGGAATTGGAGGAGATCCTACAGGACCAGTTGAAGCTGTAATAATTGAAAGCAAGACTCATCAACATAGAGGAAAACTGTGTTCACTTGTCATCCAGAGAGGTAACACAATATTTAATTTTGAAGCATATAATTTCCATTATTTTTTGTAGGTACCCTTAAAAAAGGCGACATTTTGGTAGCTGGAACCGCTATGGGAAAAGTTAGGACTCTTAGAGATGCAGAGGGAAAATTATTAGATCAAGTTGGACCAGGATGTTCAGCTGAAATGGATGGCTGGCGGGACTTACCGTCAGCAGGAGAACTTGTTCTTCAAGTTGAGACAGAGAAAAGGGCCAAAGAGGTTATTAATTATAGAGAATTAAAAAATGAAAGCAAAAGGATGGAGGAGGAAGCTAAAATTATAACTGAAAAACAAGCTGAGGATAATAAAATTTATAAAGCCCAGTTAGAAAGAAAGAGAAAGTTGGGGAGGTTCAAACTAAGAAGAGAAGGCCCTAGGCAACCTGAAATAATGGAAGGTGACTTTTAAGTGGTTTATCATTATTTGTGAAATTAACCATATTGTTTCTAGATACTTCTGGAATGCCTGTACTAAGTTTGATAGTGAGAGCAGACGTCGACGGTACATTAGAGGCTATTCTTGACGTACTAAGTACCTATAATTCAGCAATTTGTAAACTTGACATAGTTAGTTTCGGAGTTGGAAGTATTACAGAGAATGACCTTGAATTAGCAGAACTTTTTAACGCAATTGTGTACGCATTTAATGTCGAAGCCGCTCCAAGTATTAAAAACAATTTAGATAGTGTTAAAGTACCTATCAAGTATCACAATGTTATTTATAAATTAATAGATGACATTAAAGAAGAAATTAATGAGAGGTTGCCCTCAGTGGAGTTCGAGGAAGTATTAGGAGAAGCAAAGGTCTTACAGGAGTTTGAAATTAATGTTGGGAGAAAGAAGGTTCCAGTGGCTGGGTGTAAATGCTTAAAAGGGATGTTGAAAAAGAAAGCGCAATATAAAGTTATCAGAAATGGGGAAGTTATCTTCACAGGTAAGAGAAATATTTGTAATTTTATTTCTCTTAAGTTTTTTATCTTGAAGTAATTTTATGACTGCAAATATAATTTTTTTTTCAAACTGAATAGTGTTATATCATTCATTTTACGCCGTCAAAAATTAAGAACCTTTCCAATTAAAAAGATGGACCGAAAATGCTAGTATTAAGGGGAGGCTTCGAAAGCAATGGAGATGGATTGTGGGCGCACAGGAGGATCAGGACAGTAGTAGAACAGCTGAGGTGTTAGACACATCACGTTTAGTCGAAGAAAAGTACTGTTATTAAGTGTGAACTTTTGTTATGGAAATAAATATTTATTTTCTGTTTAACACTAAATCATCATATCAAGCTCATTTTGTTTCTATACCTGTTGAGCATAAAAAAATTCAATGCTGCGATGCTATTGCTATTCTGTGCGCTTGCACACACTATTTACCATAGCAAACGAAATAATGTATAGCATATTTTCGACTTACCAAATAACAAGTACCAAGCTCTTTATATTGGTATAACTATTAATTGTCGATTTAAATGAAGATCTATCATTCTGCGATGACGAAGCTCTCGGTGTTGCCTGATCCCGGTCTATTACGTTTATGCAAAACAAAACAAAATAAAAAATTAAGAAATTATTATTAATTAAATAAATGAAATTAATCATAAATAAAAGCTATCATGCCAATACGACAAAAGCTCTCAAATAAACAAGGGCGGGAGTCCCGAATAATTGGATTACTATAGGGTAAATTTAAGTTACAAAGTTATTTATTTGCTTTTAGTTTAATGATAATATCTGCCACAACTTCATTATTTCAACCCAGCATAAATGTTTAGTGTTCCGTTGCATGAAGAGTGTTTCACTAAAATGTAACGTTGATACTCATATTGTGTCCCAAAGCCAAAAAAATACTGTAAAATTAATTGTTTATTGAAGTAAAACATATACTGTAATGCGGTTTCCTGGTATTAAACATATTGCCTGTGCGGATACCTGTTCGTCTTTTCCTCGTCCTACCTATACTCAGGGCCGGATTTATATAAGAGGTACTTTAAGCAGTGGCCCAGGGGCCCCCACCAACTGTAGACCAAAGTTAAATAAAAAAAATATTTCAAGAAAAAAATCCAGCAAAAATTGTAAATGAAAGCCCAAATCCAACCAAAAAAAGCTTACAATCATAAAACCAAAGATACAATGTTTATAATGCATGAGTATTAAGTAGGCCCCCCACCTGCCATATTAAGTTGATGAAACATTCGTTGTATGTCTTGTTCTTTATTGTTTTTTGCCCGTCTGGTGTCTTTTGTTTGTTCTTGCTTTTTTTATTTCATTAATGGTATTTTTAATAAAATTGAAACCTCATTTATTCATCGTTTTGATTATGGTTTCACATACCCTTTAGTTAGTTGGTTTGGTTCATTGGCTCTATCTAAAGCCTACATAATTCTTGAAGGGGTGAATAATTATTTTGAATATACAATTTTGGGAAATCATCTTTAATTCTGTACACATTTGGCAAGTCTAGTAGTAGTTTTGAAGAGATTAGTACATATTTTTTATATAAGTTGGAATAATTTATATTCAGATTTTCGCACTGTTTTAATAGTCAACTTTGTTATTTTTAAATTATAATATAATTAACCACATTATAACTGTAGCTTATTACTACTTTTTAGGCCCCTTAACATCAATGAAGCATTTGAAAGATGAAGTTGATGTTATAAAAACGGAAATGGAATGTGGATTACAACTAAGTGATCAATCTATTCGAGTCCAAAAAGATGATGTTATAGTTTGCTTTGAAATAAAACAAGAGAAGCAAGTGACTGATTGGAATCCAGGTTTCTAAAAATATTACATGCATTTATGGAGATTTGTTTTTAAGTTTTCGCGGGCACTAAATGTTTTAGGTGGTTTCCGGGAATTCATCCGCGTAGATGATAACTGATCCCTGCCGGGATCGATGGTAAAATGACGACGTTTCGGCAGAGTCACATCTGCCCTCTTCAGGTCGATTCGCATAATTCTCGTAGCCTTCTGCTTTCGAATACAGTATTCGAGTAACTAGAAGCGAAAGCAGAAGGCTACGAGAATTATGCGAACCGAAACGTCGTCATTTTACCACCTAAAACATATATATATATATATATATATATATATATATATATATATATAATAGTTGTAAGTAATACATTTTTGTTTTTTAATTTATTACTTTTACTATTTTACCTCACCCAAATCCTCTTTAATAATCAGAGTTAATACAATTCACTGCAAATCATAATGTTAAATGCGTAAACAGATAACTTTTTTACATTATTTTAATGTAGTTACTTCAGGTTTTAAATTCATCAGCCAAATGGTTATAGTACGGGAGGTAGCGTTGCATTTTACTAGGAATTTTATACCGAGTAAATTTAATTTTGGTACTTGTTCAATACTCAAGAATAAACAATATGAGCGTCAATCGCCGCACCCGCGATGCAGTTAAAAGTTACAGCATATGAAAGTGACTTAAAAAAAATTATGTTTTAGTCATTTCATACCGTGGTAAAGTTTACGATATGATTTTTCACAAGATTTCCAACTATAAAATAATAATCAGCTGTCTTGAAGGGAAGGCTTTATGTCAGTCGTGTATATGATGTTAATAAATTTGAGAAAAAAAGTCATACCGTATGATTTTTTTTACAGCTGAATCTTTATACTTCTAGAAAAATAAAAACAATCGTCAGCTGTTTGTTCAACGGAGGTAAGACCGTCAGTAGGCGTCATAAACATAGCACGTGCTCAGCCCGTCTTTAGCTAATAAACCAAACATTCCGCTGAAAATGATTTCAGGCGGTAGTATATGTCAATTTATTATAAAAAAAAATTATGTTGTAAATAAAAAGTATTCATTAAATTTTGCATATTAATTAAGTCTAAATTCTACAAATAATTATTTATTGTCCGAAAAATGATAATTAACATATTTCAGATTTTTCTAATGCTCAACTTTACTACCTCGTAAAATTATTCGTCGGTTTCTTCGTTTTAAGTCTTCTGTAGTGTCTGTTTCATAATCATCAGTTTCGTCGCAACTATCTTCAAAGTTGTCGATGATAGCATTTTTCTCTCGATCCAATTCTTCTGCATCATCATCGACATGATCTGAAGAATGGTTTCTTTTTGTTTTTTGTAAAAAGAAATTCACAAATAGAGTATGTGTTACTGGTTTTTGGGAAATATCGTGTATTATTTTGTTTTGATAAAAACAATTTTGTCTACGTTTCGATAACTTCTCATTCATCTTCGTCTGGACTTTACTGCTTGGTTACGTTGCAGGGGCCGTGCGTCAGCTTTTGTTAAGGCCCGGTGCTTCCTGATTGGCTGATGGGTCTCGTCCTCTCAGCGCCGCTCGCGTTCGTTGTCGTGTTGTCGGCCGCATATTCCGGTGTTGATCGTCGCCAGCGATATATCGCTGAAGGGAGGGGTGTTTGTTACCTGGATTTTAGACTGATGTTTTGATAGTACCGTTTTCCATGTGGGTGGTAAGTATTGGGCGTGTTGAAATATAAGAACGCTAAGAAATTACTAATAATAAGTAAGAAAGATAAGTAATCACATTAACAGACGAAAACATTCGAATAACAGAAAGAAATAAAATAATAGAGCACGTTACCAAATTCTGTAGGGACCGCTAAAAAGCGCTGAGATTCTTGAAATACAGATAAGATAAGAAGAAGAAACAATATAGGTACTCGTGGAAGTAAAGACAGCGGTCAAAACTTGAGAAATGCCAAGGCATTAAGAAACAATGGTGTAACAGCCGAACTACTAAAATACGTTGGTAAAGAAACATGGACACGCCACGCCAAAATCTATACACAATGTCTAAGAACCAGAAGCATAGCAGAAGAATGAATGGCGCCCTCTTAGAATTAATTTACAAAAATGGTAGTAATGGAAACACTAGGAATCACAGACAGATAATTCTCCTGCCGGTAGAGTACAATGTATTCACTAAAATCATATAAAAGAGAACTTGGCTCAATCTCAACCAGGAGAACAAGCCGGATTCTACAGTGGCTTCAGCACCATTGATCACATACATACTCTAAGGGAAGTTTTCAGTTTGACAGTGTGTTAAAGAAAGTAGGAATAAATGCCTAGAGTAAGAAAGGTTTAGAGAAGTCATATATATACACTTTGGCCCAGAATTTTGAACCAACAGCGGAGTGAAGTAAAATTACGCCAGCTCACCAAAACTTCGATAAACAACTGTGAGATCGTAAGAAAGTATATTAGATAAGAAATAAGTGCAAGGGCCAATAAGGCCAAAATCACGCAGTGGTATCCCAGATGTGTAAAGAGTCCAAGAAAACACCTTAATGTGAGACTGTGTCATCAGGAAAATAACTGGTCACAAAAAGTTAAATACAGGAGCGTATGGAAAAAATAAGAATTGAATAGGTAAGGGAGGTTACACAATGAAATACTGCTAAAATACATGTTAGAGATTTGAAAATTTGGGAATAGAGGTTTTCGAGTATGCTCTTTTTTAAGCTAAAATATTTTCAACTGTCGGCCACTTACGGTTATACCGGAAGTTCCTGTTACTTTGTTATTTTGAATGGATGGTTTTTTTAGGACGAATTCATTTAAAACTCAAATAATTAAGGTAAGTTCTACAACAACGTTATATATCTGAGAAAATCAAAATTATAGTCAAAAATCTACTATACAACCCAAAATATAAAGTCATAACTTCCAAATAAATTCAGATCGGAATTAGAAATTTTTATCAGCTATAGTTGAGACTTAAGGTTTTTACTAAACTCAAGTTTAGCTTGCCCGTTTATATAGGGCGTTCTCGAATATTTCATTTTTTTTTCTTTTTATCTTTTATTATCCGTGTCAACATTACCTATTGCTAAATAAGAGAAATATTGAGTTGTTTGATATTTTATACTTAAAATAATCTATTTTGTCATGGCTTAAAACAAGTGTGTCAACTGCACTAAAAGCAGGTCATTCGATTAATTTAAGCTGCGCCACCATGTAAGCGTAAATTAACGCATAAAACTGCTTTTAATTTGATTTAACAACTTCAGGAGCTGCCAGTTGTCCATGGCATACGCGTACCCATAGACAACAAGGCGCGTACCCAGGGGGAATTTGCGTCTGCATTTACAGTTATTACGAAGAAAAGTAATTATAAGCCTTACACATTTAGAACTACTCTACAAGAGATTGTTAATAAAATATAAGTACTAAATAAAATTCTTTTGTCTTAATATGCAGCCTGATTGTATCATTTTTTACCGAGTATACTGGTCAAAAGTGGATTTTTTTTCAAAAATTTGTAACTTTCTAGTAAGTAATACTGAAATATTAACATCATTAAAACGATAATTTATGATGTTAAGTTTATATGGACTTACGGTATTGAATAAGTAGTTTTTAAACAATTGGAGTATACATAATTTAGAGATATTTTGCACATCCCGCCGTATTAACGAGACTAGTCCGAAGGGGATATTTTGAAAGTGCATAAATTCCACTTCAATTTGTCTATCTTGGATTTTCGCTATAATGCCGAGAAATTTGTTTAAAATAATAGTAAATATTGTATTAAATGTACGAATATGCTACAGCCAGCGGTACACTGACAATAGCTGTCAAGGCACATGAACGCATCTAGAATTTTCTTGAGGTGGGGGCACAATTGTATTACTACACGTTTTTTCTCGGCAGTTTATTACGTTTTGTTAACATAACTATTACATGTCCAGATTGGCCGATTTTTCCATCTGTTTATTAAGTTAATGGTTACCTGTATACAGTTTACTGATATTAATTCAATTACTTTTTTCCACTAACTAGATCCGCCACTGTCGAGACATCAGAGGAGAAGTAAGGGTCCGTCGTTTAAGCCAAATTTCAAAAGCAGTGTTAATGTAATTTACGGCACTCTAACAAGATATACGATATGTAGTGCATTATATATTTAGCATATCGCTATTGAACCTTCGTGGTTAATACAATACGTTCTGCAAAATATTTCTACAAATTATTTAAATTGCATTTCAATTGCAAGATCGACTTAACGTCAATGTGTAACGTTATTATTCTCAACGTTATAAGCTATCATTAGGAGGCAGATATTAAGGTTCCAGCTGTTATTACAACCAAATTATGAATTTTTTAAAGTCACTCACTTTATATCGGTTTTTCCAGCTTTTCTTTATGAAAAATGCTGCGATTAAAAATTTATAAACACTCATTTTGAAGATTTTCTGTTTATCTACAATTCTTCTATTGACGGTATTACGAACAGATTTTTTTAATTTTTACCCTATAAGGAAAAAACGAAAATACTCCATACTTTTTGGGGTTTTTAAGGCTCAAATAATTTATACTTCTACGAGTTTGCTATTGAAATTATGTCAATTATGTCTTATAAACTATTATTTGCTGTTGAGTTTTATATGTCTTAAAAATCTCTATTGACTGATGTATTTGTTACGACAGCATCTTGTTTAAAGGTTTTTAAGGTATTAATTTGTCTGTTGACTTCGCATCTAGGTGGAATAATGATTTCGTTCTCTTCAGTGCCACTTGAAATAGGAATTGAAATTTTGTGACGATTTATCATGCTTTGATCAGAAAATGTCTCCCTAAAATGGGATGAGTGGGTATTGGAACGTTTGGTTGTCAAAACTTAATTTCACATTGTATTTACTAAATTTGTCATTACGAATCCTTTTATTTTTATAATTTTCTTGGTCATTTGTGTTAAGATAATTACCATTGGATACGGGTCTGAATTAGACCTTGAAACGTTTGGACTACTTGAAATATACAGATTTTAAATTTATGTGGTGTTATTCCCAAACAACTCAGAAAAAACAAAAATTATATAAATCACTTACTCAACACTTCCTTAAATTTGATAATAAATGTAGGTATTATAAGTATTCGATATTTTCTTACAAATACAAGCTAAAATAAATTCATCTTAAATCTTAAACTAAGGCATATTTAATAATTATTGGTCTCCAAGGACGGTAAGAAAATAAATTTTAATTATGGTTAGTTAAATTAAAAACTTTCATGTAAGTTGCATTTATGTAATATGTTATAATTGTTCTATACCTTCACATACTGGCTTTTGGGCTTACCTATCTAGGATAGCCGTAGTTCTTGTTATGTCCCTTTTAAGGTTTCTTCTGTGCAAATTTTTAAATTTTATTACTAATATCACCAGGGCTACTGTAGCTATTAAATCAATACTCTTATGTCTAGTGAGAAATTATCTTCATTTATGTACACATTGGAATTGACCTCTCGATTGTCCGATGTTTCCTGTGTTTGACTTTGTGACAGTGTGGCACCCAGTGCCGAAACCCATGCAGTGTCAATTGGCTGAATTATTCTGTAAGAAGTTTCAGTTCGAGGGCAGGATCACCATGTGGTGATGGTTAATTATTTGTTTCATCGCCATTTATATGCTTTGAATGTCACAGGCATGGCCTCGACCAATGATACAAGTTGTAACTAAACACTCTGTTACATTTGAAGACGTGAGATGTAAGACCGACATCTAGGATTTTCGAGAGAATCAGTACACAGAGGTTCCGAATCTGGAGCCGTGTGTAATTGCTGTTCTCTCTCAACTCCTAGGACAGAATGTCACGATAAAAATTTTCAGGTTACTTCATCTGCAATTGCATACAAAGGAATGACACCTCGAAGAGAGTATTCAATATCTCTGACAGGTGAAGTAACCTGCGTGACATTCTGTCCTAGGAGTTGAGAAAAAACAGCAATTACACGGAACGGCTCCAGATTCGGAACCTCTGTGTACTGATTCTCTCGAAAATCCTAGATGTCGGTCTTACATCTCCCGTCTTCAAATTTAACGAAATGCATCAAATGCATAAAGAAGTGTTCGAGAGGACATTCAATATATTCGATTCCGATTCTGTCAAAGTGACTTTGTCAGATTGAAGCTTTGAATTCGTTAGCAAATACTTTTTGAGATTTTCAAGGTAATTCGCGCGTGAACAGTGTTATATTTATAAAGATAATAAAGTTGTGCAGCAAAGCGTAAAACACAGTGGTGTTACAACTGTGTAGTATCTTTTAAGGTGAGATCCACCCCGTGTGGATTAAACCTGTGACAAACAACGGAGAACATGGCAGCACCCTGCAGCCAAGAGGATTTCATTCAGCATATCCTCACACAACCAATAATAGATTTGACACCCTTGACGTGGATGATAATATGGAAGATTATAATAGTCTAAACAGCGATTTTCCGCCGCTGAAGAAACCTCAGATTCCAGGCCAGCTGAAATTTCGTTACAAAGTAAAAGACAACAGCGAAAAGTTTTTATCAGAAAAAACATCAACATCTAAAGGCAAGGATAGAGATTTACAGCAATCCTCTCAAGATGACCGCCAACGAGAACAATCAAAACCGTACACCATTTCACAAAAGGTTCCGCAGTGACAGTTACGAATAAGGTGCTATGGAATGAATATAGAGAGAGATTCAATAAGGAAGGAATAAAATTCAGGCAAGCAGTAGTTAAGAACAATGGAATTCAGATATTTCCGTTAACACTAAATGATCACCGGAATATGCTACATTCCACTGGTCAAGAGTATTACACGTTTGACTTACCTACCGAGAAGACTTTAAGAGTCGTCATAAGAGGAGTGCCTACAACAACAACTGAGGAAGAAATAAAGACGGAACTCACATCTCTTGGTTACACCATAGTCAATGTCTACAGAATGTTCAAAAAGACAAAGACGGCAAGTATCCACTGCCCATGGCACTGGTTCAACTAAAAAGGGAAGAAAAAAGTAGTGACATTTACAAATTAACTCACCTCAACTTTATGCGAGTGCGAGTAGAAAGCCAAAGAATCTCTACAGGACAAGCGCAGTGTCACAGATGTCAAGGCTTTGGACACACCCAGAAAAATTGCAATCAGTTACCCAGGTGTGTTAAATGTGCCCAATATCATTTCACAAAAGAGTGTAAGAAGCAAAGAGACACCCCAGCTACATGCGCTAACTGCGGATTGGACCATCCAGATAATTAAAAAGGGTGCATAGGTTATCCAAAAAAGAAACCAGGTCGATCGTTTCAACAAGGGCAGGGGCGAACTGTAGAGGCGAAATCATTCGCACAAGCAACAACAAACACCAACGACACAACCCCGCAACTAAAAACACCTACCAGTCAAGTCAACCCCCAACAGGCAGTTCAAAAAATGCAAGAAATGATGAAAAACATGATGTATTTAATGTCACAAATGTACCATTTTAATGAATAATACGCGCAATTTAAGGATTATAGCTTGGAATGCTAGAGGACTATAATCCAGTTGATTTTAAATTCAAACGGCCAAGGACAATTCTGCTAGAGGAAGAGTAGCCAGGGAACAGCTCCCACACTTCAAGCAAACAAAGCCATTGAATAATAAAATAAAAATACTTACAAAGGAAGTAAAGATTGTGAATTTTAATATTTTTGAAATATGTAATTCTATAATGTACTTCATACGAAAATAAATATGTTCATGAGAGAGGACATTCAATTGTGGGAAGCGCAACTGATGAAGGTTCCCTAACCAGAAACAATATGTATTATATTGATATATAATATATATTGTCTTGTGTACAAAGGAATGACACCTCGAAGAGAGTACTCTGTTACATTGTTGAAGCTAATTATGTTTATTCATTACAATAGTAAGATTCCAATTGATCGACTGATAGTTGCGATTGAACATCAACTATCAAAATGCCCCATTAGGTCGATTGTTATGCAGTTATATAATATTTGGTATATGTAATAAAATGAAGGGTACTTGCTGGGTTTACTGAGATTACCTAGAAATGGTTGATAATTAGATTATTGAATGTTCTTATGCTATAATTGTTCATTAATGTCATGGGGAATTTCCTGCGATAATTCGTGGAATCGGCATTCATCCGATATTTCGGGGAATTCGAAATATTGTTCGGCTGGGGCATCGAGGTCGGCGGCTTGCTTTGACGTAGTTCTCGAAGAATCTAGTCTGGTCTCGACGGCTGTTTGACGTTCTGGAGAATTCCGGGAAGAATTATATAAATACGGAGAGCTGAGGAAGCATTCATTCAGTATTCGACGGCCGTATAGTAAAGATAAATTGTAAATAGTTCTGTGAATATAAATTGTGTTAAAGATAAAATAAATTATAGTGAGTTGGACGTGTTTATAAATAAATCCAAGAACTGAACTAAACCTGTGTGAAAATAAAAACATTACATTAAGATAAATTTCAGGAAGTAGGCTATTTAACCGACTTCAAAAAAGGAGGAGGTTATCAATTTATCTGCAATTGCAACGGCTTGGGCAATTTTGATGATTTAAACTGCATTATATTAAGGAACATTACAGAAAGGTCTCATATAATTGTTTATAACATGAGATTTATGGTTTTCCAGAAAATTAGAAAAAGTAAATAAGGGACTAGATTTCAGTGATTTTCAATGAATCTTTACTGTTTTCTCTAAAACGGCTCAAGAAATTTGAATATTATAAATTGTATTCTACAAAGATATGTTCCAGCTTGATTCCGTATATTTTTCTATAACGTAAAACTTACCATTTTTCTGAAAATCCGAAAAGTATATGGAAAAAAACTGTAAACATCACTGTAAATGTCAAATTTTCATCATAAATATCTAGTCTAAATGTCAAGATATGCCATGAAAGTATATCGTACAGGGTGTTTGTAATGGTTTTCATTTTAATTCGTTTGAAGTAAGTTTCTTTAGAGACGAAGTTAAGTTAGGGCCTTATAGTTGCGTGAAATGGCAGAAAATGTTCCGTTAGTTTATCGAAACGAAAATTTGTTATATCCGCGAACTCTTCTATATGGTATACGGTTGTACGTGAGTACGTGCGTGTATGTAATATTAGGTGGCAAATAAGCAGTTGTATATATAGGATGGGTGAAATATAAGTTGGAATTAAATTAGTTATGCAGGGTGGTTCTAAAAATATTGTATGGGTGGCACATAAGTAGTTGCGTATACTAGGTGGTTGAAATAAGAGTGGAGCAAAACTATAGTTATACAGAGTGGATATTTGCGTTATAAGACGCTTAATAATTACAGCTATACAAAAAGCTTTAAAAATGTTCAGAAGCAGTTGAATTTACAGAATGGTTGAAATACAAGGTGGATTATAATTACAGTTAAACAGGACCGTTTAAAAAAGTTATATAGTTTGGAGACAAGGTGTTTGAAGTATGGGTGGGGTAAAATTATTGTTATTTAGGGTGTATCACAAATTTGTTATATAAGCATAAGCAGTTAGGATATTTGAATTATAGGACGTAGGACGGGGTATACTTATAGACATGGGTTGAAAAAATTTTAGAAGCAGTTGCATATACTGGGTGGTTGAAATGAATGGTAGAGTTAAATTATAGTCATAAAATGTAGGTCAGAAAGGTGATTTTTGTTATATAGGGTAGACCATGAGCACCCACACAGCATGAAATATTTCTAAAATATTTATGCAATATTTCTGGTTTGATTTGAAACATTTCAAAATATTTCTTGAAATATTGCTATGTCCGCGGCAAAACCCCATTTGAAATAATTCATGAAATATTCCTGTAATATTTTATGAAATCTTTGTGTCATATTTCATGATATATTTCAAAAGATCTTCTGTTGTATATATAAAAATAGTTTAAATATATTTTAGTGAACTATTTAAAAATATTTATATATTATTTCATGTTTGTTTTGAAGTATCATAAAATATTTCAGAAATCTTCGTATTTTCGCTACAAAAACCTTTTGAAATTTTCATGAAATATATTGTAATATTTCATGATATATTTCGAAAGATTTGTTTGTCGTGAGCATACGAATATTTCAGAAATATTAGAGTCTAGTATTTTAAAATAGTGCTAAAATATTTGACGTCTCAAGTATCTTTTGAAAATTTTTCCAAAATATTACTATATTCACGACTAAAATTCTCCTGAAACATTTCATGAAATATTGGTGTAATATTTCACGAAATGTTTCTCTAAGATTTCATGAAATTTTTCAGTAGATGTTTTGTCGTGGACATAGGAATATTGCAGAAATATTTCAGTGAAATATTTCTTCAGATATTTCATGCTGTATGGGCAGTTGCATAAATAGAATACTCGACATATGGGGCGAAGTAAAATCATTGCTATAGAGGAATAACAATAGAAAAGTAGAAAGAGTCAATAGTCTGGAGGGGATTTATACTTATATAGGGTGGTTTTAAAGATATCAGGACAGTTGTAATTGTGGTTGTAATATTGTGTTGAGTTGAATTATACTTGTGCAGGGTGATTCAGAAAATGATAGACCAATACGTTATATAGGGGTGACCAATACACAAGCATATACAGTGTGGATACAATATAGAAAGTGGTCCAAATAATAAAACAAATAAAAAAGTTAAAATATATTTGGAAAATGTAGGCAAATAATACAAATTAGAGAGCGAGAAAGAGAGAGATAAGAATACGTTAAAATTTTCAATTGAATTGTACCTTAAATCAGATAACAAAGAAGATATGTCTGAAAATAGTGATTGGTTGCATACATTTTCTAAAAATCTTCAATTTTCAAACATAATGTTGAAAATAATAGGTTAAGGAGTAATAAAACACAAATGTATTCAACAAATTTAATTTTAACAAATGTGCGCTTGTATTTTAAGTTTGTCTACTAGAATTTTTACAAGTAGATACATATTGATAAAAAAATACATATATTGGTAGCGTAATTAAATATAATTTGATTATAATATGTACTTAAAGAAAAATGACATAAATTCAAGAAAATTTGTATGTAGAGAATGTAAGAGCAATCCTACTATTTAACCACATTTTTGATTTTTGCTTCATTACAACACTGCAAATAATGCTTTACGAGATGGCCATTTAGAACATCAAAATTGATTAGTGCTAATATTGTTACTTTGAGAAGCTGCATAAATCATTTTTAATTAATATAATCGTGCTTTATAAATAAAGTAAGATAACATACTATGTGTTGTTGTTTGTGTGGAATATTAACATTCAAGAATTTACCGTTACATTGGGTATGAAAGGTTCGGACTAGACCATAGTGAGTTTTCTTTATTGAAATTAGTGGGATTTTATTGTACCCCATAATGGTATGGATTCTGTACAGACATAACCAGCGGGATTCTATCTGTTCCCATTGTAGTTTGGTTTAGCATTAGGGAATTTAGCCGTGTTTTCTAATACAGAAAAAAAAGTTGTCATTTGTAACAGCTATATTAAAAATATAGAACTTAATATTTCGCTTAGAAACTTCTTTGTGTATACAGGTCGATTGACACTATTGACAGCGAGAAAAACACATTAGTTTCTCATACACTTTTGTTTATTGGAAATCTGTGGGAATTTCGCAGAATTGTCCGGATTACTAGTTCTCTCCACAACCAGTATTCCTGTTTTAATTCAACAATTTTTCTTAAATTTTCGCTTTGATATAAATTTTGTCATTTGTCAAGAATTTTTGAGTGACAATCTGGAGTGGTTGGCGATCACTTGAACTGAGGGTTCCGCTTTTCTGTTCTGCTAGCAGTAGGTTTTTCCTTTCGTATTTCAGAAGGCACGATTTCCGCGTTTGTTATCAGTATACAGCGGACTTCATTAAGTATTCTCTTTTGTTTTTCAGCTCTCAGCAAAAACTTTATTTCATCCAATTTGACTCTGTAGCTGCCAGTGTTGGTTAATATATAATTTTTTTAACAAATAAAAAAAATTATATCTCAACAAAAATTTTAGAAAATGCTTTCGATTAAAGCAGAAAGTGATTGATAATGACTTCACATTTGGAGTGGACACGTCTCCAAAAACATAAGTATCACACAATATACAAGACACAGGAAAACTGATTGATCATAAAAAAACTGAGAAGAAATATACCATATAGAGGCAAAATTAAAATGTTATATTCGTGCTCGCTCTATATTTGAAGCCTATTAAAATGAATTTCTGACACTTTACAAAAACATAAAATAAAAATTATAAAAGTTCAAATATCTCTAGAACCTTCAGAGTTGATTTTACGGTAATTTTACAGTGCTTATTGTACATTAAGGACTACTATTTATTAGATGTCCTTGTCATTTCTTTAGAATTCATACGGTTTATGCAAAGGTATTGCTAAAATGACTAAACTTTCCTATTTCATTTTAGCAATAGAATAGCAGGAAATATGATACAAATCAATACAATCTCAATGTCTAAGTGTTTATTGGGAAATAACACCACACTTTAAAGGAAATTGCTGTATATTCCAAACGTTTCGGGGTCTAGATCAGACCCCGTTGTCAATGGCTAAGAAACTACGGATTAAAAAGGTACAAATCCAAGATGTAAATTTAAATATTTGACAATGTTTATTATTTGATTTTTGACGTAACTAAGAGAATTTTATTTGTAACATACAGGGTAGCCCAGAAATTTCTAAAGATCATATAATCATAAAGTTCCTTTCAAATTGGAAGAATTTGAAAGGGAGATCTTCAGAACTTTATGTGGCGCTCCTAGGTGCGACTTTATTATAAGATAGTGCATTCGCCAAAAATGCGACCAAAGAACTTTGTTGATTCAGTGATCCCATTAAAATCATAAGGGAAAACCTAGGAAAAACCTTATGAACTATCGCGATATTGGGTTGTTCACAAGGACATGACCATTAGCAATTTCTTCCTTAATCATCGGCAACCAGGAACGACTGAATTCTACGGAGGTAGTAGCGATACAATCGTTTTCATTTAACAAAATTAAAGCAGACTCTTTTAGTTTTCTTTTGGTGTTGTGTTCTTCTTTGTGTAATATAACTGAATTGTGAAACTGTATTTTATGACGATGGTCCCAAGCATGTTCACAAATTTTGAATTTTTCAAATTGTCGTTTTTTTATGTAATTTTTGTGTTCGTTTATTGGAACATTCAGAGGTCTAGAGGTTTCTCCAATATAGAATTTATATAGACCCTGTATGTATGGTATAGTTGGGAGTCAGTGTTGCTTGGTGAAGTTTGATGTTGGTATTTTAGGGATTGTTTGGTATTCCATTTTGTTTAACTCGTTATTAATAAATTTATTTGGGTAATGATTGGCAGAAAGTATATTTTTTATAAACGTTTTTTCTTCATTGAATTTATTGATATTAGAACAGTTGGTTTTTGCTCTGTCATATAGAGATTTAATGATACCTCTTTTTACTGAACTTGGATGATTAGACTTAAAGTTGAGATACCTGTTAGTATGAGTTGGTTTTCTGTAAACTTCTGTTTCAAATGTCGATTGTGTTCTGGTTATTAAAATGTCTAAGAATGGTAATTTGTTATTCTGTTCAAGCTCGAGTGTAAACTGAATAGTTGGTTCTGTGTTGTTTATGTCGTTAAGTAATGCATGTAAATCCTCAAGATTATGTTCCCAAATAACGAATATGTCATCAACATAACGCCACCAAACCAAAGGTTTAATCTGTTTTGAGAAAATTGTTTGTTCTTCAAATTTTTCCATAAAAATGTTGCTTAAAGCGGGAGACAAACAGGAACCCATTGCCATGCCAAAATCTTGTTGGTAGAAGTCATCATTAAGTTGAAAATATGTTGTCTTTGTACAAAATGTTAGTAGTTCCATTATTGTATTAATGGACAATTGAGGACGTTGATTTAGTAAAGAATCTTGTTCTAATCGTTCTTTTACTATGGGAAGTGTTTTGATGACCGGAACATTATTGTATAGATTCACAATGTCAAAACTTGCTAGTGTGAAAGTATTTTTATATTGTACATTTGATAATTTTTCTAAGAAATGTGCGCTGTTTTTAAGATGAGAATTAGACTTACCAGTAAGTGGTGAAATAATTGTTAAAACGAATTTTGAGAGCTCACTGCATGGAGAATTTATGGAGCTGACAATTGGTCTTAATGGAATGTTGGGTTTATGAATTTTAGGTAACCCGTATAAATGGGGCGGTTTAGAATAGTGTGGAGTAAGATGTTTACGTTGTTGTTCTGTAAATTCATGTTTGTGATTGTAAAGTAAGCGGTATATTTTGTTTTCTATAGAAGTTGTTGGATCTTTGTTTAATTTTGTATATTGTCCTTGGTTTATTATGTTTTGAATTTTGGATTCGTAGTCAATTTTATTTAAAATAACCGTAGCATTGCCTTTATCTGCAGGTAAAATCTTAATAGTGCTGTCATTTTTTAAAACTTTAATTGAATGTAATTCATTTTTCGAAAGGTTATTTATTGTATGCATAGGTTTTTCTAGTTTAATTTTTGCTCTTATTCGATACTCTTGAGCTTCACTAGGTTTTCTCTTATGATTTTAATGGGATCACTGAATCAACAAAGTTCTTTGGTCGCATTTTTGGCGAATGCACTATCTTATAATAAAGTCGCACCTAGGAGCGCCACATAAAGTTCTGAAGATCTCCCTTTCAAATTCTTCCAATTTGAAAGGAACTTTATGATTATATGATCTTTAGAAATTTCTGTGCTACCCTGTATATTACAAATAAAATTCTCTTAGTTACGTCAAAAATCAAATAATAAACATTGTCAAATATTTAAATTTACATCTTGCATTTGTACCTTTTTAATCCGTAGTTTCTTAGCCATTGACAACGGGGTCTGATCTAGACCCCGAAACGTTTGGAATATACAGCAATTTCCTTTAAAGTGTGGTGTTATTTCCCAATAAACACTTAGACATTGAGATTGTATTGATTTGTATCATATTTCCTGCTATTCTATTGCTAAAATGAAATAGGAAAGTTTAGTCATTTTAGCAATACCTTTGCATAAACCGTATGAATTCTAAAGAAATGACAAGGACATCTAATAAATAGTAGTCCTTAATGTACAATAAGCACTGTAAAATTACCGTAAAATCAACTCTGAAGGTTTCTTAGCCATTGACAACGGGGTCTGATCTAGACCCCGAAACGTTTGGAATATACAGCAATTTCCTTTAAAGTGTGGTGTTATTTCCCAATAAACACTTAGACATTGAAAAAGATGCCACAAGTATCCTTCAGAAAACAAATACAATCTCAATACCGACATGATTTTAGTCAGAAGCTGGTAGACAATGTAACCCGTTCCTCGAAGATTTCTTGGACTTTCAACGTCTTGAAATGGTTCATCTCACAACGTTTCAATCGATTTGTATCTGCTATGGTCATCAGGTGAATGAAAGGGAATCCAGATTAGATTATCTGTCGTATTTATAGCCTTTACCGTTCAGGCGTCGCCGGTCATGGTCATTGGGTCTTATCTGGTCCAATCAGGGTCGTCCTCATACCTTTCTGTTGGTTGTCGGTGATGCGTAGCTGTAGTGACCGAAGATGGGCTCTCCAAATGTTTTTAATTTGGAGGCTGGGCTCGCTAATTATATTCTCGTTCGAGATTATATATGTTGTCTCCATAAATTTTCTTTTATATCAGTGCTCTTCCTTGTGAATCACCCTGACCTGGTCCCAGTTGATGTTATGGTGTTCGGTCCATGTGTGATTAGCCAGCCCAGACTTCGTTAGCTCCGTCCTTTTAGTTGCTATGTGGTGTTCCTTAACCCTGGTGTCCAGCAGTAGCTTTTTCTCTCCAATGTTAAGATAATTTTATTCCATATCTGTGTGTAATTTGTCTAAGCCTTTAGTATACGGTAATATTAGAGTTGCTAGCGTGGTTTCCTCTTCCTGTCTAGGTGGTTTGTCCAGTTCTTCAAACGCCTTGTTAATGATGGTTTCCGTCAACCATCGCAAACATCTACATGGAATAGTTCCAAAACTTACACTGGAGATGTATGAGAAGCAGTCTAAGCTATGGTTGAGGTATGTCGATGACATTATTTGGCAACAAAATGGGTGGAAACAGGGGTAATTACTAAAAAGTTTTTAAGCCACTGAATTAAATTATTTTACTTGATTGACATTCACTTAGAGGTCATGTAGCGGGCGTTTCAAGGTTATTTATAGTTCAAATTACAAGATCTTCAGTGTCGCTGATACCATTTAACTTACTTGCGTAATTTTGTGTGAGTATTTTTACGATTTTTACGAAATTTAGGTAGGTACTTAAACAGCGACTTGTTGGCTCCACGTTTATTCGTGCATATAGGTGAATGTATGTGTATTTGTATAAGTGTAAATGTTTTTATGTGTTCCGAGATTTTTATCAGTATTTTTGATATGTGTGAGGAAAATGTACTATTTATATTGTGAAATTTGTTGCATGTAGCTGATGTTCAAGTGAAATATGCTAGAAAAAAGAAAAAGCAAAGGTACATATATTTTATGATCGTAGTCCTTAGCAGCGTTCATCATACTTTTTAAGAGAGGATAATGAACGTTGCCTTGGTTTCTGGCATTTCGTAAATACCAAATAGTGCCAGTGGCATTAACACACGTAGGTACCAAGAGTTCTACTTTCAACTTTGCATGATTTCCTTCCGAGGGGTGTAAAAGGGAGAAGAATCCAGGATTGTATAGGCAGGATCGCATCCTTAAAGTTGCCCGTCTAACGTTTAAATTACAGAGACTACGCAACTGCTACCTAATCTCACCAAACTTTATTTTATTTCGCAATTATTATAACAATGACAAAATAAATAATTTGGCAAGTTGTATTTCAGACTAAAATATATTTCACCATACTATAACGTTGGGAAAACTATATTAAGTTTCCTCAGAAAATACTCTACGTAACAGTTATTTTGAAAATCCGATTTATAGTCTACTCAGTATCACAACATTGAATAAAATATCACTTTCTTTAAAAAAAAACGAATTTCAATTTTTACTAACAAAAACTTTTCTAATTACGTTCGGAGTAAAAGGACGCATTTTAGATTTTCCTATGAAAGATTGCTTATTGAGTGAAGATAAGTATTCAAAACATTATATGTTAAATTATCGATTATTCGTGTAATTTGAGTTAAGAGTATCTTCAATAACGTTAATTTAGAAAGAAGTGGTTGCCTGCTGCTATATTTTTATTTATTTTATTAGAGGAGTTCAATAGATAAGAAAATTCAGATATATTTATTTGTTAAAGAACCAGTCGTTTAAAGCGTAAACTGTTAAGTTGTTAACGACTTACACATATATAGGATTCATTTTTCTGAAGTCGCCCTTGTTCAGTGGCATACTAGAAGTGTAAAAATACCAAGGACACGCCCTAATATAAGATGGAACTGATATCAGAAAATACCCAGCAAAACCCAACATACTATTATATAACGGAGGCTACACCATGAAAGACTGATAATGATATACATAAATAACTAAAATAATATTCACTTATCCCAAGTTCTCCGAAACAATGACTCTTATTGATATTAGAGGTGGCAAACATTCATCTTCCGATATTGACATCCACTAAGAGCAGGTTTTATGAACATAGTCAAAAGAGATGTTTCACTTATTACTGTTAACAAAATAGGCATTTTGGCGAAATCGCAAACTTTAATAAAATTATTTCCTGCACTGTTGCATTTATTGAAATATTGTTTTATTAACTACATCTAATGCAACTTAGATTTTTCAGTCTCTGTGAAGTAGGGACGGGTCAGTGTCGACATAAATGAGAACCAAAACAAAATAAGCCTAAAAACCATAGGTGGCACCAGGCTGCTGCCAGGCAGACTGTATTTTCTGTAACTCGTTAAGGTCGAAACGGAAAGGGAATGTTCTGTCCCTCTAACGCATAAGTCATTTGGAGTCATCATAGGCGTATTTGCGGGGAGGCAAGGGGGCAGTACTTTCCCCAATTTATTTGGAATAAAAAGAAAGAATCAACAGTTATGTGCCTACAAAGTATTATATTTTTCTTGTTCCCACCTCCCAATGAAAATGCTAAAGGTATGCCCTTGAGAGTCACAAAACATTTAATAACTTTGCGTTCTATCCTAACCTTTGTAACGTTATAATATAACTATAACAAGTTACAGAATACTGCTGCTGTGAACGTATTAAAAAGCACTCTGATATAAGAACAAACTAGAGAGCTCTAACTAAACTAGTCGTCAAGCTGCCTAGTTTCCGCACTTTGAGTTTAATACTGTAATGCTGTTTAATTTTTAGAAAAGACAATACTGTTCTAATCCAAGGTAAAATAAATTGCTCTACTGACTTTCAAGAACTAGAAGGTCTGTAAGAAAACAATTCCTGTTTCTTCAGTGACTTAAGAAACAGCCAGCCACTGCACTGGGAAAAACTTTAATAGGAGGCAACGGAATTGTTAATTAAATTTAAGTTTAATACACAAGCAGGGACCTGTGAACAATGTTAGCACATAGGTATGTTTCACTTTTACTAGATAAGTATGTAACGATTTTACATATTTAGGTTCACAAGTGGCTAAAAGTGCAATAAACTTATTCTTTTTTTTTAAACAGTGTTGTTATTTAAAGTTTTAAACTTTTATTGTTATCTTTTAAGATCACGTAGTAGATAAATTTAGGAAAAGACTTTACTTAGAATTAAACAATTTTATTGGATTTTTGAAAAAGAAGTAATTAGCAAGTTTGGTAAATATATGGTTTGAAGCTCCAAATGGTCATCTAATATATGACATTATGTTCCAAAGCACAATACACTAATATGTTTAGTTTTATTGAATAGTAAATCTATATTTCTAAGATTTATATTAATACTATATATAGTAAAAACATGTATTAACTTTTTGTTTACGATGTACCAGAATATATCACGAAGTATATAAGATCGATTAAGGACGAATTGAATTTGCTAGTTATCACCACATTGTGAATTTGAACAATTTACTTTGTTCATTTTGATATACCTTGATGGTGTATATTACTTAAATTAACCTATATGAAATCAAGTTCTTTGCTTTTTCCAAATACCCTTCTTCTTTTATCTACAAAATATGCATGCTTTAAGCAGATATTGTAGAAAGTAGCCTGTTTTAGAAATATTTATTTAAATATTTCCTTTAAAAATCTTACTGTACAAGTAGTTGCTCAAGTACAATTTCCATTTATTGACAACATTCATGCATTTGATAACCAATTGAATTTCCTTTATTTCAAATTTGGTTGCAATGACGAAAATATATAAATTCGAATGTTTCCTCAATTACTTGTATTTATTTTAAAAATTTTACGTCTCATCTGCTATGCAAGTAGGAATTGTGTTAGACCATTTCCCGTTTTTCATACATTTTAACATTGATGCTCCTTTCAGGTGTAGTCCTTCTTCACAAGTGAATGTGATATTTTCACCAATTTTGTAGAAAAACTTCACAGACGACATTTTACCACTAATAGTGGTTCCGGGATAAGAACAAGCAGGGACGCCTGAAAAGCATATAAGTGAGAAAAATGAAACGCTACTTTAGAAAAGTTACATTTTGGCAGCTTTCCAGACCATTTGGCGTTTTCTTGACAAGTGATAATTGGTTGTCCCTCCATCATAAAATCTGGATTACAGTGAAACTGCACTACTTCTCCTGTTTTGTACGGTCCAGTTCCTTGAATGTATCCATTTTCCGGTGGTTTTGGGTTCTCGCAGTGTACTTCTACAAATAAGTTCGATCAAAGAATTAGTGTCAAAGTAAACGCAATTGAAAACATACCATCACATGTAGGAATCGGAGTTGCCCATTCTCCATTAGGTTGACATACTGTTTCTGTTGGTCCGTGAAGCCCATATCCTTGATTACAGCTGAAAACAGCTCTACCTCCAACCTCCCTTGAAATTATTAGTACTTTCATATGTTCACTAAGTGGTACTCCCACTTCACCACACTCGATACCTGCAGTAATATATATTAGGCACAATTCTTGAGCTCAAACCTCAGTATTTTATTAAAGATAAACATCAGCAATTTCAGAATTGTTAATATATAATTGCCTTGTGATTAATTTCAAACTAATTAAATAATAAAGCAGTGTTTTTACTGTCCCGATTGGGGTGTCGCGGAGTTTTGATATTTTCTTAAAAAAACTCTAAACAGTGGATGCTTTAGTAAAAATAGTAAACTTCATAAAAAGCAGATCACTTAAATTACGTCTACCTATATGCGGCTTATGTGAAGAGGTTATTTAAGAAATATTTAATAATAAAAAGAGATTTAAAAACAATGGCGCAACTATTTTAATTGTAAATATTTTTTGGATTTTGAAAACGCAGAAGCGCTTTTTTCAGTGAGCCATTTCTAACAATTTTTATTGTATTAGTATTATTAATAACTAGTAGTTATCCGCGGTTTCACCGGCGTATGGAATGTAGAATTTTTTGCAAAAAGAAATAGCTTATGAAACATATGGGCTATCCAATATAACAATTTTTTCTAACTTGATTGAACCACCTAACATAACTATAAATATAACAATCCCGAATACATTTCACCCGAACTGCAAGTGCTTATGGGCCACATTATATAACACTGTAAGTCTGCTTCACCCTATAGTGCAACCATCCTGTATATGCTGCTGTTTATTTGTCACGCAATATAACATTTTTTAATTACCTAACTATAGTTATTTTTCAAAACACTTAACTATAACTCTGATACACTCTTAATTTTAACTATCTTATCTATGCAATCTCTTATGGAATACGCTAAATAACCATTATTGGGATATTTTTTAACCTTCCTAGAAAGCATAATTTGTCTCCACCTTAGATGTCTACCACCCCTTATATGCAACTTTATCTAACATGTTTTAATTAATCACACTGCATAACTATAATTTTACTTCTCCCCATATTTCAGATATTGCATATATGCAAAAGATCATGTTCTATCTTAAAAAAAATGCGAACAATTTTTCATCCACACTGTTTAACTATAACTCTACTTCCATCCTCTATTTCTACCACTCTGCATGTGCAACTACTTATCCACCCAGTTTGATATTTTTTGAAGCAACATGGGGCACCTTATGTATTTTTAAAATATACTTGACTCTATTTAAAATTATCAACACTGTATTTAAACTATCCTTCATTTGCAACTTTTTCTGACCTTGTTTCACACTGTATAACGATAACTTGAGTTCGCCCCATATTTCAGGTACTCCATATATGCAACTGCTCATGCTCTACCCTATATAAAAAAAAAATCTAACTTTTTTACCCACACTGTATAATTATTATTCTACTCCACGCTATATTTCAATTTCATATGCAACTACTTATGGTCCACCCAATGTAATATTTTGTCACCACCCTGTATACTTAGAATTCTAGTCCACCCTATATTTCATCTATCCGGTATATGAAACAGATTGTAGATCATAACATTCCTTTATAATATTTTTTAAACTCACCTGTAAAGCTATAACTTTTGAACTACTTGTGGATATAAAACATTTTTTTAACCACCCTATAAAATATAATCCCACCCCATAATATATTTCAACCACCCTGTATAAACAAGTGCATTTTTTAACCCATTTCATAACTATAATACGAAATATCAAGTAAATTCAAATATCCTAACTGCTTACATAACATTTTTTTATCCACCCTGTATAAATATAATTCTATTTTACCTTTATGTCACCCAAATTGTAGGTATATGCATCTACTTATAACCCTAACGATATAACATTTTGTTATGCACCCTGTATAAATATCTTCAACTCCACCCGTTTTTCAACCACCTGGTATATAGAACTGTTTATGGTCCACTCAATATATCTTTTCAATCCTATATACAACTACTTATGGGCTACCCAATATAACATTTTTTGTACCACTGTGTATAACTAAATTCACCAATCCCAACTTATTCATTATTTTTAAGAACTGCCTTCCATAGCTATAACTCTTCTTCCATCTATATTTAAACTATCTTGTATATACTGCTGCCAATTAGTCACCCATTATAACTTATTTGTCTATCAGTTTGTGAACCATCCTGTATAACCATAATTTTATTCTACAAAATATCTCAACTCCGCTGTATATGCATCTGCCTAGGGGTTACCAAATATAAATTTTTTAAATACTTAAAACTATAACTCTAATCCACTTTATAGTTCAACTATCTTATCTATGCAACTGCTTATGGACTACGCTAAATAACCATTTTTGAGATATTTCCTGGAAAATATAATTTGCCTCCACCTTATATGTCAACCACCCCTTTTATGCAACTTTTTCTAACGTGCTTTAATCACAGTGTACAACTATAATTTTACTTCGCCCCATGTTTCAAATATTGCATAACAGCGTTTTTCAACCACCTGGTATATACAACTGTTTATGGTCCACTCAATATATCTTTTTTGAACCACCCCGTATAACTTCCCGCTTATTTCAACCACATTGTATATATGCAACTACTCACGGGCCACCTAATATACCTTTTTTTTCAAGATTTTTTAAATCCATTTAATTCTACCTATCCTATATATGGAACACCCTGTAAAATTACATTTGATGTATCAGTTGGAATTTTTTTAAAGTCGAAACATGTTACATTGGCATATTCCGAATTTTGATATTTTGAATAAAAGCTAAGCTGATGCAAGTATCTACAATTTGGTGCATGCGGTGGAACCAATTGACTAATTCTGTATGTATTACCGAACATGGTAGTAGATTATATTTAATTTTTCTTGGGAATAACACCACAATTGATTTTTTCCCAAGAAAACTTAAATATAATCAAGAACATGGCACAAATAACATTTAGAAGACAACATGGTGGTAGATTTTCACGTATATCTATCTTTATGTCAATGTAGGGAGATAAAATGTATACCAGATTTTAAGTCAAACTATAAGCTTTGCAACAAAAAAGATTCAGCAAAATCAGATCAGTAGTTCTTACGTGATGAGGTAACAAACAAACAAACAAATAAACAAACAAACAAACAGACAACTACAATTTTATAATAGTATATAGATATAGATTATTAAATTTTAGCCGTTGATGTGAATCTTGAAATTTGTTAAATTCTTTCCTATAGAAAAAGCACATACCGCATCAGAATTTTAGGAATTTCACCCTAGGTAAAATCTTTTTTTAAGCTAAAACAAGGGAAGAAAGAAACCCAAGAGATCAAATTTGCTCAGAAATGAGTTGAGCCTTAAAGAATAATTTTTATTTTAAGACAAAGCAACGACACAGGTAAAACTAATAAAACTGTTTTGACACTAGAAAATCTATCTTGAGGCATATCTACAATAGTATCACAGTTATTATAAAAAAGATTATTTCCAGAAAACTTTGACCAACCTGCATCTTAAATGTTCAGACATTTAAAACTTGTTCATATGAAGTTTTTTTTCATAAAATGAACCTAAGAAACGCCCCGTTAAATATTTTGCCTTAAACACCATGTATAAGGTCATTAATGTAATGATTTGTTAATATATAATTTTATTATTATTTATTTTGATTTTAAATTAATATGATAAACTTACTTTCACATATAGGAAATGGTGAACTCCAGTTTCCGGATGGAAGACAAGTGACTTCAGAGGCTCCAATGAGAGAGTTGCCATTTATACAAGTGAATTTCAATTTCGTATTCATTTTGGTGCTTTGGGAACTGACAGTTAGACCTCTTCTTTGTGGTATGACTGGACAATGTACGGCTGTTTTAACAGAATGTTAAAAAATATATTTACATTTGTTTGTTCTAAAGCTGGATATGAAAAGTTAGGTGCTTGTAATGTAACACGCTGGCTATCGCCATAATACAGTTGCAGTCGTTCATAGTATAAATTGTTTTATCTATTTCATTTTTCTTTCACACTTTACGTTATATTTTGATATAACAAGTTGTATTTGGAGCTTTGGCGTGGCAATATCGAAAATAATTCTTATCACTTGTAGTGCACATAATGCGTTTAATAATCAACCGAAAGTGTCTGGTATCGGTTGCAACTTTAGTGGTAAAATATTGCCAAATCTCGCCTTTTATACTCATTCTTTTCTTTGAATCTAATTCTGACTCTGAAGGACATAGCAAAGTATCCTCTGATGAAGAATCTGAATCCAATAAGGCGTTCTGTACACGGAGCGTTATGTCAAAGACGCGTATTAGATGCGACATACGGAACCTATACGCTTTTGTGCTGCTCACTTGTTTTTGATAGATAACATGAGGCGTCAGCGATGAGGATTCGTCAAAGTAGATAAACTGTAAATCGCCTGGCGTATATCAGTGTCAGTCGCTTAGCTGCATTTGTAGGTTGAAAGCTAGTATTTTTACGAAAAAATGGCTGATAAAACCACTACAATAATACCTTACAGGATTATTCCAGAAAGGATGTAACAGAAAAAGCTTGGGCAGAAATATCAAGAACTATGGATTGGACGGTTAATAAAAACTCAATTAAATAAAAACCTAAATTAAATTAGGATTTATTCCTATTGTACAATATTTTATACAAAATAGTTCTGTTGCCAAGGTAAAGCAACATGTGCGATTAAAAACTATTTAGCCAGGTAGTTGCGTAATTCCTGAGTTGACGATATTTCGTCTGTGGAGAGAGTTCTTCGCCACTAGACATGGTTTCAACTGTCATTCAATTTGAATTTTGTCTATACCCGTAAGTTTAATAAACGCTCCGTGTATATTTTTTAGGCGTATAGGAATCGCCACTGCAAGACGAATCTTCTACGCGTCTATGAGAAGAAGCTCCGTGTGCAGTCAGCCTAACACCACTACTCTATGTAAAAACGCAAACACCTCCTCACGATTCCGTTTACTGGAATTCCTAGTATATTCAGATATAGTCACTTAAGAAATATTTCAAGCTAGAGCAATAAAAAAAGTGGCAAAGGTAATTTGAAAAATACTAATAACAATTGGGTTGATACAAATCATTACGAAATAAGAAATTTTCTAGGCTAAGTTGGTTATGTGGGTGTTACAAGATATTTCAAGATCTTGGATTTTTGGAGCAAGAACGTTTTTAAAAAAAATAGTTTGTTCAAAAAGAAATGAGTTGAAAACAGTTTTAACAGGTTCTGAGGTTTATACGTTTTTCTGATCCCAATATTGCCACTGACGGCGATACTCAGTATAAAGTGATACCGTCTATAGTTGACCCTATAGTTAATTATCTTTTAAAAGTGAATAAAGTCCTAGTGTGAAACCATTTTGTGACCCAAAAGGTACACTTGCAAAATAAAAGTCTATTTGGGTTAAGACGACTAAAACCCGGTGGGTGTCTCTCAAATAGGGTTCTATATAATCTATAATAGGGTTCTATAATAATTCAGGCCAAGGTGGAACTTTAGTAGTTGATAAATTTTACATAAACAAACGGCTAGACTCATTCGTTACTAGAGAACAACTCTAGTTTAAGTGGGATTCTGAGGAAAATTGTTAATGATATTCCAAAATGAAAAAGTATAAGAAAGCGATGTTAATTGAAGTCTTTGTTGCCTTTCAGACTTTATTTAGAAATTGTGACAATTCATCATGAATTTCAACTTTCACGAAGTATCAGCCAACTCATTCCAAAATTTTCATAAACTGAGATATGCAAGAAGGTACAGAATACTTATATGATGGTGTCAATATTTTTTCTTCCATGTTCAAAAGAAGGATGATTGTAGTACCTGCTACAATGACTTGAAAAAAGTGCCACATTTTGAAAATACTTTACTATGTACCAATAGTGTCTTAATTTATTTATAAAAAATCAAAATAAAGTTTGCTTACTATATTTCTTTTATTGTAATAAAACAACTACCTGCGAAATTTGCAGAGGTTTATTCAAAAGTACTCTTTACCGACAACTCTCACTGCGTTAACAAGTAATTTTGCCCACTGTTAGTCTCAAATGAGGCTCTTTTTTAAAAAAGAAACACGTTTACAGGCGTTCTTCTAAGTGTTACCGGACACTCATGTAGTAAAAATTGAAAATGCATTTGTAGGACACCACTTCAGTGTTCTAAGAATTTTTTTTTAGAGATAGCTAGTTCCAAATGTACCTCAAATTACCAGAGAGGCTTTCTGAGAGCCACTCGCCAATATCATTGTTATCCTTGATAAAAAAATTGATTAGTTTAATTCTTTCCTAGTTGTTTGCAAGTGTCATTCAACTAGCATTTTACTGTAACTCTACTCATAGCCAACGTGTTAAAACAAATAAAACTATATATTCCCTTACCTTTCACTACTATCTCTACAGAATGTGTATACCTAGCGGGTGTAACACAAGTAAATAAGCCCGAGTCATCTTTTTGAGCATGGAATATGGATAATCTAAATTCGAGTTGGGAATCACGTCCAGGATCGGTGCTCCATCCTTCCGGGTATTTTCTTTAAATAAAATTTTTATTTGAAAATTGTTTTGTTCTAAAAATATATTTTATGTAATTAATTACTAATATATGTTATTACCACACAATTTAAGACGTCAAGGTTGTTGTAACTAACTGCATTATTTATTTGATACTTGATTCTAAATTTTAGAAAACTAAATCATTAAATGATTTCGTAGGAAAATCTGACGATTATATTTAAAAAAAAATGAGTGTAATGCCCTCCTATAGTGTTTCATTAATTAATTTTAGTTTATCCAGACATATAACACTTATTCATTGACAAATTATGATTATTCCAGTATCTAGATGGTTTTCTACCTTGGCACCTAGGGTGTCATGAATTTTTTCTTCAAATAGGGCCTCCAATATATGCTTGTTTTGGTTCAGTTCGTTTAACTTTTCATCCTGTAAATCCACTTTAATTCTGCTATTTTTTGGGTGACGTCATTTTTTGTTGTTGTTTTATTATCTATGTGGTTGTTTTGTGGTCTTTAATTGTTATGTGCAACATATGACTCTCTGTAGCTTTTTATGACTCTCATACTTCATCCATCTTGTCATTTAATTCTGATTTTGTGTCATTGAATAGTGCAATTTTTAAAGCTTTCAGCTCGGGAAAACGAATTTTCTATGTAGTACTCATATTCATCTCATCAGTTATTTTCTGTGGTGTTTTCTGTACAAAGGCTCCGTCATTTTTTTCTATCTTGAGCTTTTCAAACCTTATAACAGTCCCGCAGATTTTTTTCTAACATTGGTCTATTGCATTACACGGTTAGCTGTTAAATGACAATAAGTGTAAAAAAATTAAGGTTTTGTGTTAGGATACCAAATTATATTCTTGCCATATTTGTGGATATTCAAATGTTTGCTGTTAATAACCTGTAGATACAATTTATATTTATTTAATTTAATTATATTTAGTATAATTGCTTGACTACTTGAGCCGATTTAGATGATTCTTTTTTTTTCAAAAGGTCAACTTCTGATGATGGAATGCATAAGTATGTTAATAACAAGTGGGAGAATGGAGTACTCTTATATACATTTATTCAAGAATTCCAGAATGTTAGAATTTTTCAACTTATACGCTGATAAATATTTTATATTATATTGGCTCAACATTTTGTCGAAGACATCAGGGAGGCTTCAGTAAAATACTATTAGTATTCAGCGATAAATATATCAGAGACGCGAAGACCTGGAGAAAGAAATATTGTAGACGGCAAGGTGGGCGAATCTGCACGGGACACTAGATCTTTTAGTAACTCATAACTATGCATAAGACTTTTTTGTGACCAATCTAAAAGAGTGTCTTAATAATCATAATAAGATTAATAACTTAACTTTTTTCGGACTTTTTGGAAGTCTTATTAACTGTGAATAACTCTTCTTCGAAAAAGTCCGAAATTTCAGAGGATATTTTAGAGTTGTCATAGTCTTATGCAGAATTATGGAGACTTTACAGATTTGAATCAGTTTTACTGATCTTAATTAAGGTGTTATGATATTAGCAAAATTAAGATACACTCTTACTTGAAAACTTCTTGAAGGTTTTGTATTCTGGACTGATTTTCTATTGGTCTTACCTAAAGTCATGACTTATAATCCACTTAGGATTGCCGAACCTTCTCATCCATAAACATTCCATATGCACAATAGTCCCCGGATAAACAATCAGCTTTCCATCATTCGACTGAGCTATAGGACCCAATTGGTGTCTGAACAGAATTGTTGGCGCTTTTTCCATGGAATAGTCATTTGCTTGATTCAAACCAAAACATGATGGTTTTGTTCCGTCCCACTCACCGCCCATGCATCTTCTCTTCGAAGGTCCTTTGTTAAAAAGTAGTAAATGACAATTATGGAAATTATTTTAAGAAAAAGCTGTTACCTATCATTGCGTATTTCCCAATATCCACACATCTACTAACCAAAACAGCTCCAGCTGGAAATTCGACTACATCTTCCCTGATTTGTTGATCGTTGTAAAATGAAATTACGTTTGTTTCTTGATTTCTGAAGATGCATGTGCTGTTGTTATGAATCAGCTGTGAACCTCCAAATTTGTCGGCATCTGGAAATAAAAATCATTAGTTATTCTGTTCGACATTTATTATTGAGGTTAATTGTGAAAATAAAATTACCGTAAAGAATATGTATTTTATATTCATAATTAGTAATCGAATTTTTATTTTATAGAAGAAAAAGTTAACAGAGGACCTACTAAATGAATAGTTTTGCTCGAGACCGCGATACCTATCATGGACAGGGGCGGTAAGCTCAGGTCTCTTCCTGAATATTATCTAGGTATAAATAACAGCAAGCTAATATATGATATACAATGACAACAAATTTGTTTAGATAATGCTCTAGCTATAAACCGCGGCTTCGCTCGCGTTGAAGCCCTTAAATAAATATCAAAGATCATTACATTCCAGTAGAACTGAATCAATGTGATTCAGTATTTAAAAATTACTACATATTATGAAGTTTAAAAAACTGAAAACATTCTTTATTGAAATAATTTACTACAAAAGTTAAAATGTATTTCACTACAACAAAAATAAGTAATATTGAATTCTATCAATTCATCACAACCAAAATAACTAATTTTGAATTCTAACAATTTAAAAAGATCAAATGCAGAGTATTATTCTAGAATATTTTTGTACACTATGTAGTAAATTTTTCCGCCTGGTGCAAAAATTTCGGGCATTAGACACACGAGAACAGACAACATATAGTTGACCGTGAGAGAAGCATGGCTTTTCTATGTGCACCCCTGCTACCTGTAATGTGCAACGAACTGCTGGACAGATCAGATTTACGCTTCCGGGGCATTTTAAAGAAGACAGTGTAAAAATTAAAAGTAGCTAGTAATAACTAAGGCAATAATAAACTAGCACCAAAACTCAAAAATTGAAATAATTTTAGAATTGAAGTGACAGAACAACATAACATTAAATATATATATATATATATAGAAAAAATCTAAACAGCTGAAGGTATAGTCAATAAGCTATTAATTTGACTGTCGGTTATACAGCACCTAGTTTTGAACTTTATTGGCCTTGAAGGTTTCAATTTTTTTGACAAACAATCATGTCTGCCAAAATAATTTTTTTCCCGTACAAAATATTTTTTTAAATAAAAAGTATCATATGTCCTTTCTAATTCCTCTCGAAATATGTGTACAGAGTTTCATTATAATCAGTTGTGTAGTTTTTGGCGTGAAAGCGTAACAAACAAACTTACATTCCCTATAATTTGACAACCTATTACATAGTTTGCCAGTTTGCAATTTAATGTAATTATTTCAATCGCGAATGTATGCGTAGACTTGTACTAGTAATTATGGTATTGTTTCCAGTCACTCTAGATTTTGATACCTAATACCTAATTAATCACAGCTATTTCTTTGTCACCGGAACAAATTAAGAACGATGTCACTTTTTTGACAATGTTTTAGCTGAAGCAACTTTTCTTAAGAATGGTACTACAGACCTAATTCCCACTACTACTCAATTTCTCATATTATTAAGGGAGTAAGGTCATTTTGTCTTTAAAAATTTGGGCTGGAATTCTTGGAAATTAGATTATCGGACATATTTATTCTAGGATCGTCTACAAGGACAACAATTTGCTGGAATAATACAATTTTTTAGTGAGTGAGCATTGTAAGAGCATCCTGGAAGATGGATTGGAAGTGGTGAATCCATAAGGTGGCCACGGCAAGCACCAACACCAAGGTTAAATAATTTGATTTTTTTGGAGGCTATATTAAAGATAGCTCTTATAAATTTTTGGGCTCCAACCAAACCAAAATTTAAAAAATCGAGCAAAAATTGTAAATGAAAGCCAAAATCCAAAAAAAGTTTACAAAATAAAAACAAATATACAATATATATTGTATAAATATTGATTTTAAATATTTGTTAGTACGATTTCGTACTCTCGAGCAAATATATATATATATAAATTAAATTTAAGATTTTTTTCAAATATCTGGGCAACTATATTATTTTTTTCAATTAAAATTTTTGTTTTTAAAATGCGATGTAAATGTTTGGCTTATCTTTATTTATTTTGTCGTATTTTATGTAAGAATGTAAAAATCAATTTACATGTCGCGTTTAATTAAAAATAATAAATGTAAAATAAAACAAAATTGACTGCCAATTTTGAATCCCTTAAGTAGACCCCCACCAGTATTGTATCCAGGGCCCCCCATAAACTTAAATCCGCCCATGGATAGGAATACCGATCTCCTGCTTATATATCAATGCTTATATATAGCCATTTAGAGTACCGTGTATGTTCATTTATATTTTAAAACTTTTATTCGACTACAAAATCGTTGTAACAACTCAGAATATATATCTACACACCAACACTCTTAACTATCATACTTATGTATTTTAATATTCAACGCAATATTAACCAATTACGGAACAGGATCTCCTTTATTTCGAAAAATTAATTAGGGTTAAATATCTTCACTGCAATTCTAATAAAATATTACCAGCTGCCAACGCAATATTAACCAATTAAGGAACAGGATCTCCTTTTCTTAAAAAAATTAATTAGGGTTAAATGTCTTCACTGCAATTCTAATAAAATATTACCAGCTGCCCCTCCCTGAAAAACCTACCATGAGCTATCAAGGCTTCCCATAAATTGCTGACTTGCCCTCTCTGGGACACTTGTTTTCCAATTTTAACCCCCCTAAACCAAAAGTTGGGTGCGCACTTGCCTATTTTGGTTTTATTAATATTTGGTTGAAAGAATCACAAATTACTCACAAATTAACACAAAAGGTTATAAGGAATGTTTAAGAAATTATAACTTACCATAAAATATCATTTCATTGCAATACTATCCTACTGGGTTTTAAAGAGAATGCAAAAAATAACCTTTCCGAGTTTCGATTAGTTATGTATCCAGAAATTAAATACTCTGCCATAATAACAATTGTGAAAAATTCTAGACTATTTTAAAAATTAAAAGACGAATACTTTCTCTCAGAGTAAAATAAAAATGTTATTTATTTATTCGTAAGATTAGTGACGAGAGTGTTATAACAATATGAAGGTGCTTATATCTTTAGAACTGCTTCGTATAATGTATTATTTATTTATTTATTAATTCTCTTTACAAACACCAAGTTAAATTAATTACATGAGGAGGATTAAACTGAACAACATTGCAAAACGAAGCAAATAAGACAAATCCAAAAATGAGTGTTCTATTAAAAAATATATTTTGTTCACCCTGTCAATATGGAAAATAAATATATATATATATATATATATATATATATATATATATATATATATATATATATAGAGAGAGAGAGAGAGAGAGAGTGATCACTTTCACCAAAAGGATATTTTGATCGCAGTCTGTTTATTTTATTTTTTAAGAAATTAAAATAACGGCAGTAACCGATTTAATAACTGATGTAGGTTGATAACATTTTAATATATTTTTGGAACTTACCACAGTTTAGGGATACACCTATCCAGCTTCCATCCTCACAAATAATTTTCCAAGTCGTTTTCTCCCCTATAATACTCTCAATGCAGTTGAACGTCACTTCGCTTCCATGTGGAAAGTTATTCTCGTCAGTTTCAACTGGTTCTCCATTTTTGTAAACTAAAGATCCTTTTACTCTACGGAAATAATTTGTTTATGATGTGAGTTAAAAGGGAAAAAAACAAACATTTAGTTCTTACTTTGCTGGTGGTCCACAAGGATTTAATTTTGCGTAATGGCTAAAAACAGTAATATCTCCTCCTTTTACAATATCACTTCCTCCTAAGTAATGACCTTCTGGAATCTCGGGATCCACTCCAGAGGGATGTCGACAGATGGAAATTGGTGGCTGCAACTCACCCATGAGGCACTGAATTTCGTGCGAAGGTGATGGGTAATATTCTCCACTGCAGTGGAATGTGACACTGGTACCATTGGCAACTATCAATCCAGATCGATATCCCGACATGTATGTGCCATGAAGAATTCGAGGAAGTAAGCAAGGACCTGGTACAATATAATCATATAAGATAATTTATTGGAATACTTTTGTTTTGCAAAAAATGTACATACATTTGTTTTCCTTTACTAAATACTATAGGGCGGTTCAGGAAGCTAGACTATGAAACAAACTTATTATACAAGCGATGATTCTAATAAAGATGTCGAAACATTTTTCGCCGATATTAATGAATCTGCTATATTTTTTTTTGTCTTTAATGGGACGTTTTTTAAAACTTATTATATCAATCAATGTCTAAACTCATAATATAGAGATGATCGTCAGTTGTATAAATGAGGCCCCTTCATTTTCAAATATCAAATTTAGATCTCCAAAAAGCTGTAAATTTTTAAAACGATATATTTATTATTTTGTTTTCTTCTGAATTCAATTTAAAAAAGGTCTAATGTTCAATCAAAAAAGATAAATCTTATATTTTTGAAAACTTCAGGACAGTATTCTCATCATGTTAAAAAATCATATTGTTAGTATGGAAGAACGACAAAAATTGAAAAAAAAAACACTGTTATAAAGATATTTTTGGGGAAAATTTTAGTGTTTATTTATTGTTCGCCGAAGTAAAGTGGTAAAAGACAGTTAAAAAAATATTTAAATAATAATATTAAAAAAGAAATTCAGGAAATAACCATTTTTGGCAAGAATATTTTATTTTATGTTTTAAGGTTACATACGAGTATATAATAAAAATTAGTTTCAAAAGTATCATTGGGCGAATGTACAAAAAGAAGTACATAAAGAAAAAAATATTTAAATCTATATTTTTGCAAAGCTCCTGTGTTGATCGTCAGACATGCTTTGATTTCTTAAGGACCTTCCACCTCATCAATGTCCTCAAGCTCATCACAATCTTTATTTTCAAGATTATTTTGAACGTTAGGTCTGTTCTGAATTCTGACCTCGTTTTCAATGGCTTTAAACATGTATTGAATTTTTTTTTCAATACTTGTTTAAAGCCATAGAAAACGAGATCAGAATAGACCTGGCAACGTTTGGTTTTTCCTTGGATATACAGATTTTTGTTTAGATTGTGGTGTTATTTCGCAAGAATATATAGAAATAATTAAATACGCCTTTTTTTGTTTTACTTATTTTTCAGCTTAGGTGGTGGTTTTCACCCCTTGAAAATAAAAAGCATATGTCATGCTTATATAAGTTTTAATCTAGAGGGTAAAGTGAACTTAATTCCAAATTTTCATAAAAATCGGTTTACTGGAAAAATTTTCCAGATTCGGACTTTTTTCTCCAATCACTATAATATATTTTCGTTATTATTCGTTTTGTTTGCATTTCTCTGATAAATAATTTGCGCATTTTGATCAATATTGGCCGGTTAGTAATAATTTTACAATAATTTTTTTAGTTTTTTTCTAGACTGGAAGTCGTGTGAAATCCAAAAAAAAAAACATTGGAATAACGCATGAATATTTTTATACTCATCTTTAAGGCTGTTAACTATTGTAAACCTTTCTTTTGTATTACCTGAACTTGGTTTAACAGAACTAGAACATCAATATCCTGATTAACAATTACTACGATTTTCGTAGAATTTTTGGCTAATTTATGGTTGTTTACATAAAATTGAAACCTGTCTGGAAGCATTTCTATCATTTTTTTCTTATTTTGTTTAATTGTTTAAAATTTCCCTGGGGTAATGGAATTTTGGTGTATCGCTAAAACTTTAATGGGTTATCACTGGTTAAAAAAATTTCAAACAATAACGTAACACAGGGGCGTCATTTGTTGTCATCTTTAAATATTTTTGGTTTCGAAATTTTTGTCGATATATGTATGATTTTTTACATCATCTTAAAATTGTAGTCGTAATGAAAAAAAAATGCTATCCTCAAATTTTCATTGAATATTAGTCATTTTAAAAATCAAATACACAAAAAAAAACAAAACAACAAATATAATATATTAAAAAATGTATACCTAACTTTGTTGAGACACTAAAATGAAAAAAAAAACTAAGAAATTGTTTCCCCCAGAAATCATAAAAAACACGTTTTGACTCTAAAACCACATTTCCGCACCCCAGCTCCCCTCTTGGTTATCTGTTGCGGTCCTATCGATTTCCCCCATTTACGTACCATTGATCTTTTCTCATCACCCCTTTACTGCAATTTTCTTGTCCTCAGAAATTATTGGCACTGGTCTATAATAAGTTTTATTAATTTAACGGTTTGCTTATCCAGCGGTTGAGACAATAATTTTATTTAAGTTTTAACATTATTTATTTCTGTGAGCAGGTCTAATTATATACTCACCTACCAAGCAAGTTGGTGCCAGGGGTCTCCATTTTCCTCGAACGCACTTTACCGTTTTATTTCCAGGTATATTCAGACCATATCCGTTTTCACACGTTATTTTTATTATTGTTCCCCCGCCAAAGGTTTCATTTGTTTCTCGACCATACTTTACCACTTCCATGGTTGCAAATGTTTCATTTGCTAACGGTTCGCATGGTCCCCAATTTGTCTTATTTTGATGTTTATTAGATTTAACTTTTGGTTTGGTTGTTTGTTGTTCTATTATTTCATTGAAGGGACTGTCGTCGTCCTCTATGTTCGGTCTTTTGTTTCCACGACGAAGGTTTAGACTGGAGCTTGACCCTCTATGACTTGTACCTAAAGCTCTGCTACCGCTTCCGCCTGAAAACATTACGATTATATTCTATATGCATATATAAAATTCTACTCGTACTTGTCTATTTCTATGTTTCTTTGTCCATCATCTAAAAACTACTTAACTGATTTGCTGAAACTTTTTATGGTATATAATTAGGCTTAATCTCTGGTATACATTTTTTCTCGTTATATTGAGGGAAGCGGGATATATAGTGAAAAAGCTTCAACGATGTATAAAACACTCACCAATAGAGTTTCTCTATTGGTTTCAGTGCTTGCATCAAATATTACATGTGTTTTGTGTAATAATGCCTTAGCGTTTACTCAAAATTGTGGATATACCAATACTACATGTTAAAACTGATATATCAAGCCGAATCACTGTTCTCGGTGAAGAATGGACTGGGTTATTATGTAAGGCTGTGTCCAACGTATACGCGATAAGCGAGTTGCGGGCGGTGCGTTTCGTCAATGTAACAGCTGCAAATTATTAAATACATAAAAATGGTGTTTTATTGGAAAATAAATACGTGCGGTTTTAGATATTTTGTTTTGTCGCATCGCTCAATTGATTTGTTTTCGACCTCAGTTACGCTTTGCGGTTGTCGCAATGACCCAACGCACCGCCCGCACTGTGCCTTTCTAGTCTACGTTGGACATAGCCTTAGTTAATTTTTAAGAGACCTGAAAAACGGAGCTGGTTCTCAATTTGTTTCAATGCATTTTTGTTTATGCGTGTTACATATGTTCATTGATTGTGAGGGATTTTAATGATTTTTTTGCTGAACAGGCTTTATGTTGAGGTTTTTTTAGTTTTCACGCCAAACTTTTGCAGCATCACACAGGCTGTGTCTTACACATTGCATGTATATTATGGCTGAAACATGGGGTGGAGTAGAATTATAGTTAACAGAGTATATAGGGTGTTTAAATAAATGTGAACCATAAGTAGTTGCATATACAAGGTGAAATCAGGGGAGAGTAGAACTATAATTACAGGATGAATCAAATAATGTTAGAAAAATATTTGAATTACAGGGGTCTAATTGTTGTGATACAGATGGGTTAAAAAATATTAGAAGCTGTTTGGCATACAGGTTAGTTGAAAAATAAGGGCTGGAGTAGTTTTATTGTTACACAGGGTATTTAAAAAATGTTAGAACATTTTTTATATAGTGTAGTGCAGGAGCAGTTTCATATATATATATATATATATATTGTCCTTGAAATATGGGGCGAAGTAAAATTATAGTTATACCGCGTGATTCAAACAATATTAGAAACAGTTGCATATAAAAGGTGGTTGAAATATAGGGCGAAGAGGAATTATACTATATATATAACAGGGCGGTTAAAAAAAAACATTAGACACTATTGTTGTATAGTGTAGCCTATAAGCAACTAAATAGATAGTGGAAATGTAAGGTGGAGTAGAGTTATAATTATACAGGATAGTTGTCATATTTTGTGAAGTTGAATTATAGTAATACAGGATGCTGAAACAATTGACATTGGTTGACCCATAAGTAGCAGCAATATACAGGGTGGTGCAACATACTCTTGGGTTGGTTAAAAAAAACATCGGGTGGCTCGTAAACCGTCGCATATATAGAGTTGGTTGAAATATGGGCTTAAGTAGAATTATAATTAAACAATTTATGGTAAAGTACGGTGATTCAAAACAATGTTAGATATAAATTGTTATATACGTTTCAAAAGCGGTTTGACCCAAAAAAATTTTGGTAATTGAAAATGAAAATGCGTAGGTGTGCAAGAATTCAATTAACGGCGCCAGTGATATATGATAACGTCAAAACCATTCCCAATTTCGGAATACCTATGTACCTAGGCAAAATTCCAAAATTTATTCCTTTGACGACGGTTGCTTTGATTCTTATTTATTTTTTGACGATGAGTCCTAGAGAAATGGAAGAAAGGACGTAGAGGAGAACCAGGGAATTTACAGCTAGCATCGTTATGTACATTCTTATGTATTGCTGTAATAAGTTTTGAAAACATGCCAAAGAGCTCAAAATATGTATATTAAGTAAATAAGACAGCTTTTTTATTTATGTAAGTATGCTTTTTAAGTTATAAGCTGTATAGGTACATACTTTATATTTCAGATTCTTTATATCAAGTTGTTCTCCAAAACTTTACTTACCTTTAAGAGCTCTCTTTAAACGCCTTAAAACGATTGGTTTATTTATAGATGAAAAGAGATCTATTTTCGGTAACCCATAGGGTCTAATCAAATAATTCTGGATATAGCGTTTGTCCCTAAGAACTTTATAACGATGTAAAAACGTAATCTTTCTCTTTTGCTTTAATATGGATCTCTTGCGTCTTTTGTTCCATCTTATTCTCGGGTGTTGACCGAGAAGACATCTGGAAAGAGAATTTTTAATAATTATTATTTATCTTATATTTATTATCAAGAAAATATTAGTATATTGCCGCAATAATTAAACACCGACTTCCACCTATAACTAAAAAGCTAAAAATAATTATAACAAAATACAACTCTAGCAAATAAATAACACATTCAATGTTGTTAGGTACCTACCCTGGAAGTAAAAAATGTAAACATTAAAAGGTGCTCATTCTGTACAAATTAATTACATACCAATCTAGTATATTTTTGAAGTCGCTAAAATCCTTCGTTGCGTACAACATTTATCAAACTTGATTGTGTCGGCACCGACTAAAAAATTTATTTGTAATTAATTTGTACCACCTTTTAATGTTTACATTTTTTACTTCATGTAGCTACCTGTTGATTGTGTGTTGTATTGTTATAATTATTTTTAGCTTTTTAGTTATAGGTGGAAGTCGGTTATAATTTTTTAAAAAATGTTTTATTTTCAACTTTTTAGTTTATTTGAACTCAGGTAGTTTTCATTCTTTATTTTGTATGTATAATCTTAATAGACAGGACCAGGTAACATCGAAAGCCTCAACATTACACAATGATACACATTTTCATTTAAATTGACAGGTAAATGTTTACAAACAAAATGTACTAGTACGCGTTGGCTTAATAAGCCCAAAATATATTTATGTCTTATGGACCACGCCATGTAACCTTTCTTCAACTTTTTTTGACAACTCTGTATACCTATAGATAATTCCATTCCACCCTATGTACTAACCATCCTGTACATACGACTGCCAACGGACAAGCATAAATTTGTTAGCTGCCTTCTGTAAACTATAGGACGGAGTAGAATCCATCCCATATTTATGGAGTCAACTCCGTCCTATATTTCAACCATAGTATATAACTCCTTGTGGGCTACCCCATAATTTATTTAATTTTTAACATTTAATATTATCGCCCTGTGTAACATTAATTCCTCTCCACACTTTATGCAACTTCTTATAGGCTATAAAATAAATAAATTTTAATCACACTGTATAAATATAATTCAACTCCAGGATATATTTCAACTATCCTGTATATTATTTGTTTACGTCCACATCATATAACAGTTTTTAATCACCCTATATAATTTTAATTTCACATTTTTATACCACCAAACGTCCACTCCACCCTATATTCCAACCATCCTGTATATACGGCTGCCTATGAACCACTCCGTCATATATTTCAATCATCATATAAATGTAACTCTTTCTATCACTTTACTTTGTGATTTTGTATGCTATAACTAAACACCCTGTGTATAAACGCACCATATAGCATTTTTTAGAGTTTGACATGTGTTGTCACTGAATTTTCTATTAAGCCGGGAGAATGTGACAACCAAAAGCACCGTCTTCGCAAAATGGAAAAAAAAAATCATTTAAACAGGTATTTGCCTGGTATACAAACAAAACGAGCTTGGTACTCACTGATTTAAGGAGACGAAAATACTATACTTTACTACTTATATGCTTGAGATTTACATAAAAAATTTTCAAATTCGCAATTAAAACTTCGAGTGGCTAAAATTCCCGCACTATTACTATATTTATGAGGAAATGTCGCTTATGTCATTTAGATGAAATTTTTGATAACAATTTTGGAATTTTTGGCGATTTTCTGCAAAACTACAAGTTGCACGTCGCAGAAAAGTATATGAGATCACCTAGGGATCTTCCTTAATAGATTAAACGCTAAGGAACTATATACCTCCATAAGGAGTTTTCGAAAAATCGACCAATATGTTAGGGATGATGGTCGATTTCCATGCACGCATGTGTTCATTCACAAATTTCATCACTTTACCAACAGAATTCTTTTCCAAAATTTGAATTTCACCAATCCGGATATATACTCTATTAAACAAGCCCATATTCATTCAAAACGGTTCACCACAGAAGAAATCAGGTAACATACATACAAAAAAAAAAACGTGACGTATTGATAACCTCCTCCTTTTTGGAAGTCGGTTAATAAATTGGAAACCATGTATCGCATGTAGAGTGTAGTCAACTTTTTCATTTTTGTGTGTTGGTGTTCCAATTTTGACTTTCGATTTCCGTAGCAACAATTCCAAAGTTTCATTATTGGTTGACAGTTTGGTCGATATTTAAAAATAAGTTGACGATGTTTTTTTAAAAAAAAATTACGATATCGTGCGGTTTTAAATAATTTAAAAAACAGCTAAAACAAAGCACACTTGTTAAATCCATCAGTTAACCATACTTTAGTAATCCAAAAGGCGTATTGCAAATAACGTTAGTACGAATTGAATGTTCGAAATAGTTAATCCTTAGCTTAATTATTGTGGCAGATACCACAGTCAAATCAAAGTCTTTGAATACAATTATTGGAGTAGTTTGGTCCCTCTTCCTAGCGCAGTTTTTTTCCAAATCCGAACTTGGTGTATTTATACACTCTCCGAGTATGATGAGCAAGGTCAATTATTGAATATCAACAGACAATCTAATTAGGTGCAAATAAATTTTAAGCCGCAATCATAAGGAATTGTGTAGTATCAGGACATTGGATGTAAAATTATTTCTGTAAACAATAAAAACATTACTAATTACTGTTTAACCTACTTAGGCAGTTCTTGTGGACTCCATTGCCCTCCAATACATGTTGCTCCAGGAGGTCCTTCAGCCAAGACATAACCTTTTTCACAATCATACATTATCTGTTTATTATTGGCAACCTTTTTTACATATGGTCGATAATCATAAAGACCCATATTGCCAACTAAGAGAATTTTGCCATTCTTTACTAATCCAGGATATGGACAGAACACTAAAATGTAGACTTGTGGTAAAATATTAATTAATAAATGTTTGGCCGTACCTTCTTCACATTTTGGAACTTCCCCAGTCCAATTTCCGAAAGAGCATTGCATCATATTATCTCCTTTCATCTGATATCCATCTTTACATCTGAACCGAGCTCTCATACCATGCTCGATTTTTGGAGCTAAAACCATACCGTTCCTAGGTGGTTTTGGAAGCGATTTGCATCTAAAACATTACGTTTTATAAATGCATTTTCTTTAGCAAAAAATATTACCTAGCTGGTTCACATCGAGGGATAGAAGTCCAAGTTCCATTATTACAAGTTACCGGAGAAAGACTCTCTAAAAATTCATACTGAGGGTTGCATTCAACTGCTAGTGCTTGACCGTGTTGAACAACAGTGGAACTCCGAGCGGTTTCGTTTTTCGGAAAAAGAATAACTCTGCCTTGGGAGACATGAGGAACCACACACGGTGCTGCAAATTAACATGGTATCTGAATAAAGAGATTAATTTTAAGTCGCAGTTACGAATACAATTCATAGGAAATATTCCCCTAGAATTACACTCAAAACAAAAGTGTGCCTTACCTAAACATTTCGGTAATGGATAACGCCATTTTCCATCTTTCTGACACACTGTTGAAGTGTTACCTTGTAAAAGCATTCCTTCATGGCATCTGAATATAATTGATGCACCGAGACCTGTTCCTGTTTCAATATTCTCTAACCAGCCATTCCAAAGTCGACCAGGATGTCCACAGTTAATTTCTTTAAATAAAGTTTTTGAATAAATAAATCACTATAGTATTGAAAACAGTTCTTTAATAAATCAAGACGATGAAGATCTAAACCTTTTCTTATTTTGGTAAACTGTATTTTAAAATCATGGGAATAATAATAATTAAATAAAAGTGTGTATTTTGTAGCTTCTTTAGAAATGGCAAAGATGAGAATTTCGAGACTACGATGTTGTTCATGATGATACTCATTGATGATGCTGCACATTTTTAATAAAATTTAAATTTAGCAATAATATGCTATGAGAAAATATTTGCTGACAAAATAGTTAATGATAATGAATTCACAGTAATATGATTAATATATTAAGGAAAAATGTTTCTTTCTATGCTGCCCTTAATAGTTGAGTAAATGCATTCAAAAGACGTAGAATCATTGTTGGTCGATCGATACCATTTTTATGCCAAATATGGTCGACAAAAAAGGGGATGGACTTTAATCATTGACAAAATAAATATGTTATCTTCCTCAGGTTGTTTTGGATTAGTTCCTCGTTTTTCGGTGTCGATAGATGAATCCTGGAGTACGTTATAATTATCGACATAGGGAAAGTACCATTTCTAGTCGACTTTAAAACAAAATAATTTGGTCAAGTGCGAGTTGGACTCGCATACTTAGGGTTCCGTACCACCTTCAAGATTCGAATATTCCAGTTTCAGACAAGCACGGAATGAGTGCATTTTCTTATACTTACCCTTATATCTTTTAAAGGAGCGTTTTAAATTTATAAAAAATATACACTTTGATTTTCCAAACATAGACTTTTTATTTTATCTGCTTTAGGATTCGCTTGATTTTTATCACAATACATATTGTTACGAAATTTACCCAAAGCCGACCCTGTGCCATTTCAGCACGACAACAAACGCTTCAAGATAAAAAAATACGATTCTCGAAAAGACTCGGCAGCGGAAGGAACGATGATGATTTCTACTGGAGAATTCGACGCTGGTGATATAAAACAAGCATGCCACGATCGCCAGGGAGTGATACCGCGACGACTAGCGTATATGGGATTGTTATTGTATTGAATCAGCTGTTTGAATGTAAATAAAGTTCTAGAAAAGTGAAAGTTGAAATATTAGTTGTTATAATTTTAAAATTGAACCCACGGACTATATTGCAATTTGGTGTCAGAAGTGAAGGATTAAGTGCAGTAATTTGATTTATGGAAACTCGAAGTATGGAAAAAATCGACGAAACTACCAGAAAAATTATCAAACAGGTTACGGAGGGACTAGACGAAAAAATAGCACAGATTCTAGAAAAACGTGACAAGAAGGAGAAACAACATCAAGAAGAGATTCAACAAAGGTTAGTGAAATCTTTTGATGATAAACTTAAAGTTGAATTAGGAGATCTTGCCACTAATATCGATGAAAAACGTAAAATAGAATTAGAAAATCTTGTTTCCACGATGAAAAGTGAACAACAAAATCTTGTTTCCACGATGAAAAGTGAGCAACATAATTTAATTGAGGGATTATTCTCGAAATTTGAAGAAAAACGACAAAATGAATTTAAAATAACTGAAGAAAAAAGACAAATGCAATTTGAACAACTAATGCAAATAGTAAGACAAGTTAATGAAACAGTTAATGAAAGAATGCAAATAGTTGAGTCAGATATAAAAGAGATAAATGATGACATTAAGACCATAAAAAATACCGTGGACACTCTTGAAACAAAAGTAGATGACCTCGACTCCATCCAAAGCCAGGTAAAAGTTAAAATTAGTTCAATTCAAAACACAGTTCAAGACCAAATCAGTGCCATCCAAGATAGGTAGAAACAGAAATTAAAAAAATGCAACAGGACTTACAACGAGGAAAATACCAGAACACCGTGAGTACCAGAGGTTCCGTTTGTAAACCACCCACATTTGATGGCAGTTCATCTTGGCCCATGTATAAACGGCAATTTGAGGCCGTGGCTACAGCTAATGGATGGGATAACCAAGAAAAATCTACTTCTCTGGTAATTTCGTTAAGAGGTCCGGCCCTAGAACTCCTCCAAAGCATTCCAGTCGATGAACAAGGCAATTTCGACAAGATCATCGCCATCCTAGACAAACGATACGACAATCAATCCTTGAGCCAGGTATACCAAGTCCAACTCAGTGGAAAAACGCAAAAATCCGGTGAAAGCCTTCAAGAATTCGAAGCAGAGATTAGACGGTTAGTTCACCTGTCCTATCCAGACCTGCCAGATGAAACGAAAGACCAGTTGGCCACACAGAGTTTCATAAACGGCATTAGAGATGTGGAAGTTCAAAGAAATTTAAGACTGAGTGGCGTCAAGAAGAGTAATGAAGCTCTACTTCGGGCTTTGGAAGTAGAGGCCGTCATGAACATGTCCAAGCCGAGGGTCCGAGCAGTTTCCTTCAACCAGGAAGAGTCAGAGTCACCATTTCAAGCGCTGCTGGCTGGTCTGAACAAAATATTAGACCGGTCACCAAGAACTGGCACCAGAGGGGCATGTTACCGCTGCGGACGGACAGGACACTTCCAACGTGATTGTCGAGTGAGGCCACCTGAACGATCACCGACCAGGGGTAACCAACAAAACAGCCACATGTCCAGGGACCGTCAGTCAGTCAGCATAGGGGGGCAAATGCTGACTGTTCCTCCGCCAGCCCCCAAAACGTTATCCATCCGGGGATTTTGCCGAGATAGCGGCAGCCTAGTCATCAGGGGCACCATCAATGGGCGAGCAGTTACCATCACCATCGAAACCGGCGCCGCTGTGTCCATTGCCAAGTCCAGGGTTTTGAGAGCATCGGAAATTCGGCCAGTTACCAATAACATCCAGCTCAGAACGGTCACCGGCGAGTCCATGTCAATACAGGGTGAGGCAGATGTCGTGCTACAGATAGGGAACAACATGATCCGGCATAGGGTCCTTGTAGCGAATATTGAGGACGATTTTATACTGGGAATGGACCTAATTAGCCAGCATGGATTTATGTTCGACCCGAGATATGATGTTCTTCGGTTCCTAAATGAGGAATTTGTATTGACACGGCCCGTCAACACATCAGTCACCCCCATAAAAATTGTGGCAAAGTCTTCAGCTAGAATTCCCGGTCGAACGGAACAGATTATTCATGGGCAGCTAGACAGCAATCCTGGGAGCTGCGTTGGAATGGTGGAGCCCGTACACTTAGCTCATGACTACTTGGTTGGACGGGCTATAGTGAAAACCGGACGAGATATACCAATCAGAGTTTTGAATCTGTCCAACAACGACATCAGAATAATCAATGGTCAAGAGATAGCTTGTTTCAAGCCAGTAGAGACCATCATCAATTGCGAAGAAGAGTACCAGACGTCGGTGAAGGAGCCAGGGCCCGATAAAAAGTTCCTACAACAGTTTGCTGACCACTTGACACACTTGACACCAGAGAACCAGAAGAAAGCCAAGCAATTTATCACAAAACACTGGCAAATTTTTAACAGTAAAAATGGAACTACCGGTCGCACCAACATCATCCAGCATCGAATAGATACCGGAAAGGCTCAACCCATCAGAATACCACCTAGACGACTACCATTGGGGCAACAACAGGCAGTCGAGGAAAACATCGAGTCCATGTTACAAAATGGAGTTATTGAGCCATCTATCAGTCCATGGTCTACTCCCGTTGTGCTAGTTAAAAAGAAGGATGGAACCACCCGATTTTGCGTGGATTACAGAAAGCTGAATGATGTCACGAAGAAAGACAGCTATCCACTACCCCGAATCGATGACACTTTGACCACACAAGCAGGCTCCCGTTGGTTCTCCACACTAGACCTAAAGAGTGGATATTGGCAGGTTGGTCTACACGAAAACGACAGAGAGAAGACGGCGTTCTAAATTATTTAAAGGGCTGTTTCAGTTCACGGTCATGCCCTTTGGGTTATGTAATGCACCCACTACATTTGAGAGGCTAATGGAGTATGTACTGAGCGGGTTAACATGGAGGACGTGCTTAGTGTACCTCGACGACATTCTAGTCATGGGCCAGACATTCGACGACCATCTGAAGAACCTGGGCGAAGTATTCTCCAGAATTAATAACGCCAACCTGAGACTCAATCCGAAGAAGTGTTCCTTGTTTCAAAAAGAAGTAGAGTTTTTGGGCCACGTAGTGTCCGAGTCAGGAATCCGTACCAACGAAGACAAGATAGAAGCCATCCGTGATTGGCCAGTTCCAAGAGACAAACATGAACTCCGAAGCTTCTTGGGCCTCTGTTCATACTACCGGCGTTTTGTTGAGGGATTTGCCACCATCGCCGCCCCTCTACATCGGCAGACCACTGATAAAGAGACCTTCCATTGGAATCAGGATTGCGAAACATCATTCAGGCGACTGAAGGCAGCACTATGTTCCAGCCCAATCCTAGCCTTTCCTACACAGTCCGGCAAGTTCATCTTAGACACCGACGCCAGCAACACAGGTTTGGGGGCCGTCCTATCCCAGGTGCAAGATGGTGAAGAGAGGGTGATCGAGTACTACAGCCGTGGATTCTCGAAGCCAGAAAGAAATTATTGCGTCACCAGAAAAGAACTTCTTGCAATAATAAGGGCTGTAGACCATTTCCACAAATACCTGTATGGTCGCCATTTCTTAATCCGAACAGATCATGCCGCACTCAAATGGCTGCTGGACATGAAGACACCGGAAGGACAACTGGCCAGATGGATGGAGAAATTACAGCAATACGACTTCAAGGTGGAACACCGTGCCGGCCGGTTGCACAATAATGCCGATGCCCTATCCAGAAGACCCTGTAGAGCGGAATGCAAGCATTGTCTGAAGACGGAACAGCGAGAGAGTATCTCCATCAGGCAGATCCGAGTGCAGGCCAATGAAGACTGGACAACGGAACAGTGCATCCAGGACCAAATGGCTGATCCAGACATCGAACCAATCTTGTCACTCAAAATGAGAGGGGCACCCAGGCCACGATGGGACGAGGTAGCTAGATACTCCGGCGTGCTGAAATCGTTATGGGCTCAGTGGGACTCTCTAAGAGTAGACAATGGAATGCTCAAGCGAGTTTGGGAAAGCGCTGATGGACGAGAAACCAAGTCCCAACTGGTAGTTCCGAAGAAAAAGGTACCAGTCATCCTGACCGAAGTACATGATGGGATTACCGGATGCCACCTGGGCATGAATAAAACCCTAGACAAAGTTTGCCAGCGGTACTACTGGGTGAATTACTTCGAAGACGTCAGAGCTTGGTGCCGCAAATGTGCCACATGTGCAGCCAGTAAGGGCCCGAAGACCCGAACCAAGGGCAGAATGCAGCAGTACAATGTGGGCGTCCCATTTGAGAGAATTGCCATCGATGTCGCCGGTCCGTTTCCCGAGTCTGAGAGGGGGAACAAATACATTCTGGTCGCAATGGATTACTTCAGCAAATGGCCTGAGGCATATGCGATACCCAACCAAGAGGCAACCACGGTAGCGACGGTGTTAGTAGAACAACTATTCAGCAGGTTTGGCGTCCCGATGGAGTTACATTCAGACCAGGGGCGTAACTTCGAATCGAATGTATTCCAGAAGGTCTGCACGATGTTAGGGATCAGGAAAACGAGAACAACACCATTACACCCACAGTCAGACGGAATGGTGGAAAGATTCAACAGGACCTTGGAACAACACCTATCCAAGGTCGTCAGCAATAACCAGCGTGATTGGGATGAGCATATTCCCCTATTCCTGTTGTCATATCGCTCTGCTGTACATAATAGTACAGGCCTGACCCCAGCCAAGGTCTTATTCGGAAAGGAGCTGCGATTACCATGCGACTTGGCATTTGGCTCCCCCGAAGAACCTCCCCAAGACATCGACGATTATGCCGACCAGCTCCGACATAACATGCTGGCAATACACGAATTAGCCCGAACGCAGATGTTGGCCACCAGTGACCGGATGAAGACGCGATACGACCTCAAGGCCAATTCAGTCGGGTTCCAGGAGAGGGACAAAGTCTGGTTGTACAACCCCCAACGGAGCAAGGGTAAATCCCCAAAGCTTACACCCGCCTGGGATGGTCCATACGAGGTGGTCAAGAGGCTTAATGACGTCGTCTACCGGATCCGTCGAAACCCCAAGGCTAAATTGAAGGTGGTTCATTTAGATCGACTCGCTCCCTACCATGGAGGGGATGTTTCTGATCGGGACGATCAGAATTAAAGGGGGGGCAGTGTTACGAAATTTACTCAAAGCCGACCCTGTGCCATTTCAGCACGACAACAAACGCTTCAAGATAAAAAAATACGATTCTCGAAAAGACTCGGCAGCGGAAGGAACGATGATGATTTCTACTGGAGAATTCGACGCTGGTGATATAAAACAAGCATGCCACGATCGCCAGGGAGTGATACCGCGACGACTAGCGTATATGGGATTGTTATTGTATTGAATCAGCTGTTTGAATGTAAATAAAATTCTAGAAAAGTGAAAGTTGAAATATTAGTTGTTATAATTTTAAAATTGAACCCACGGACTATATTGCAATATGTATTTAATTTTCTAATTTGGCCCCCAAAAAGTAACATTAGAGTTTTATTTTACTAATAAACTTTCAGAAATGCCTTTTATAATCTACTGTCTGAGTTTTGAGGCTCTGTAGATTGGAAGAAAAACGGCAAAATAGGTCAAAGTTTAAATTATAAAATCTGTTATTCAAATTATTTAAAAATATAAATAAAATATATTTTTCAAATTTTAAATAGTGTAGTTTCAAAAGTGGGAAGTAAGTCGATGTTTAATATTTTTAATATCTTTTATACAAATGATTTAAAAATATGTTATATTTGTAATTCACTTAATGAGCCTTTTATCTGATATCTGATGCGTTTGAAAATTGAATCTTTATTTTCCATTTAATTGTATAATTTGTCCCTAAAATTACTATGGGGGTTTTCTAGTATATTTTTTGGACGCCAAATAATATAATCAGGTTTTTTTTTCATATTTTTCCTATAAACAAAAAAAGAGGTCTTAGAGTTTGGGGAATAACGGGGAGAATGGGTAATTTTTTTTAAATATTTTTTAATATATTTTAAAATATTCATTTAAAAAAAAAATAAAAAAATATATTTGTACCTATTCGTCATAATGAGCCCTGGGATTTGATATATTACATAACCCGTTAGAAACAATTATAATTTTTTATTTTCCATTTAATTCTATAATTTGCCCCCCAAAATGAATATTAGGGGTTTCTTCTTATTTTTCCAGTAAAGTTCAGGTGAGGGGCTATACTTCCAGTTTTTCAAAATTTTTCAGCTTATGGTTTCGGAGATAATTATATTTTTGTTAATATCTTTAAATTAATTTATTTTATAAATATGGAAAAAATATATTTGTTTTCTTCATCATGAGCCCTTTTATTTGATATATAACATGCTGGGTTAGAAACAATTTTAATTTTATATTTTCCATTTAATTCTATAATTTGCCCCCCAAAAAAAATGTTAGGGGTTTTTCCTTATTTTTCCAGTAAAGTTCAGGTGAGGCGCTATACCTCCATTGTTTTTTCAAAATTTTCCATTTATGGTTTCGGAGATAGGGAGGGAGATGTTAAAATTTTTTATATTTTTGTTAATATCTTTTAATTAGTTTATTTTAAAAATATAAAAAAATATATTTGTTTTCGTCATAATGAGCCCTTTCATTTGATATATAACATGATGAGTTAGAAACAATTTTAATTTTAATTTTCCATTTAATTCTACAATTTGCCCCCAAAATAAATATTAGGGGTTTCTCCTTAATTTTCCAGTAAAGTTTAGGTGAGGGGCTATACCTCCATTTTTTTTTAAATTTTCCAGCTTATGGTTTCGGAGATAAGGGCGGGGGAATGGGTAAAATTTTTTATATTTTGTTAATATCTTTTAATTAATTTATTTTAAAAATATGAAAAAAATATATTTGTTTTCGTCATAATGAGCCCTTTCATTTGATATATAACATGATTGGTTAGAAACAATTTTAATTTTCCATTTAATTCTATGATTTGCCTCCCAAAATAAATATTAGGGGTTTCTCCTTCATTTTCCAGTAAACTTCAGGTGAGGGTCTATACCTCCATTTTTTTTTCAAAATTTTCCAGCTTACGGTTTCCGAGATAAGGGGGGAATGGGTGTTTTTTTATATTTTTGTTAATATCTTTTAATTAATTTATTTTAAAAATTTGAAAAAAATATATTTGTTTTCGTCGTAATGAGCCCTCTCATTTGATATATAACAATAATGGGTTAGACACAATTTTAACTTTATATTTTCCATTTAATTATGTAATTGGCCCCCCAAAATTAAAAGTAGAGGTTTCTCGTTATTTTTTCAGTAAACTTCAGGTCAGAACCTATAAATACATTTTTTTTCAAAACTTTACGTTTTATAGTTTCGGAGATAAGGGGGGGGAATGGGTGAATTTTGGTATATTTTCGTTAATATATTTTTAAATAATTTTTTTAAATATGAAAAAAATGTATTTGTGTTCCTCAGAATGAGACCTTTCATTTGATATATTACATGATGCGTTTGAAATTTTTTTTATTTTTAAATTTTTATTTAATTCTATAATTCCCCCCCCCAAATTAATATTAATGGTTTCTCCTTAATTTTCCTGGAAAGTTCAGGTGAGGGGCTATACTTCCATTTTTTTTCAAAATTTTCCAACTTCTGGTTTTGGAGATAAGGGGGGGGGGAATGGGTACATTTTTTAAATATTTTTGTTAATATCTTTTAATTAATTTATTTTAAAAATTTGAAAAAACTGCATTTGTTTTCGTCGTAATGAGCCCTCTCATTTGATATATAACATGATGGGTTAGAAACAATTTTAATTTTATATTTTCCATTTAATTCTGTTATTGGCCCCCCAAAATTAAAAGTAGAGGTTTCTCCTTATTTTTTCAGTAAACTTCAGGTCAGAACCTATAAATCTATTTTTTTTTCAAAACTTTACGTTTTATAGTTTCGGAGATAAGGGGGGGGGGAATGGGTAAATTTTGGTATATTTTCGTTAATATCTTTTTAAATAAGTTTTTTTTAATATGAAAAAAATATATTTGTGTTCCTCAGAATAAGACCTTTCATTTGATATATTACATGATGCGTTTGAAAATTTCATTTTATAATTTGCCCCCCAAAATTAATATTAATGGTTTCTCCTTAATTTTCCTGTAAAGTTCGGGCAACACTCTATATTTCTTCTATTTGTCCTATGTTGAAATTTTCTCAATGGGCTCAATATCTAAGTATAATATTTTATAATATTCTAATATAGAGTGAGTGTTCAGGTTTGATCAAGGGATCATTATCACATTCATATGATTGAAATTATTTAAGACCCTATACTCTATAGAATTTATTTACCTTTGCAAACCGGCATGGCGCCCGTCCATTTTTTGTCTGCTCCACATCTTCTCGTGCTTTCACCTACAAGAGTGTATCCATACTTGCATTCGTAACTTACAATTGAGTTATAACTACAAGAAGTATACACAGCTTTTCCATACTTTGGTGCTTCTGGAGGGGGGCATTGTACTGCAGTAACCACTGTTAAAAAATTATGACAAATTAAACAACAATACACCGTCAAATTTAATATTATCAGATACAATGACTGTTCCATGAAATAAATGAGAGAAAAACGATGTACTAACATACACAAGTTGGTAAATCTTTGGGTGTCCATGTACCGTCTGCTTGGCAATAGCGTTCATTTTTTCCTACTAACTCATAACCTTCGGCGCAATGATATGTAATACGACACCCAAATGTGTAGCATTCCCCAGCGTGCCATCCATGTGATATGTCAGTTGGTGCTCCACAAGAACGAGCTGGAAAAATAAGTTTTATTTTTTTAAAATGTTATTTTCCTTGGATAACATTGACTATTGTACATTATGTTATCCCAGGACTGCATAGACTACCGTACAATGAGATTTTTTTATTCAAAGTATACCAGGGCAGCAGTATAGGGCAGTATAGTTATCTCTCTCAGAAGTGTTATAATAGATCATATTCTTTAAATGATTTCTCTAATTTTGCTGTATTTACCTATCTTAAAAAATATTGCAATTTCTTAATAACGTCGAATATGGTCGGAGCGTTTGATCTTGCTGAAAGCTCAATTTGGATCACCTGGTTTCGTTAAGGAACTAGGTGAGCCCGATAAGACGTTTATGTTAAGGGAAACTTATCAAACACACAAGTTTGTAATTATGCTTTTATTTGTCATTTTATTTGAACTTAAAAAAAACTTTAATATTTATGCCATAATTATGAGTACTAATATCTGCTTTATCCGGAAGAACAGGACCACAGAGTAACGATAAGAATGATAAAATATCTCTATGGTCGTCGAATTCATCATAAAAGTAGCCGCCCACTCCAATTAACATGCGGCTATCTATTAATTGGTCTAATTGTCTCCAATCCTTTGTTGTACATTAGTGCATAAGAAAGCTTACAAAAAGCAGCAAAAATCAGAATTAGTTTTTTTTGTTTTTATGGAGGTTCTTATTTTGTTTTGCTGGATATTGGTAACCCACATATTCATTTTGGGCGCGACAACTCTGGGTGCATTTTGGCCGTGTTCACTATCGCCCTCCATCCAGCTTTATTATGTGCCTCCAATATTTAATGTGTAACGACCAACTTTCTTAGGTTAGCTGTGACTGCGTCTCTCCATGTCCATCTTGGTTGGCCCACTGATCTCTTTCCTTCTGGTCTTTTGTAGTACATAATATTTAACAATGTGATTGTCCCCATGCAAAATGTGTATTTATTCCGGACATATGTCCAAGTAGCAGCCCAACATGGACTAAAGATCACTGTTAGAATATTTCTCTCAAGTAGAAGTAATTTATTGATTTCCTGTTGGTCAAGCACCCATGTTTCATTTACTTTTATTAAATATGAATTGATTACAGTTTTATAAAATTAAGTTTCTTATGAGAAATTTATGTTGTGTAAAGATTTTTTTGTGACTGAGTTCTGTTTTTGTGTACATAATGAAATAATGAATAATTATTATATTGTTTAATTTACAATAATTTTTTCTCTTTTGAAAACAGCTCTAAAGCAGAGCCAAGACGTTGAGAATTTTACAATTTTAGATGCGGTTCTCATTCAAAACTTAGAGCAGTTCGAACCTGTTTAAAATGTGCCAATTTCTAAATGCAATTGATTTCGATCTTCTTACTGCACTGGTTGCAGATTTCGGTGGCATATTGGTTTCAGGAGTCCTTCATTCAATTCCGTATTGGTCTTCGTCTTTTTCTCATAAAGTACGGTATCCACACCATTGTTTTCACAGTCGTGTTTGTCTTTAAATAATATCTTTTACAAATTTGCCCCTATTTGTTGACGAACCCCCCGGAAAGATTTGTATACTTACGCTCACAAGAAATATCTGGTCCATACCAAGAAGCTTGTCCATCAATAGCAAGACATTTGGCACGGGGAAAACCATTCGTTACATAGCCTGTATGACAGTAATACTGTAGAGTAGAGTCCAAATCAAATGTCGTTTGCTCGGGTAGAGCATTATGTCTCGCATGATCAATTGTTGGAGGGGCCAAACAATATACTGCAATTTAAATGGAGCAGATTATATTCTGGTAATACCACATGTCAAGCTATTCTAGAAAATTATATAACGTCAGTTATCTTACTGTTTTGCTTGCAAGCTGGAGGGCTTCCTGCCCATTTTCCGTCAGCTTGACAAGTTCTGCTTTGCAAACCTACGACATGGTAGCCGTGCTGACACGAATAGGTTGTACGTGAACCAAAAAGTTTTCCGCTTGCGGTCACTACACCAAATGCAATTTGTTCAGGTTCCGGACATTCACGATCTAAAAACGCAAATATTGTTGTTTATATTCTGATAATTACATTATACAATAATAGAAACTCGTATTTTACCTGGTTTAATGCAAGACAATCCACAAGCTCCATCACAAAGGCACTTTTTTTTCTTACTCTTGCAGTCTTCGTCAGAAGAACATTTTCTTAGGCATTTCTGACCCTGTACAAAATTGATTAAACAAATAAGCCTCAATGATAATTTTAAATATTCTTACCAATAATGTAGCTTGCTCTTCATCTCTGGGGCACAAAGTGGACGGTGAGTTTCGTGGATTTTTGTAGATTTTCCCATCATCATCGATTTCTTCTCCAGAATCGTCTTCATCGAAGTCATCATCATCGTCGTCTGATGTTGTTGGAGTCGTGCTTGTGTTTAGTGCCCCTGATCGACGAATTCTTGTTGAAGTTGCTATGAAAATAGAATTTTTTGATTTTATCCATTATAAATAGCGGGTTTTGTTGAATAAGTCCCTACAATAATCACAAATCACTATTTTGAAGGATTTAAGAACAGTACTGTAGCATAACTAATATATTTTGCGCCTTACGGCCATGACTAGTTAGCCTAGATCGAACAGCTCTTTACTTTTATGAATACAGGTGGAAAAATGTACAGGAAATCTAGACTAATTTTAATTTGTATCTTAAAATTGTATGATTTGGTCAGAGAGATCAGTTTTATCTGGGTTATTAATCTTAAGAAAGATAATCGTATCTTATATATTAATATTTCACTTTTGTATAAATCTATGGTTTTATGTGAAATCTGCGGCAAAACAGAAATATTTTCCAGAAACAAACATATAATCAAATCAATGAATTATCATTAGCTCATTAGGATTTCGATTGATAATATGAGAAATTGTTATTTTATGGATATTGGAATTAAGTTTTACTCGAAAAATGAAATATCTGCTTTCACTATCACTTTACTAAAAACATAGATTAGACCCACTTTAAAGACGAATTTACTAACTAATAATAATATGATAAATACATTTCCAGAAAATCTTAAATAAACATGTTAACGTAAGTTAGCTCTTTGATATGTTAGGAGAAAACTATAGGTAAGTTTAAATAAAAAAAAAAATCAAAGTATAATCACTGAAAAAGAAATTGCAACGCCCAGAAGGAGATTTATAAATTTAACATTGTTTTGTTAAAACATAGATGCTATAGTAAGGAGTAATGATTAAAATTTGAATAAAACATACCAAGGATATCAATTTTTTTATTAAGTTTGTTAATAATGTGTTTGTCCAGCACGCTTATCTATATATCACAACATGTCTTGGCATTGATTCAATAAGGTACATTTCTTCTTGAGGAATACAATCCGCCGCTACCTGTATTTCACGCCTTAGGACCTCAAATATCCGTGGAGGCTGATGTAGATTCCCAAGCCACCTACCCATCATATCCCAAACATGTTCTATGGGCGAAAGATAGGCGATCTGGGCGGTCACGGCAAAAGATTCACATGGGTCTCTTCAAAAAAGTTTAAACTAACTCGAGCAACATGAGGTTGAGCATTATTTTCTTGAAATGCGAGATATATAAGCCGATTAAGGTAAGGAAGTACAAACGGCTCCACAACTTCTTGAAGAGAAAGTTGCGCTTTTATGTTGCCTCGAACAAAGATTAAAGTTGACCTACTTCCACGTGCAATAGCACCGCATACTATAGCGCCTAGTGTTGGGTGTACACGTCTCTCAACATCAGAGTGAGGTTGACGTCTTTCTCCTCAGCATCGTCTAACCCTTCTTCGGCTATCATGTTCACCCAAGCAGAATCGAGATTCATCAGAGAAGATGACCTGATGCCATTCTAAATTCCAATGTTGTCGTTCTCTGCACCACTGTAGTCGTTGCCGTCTATGCTCAGCGGTCAGAGGTAGCACAAGATGGGGCCGATAATGCTGCAGTCCAAAAGACCATATATATGCACTGCAGGCTAGGTCCAGAAGTATGTGCTCTAAAGTCCGATATTAAGAAATTTAAAAATACGGTAGTTACTCAAATTCGCGTATTATTTGAGAATTTTAATGTAAAATGTTTAACTGTATAATAGGAACTGATGAGCACACAACATCTGGTAACTTTGACTTTTTAGGAGTACGACAAGTCTCTAATTTAAAATATCGCAACCAGAATTCGAACGTTTTTTAGAACGAAAGGCAACTTGTGTGCGGGTATTAATTGAATGTTATATTTGTTTATTTTACTACAATTTTATGGTTTTTCATAGACGAAGAGATTCTTAATATAAAACCTGGTCCGTAATATCGATCGCATATCAGACAGCTAACATTCAGGGCAGATAAATGTTCAAAAATGAAAACACATTTAGGGAAGAATTACTGTGAATAAATAAATGATTAGATTAGCTTATATTTTTTCAAACGGAATACATTGGTCATGATCTAATATGTAATTGGGTTTTGAACCATTTTCATTCTTCATTGGCAAACTTTTTATCTTATAACTTTCATTTTTAAAGTTTTTCGATAATTTTGTATTTGGGTTTGCAGTTCTTCTTACAGGAGGGCATATACATGGAATAGTGTCTTCATAGACATCTTCAAATAACTCTTCGTTAGTATAATAGTCATTATGTATTTGTTTTATATTTTCAACAAAACATGGTAGATTCACATTTAGTCCCACACTTTTTAGCGGTGTTCCTAACACTCTTTTTTTTATTTGAAGTGTGGATGAAGGTATAAAATGGCGAACCTCTTTACTGGAGATACTATGACATTTTTGTTTGTTAACTATCTTGCAGTTTTCGAAAAGCCTGCTGTCGGACCAAGTTGTTACATACTTGGTTACAATAGTTTCTGTATGTTGTTTATTAGACTGACTGTTCCTAAATTCTGAATCGTTACGATAAGAAGAGGCGAGTTCGTGATTTCTATCTTTGAAAACCCTTGCGAAGTTTCTTATTAATGTTTTTTGCTGTGAAAGTTCTTCGTTTTGTCTATCGATAATTACTTGCATGACGTTAATTTTATCATTTAAACTTGTGATTAAATTTTTAAGATTGTGAATATGGTCGTCTTTTGTTTTAACCTGATACAATAAATCCAGAAAATCTTTTGAAATTGTTTTTGTACTATTAAAACCCTTCTTCAGATGGTTGTTTAATTTACAAGTTCCAACTCCTTCGCTGTATTCATATTCATTGTAAAAATTTTTTTCAGAAGAGTAAAACTTGACATCGTTATCGGAGTCATTGGTGTTATAAAATTTAGCATGAAATATTGATTTAGTTTCTTTTACTTCTTTTTGAGCATACTCGACTCTAATGGTATGTCTTTCTGTATCGCCTTCATTTAGTCTATGGATATTTTCAGATTTATTTTTAGTGTTTTTGCATTCATAATTTGTATTGCTCTTGTATCTGCTTGTTAAACTTAATAAGCAGTTAGCTTCATCATTAAGATTATTTAGCATGTTGCTAATATTGGGTGATTCGTCACAAGAAAAAAATGTTTCAATTTGTCGTTGTAATTCTGTTAACTTCTCACCTACGTGAGAATAATTTTGAGAGTTCTCTATTTGCTCTTGCTGATCTTTCAGCTTTTGTATTTCATTTCTCAGTTGATGATTCTCGGATTGTAGGTTCAGCATAACTTTAAGATTTAATTTCTCGTTTGGAGAGAGAGTCAAGGTTTGATGAATAACTTCATTCCTTTCATCTTCTATGACAATCAAACGTTCACAAGACACTTTAAAATGTTCCAGTATTCTCCTAACATCTATTGTGACGTCAAGAAGATTATTCATCAAAATAATTTGTCTAGGGTCATTTAAAATGTTGTGATTAGCACATATGAAACATAAATGCCTAAAGAATTTTTTCAGAACAAATTGTTGATTTCGTAATGTTATTCTAGAAGTCATGTAGAGATCATTCATTTGCTCATACATTTGGTATATTTTACTTTTCAGCCCTAACTCGTTTTTGAAATTACCCATGGCCAAAACAAGCGGAATGTTATCTTCCACTGTTTCCGGAGAACAACTTTTTGAGAATTTGGATAATCTTGAAGTGTTTAAAAATTTGTTTAGATAGAATTTTATCTGCAATTTTTGATTGTCTAATTGTTTCTTCAGATTACTTATGACTCGGTTTTTATCTTCTAAAAGGGAGAATAATGTTTCAGATGGAATTTGGACCACAGAAAGATCTTTATTTCCTTCTTGGTCACTCCGTATTTCGTTATGTTCCATAATTTAGTTTTAATAGCAAGTGATAGATTTTAAATCACTTTATGATTTTCAAAGATGTTGTCATATTTTGAAGTTTATGATACAGTTTTATGACGGGGTTCAGTTTATTTCTGACAGAATCTAGTTTAACCTAAAACCTGTGGTATAAAAGAATACAGAGGGTGTTCTAGGCAGGAATATTTTTTTGTGAAATGGTATGGGTAGAAAATATTGTTTTAAGAGGTTTCCGTTAATGAATTTACCTTCAAAACAGTTAGTGGCTTGCTGGTGTTAACTCACCTTATACTCTAATTGTGAAATAATTCAGTATAATAAGTGACATATTATGTTTAGCCTTTTTCTTCAAGAATACAAAAATCAACTGTATCCTAAACATCGGTGGGTTAAGGTGAAAACCGAATCCTAGTTTACAAACTTTGGATTCCTTTGACAAAAGCAAAGAACTTTGGGATTTCGCAAATCTCCATGAGTGACCCTTTGCTCAAAGCAAAAATCTTGGAATTCAAAGAAGTCAAAGCATTCTTTGGTTCGAGTTGAGTTTGGAGCGACTTCGGTTCGTCAACTTCAGCCAGGGAAAGTACCCTGAGACAAGTATATTTAGTGGAATTTTCTTTTTTAGTTGAAGATCACAAATGATTTGGAGAAAACAAAAGTTAAAGACTTAAGTAAAAGACAAAAGTCAATACAGATTGTGTGAAACTTCGACAGGTTTCACCTTAATCTAACGATGTTTAGGGTGCAATAGCTAGTGCTTACGTCATTAATTTGATGTTTCTAGTAGTTCAAGAGGTGATTATCCAAAAAGAGAGGACGTTACACGTTCAATATGCAAGATACAAAAGGTTGTTACCATTGTCAAAGGTTTCTCGAACTTTCACCCAATCTGGATTGATTTTTGTCTTTGACTTACATCTTTGACTTTTATCTTTTCCAAATCTTTTTTTGAATACACTGTTCGTAGTTACTTTGTGGAGATATGTTATGCATATTACATTTAAAACACTGTGCAAGTTGGAATAATGCAGGTATGTCGGCATATTCCTTCGTTAGTATAATCTTCGCAATGAAATAGCTCAGCAGGCAGCGCTACAAACGACGATTGACTGACTGCAATGTAGTCATTCGCAGTGATAAACTTTTGAAACATAACGGCTCTTCCTGGGGTAATACTGGTAAGTCTGTAAGTTCGTACAAACTTTCGTCAACTTTTTCTGCAGTCTGTACGTATGCCTGCACGAAGAAACGCCTGTTCTATGTAAACGCAAGTAACGTTGACAGTGAGAGGCAACGCACAACCTAAACCAATAGGTCTAGATACATGGAATATTCCAAAGAGATATTTGTGAAGTACTTTTCAAGAGAGTTCAATACAGAATGAAAATTAGTATGTAAGTTGTTCATTTTTGAAGTTACACTGGTGGTTAGGTCTATGTTTATAAATAAGTCAGTTATTTTTGTGATTGGTTTCGTACTCTATATTTATGGATTTCTTGGGAACTACCACCCCACACCTAAGGAAAAGTTTGCATATTTCAAAGATTCAACACTTCTAATTTAGGCCACGTTCCCAATAATAATAGGAAATGACATAACTAAAATTTACCATAGATATAATAGACTCTGAAGTACTTTAGATAATTTCATAAATGGCTCATAAGTCAGGCATCACTCTAGATAATCTTTTAAAGTCTTACTTTGGGTATTTTTACTATATCAATTTAGTTCTGAAATTGAAATCAATATATTGATGAATATCAATTTTACAGTATTTTTTCATACTGAATTTTTTATCATTGCAATAATTATTAGGTACTTTTAATTTTTGCACAAATGCAAATATTATTATATTATTTTGTTTTTTGCACAACATCCGATTTTCTACATTGTCATTATAAAAAACGAAAAGTTGTTTTTAGTTTGCAAGTGGGCTTCTAAAGAGACGAACTGGCAACCGGAAGTTATTTTGTTTAAATAGAAATACCTATTTATTCTGTGGATTTCGATAGAAAATTAGAAAACAAACACTATTTGTTGTCGTCATTTTACGATTCGATACATATTTTGGTCAGAAATTAGCCGTAAACAGTTACAAGTGTTTTGAGACAAGGATGGATCCATCATTTCGAAAGAAATTTTATATAAAAGTTATAGGGTTTCAACTGGTTTTCAAATGGTCTTCCGGTTTGGACAGGAAATGACGTTTTTTATAGAAGTGCCCAAATGTACCGTGGATTTCGAAAGATAAACGAACGATCAATCAATAGTCCATGTAATTAGACAATAAAATTGAGCTTAATTGAGGTTTTGAATGTCATGAATTGACGATCAGAGTTCAAACCTAAAACGATCAAATCTAGGAGCTTTATTAGAGTTTTTAACTCATTTTTAATGCAATAGTCTAGAAAATACAATGGGTCCAAAATCTCGACTGAACTAACTTCAGATAAATGTTGAAACTTGAAATGGAAAGAAAGTGTTGGTAGGGTCAATTTCGAAAATTTAGAGGTAGTTATCTACATAAAATTACTAATCCTGCAATTTGAGTACTGTGGATGGAAACAATAATTGCTAGAGTAGAAAAGTCAGATAAACTTCCACTGTCAAATTTATTTGACAAACTCAACAAATTGTGCATCTCTGCAAATATTCAAGAAATAACCCATGGCCAAAACATAGAGAGAGTGAGTGGGATTACCACTTACTTGTACACTGATTGACCATATCGTGGATATTTTATTCGCTTAGAACATTTGTGAGGAAGACTTTTTGTAAGAGAAACTAGACAATTTTTCGAAATTTACTCTACTACACTTTGTTTCCATTACAGATTTCAAATATTAATCTGTTGATCAAGCGAAAATGTGTTTACGATGCTAACGGGAAATAACAAAAATACATTAATTTTGAAATTTTAACAAATATATACATACTCGTATAATGCATGGAATTAAAACTGATTTTCAAATGAACTATCCCTCGATACCTCTTACCATTTAAGGTTTTTAAACTTTTAATAGTGTAGGTCCTAGGTTAAGAAGTGTGAAGAAATTTATGCTTAAAAAGTTGTCCTCGTCCAAAATTGATTTGTGTATTTCAGAGAATTTTATAACAATCTACGAATTGCAAAAAACCCGAGTTGAAGTTTTGTAATGTACACTCTGTAGCATAGTATATTGCGGCTGAGTTTGTCAATACTTTTGCAAATTGTTAAAGGTGCTGAGTACCGAAACAAAATAAATGTAAATCTTTCTTTCGTTTGTGTGTTTTTGTTTATGTAGAAACGAAGATTGTGAGGATTTGTGTTACACAAATTTAACCAATATGCTTCTGTACCAAACTTTGTGCATATTTCAAAATATACTGGATGCTGTCAACAGTTAGGATGTGAAAAATACCATTTTTCTTATATTACAAGATAGTTACAGCACTTCAGTTGCATTACTTACATGAAAACACAAAGAACTCTTCGAGAAATACTTAAGCAAGGAGTTAAAAATTATGAGAGAAATTTGTTTATGAAACCAGACTTGATAGTCATTCTTTAATGTCGATTTTCAGGACAAAGAGTTTCATGACAAAGAGTTCGAAGCAATAACAATTAACCAGATTACAAAAACGATATTGAATAACTTTTACAAACAACATTGTAATATGAGAATCACATGATAGATGTTAGACCAATATATTCCAAAAATTGTTCTACAACGTAAACATTGTTTCACTTCTACTAGATATTTAAAGAGATAAGATTACTTTTTTTATTATTTGTGCATACCAATAACAGTACACAATTATAACAATTATTACATTTTCGCAAACATTTCAAAAAATATTTTACAAATGTTATTATACTAAAACTAAAGACATAATGTTGTCAAATTTGCGAACATGGAATATTTAAAACTTACCTTCATTCACAACAAAAGTTATGAAAAATAAAACACCCCAAATGTAACACTTCATGACAATAATTTTAGCAAAAATTTTTGTTTAAGAAAACAATTGATTAGAGACTCTATTACACTTGCACATGATATATTTATGTATGAACTACCTTCGGAATATTTATTTTCGTTCGAATAAAGGGAGCATACCGTTTCAGCTTGGAGTTTTACAGCATCTGAATCTGGAATGGATTTCAGCAGGAGTGGAGTACGGTATATGCCCTTCCAGCGTCGACTCACTGAGAAACTACACCGACAAATTTCAATTTCACATGCCATTTGGGCCCGTAAACATTACGGCTATAAGCTATAGTGGATATTTCTAAACCGGGAATTGTAACGAGAATTCAAATACTGAAAGGGGAGTGTGATGATTTCATTTCAACGTGATGGAGTTTTAAATTGCATTTAGGGTGTGCGCTATAAAATTAGAGTAGAATGAACTTGAATTTTCTTTATTTGTATGTTATAATGTTAACACTATAGAACATAATTTGATATGTTCACAAGGTATTGGAGAAAAAAATGTATGCCTACTGTAAAATACTTATAAAAGATTAGATGATTCTTATGACAAGTAATTTTTATTGTGCGTATTTTTCAGTAAAGGAGTGGTTTTCTCCATTTAACTACTTGTTAATCTATTTCCATATATTCTGGCAACTTGAAAGGCCTTTAACAAAACATTGCAACACTACTATTCAAAATATTTTGCAAAGTATTGAGAAATTTCAGTATGATCCATGATGACATGAATGCTGATAATGACAACTTAGAGTTGTTGAAACGACGTTGAGTGTAAAATAAAGGTTTGGTGTTAAGGTGCAAAACTGTGTTTTTACGTAAAGGGTTTGAACCAAACACATTCTAGCAGTTTTGGTTAATGCCAATTACAATCTGATAGGGCCGGAATTAAGTTGGTGTGGGACCTTCGGAACAAAACTGGTGGAGGCTCAAAATTTTTTCGAAGTCTCTGTTGTTGTTTTAAGAATAAATGTCGATTCAATTCATAAGTATAGCTTAAGGGCCACTAAACAGCTATATGAGCAAAAAAAAAATCATTTATATTACACCGGTTAAATCAAATTACATTCTAGTGAATCAGTTTTACCTTCAATGAGAAAACGGAAATGTCCAGTAGTTGAATCAAAGTTAATACCGCTGCAAACCGTATATCATATATATAGTCAGAAAGAAAATTTATTAGAAATCCCTAAGTGAGTCTTTGTCCCATAGGGAAATGTGCTTGGCCCCCCATTATTTAATGTTACCAATCGTGGATAATGAGAGACAGTGATTTATTTTTCAGGCGACAAGGTGATAATAGCATAAGATGAACTGTACCACAGCCTTTTGCCTTTGAACATTAAACCAAAATATATAAAAAATGTTCTCACTGGAAACAATTACCCCACAAAATTTATCAACAAACCAACAGACTTAAATAGAGAACAAACCTTTCGAATCAACTCAGAACTTCTCTTATTACTACTGCTACTTAGGACAACTACATTACAGTTACAGCTATACCATATATACAGGGTCTGTCAGAAAGACTGAAAAGAGTGGGCAACAGATTTATGTTAAAACAACATTCCAAACAAGAAGTACACCGAAATCACTAATATCGAAAACCAAACCAACCCACAACTCAGAACTCAAAAAACTGCATATACAAGAATCCTTGCAAATGCAATAAATTTTATATTGGAGAAACATAGAGACCACTAAACGTAGGAACAAATGAACACAAGAATTACATAAAGAAACGAAAATTGAAAAATAGAAAATTTGTGAACATGCATGGGACCTAAATACAATTTGACAATTCAATTGTACTTCACAAAGAACAACATAACAGAAAACGAAGAATAAAAGATTCTGTCTTAATTCTTTTTAATGAAGACGATTGTATCGCTTCTACTTCTGTAGAATTCATTCGTATCTGGTTACCGACAATTAAGGAAGAAATTATTATCATTATCATCTCCTTTTGAACAACCCCGTATCGGGATAGTTCATAATGTTTTCCTAGGTTTTCCCTTATGATGTTAATGAGATCACTCAAACAACAGAATTCTTTGATCGCATTTTTGGCGAATGCGCTATCTTATAACAACGTCGTCCCTAGGAGCACAACTCTTTCAAATTCTTTGAACTTGAAAGCTTTAATACATTATTTTTTGTGCTACCTGTATATCTAAATACAAGAAATTTTTCTTATGTCAACTTAATTGTCATAAATCAAACTTTCAATTTACAATATACATTTTCAATACATATGTTAAAGCCATTGACAACGAACTCAGAATCGACTTTGAAACGTTTGGTTTTTCTTTCAATATACAGCTTTTTATTTCGATTGTGGTGTTAGTTCCCAAGTAAACATAAAAATACTCAGGATTTTTTAATACTTTCGCCTTCGCCAAAAGTAGTATATCGTTTAAAAAAAGTTTTTGCTGATTTTCTATAAAACCCTTTTTTTTAGTCGGTTAAAAAGAGGATATTATGATACATGTATAAAAACACAGGTACGACGCAATTTTAATCTATATCTATACTATTATAAAATTGTAGTTGTCTGTTTGTTTTGTTGTTTGTTACCTCATCACGTAATAACTACTGAACTGTTTTTGCTGAATCTTTTTTTTTTTGTTGCAAAGCTTATAGTTTGACTTAAAATCTGGTATACATTTTATCTCCCTACTTTGACAGAAACGGTAGACATAAGGAAAAAAACTACTACCATGTTCGGCAATACACAATTAGTCAATTGGTTCCGCCACATGCACCAAATATTAGATACTTGCATCAGCTTAACTTTTATTTAAAATTCGGAATAAGTCAATGTAACATGTTACGCTTTAAAAAAAATCAACTGATATAGGTATCAAGTGTAATTTTACAGGGTGTTCCATATATAGAATAGGTAAAACTTAGAGCGGAGTCGAATTACATGTATTTAAGAAATGTTGAAAAAAAAAGGTATATTAGGTGGTGATGGTAAGTAGCTGCATATATACAATGTGGTTGAAATAAGGGGGAAGTTATACGGGGTGGTTCGAAAAACATATATTGAGTGGACCATAAACAGTTGTATATACCCGGTAGTTGAAAAACGGGTGGAGTTGAATTATATTTATGCAGGGTTGATAAAAAATATGGTATGTAAACAAGCATGTGGCAAACAAGCGGTAATCAACAATTGTGGGTCTTTCCACCAAAGTGTATTGCCTAATAACTCTGATGGCAAAGTGCCGCGGGAACCCAAGTCAGCGGGGTTATCAACAGATCGGATGTAAAACCAATGCGAAGAAGGAAATTTTTCCTGAATGTAAGCAACTCGATTACTGACAAATGTCCAACGGTGCGGGGAAGAACTAAGACATGAAAGAAATACGGTGGAATCTGACCAGCAACGAATCACCTTGAACCACAAACGACTATTGAATTGCTCATAAACATAATGAGTCAACTTAGCGGTAAGAACTGAAGCACACAGTTCCAATCTGGGAAGTGACAAAGTTTTCAAAGGGGCAAGTTTCGATTTAGACAGCACAAAAAAACTTTGACGAAATCCAGATGCGGTTTCGAACACAAAATAAATAACAGCGGCATAACCTTTCTCAGAAGCATCATCAAATGCGTGAAGTTCCGAACTGAAAAGTTTTCTATATCAAGCAGGCGATGTAAAACTAAATTCTGCAAGGTCAACACAATAGCGATAATGTCTTGCTGCAATTTGGGACCGATAAGCAAACAATCATTCAAAGATAACCAATGAGGTATCTTAGCGGATGCATTAAACACTACACGAAGTTTGGTTGTGCTACTATCAGGTTTCAAAACACAATGATGCGGTATGTAGTAACAATCAGTAGCAGTAGATGGATCAGGAACCAACTCCATATGATCAAGCTCTAAATATTCTTTGAGAAAATCACAATATTGTTTGTAGAGATCTGGTTGCTGTAGAAGACTTCTTTCTAAAGAGTAGAAACGTTGTACGGCGAGATTATATATTCCATCAAAACCAAGAAGTGTATTTCGAAAAGGAAGGGGCGCAACGAATCTACCTGAATCCAATCTCCTGCATCCCTCGGAAAATATTTTTTCGCAGATAAGATCATCAGGGGACTGAACCAGTGCGGTAGGAACATCTTCAATTGTCCAGAACCTTTGGAGTGAATCATCTAATGATACTACATCTTCAATTTGACAAAAAAGCGAAGTTGGGTTTATGACTGACTGAGAGTGAGAGTTAACAGAACTCGAATACACTCTACCCATAAGGATGTAACCAAACACAGTGTTAACAGCATCAGGAACACCTTCCTTTCCCAGAAGGCGTCCATCCAACAAAATTTGAGACAATATATCGGCACCTAACAAAAGGTCAATAGCGCCTGGGCTATTGAAACCAGGATCAGCAAATTTCAAATTGGTTAGATATGCCATATTAGCCATGTTAATGGGCGCAACAGGCATATCATTGCAAATGCGGGGTAAAACAATAGTATCAACAACAAAATTGCACTCACGCTTTACTATAGAGCGAAGAGAAAGGGTAAGAGTGCCCTCAGCAGAGGTACTCTGCATAGAAATTAGCCCGTTGAGTTGAATCGAAGCGGGCATAGGTCGGAAGCCAAGGCGTTGCACAGCCTTGCTCGCAATGAATGATGTCATGCTACCAGAATCTAGCAAACATCACAAAGTTTGATAAGAACCGTGCTTATCTAATACCTCAACTAAAGCGGTAGATAACAACACATTTGAATTGTATGACAAAAGTGAACTATGACAAGAAGTCGGCGGTAGAGAAGTTTCGGGACTTTCAACAGTTTTAATGGTACTGGATTCACCAGATGTGGAAGCCAGGTTTGCGGGGGGAGCACCAGCTTCAGACCGAATGCCTGAATCACCACGATTTATGAAATGAAGCAATGTGTGATGGCGTTGTTTGCAGTTGCGGCAAGTGTATAAAGATTTACAGCGATTCGACTGATGAGAATCGCTCAAGCAATTAAAACAAAGTCTAAAATCTTTAACAAACTTAAACCGCGCGGATACTGATTTCTAAAAAAATTCAGAACATTTGTAAATCGCATGATCGGATTTACAAACTAAACAATTTCTATTCTTAGTGACAAACAAAGATGTAGTGAAACGGGAAGAATGTTGCTTTGAATTCAATGGTTTTTTGTCAACACTTCCCTTTGCCTTGCGGGATAATTCAACATGTTCAAAGGCATCGCAATGCTTCGACAAAAAATCGACAACTTTCGAGAGGATCGGAAAGTCATCTTGAGCGGTCACAGTACCATGGTAAAGTTCAAATTTCGCGGCTAAATTCTTTGGAACTCGTTTCAACATCATCTGAACGATACAAAAATCCCATTGATTTACTGGTAAACCCAAATTCTTTAGTGCTTCCAAATTATCACTGAAGTTATTCAATAACTTCCGAACCTCTGAAGGGCTATCTGTAGTTAGTTGGGGGAATTGTTCTAAAGCTGACCAATGAGACTCCGCGATTAAACGAGTTCGCTTGAATTTCTTCAAAAGTGTTTCATAAGCACTCACGTAATTGTTTTGTGTTAGTTTAAAATTCTTAATAGCCTCAAAAGCAGGCCCTTTTAAAGCTAACTGCAAATATTTGAACTTCTGCATAGCACTGAGTTTTTCATTATTGTGAATTAATGAATCAAACAAAACAAACAAATTTTACCAAATTCTAATATGTCTCTAATATGTCTCCACTAAATGAAGGCAAATCAATTCGCGGCAAAGCAACACTTTCCTGTTCCCGAGCTATATTTTGTGGCGTAGAATTCTGAACAGATTTCAGTTTAGCAAAAATAGATCTAATTGAATAAATAATTTTTCAAATTTATTGCGAATGTCATCCTCAAAGTCAAAATCATCGTTTGCATCTGAAATAAAACCTACAATGGAATTGTGATGTTTAAAAAATTCTGAATGGATTGAGTCAACCATATCAATCATGCAAAAAAAACAATTCAACGTCGTCACCTCTTAAGGCTTTCTCGGCAGCAAAATAAATATCTTCTAATCTTTTAAACTCCGATTGTCGATGATATTTAAATTTACGTAAACTTTCAGCGGTTTTTGACATCTTAACAATAAATTAAAATCACTGTAACGCCACTGGACAAATCTAACACGATAGAACGAAAATACTATTCAAAAAATGTACAACTTTTTACTGTTGAAGTCCAAAATATCTGACCAAATGAATGAATGAGTGAATATCCTGAACTTGCTTTCTCTTTTAACAAATAAAGAAACGAAAATTCAATGCGGTTTTCAACAATAATTGCAACAAAAAATTAATTGTTTGATCAATAAACGAAATTAACTCAAATTGCATCCGGCTCGAAGGTCCAAATTATGGAATTTCTTCGATGGCACATTCCATAGAATATCCAAAAAAATGTATGAATTAGATGTTGCGGTTTTAGTTCAATGCTGGTTCAATGCAAGTATATAATTGACGAAGGACCTTTAGCGGAACAATCAACAAACAGGTGTAGTCGCGTGTTTTAATTCACCCAATAAAGTTAATAACTAACCTTTTACGTCGAAGCTCTGCAGACGGTGTTTTCTTGGTTCTTCTTTCTTCAGAAGCTAGCCCCGCAACGGCAGGAACAGATTTTAGAGCTTCGTCTGGACAACACGTTACACAAAAAAAATAGCGACGTAATGTTCATTGATTGAGCAAACAAAAAATGCGGGTTTAACAACAACACTATAACAACAAAAAGCGGCCGTCTTTTCAGACGGAATCAAAAGTGTCCGTATAGTTCGGAGTACAATACACGAATCACGAATACTGTTTATATTTTACACGCAAAATACACTTAAAATTAGCATTAGCTCGACGGAAGGTTTTGGAAAAGGTGCAGAAGTTTAAAAATCAATGAAGTAATTCAATCAAATCAAAAACAATACTCTAAACAAATTGGTGGATCGCACCAATATTTTTGCTCAAGATATTAGGTTTCCGTTAAACAAAATGCCATTTAACCCATAGATAGTGGGGCGTTAAGAGTAAAAATAAAGCTTATTTTTTGTTTATAGATACAAAAGTATTGACAGTAATTTACAAAATTATAGATACCTATATCGATAAACTATCGATGGTTTTTGAGCAAATGAAAAGTAACGTTATTATTTTGTTTCAATGTTTATTATTTAAAACCATTATTTAATTCAGAAAATATCCACATTTTGTTTGAACAACAACAGTAAGTCATTAAAATTCTCTTGGTGTACATTTGATGATATCAATATCCGTGTAAATATACTTTATTGGGGTAGTTCTGCATTGTTCTTTGAGATGTTCTGAAAGCACGTTTTTCTACCTAAAGGTGATTTCTGCCTTTGGTCGAATGATCTAATCAAGAATTTCCTATACCTTTTTTGTTTGTACTTTTGAGAGAAATAGGCAATGTAGAACTATGAAAGAAACTCGTAATAGCCTTTACAGTTCTAAAAATGATTCTAGTATTGAATAATCTTGTTGTACTGTCGCAGGGCACAAAACTGTAAATGTCGAGTCTGTAAGTCTTTGTTACATTTCTCATAACATTAATATAGTCTGTAATCATTAACACCACGTTGTCAAACATATTGTATTTCAGCAGTATTCGCGCTGTTAAGGATGAATGAATGATACCACATAGTGAGTTGCAAATCTCTAATCAGAATTTTTTTTCGGGTGAGTTCGATAATTTTTTTGATTGGTGATGGGCTGATTAGGACTGCAAAATTAATATTTTTATTCATGTATTTCCAGGATCAGAGGCGGCGTAAGGCGTGGGCGGTGTGGGCTACCGCCCACGGCCTCGCGGGGCAAAGGGCCTCGCACCGCCCACGGCCTCGCTGAGTAAAGGGTCTCGCACCGCCCATGGCCTCGCAGGGCAAAGGGCCTCGAATCTTAATTTCAAATGATTTTTGATTTTATAGTCCCTTCTTGCACCATCAGAGGGCCTCGCGAAATGTATTTTGCCCACATTAAGTTTACTTCTTGCACCGCCTCTGTCCAGGATATATGGAATTGTATAAATATAAGAATTATATTAATGAAAAAAGTTAAAATTGTATCTTGAAACACACAATTCCAAACCATTTTGATTTAATTTGGATTTGAAAATGAAAACCACCACTTATCATAATGTAGCAAAAACCAAATAAAATACAAAAATTTACAGATTTTTATAATAATTTATTATTTATTTTTACTAGCTGTCGCCCAGTGATCGAAATTCGACCAACTGTGTCAATATCTCTGGCAGGTTAAGTTAAGCAGATTCGGAACCTCTGTGTGATAGTTTCCCCGAAAATCCTAGACTTTATTTGTGTTCAAATTCGTAATTCTTAATTTAAGATGACAACAATTCAACCGCTAATGGGCTACCCTACATATTTATTTTTTCTAACCTCCCTGTATAGCTATAATTGCACTCAATACTCTAACGTTTATTAAAATCCTCATTATAATAATTCCATCTCATTATATATTTCCACCACCCTGTATATGCAACTGCTCATGGACCACGCATAATATTTTTTAACATTTTTGAACCACCCGGTAAACCATTCTGTAAATGCCACTGCCTATGAGCCACCGTACTTGCTCTTTTTGTTTATGAAATTTTTAACTATCTTCTGTAACTATAATTCTACTCCAACCTATATTTCAATCATCACATATATGGAACTCTTCGTGGGCTAGTCTATAAATCATTTCCTTTTCTAACATTTTTTATTATCATCCTGTATATCTATAATTCCTATATATACAACTGCTTATGGGTTACGAAATGTTGCATTTCCATTTCCGCCACCCTGTATATGCATCTCTGTATAATATTTTTTGCACCACCCTGTATAGCTGTAATTCTACTGCACCTTCTATTCCAAGAACCATGTAAATTCAACCGCTAATGGGCTTCCCTATATAATTATTTTATTAGTTATAATTGCACTCTAATCTATACTTTAAACACCCTATATATGCAACTGCTTACGTGCCACCCTCGAAAAAAAATGATTTCTAACATATCTGGAATCGCCCTGTATAATTATAATATACAAAGATTACTTTACCACTAAACAATAACAACGCTTGCGTGCCACTTTCAGAAGTACATGCTCTAAGTATATAACAGCATTGGTCGCTCTATATATAATTACTGAATGTTTTGAGTCTATCGGCGGCAGCACATTCAGTTGTTTGGCGTTGACATTATGGACGTAAATAATGAATTTTTATTATATTTTATTTAATGAATGAACCAATATTATAAATTAATATTAGCATTCTGCACTGAAGGTCGTCGGTAGCTACTAAACAAAACAAAAATGAAGGAAATCGGATGAGAGACAGACGAGAAAATGGTACCTAAGCGTTTGGTCTTTGCCTATTGATATATAGATGAATGTGCAGTTAAAATCATGTTAATTATCCCCTACTGTGATTTTTAATGTCTAGTACTTTATTTATTATTCAACATGATTTTTTTTATTACAAAATTATAAATATGATAAATTTGATAGGATTTTACCCTCAACATTGTATATTAAAGCATAAGTAGGTAATCATGGATCATGAATAACTTACAGAAATATACCCACAATGTCAGTACCCTGGTATGTCTCATTTTCGTTTTTCAAACTAAATGTGAAAATTTCTATAGAGTCGTCTTATAATCTAAAGTTCAGCTTTTATAACAAAAATCTATTGTATAGTTCATCAAATTATGCTGTAATAATACCCCAATATTGATTGGTAGAAAGGAATAATAGATTTAACTAATGTTAAACTTTGTTGTATTCTAAGACTATTATAAAAATTGTTATTTTAATTCTAGCGTTAATAAATTTTAAAGATTGTTAAAATCAAGGAAAAAAATACCGTAAATGTCTGTATGATCAAAGTCCTATAATTTATCATTTGTTTAATTATTTCAAGATGTTAAAGAGATTTATTAGGCAAGTATTTTGATATTTCATTTTGGTGTCAGTACCATGGCCGTGAAATTACTAATTTTTGTTCTAGTTTCTTTTCTATTGAAGTTGTAGTAGCACTACGTTACAGGCTTAATTTTGAGAATAATAAAAGACCTATAGCACCCAGAACACAAGTTTTAAAGCATTTTTTTATTTAAAAAAATGTTGATTTGTAAAAATCACAGTTAGCTAAGAATCACCCATATATCATTACTGAAGTGATATCATTAACGAATTGTAGTTAAATTTTATATTCGAAAATGCCTTCAATTTTGCTCCATTGACTGGTATATGAAGTGACTTTTAATTTCTCACAAATTAGATATATGATAACATTATTTATAGTTGGAGATCAACAAGACACTGTTTAAACAAATAGTTAGGGAGCTGGTGGCAGTAATTTTGCAATAATTTGCTCGTGTCGTAGAAATAACGAGGTTTTAGTTATAAAAAATTTGGTCAAGTGCGAGTTGGACTCGCATACTAAGGGTTCCGTAGGTCTTTCAAGATTCTAATTCCAGTTTCAGAAAAGCAGGGAATGAGTGCATTTTCTTATATTTACCCTAATATCTTTTAAAGGAAGCGTTTTAAATATAACAAAATATACACTTGAATTTTCCACAGAGACTTTTTATTTTATCTGCTACATGATTCGCTTGATTTTTATAAAAATATGTATTTAATTTTCTAATTTGGCCCCCAATTAACATTAGAGTTTTATTTTACTAATAAACTTTCAGGGAAGCCTTTTATAATCTTCTGTCTGAATTTAGGCACTGTAGATTGGTATATAAAGGGGGAAATGGATCAAGTTTTAAACAATAAATTATTAAATCTGTTAGACAGATTATAGTGTACTTTTTAAAGTGGGAATTGAGTTGATGTTTAATATGTACCCTTAATTTATTTTATTTATTTTCAAAATTTTAACTAGTATGGTTTAGGAAATAAACCGGGAAATGAGAAATTTTTATATTTTTTGTTAATATCTTGTAAGCAATTAATTGTAAGAATATGAAAAATATATATTTTTATTCCTCATAATGAGCCCTTTTATTTGATGTATTGCATGATGGGTTGAACAAATATTTTTTTTATTTTCGGTTTAATTCTATAATTTGGCCCCCAAAATTAATATTAGATATTTCTTCGTATTTTTCCTGTAAACAAAAAAAATAGGTCCTATAGTTTGGAGAATAAATGGGGGAATGGGTAATTTTTATATAGTTTTATTAAAATATAATTCATAATGAGCCCTTTGATATGATGTGTTACATGATTAGAAATAATTTTAATTTTATGTTTTCGATTTAATGCTGTAATTTGCCCCCTAAAATTAATAATCTTCTTATTTTTACAGTAAAGTTCAGGTGAGGTCCTATATCCCTAATTTTTTTTCTAAATTTTACGGCTTTTAGTTTCGGAGATAAGGTATGGGAAATGGGTAAAGTTTTTTATATTTTTGTTAATATCTTTAAAATAATTTATTTTAAAAATATGAAAAAATATATTTGTTTTCGCCGCTATGAGCCCTTTCATTTGATATATTATATGATGTGTTAGAAACAATTTTAATTTTATATTTTCCATTTAATTTTGTAATTTGCCCCCAAAATTAATAATATAAGCTTCTCCTTATTTTTTCGGTAAAATTCAGGTGACGCCCCATATCTCTAATTTTTTTAAAATTTTAGTTCTTATAGTTTCGGAGATAAGGAGGGGGACGGTCGATTTTTTTTTAGTTTTTCCCCCCAGAAGTATCTCTAAAATCAAAATTCCTGCATTTACGATATATACTCCTGATCGGGTCACCAAACTATACACTGATACCAAATTTCAACCTTTTCCGTCTAGCAGTTTAGGAGAAAATTGCTGTGATGTAAAAGAGGTAGAAATCCGGAGTGACATTATAAGGGTATTTTGCATATACGGAACCCTAAAAATGCTAATATTAACTTCTCTCCTGGTTCTTGTTTAAAAATATTGTTGTTAATCGAGCATTCACATATATCTTATTGCTAGACTTGTACGTCTGTGCCATCATGAACAATTAATTTTTATTTTCAACTTCTTAATATATCCAACTTAAAATTGTTATAAAGTATTTATTTATTTGGTTTCAGCCACACTCACTGATAAATCTATCATAAACAATAGTAAGACAATATAATTTTAGATAGAACAGAATGTGCCGTATTTAATAGACAACAATTTGAGATTGAAAAAGAGAAAAAATTAGTGGAAGTTATAACATAATGTAAGAATACTTAAAGATCTTGGTGCTTACACTATACTCATAATAATTAGCGTAACTGGCTTGAAGAACAAGAGAAACATTTAGATGAGATAATTTACTAACCTACTGAATAGTCAGGAAAACTTGAACATCCCTAGACTGAAATGACATGCTATAGTGAATGAGAGGACTTTCAAAAAAAATAAAGTCTTTAAAATGAGGAGAGGGAAGAGATAGTAACTCAAAAAGTAGAAGTCCCTGAAAATTTTATATGTAATATAATCTCTCTCTCTCTCTATCTCTCTTTCTTATATAGCTATATGACTTTGAAGAAAACTAAAGTCATTAATACTATTTTGCTCCGATCTGAACCGTAATTTAAATTTAATTAAAATGTAGATAGCATAAAGATGCAGTTTTGAACATTTGTTTTTTAGATCTAAACGCATCATGTAATATATCAGATAAAAGGCTCATTATGTGATACAAATATATTATATTTTTAAATCATTTGTTTAAAATATATTAACAAAGATATTAAACATCGACTTAATTCCCACTTTAGACACTACACTATTTAAATTTTGAAAAATATATTTTATTTGTGTTTTTAAATAATTTGAATAACAGATTTAATAATTTATAATTTAAAACTTGACCTATTTTGCCCTTAATCTTCCAATCTACAGAGACTCAAAATTCAGACAGTAGGTTATAAAAAGCTTCCTTGAAAGTTTATTAGTAAAATAAAACTCTAATGTTAAATTTTGAGGGCCAAATTAGAAAATTCTTATAAAAACAAGGGAATCCTGAAGCAGATAAAATAAAAAGTTTATTTGTGGAAAATCAAAGTGTATATTTTTTATAAATTTAAAACGCTTCCTTTAAAAGATATTAGGGTAAATATAAGAAAATGCACTCATTCCCTGCTTGTCTGAAACTGGAATATTAGAATCTTGGAGGTGGTACGGAACCCTTAGTATGCGAGTCCAACTCGCACTTGACCAAATTATTATGTTAATGGTTACTTGTAGACTGTTTACTGTTATTAATTCAATTACTTTTTTCCACAGACTGGATCCGCTACTGTCAAGATATCGGAGGAGAATTAAGGGTCTGTCGTTTAAGCCAAAATTCGCAAGCACTGTAATATATTTTACGACATGATAACAAAAACCCAAGACTTATACAGAGTGAAGTACATTTTAAGAGCTTTCAAAATATATTTTGCATATCACTATCGAACTGTCGTGGTATGATCTAATGAACGAACAATTTCGATGTTTAACCTTATTATTCTCAACTATCATTAGAGGGAAGATAAAGGATTACTACCAAGTTATGACTTTTTTTAAACAGTCACTTTAAATGTGTTTTTTCCATTTTTCTTTATAAGAAAACGCTGCCATCAAGATTTATAAAAATTCATTTTGAAGATTTTCTCATTCTCTACAATTTTTCTATTGACGGCATTTTGAATAGATGATCACGTTTCACATTATAAGGAAAAAATGAAAAAAAAAATCCCTATTTTTGATATGTTTAATGCTCAAATCATTTACTTCAAAGAGTTTGCTGTTAAAATTATGTCAATAATGATTTATAAACTAATATTTACGTGATGGCGTAAGCGGTTTGCTGTTGAATTTTATAGTGTAAATCTTCTATTTGGGTGTTTAATTTGTGAATTTAGTTTTGCAATTCATTGATTTCTGTCTGTAAGTTAACATTCCGCTTTTTCCATTAGTTCCATTGTTTTATCTGTCATTCAATGTTTCATTGTCTATAATTTTTCATTGGGATTTGCTGAATATGTCGCTCTGGGAATCCATTATTTTGTGCCGGTCCACGTTTTTGGATCTCCTTTAGTTTCAGGTTTCTTGCTATTTTTAGTGCCATTTGGAATTTAATTATTATTTAGGTATTTTGCCAGTTATGCTTCTTGTTTTTGTGCTTCTGTGAAAGTTTATTTTGAATGGTCTGTTAGCAAATTCGTAATCTGATCCACATTCGGCGCTGAGTTTGGTGTCAATATCTTTAACTATCTTTCGTGTTTCGTTTCTTGGTTACCAGAAAATAATCAATTTAATTTTTTTCTTCCACCCGGCGACGTCCATTTAGATAGTTTTTTGATGCGTTTTCAAAATTGGTGTTTGTCATTGCAAATTCATTTTCCACAGCTACAACAAATTGGATTAAGTTTTCTCATCTTGCATTACGAGTCCATATTTACCAACCGTTATCAATGTTAAGTGTCCTTCCTATATTTGCATTCTAATCCCCCATAATCATGACAACATGTTTCTTCAAGATTTTCGGGATAGTGTCTTCCAGTTTACATATATTTCCTCTATTTCTTCATATTCAGCAACAATTTTGGCATACAGACTATGAATATCTGCAGATAAAAATTTTGCATTAAAAGTTATCATGGTTAGGTGGTCGTTTATCGACACTAGTATAGCTACACCCTTTAATGTAATCTTTTGGACCCCAAATAGGATATTCTGTACTTTTGAAATGCACTTTGTTTTTACAGTACATCTTGGCTATTCCACATATATGTAGAATGTTCGTTCGTTCGCGGAGTGGTGAATATTCCTACTAAGTTCAGAGCTCCTTCTTCACGATAGCTGAGACCGGACACGGGAAAAACGCTATTTTGCATTAAAAAATCTGCATCGTCTGATACCTAAAATGAAATTATGACATGCCACTACCAGGTTTTTGGGATATAATTTGGCGGAGGTGTCGGAAAGAAAGTCTTATGAATTCATGTATATTCGAATTCCATGATTAAATTAACTAGAGATAAATTGGAATTAAATTGAAATAAATGTTTCTAAAGGGACTTAAAAAAGATAGATGTTCTCTATTCGTCTGTACATACAGTATATTAACTTACGTGATAGCACATGGAAAACTTTCATATTATTAATATTAAGAAAAAAAATTTTTTCACAAAAGGTGTTGAATTATTAAGAAACAGAGTTAAATACAATTGAATCTACAATCTAATTATGCCATTATATCACTAAAAATTGTAACTAACTTTTAGAAAAAAGAAATAGATTTCCAAAATATTATATAAGCAATTTAAAAAGCAATACATAATATATTTCTGCTACAATTAAATACTTATTTTGAAGTCGGTACATGTTAAACCTAAAAATTTTCAATAATTAGGTTAGATTAGGAAAAATATTATTTGTTGATTTTTAGTTAAGTTACTTTTGTTTTTTAAGGCGATTTTTGTTTGTCTGTCTTTAATTTATTTATATCGTTGAGATAGATTACTTTATTATGAATTATTTTTCAAAGCACATGAATAGATATTTGAGGATCATAAATATGTAAAACTAAAGAGCCTGAACATATGCTGAGTTTACAGAAATTCTGTGGAAAATTGTCAAGTTTGTGATTATTGAGTTAATTCTTTTTCATTTACTTCATTTAGTTTAAAATTTAAAAATGAAGAAATCCAGAAGAAGAAGAGTAAGACAGTAGCGGATAAGATAAATAATTAATCCTATATATTAATGTTTTATGAATATCCTCTAAATGTTGCTACTTATATGATATTATGTTTCTTAGTTCTGAGGGCAAAAACTAACAAAACTTTTTTATCCAATATCGATATAGTTAGTCATTTTAACGTAATAACTAAATAACATCACTAAATGACATAGAAGAGTTTTTTCTGTCATTTTGAATGTTTTTGTGAAAAGTCAGCAATAGCCTTGTTCAACTGACGAACATCGAACTCGATTCCACATCATTCTTATTGCGAAGCAAGTCATGTACCATTTCTGTTAATAGATCCTAAACTGTAAGCTACTCAGAAAAAAAAGGTTCCGTGAACATGTTCTCCCCAAGTGCTAGTGATACTACCACTGTACTATTAATATTTCTATAAAACAAACCATACAATCTGTCTGGCAACAAAAAGTTATCAATATTAAACAAATTGAAGGTCACTGTAACTTTTGAATTAATTATTAGATTATCTACATTTATGTTTAAATTATGAAAAAGATTTTCAAATCTCAAGTCATAACAAGAGTCAGTGAACATTATATTATGTAAAAAAAGTTGAATAATTCTTTACGCACTAATAAAGATAACGTATTTATTTTTGAAAAGATTGATACTCTTATTAATTAATTTGAAAATAACATTATGATGAACAATGAATTGAAGTATTTGATGTCTTAAGAGAAACCAACTACATATTTACCAGTGACATATATCCGAGAAAAATAGAAACCTTTTAGGATCAATTTTGTGGCTGCCCATTTTCATAGCCTAATTTTGAAACTACTAAGCCCTAAAATCACAATTATAGGACAGCACACAGCATACATAGTTGGCAGGATAACTTAATAAAAAAATTCTAACCTTTAGGTTTGTTTACAACTATACAAATATATGTTAGTCTGGAGCTGGTAGACAATGTAACTCGTCCCTCGTTCAAGACAATGGAAGTATAAAGAAACTTCGAGAATACATATATATATATATATATATATATATATATATATATTTAACTTCTAATTCAAGTACATTTATTAGCAATATTTTTATCAAAGATTCATCAATAAATTTTTAGGGTTCCGATTCCAAGGGTAGGAACGTTTTGAATTAATTAACAATTAGGTAAATTGTTCCAAGTTTTGTTGCTTTCTAAAATATTCAGTTTAAAATGAAACTAAATGTAACACAGTGCCCGGATTAACCTGTCAAAAAATATTTTTGTGGCAAAATTCGAATTTGAATATCAACACCTTCGATAGTGAGCGATTGATACAGATTTTTGGTTATTACCCCGATAAATGCATATTTTCAACCGCCTTCCAAAAAGGACGAGGTTATCAATTCGTGGCGTATGTTTTTTTTTTGAAAAATAAGGGGAAAAGGATAATAAGTTTGGGCTCCAAATTACAGAATTGAATGAAAAATGATATATTTATATTTTTTCAAACGCATCATGTAATACTCGTATATCAGGTGGAAGAATGGGGAATACAAGTATATTTTTTCATATTTTTAAAATAATTTGTTAAAAAGTTACTAAAATTATATATTTTACTCATTAAGAAAATTAAAACACAAATTCTAATAGTAATTTATAAACCTAAATGGAAAATAAAATTTGTTTTTAAAGGGCGCCCGTAACGTAATGTTTCAAATGAAAAGAATAAAAGTACAAATATTTATATTTTTAAAATAATTTATTTAAAAGATTTAATAATGTATTATTTAAAATTTGACCAATTCTCCCCTTTATCTTCCAAACTATTGAGCTTAAAATTCAGACAAAAGATTATATAGGGCTTCACTGAAAGTTCGTTGGTCAAATAAAGTAAATATCCTAATCTTAATTTTGTTGGAAAATTAAATAAATATTTTTATAAAAATCAAGCGAACCATGTAGCAGAAAAAATAAAAAGGCACAATGTGTGAAATAAAAGTGTATATATTTTTTATAAACTTAAAAGTCTTAGTTTAAAAGATATTAAGGTAAATATAAGAAAATCCACTCATTCTCTGCCTCTCTGAAACTGGAATATAATATTAGAAAAATACATAATTAATTCTCATACATTGTATTAAATCTCAAAGGTGGTACAGAACCCTTAGTATGGGAGTCTAACTCGCACTGGAACAAACTATTTTACGATCTACCGTTTCCACCAATACAGACTTTTTGTTTGGACAAGAGTAACATATCAATTTATATTCTTCCGATTTATTTTTGTGATCAATTTGCTACTAGGACGCTATGCCGGATTTATGTTGTCCCATATCTACAGCTTTACATCTTTCTCTCCAGTATTGAAATGGACTCGCGCCTGAGTGTTTTAAATGGATGTTGTTGGTAATTCGACAGATTTCAGATGATCTCGTTGAGTTTGATGCTGGCAATCGCCGGCGTCAAAGATATGATGATAATTGCTGTCATGGGATGATGATACGATGTTGATGTCCTTGATGACGAGACTGCTGTTATCTCAAAATCAAATGGGTTCTAGGTTGGGGGTTCGTGGAGGATCGGTCAGCATTCACACCTTTATGCTGACGAACTGGATGATCCTCTACCCTGCAGTCAAGTTAGAAGTGCCCTGTACGTAGCAACGATAACATACAACCCTGGTTCCTTTTCGGTCTCAATCATTTTGTTTATTTTAGACAGGATTGTAATTCTTCTTTACAAACGGAAAATTGCTTGTATCTTTGTTTTGGAGATATTCACCTTGAGACAAATAATAATGGAGACAAACCGGTGGATTTTGCCACAACAAATAACATGATCATGAAAAGCATCCAATTCCATAGAATAATATATATAAAACAACATGGGTATCCAACGGCGGTGCAACAAAAAAACTACATAGACCATGTTTTAATTAACAGACGATATGCATCAAATACAATAGATGTAATGTGACGGGTCGTGGAATCGACATACATCCACTATTTCGGGGAATCCGACGCATCGAGATCAGCGATTTGCTTTGATGTAGTTCTCGAAGAATCTAGTGTAGTCTCGGCGGCACTTTGACGTTTTGGAGAATTCCGAGAAGAAATATATAAATACGGAGAACTGAGGAAGCATTCTTTCAGTATTCGACTGCCGTATAGTAAATATAAATGGTAATAAGTTCTGTGAATAAAAATTGTGTTAAAGTAGTAGAAATAAAAGTGAGTTGTTTTTAAATAAATCTAAGAACTGAACTGAACCCGAGTGTGAAAATAAAAACATTATACTAAGAAGTATAACGCAAGCGTAACAGCAAAAATGAGAGAGAGGCTGTCAACAAAATGTTCCGTGAGGAAAAATAATGTAGAAAATTGGAACATACAAATGCTTCAATCAAAAAATGGAATTAGATTAAAGAAATAAATATGAACCACTAGAAAAAGAACCAACAGACGAATGTGGAGCGAGCCGGTAGCAATCGGTGAAGACAGTAATAAATAATGTAGCCGAAAAAATCTTAGGCCCCTTAGGCTTTAAAGTCGGAGTCAGCTGGTTCGATCAACAGCCAGAGTATGTCATAGAGAAGAAAACAAGGAAAAGGCTGGTATTTTTTTAAAACCCAACATACCACAATAAAATGAATTACAACAGAGAACGTAACGATGCCACAAGAATAAAAGAAAATTAACCAAGTAGAAAGAATAAGGAAAATAAAAATAACCAGTTGTAATAATTTAGAGTGAGAAGAAGACTAACATTTTTTTCTGAACGGAGATATGCATGAAGTGATAACTGACAAAGATGGGATTATTTCGAAATGGAGAGACTGTTATTTATACAGACTAACCATACATAGACTATTATCAATTGAATAAATTAATAAATAATAAACCACTACTACCTTGAGAAATAATAAATCGTATTGTATGAAAAACAGAACCAATGCCAGAGAGGTGAAGTGCAAGTGAGATGAACCTTATATATAAAAAAGGTGATGAGAAGTTGTTCGAAAATTATAGGAGAATATCTTTGCTTGCTGCCGTATATAAACTGTTGTCGATGATTTTACTTGACAATGAAGATATGATACGGATAATCAATGCGATTTTCAGCCAAAAAGATGTACAATTGACCAAATATTTCACGTGCTACAGATCATGAAAAAAATGCTAGTAGTATAATAAAGATGTCCATATATCATTGGATTTACAACAGGCGTACGACTCAGCAATAGATAACTCAAATGGAGTTGCATATTGGAAATGGGAATTTCCGGTAAGTGAGTCAACCTGGAGATAATGTATATGGAAAATTTCTCAGTAACGGTGAGAATCGGAAGCAGAACAAACGCCTTCATTCAGGCCTTAGACAAGGCTTTAGAATACTTCATCAAATTTCCTCTATTAGATGAACATCAGAATTTGCTGCAGAAGTTACAAAGTTGGTATTGGTAGACGTTATAGACAAGATTTTCCATGCCACTAGATTTTTAAAGCTATATTTGTTATTTTTGAAAATTCTGCTCAGCGAATGTGGCTGAAAATAAGCGAAACCAAGACTAAGTGTAAGATAGTCTCCAAATACCACAACACGAATAGAACAAAACATTACAGTGAATGACTATAATTTTGAGCAGGTAAAACAGTTTGAGTATCGCGGTACCGTTATCACAAACTACTACAAAAATAATTTGGTCAAGTGCGAGTTGGACTCGCATACTTAGGGTTCCGTACCACCTTCAAGATTCTAATATTCCAGTTTCAGACAAGCAGGGAATGAGTGCATTTTCTTATATTTACCCTAATATCTTTTATTAAAGGAAGCGTTTTAAAGTTATAAAAAATATACTTTGATTTTCCACACATAGACTGTTCATTTTATCTGCTTCAGGATTCGCTTTTAATTTATCAGAATACATATGTATTTAATTTTCTAATTTGGCCGCCAAAAATTAACATTAGAGTTTTATTTTATTAATAAACTTTCAGAGAAGTCTTTTGTAATCTACTGTCTGAGTTTTGAGGCTCTGTAGATTGGAAGATAAAGGTCAAGGTCAAGTTTTAAATTATAAATTATTAAATCTGTTATTCAAATTATTAAAAAATACAAATGAAATATATTTTTCAAAATTTAAATAGTGTCGTTTCTAAAGTATGAATCTTTTAATCAAATGATTTAAAAATATGATTTATTTGTAATTCACATAATGAGCCTTTTATCTGATATATTACATGATGCGTTTGAAAATTGAATCTTTATTTTCCATTTAATTGTATAATTTGCCCCTAAAATTACTATGGGGGTTTTCTAATAATTTATTTTCGGTCCCCAAATAATAGAATTAGGGATTTTTTTCATATTTTTCCTATAGACAAAAATATTAAGGTCTTATAGTTTGGGGAATAACGGAGAGAATGGGTAATTTTTTTAAAATATTTTTTTAATATATTTTAAAATATTCATTTTAAAAAAATTAAAAAAAAAATATTTGTATTCGTCATAATGAGCCCTGTGATTTGATATATTACATGACCCGTTAGAAACAATTATAATTTTTTATAATTCATTTAATTCTATAATTTGTCCCCCAAAATGAATATTAGGAATTTCTCCTTATTTTTCCAGTAAAGTTCAGGTGAGGGGCTATACCTCCATTGTTTTTTCAAAATTTTCCAACTTATGGTTTCGGACATAGGGGGGATGATTAAATTTTTTTATATTTTTGTTAATCTGTTTTAATTAATTTATTTTAAAAATATGAAAAAAAATTGTTCCTTCGTAATGAGCCCTTTCATTTGATATATAACATGATGGGTTAGAAACAATGGTAATTTTATATTTTCCATTTAATTCTGTAATTTGCCCCCCAAAATTAAAAGTAGAGGTTTCTCCTTATTTTTCCAGTAAACTTCAGGTCAGAACCTATAAATCCATTTTTTTTCAAAACTTTACTTTTTATAGTTTCGGAGATAAGGGGGAAGGCGTAAATTTTGTTATATTTTTGTTAATATCTTTTTAAATATATATTTTTAATATGAAAAAAATATATTTGTGTTCCTCAGAATGAGACCTTTCATTTGATATATTACATGATGCGTTTGAAATTTTTTTTATTTTTAAATTTTTATTTAAATATATATTTTGCCCCCCAAAATTAATATTAATGGTTTCTCCTTATTTTTCCTGTAAAGTTCGAGCAACGTTCTATATTTCCTTTTTTTTAAATTTTAGGCTCAGTAGTTTCGGAGATTAGGGGGGGGGGAACGGTCGACTTTTTTAGTTTTTACCCCAGAAGTACCCCTAAAATCAAAATTTCTTCGTTTACGATATGTACTCCTGATCGGGTCACCAAACTATACATATATGCCAAATTTGAACCTCTTCCATCCAGTAGTTTAGGAGAAAATTGCTGTAATGTGACAGAGGCAGAAATCCTGAGTGATATTATAAGGGTATCCGTATATTGTATATACGGAACCCTAAAAATGATGATGGCCAAATAATAAAAGGAAACAGAACCCTTCCATGGGCTGTCAATGTACGGAAGTGAAGCATGGGTACTTACCCAACAGGACTTACCTTCTTCATCATCATCTGAAATATGCTGGAGAAGTTCTAATGATGGACCCCTTACCGAAATTACTAGCAAAGTAGAGTTTCTTAGCTATCCCAACCGTTCGTTGTAGCGGCCAAGATGAACTACCATCAAAGATGCATAGTTTTATTGAAGAATATTTTCTTCTTTGTAAGTTTTTTGGGTGTTTTTATTAGTCTTTCTCACTTTGTTTTAGATAGTGCTAAATTACATTTTACATTGCTTTAGATTAAATTGATGTCGTATTTCACCTTATTTTCAGAATTTTATTGTTTTGCATTACTAATTGTATTTGTTATTTAAAGTGTTCCTGTTGAGTTTTTCATTCATCTTTTTTTTAAATTCTAATAATTTGAGTTCATTGTTTCTGTAGCCTTCCGTTTTTCTTCTAATTTGAAAAATAAACGTTAAATTAGAGTTTTTTTGTTCACTCTCCATGATAATGGATAGAACTTTTTGCTTAGTTTTTATGGATGTAATAAGAGTTGTTTGTTATCCACAGGGATATCATCAAAAGTTTGTTGACTTTTTCTAGAACGTGCCTTATCTAGGGGAGAAGCAGATCTCGGTTTATAGTTTACTAGGTTCATTTGGTTCTTGTTGGCCTTTTATCATTTCTCTCTGTATTCTATTACCGTTTGGTGCTTTACCTTTCTTAATTCTTTTCAATTAGTATCCTAGTTCTACGATTGAACTGACATTACTTCTAAATCTACGTCTTTCATCATTTCTCCCTTCTTGCTTGTTAATATTCTATCACTTCCCATTCAATTAAATTTTTGTCATTTGAGTATATTCCTGTTTTTTGTGTTTAGTATGTGACTTAGTTTCTGTACTTTCCTTTTAGTAATTTTACGTCCAACTTACTTCAGCGCAATTATAGTTATATCACTTATTTTATATATATTTATAGTTTTTTCGGTTATCCGATGCATCTTCTCTCATATCTAAAGGGTCAAACTTTGTTATTTATTAGTTGAAATTTTTGCCCTGTTTTCGCATCTTGTATCTTTTTGGTGTTTTTTTTTCAGAGCTAAGGTTCCCTGTATACTGTCAATATCTTATTATTTTTTCATATTTATGAATTCTAGTCTTCTAGTTCTAGAGTGTAGGAAGTGATGTCATTGGGTGCATTTTCTGTACTCTCTTAGGGGTTATTTCCGACAGTATATATTGGCTATATCTTCAAAGTTCATAGAAACCGCCTTTACACTTTCTTTCTGGCCACTACATCCCTCGAATAAAGGACGAAGACTTGAGGCCTATTTGAGATTATGTGTTTTCATGGGGGATATTAGAATTTTATTAAAGCACAACGCGATATCTGCGTGTGGAAATGATTTCGTTTGGGGACCCTCCTTTTTTCTGGTATTAGGATTTAATTTGAAAGCAGAGCGTTCTGGATTTTTCCTATGGCTAGTAGATGAATTTTCGAGATCCAATTTCATTTGTTGGTACAAATTTGACAAGTATTTGAGGGTAATTGACTAAATTTTTCAAAAAATGAAATAACTGTGCAATGTAGAGAATTAAAAAATATAAAACATGAACAGTATTTGTCCTAATTCTTAATGCTCCTTTTTTAGTAAAAACTCATTTTTTTTAGTTTAGAAATGTTTATAGAGGACTTCCATGCTTAGTCTGTTCACTATATATTTTTTTGAAATTGCTCTTATTTCAGAAATGACTGAGGAGAGAATACGCCAATGGACAGAATAAGCTATCGACTATGAATAAATGAAGATTTCACAATTTCACGCAACTGCCGTAGTTACAGTTTTGCATGTAACATTTTTATCATTTCTAAATATTTGATTTATTCTAAAGTCGTTACGTAATAATATATTTAGTGTCATAAGCTAACACGAATTGTTTTAGGTTAATTATCAAATAAAAAAACATCAACAATTAATTACTGGAATCCAACAAAACACTGATAATGTAGGTTGTGCATAATATAAATTATGTTTACTCAAAATTTAAATACTTTTTCATAATTTAATTTCTTATTTGACCTCAGACAATTTTTACGAATTACTGATGTGTTTGCGTGTACGGAGAATTAGATAACCCAACGACAAATTATCTTCAGAAATTAATTCGTTCTGTAGGAGGTGGTATTTACGATTATAAATACTGTTCTAAAAGTTGGAATGGAATATTACTAATCTTAATTAAACAAATACAAATTTGGAGCAAATTGCTACACTCTCTTTAATTTCTTATTAATATATCATTGTAACTTTAGTTATTACACATGGAAGATTTTACCCTACTTCTCTTCCAATTACAAATAACACAAAATATAGCCCTGAACAGGCTTATATTAATATATAAAAGTTTTATTATCAACTTGGTGTACAGAAAATGTCCATTTGCTTAAACAGTTTGTACAATGGACTAGTATTCAAAAATTACCTGATAATAAAGATGTGAAAATTAAACTTAAGTAGTATGAGAGATGTTTTGATATCTATAAAAGTAATAAGTGAAAACTCAAATTCAGTTTGTCAAGAGTTTTTAGAAAATATTTAAATCATGTTATCGTCAGGAAACAGCTAATATTAAAACTAGTACTTATAATTACCCAAACGTATTTTAATAATATTGTTTGTAAAGTAGTCAAATCTCTACCTGATTCTGGTCAGGATGCTACAAATTTATCAAAATTTTTTTTCTTAAATTGTACAAATCTGAGTCCCAATATTTTTGAAATGAGCTGTAAAGTTATTAAATTTATGTCACTTTCTAGTAGAATCATCCCTAACAACAGCTATACAGAAAAAGAGTGACTTAAATAACGAGTATAGGTTTAAACATATGAATGAATAGGCAACATAGTTCAAAACCTCCTCAACAATCTTTTCGAAATTACATATCAATTATTATACCAGTTTTCGGGAAAAAAAAATATGTGTATCAGTTTAGCTTCCAGCAGGGTTGTTCCTCTATTTTACAGACACTTGTCTTAGGCCGCTAATACATTGTCATATCTTTGATCAAATTATTTATTTATTTATAACGCGCAACAGGCCCTGAAAGACTAGGGCGTGCATTGCATTTTATGTAAAATTACAATATATAATTAAAATATATACAGGGATTCCTTAACTACACGCTTTCATTCATCCTTATTGGCAGCCCTGGCTTTCCATTGCTCTATACATATTCTCCGTAGATCTTCTGTTACATTGTCCAGCCATCTTTTACGAGGTCGTCCTTTTCTTTTCACTCATCGGTTTTCTGTTTATAATTATTTTTGGCATCTGAGTCACTGGGCTCTTACAAAAGTTGATATTTTGGATTCACCATAGATGTTCTTTAGTTTTTCATTTTTTCTTCTCCTCCACCCACTTTCCGTTCTTATGCCCCCGTAAATGTTCCTTAACATATTCCTTTGATAAAATATCTTTGTCAAAGATATTTGATAGTGTAATACCTAATCTTTGATCAAATATTTCTTTGGCATATATCTTTGATCACATTTACACGGGTCGTCCTATATTTGATAAAACATTTATGACGTTAATTGTCAGTGAAAATGAAAATTTGCGCCTGCGAAGTTTATTGTGAACTGTACAGCAAAAATTTTATTGTTTGAGTCTGAATACCGTTTTTTATAATGTTTTATATAAAATAGAATCACGAGATTAATTCCCTACAATGGACATTGTTATTACCATTGTGTGGACATACAAAGACTGTTAAAGAAACCCCGGCGGATTGAAAAATTAATAAATATACCCAAACAATTAAAGCAATTCTATATAGTTATAACGCGCACGGTTGTACCTTCCAGATTATACGATTTTGTCATTTGTGTATTCCTTTAGCAATTAAAATAGACTATTATTATATCAACAACTATAATGTGGCCTTCCTCATTCAAAAATAATTCTTTTGCCATTCTTGCCTTCTGTCTCAGCTCTTTTAATAAGTTCAGGTGTAGGGTAGTTGCTTGCTGCGTCGGTTTGCTGACCGTTGGAGGTTAACTGGAAGGATCACCTACGCCTGTTAGAGAAAATTGCAACAGTTGATCGTAGAATTAACATTTTGGCTAAACTGAAAATAAGAAGTTTTGCTTATCAAGCCCACGACTGATAAATTATACCTTTATAGGCGCCCATTACTTTTTATTTTTAAAATGACTTAAACTGTAACCATAAAAACACACCACAGTAGCACAAACAACCATAAAATTACATAAATTCCACATTTTGAAAAGAAAATATTTGATCAAATATTTGATGTAGTGTAATAGGTCTTTAATGAAATTTGTTCTGACATTCATATCAAATATTTGATCAAATATTAATAAATGACTTTATCAAAGATCTTTGACAATGTAATACCGGCCTTACACGCAGAGGGCCGACATATGACAGTACGTATATACGATCTCACCAGGGCTTTGGGCTCGCATGAAATACTGTTGGATAAATTGCATTTTTATGGTGTACGAGGCATAGCACTAAACTTTCTTAAACCGTATCTACATAATAGAACACAGGTTGTTTATTTGTACAATTCCTTCTCTAAAATTGAATAGTTTCATATCAGGATCGACGCTTGGTCCTTTATTACTCATTCTTTAAATTAATGATATTTTTCATGTTATGCTTACAACATGCCGATAACTGCTTTAATGCCAACTGTTTAAAACACGAAATATTGTTGTTAAAGTGGTCACCTGATATCGATAAACCTAGGAGAACCTTAAACCCCAGAACATATCTTCTGGAGAAAATTAGGTAGATGTGCTATTTTTGTACTTAAAATGCCCATTTTGGACTTATTCACTCTCAAATAAATTATGGTGTGATATTATGGAAGAATTTTGTTAATTCATTAACAGTATTTAAACAGCAAAAACGGGCCGTGAGTGTAATTACCAAAGCTGGATATAGGCAAAGTTGTCGGCCATTATTTACAAAAAAAATACTTCCATTATTTTGTATTTGTATTCTAAATTATGTCCCGAACTACTCGAAATACAAATGAATGTTAATGGTTATCTTAGAATTGATCACCATCATACTTACAATACTTGAAATTGCGAATTATTCCGAATGTCAAGGTTCCGATTTAAAAGTGTTTTGAAAAATTTGGTGAATGTTAAGCTGAACAACATGCTGAATAAACATATTAGACAAATACTTCCCATATCATTTCCATTAGCAAATACTTGTACGTCTATTTAAAAGAGGTGTTCACAAAGGGCTTCTCCATCACTAACTTAATTATTTAATTCAGAACTTTCCAAGCTTACTTATTATTGTTGAATTTTTTAAAATCGTAGCTATAAACTGGTTATTGGTTATATATTTTCATATTATATATATAGAGTGTGTCCCAAATTCGCTTTTATATAATGGGATCTCGGCTCATAATATACCTACAGCGAAAATGGCAGATTTTGTTTTTTGCTGGTAAATCCGAAACGTTTAATTTGATAGCTGTCAAGATGTGTCATAATTCGGACACTTTTTAAGGCCTATAAGATGGCGGGAATTACAAATTTCAATCGGATTTTGTTATCCCGCAAACCGCCTCGGATTTTTCTTATGGCCGTCATATAAGATTTTTCAATTTTTGGAAAGATTGTAAAGTGATGTCTCACAAGTACATAAAAAAATCTTCATCGAAATATCACAACACTTCATAAAGTTAGGCCTTAATTTTTCTAAGGAGGCCATGACCTGTTTGTTGCCAAATGGCATTAATGGGTTATAATCAATCAAAAATGGTACTATAAGTTGATTTCCTGAAAAATTGCATAATTTTATAATAGGTACCCAATTAAATAACGTAAGTTAGATTACATTATCAATAACCCAACACCAAACGTTACTTCAAATGTTGGTCTGCAAACGACACTGTGCCACTTTGTGTGGTTTTCAACAGTGTGAGTATTATGCTTACTTAATAAGCCATAATTTGTCAACCTACTCTCAGTGTACTACAGACATGCTTTACAAAATCGGAATTTTCATTACACTACCTAGTATACCACTCACAGAAGCGCATTAATCTAAAATAATTCAAGTGCGAGTTGGACTCGCATAATGAGGGTTCCGTACCACCTTCAAGATTCTAATATTCCAGTTTCAGATAAGCACGGAATGAGTGCATTTTCTGATATTTACCCTAATATCTTTTAAAGGAAGCGTTTTAAATTTATAAAAAATATACACTTTCATTTTCCACACATTTTTTACGTTATCTGCTTCAGAATTCGCTTGATTTTTATAAGCATACATGTATTTAATTTTCTAATTTGGGCCTCAATAATTAACATTAGAGTTTTATTTTACTAGTAAACTTTCAGGGAAGCCTTTTTATAATCTACTGTCTGAATCTTGATTCTCTGTAGATATGGAAGATATGGGGCAAAATAGGTCAAGTTTTAAATTATAAATTATTAAATCTGTTATTCAAATTATTTAAAAATACAAATAAAATATATTTTTTTAAATTTAAATATTGTAGTTTCTAAACTGGGAATTAAGTCGATGTTTAATATTTTTCTTAATATCTATTAAACTAATGATTTAAAAATATGATATACATATTTGTAATTCACATAACGAGCCTTATATCTGATATGATGCGTTTGAAAATTGAATTTTTATTTTCCATTTAATTGGATAATTTGTCCCTAAAATTACTATGGGGGTTTTGTAATAATTTTTTTTATAAATTTCAAGTGAGCCCCAGTACCCGTTATTATTTTCAAAATTTTAGGTAGTATGGTTTCAGAAATAAAGCGAGAAATGAGATTTTTCTATATATTTATGTTAATATCTTGTAAACAATTAATTGTAAAAATATGAAAAATATATATTTGTATTTCCCATAATAAACCCTTTCATTTCATGTATTGCATGATGCATTAAAAAAAACATTTTTTTATTTTCTGTTTAATTCTATAATTTGACCCCCAATATTAATATTAGGGACAAAAAAAATTTAGGTCTTACAGTTTGGGTAATAAAGGGGGAATGAGTAACTTTTTAAAAATATTTTTTAATATATTCTAATATATATATATATATATATATATATATATATATATATTAGTATTCGTTATAATGAGCAATTTGATTTGATATATTACTTGATCCGTTAGAAACAATTATAATTTTTTATTTTCCATTTAATTCTATAATTTGCCCCCCAAAATGAATATTAGGGGTTTCTCTTTATTTTTCCAGTAATGTTCAGGTGAGGCGCTATACCTCTATTTTTTTTTCAAAATTTTACAGCTTATGGTTTCGGAGATAAGGGGGGAAACGGGTAATTTTTTAAATATTTTTGTTAATATCTTTTAATTTATTTATTTTAAAAATATGGAAAAAATATATTCGTTTTCGTCATAATGAGCCCTTTTATTTGATGTATAACATGATGCGTTAAAAACAATTTTAATTTTATATTTTCCATTTAATTCTGTAATTTGCCTCCCCAAAATTAAAAGTAGAGGTTTCTCCTTATTTTTCCAGTAAACTTCAGGTCAAACCCTATACCTCTAATTTTTTTCAAAACTTATAGACCTTTCTTTTGATATATTACATGATGCGTTTTTATTTAATTCTATAATTTGCCCTCCAAAATTAATATTAATGGTTTCTCCTTATTTTTCCTGTAAAGTTCGCCAAACGATCTATGTTTCCTATTTTGTTCAAAATTTTAGGCTCAGTAGTTTCAGAGATCAGGGGGGGGCAACGGTCGATTTTTTTAGTTCTTCCCCCCAGAAGTACCCTTAAAATCAAAATTTCTTCATTTACGATATGTACTCCTAATGGGGTCACCAAAGTATACATTGATACCAAATTTCAACCTCTTCCGTCCAGTAGTTTAGGAGAAAATTGCTGTGATGTGATAGAGGCAGAAATCCGGATTGATATTATAAGGGTATCCGTATATTGTATATACGGAACCCTAAAAATAGTTTCTTTCAGTTCTTGAATTATTATGGGTTGATAGTAGTTATTATCTCTTAACACTCTCTGTATCGTTCATTTTGACAAGAAATTCCCTTTCAACAATTCCTACCGATGCTCTAGTGTTTCGTTGACACCTTGTGAAACGTTTCTGTTTCGACTTACTGTACTGATTGAGAAATTAATCATCATAACTATAAAAACCATTAAAATAAACTATGTTGACGAAAAAAAAGATTTCCCGAAAATACGATTGATGGTTAAGACATTTTCGAATCTACGCCGGAATCTATACAGAGTACCGTACCAGAAGAGTCAGAGAAACGTCGGCTATAAGGGTAAAAGAAATCGATGGAAAGACAGCAGGAGGTTGGAGTTGAATAGATCGTATCCCAGTGATCATTTGTTCCATATGAATAATTGTTGTTGATATAAATAAGACGAACGTATTGTGATTTATTTTGATGCGAATAAAGACGTGCATTGTGAGTATAAAAAATTTGTAAATGAACACAATAGTCTTAAAAGAAGTACCTCTATCACTTATAAGAATCAATATTATAAAAATTTATCAAATATCAAAAGGAGTTTAGTATTCGGTAGGCTACTTTCGAAAAATTATTAATGACAGTGAAACTTCTAAAGGTGTTAATTTGCTTGTTCAAGTTAAAAAATTGTTCTTATCACTGGCAGTCCGAGAGGGAGTTTATATGGGTCATAAACTCCCCTCCAAAACGTACAGATCACATTGACAAATCTCTCAAATAAAAAAAAATAAGAAAATTAAATCTAAAATAGGTTCCTTATTTCCGAAAGATTTTTGAGATATTTCCTTATTTTGTCTGTAATAAAATTACCAAAATAGGTATTCCAAATTATTTTGAATGTTGAGGCCGCTTCTATGTTAAATAAATATGTTATGTTAATAAATAGTGGGGATAAGACCACAAGAGGTTTGTGCAATGTTAAAGTACCCAGAACCATTTATAACTCAACCTACAAAAAGCAAAATTTAAGTATTGAACCATAAAAAGTGTCACCCCTTTAAGATGCAGATTCTATAGAATTATCACGAGACGACCCGGGTCGCAGAAGGGAATTTAGCGAAATATTGAGGAATATGTTCCACTTTTGACACAAACAGTATTTTTTCAGATGAACGCACATTTACATTAAATGGGGAAGTCAACAAGTAGAATTGTAGATATTGGGCAAAACAAAATCCTAAATGTTTGATAGAACATCACAGGCAATATCCGCAGAAAATTAAGGTTTGAGCAGGAGTTGTTCGGAATGATATCTTTAGACCATTAATAAAGTTCAGTAAGACAGTTCGAATACTGCTGTAATTTATTCTGTGCCAATTTAATGTTACAGTTGTAGTATTTTGATGTGTTCATTAAATACGGTTCAACAAAAATAATGATTTTGAAGTTATTTGACTTCAATATTATTAATTATAGAACTGAAATATGATATATACTTGGAATCGATTTGAATTGTAAAATCCAACAAATATATGTAACGTGTGGGCAAATTCAACTTCAACCAGGAGTGGTCCAGTTTATGACTACCCAGGAAAAAATAATCTAAAAAATGTTTTACAAATACAAACCTTATTGCAAAGCGTCCAAAAAGAATACCGTACTGTTAGTACTGTAATTATAATTTTGAAAATATGACTGTTGAAATGAATGAATTGGTAACCTAGTTAAGTATTTAACCGACTTCCAAAAAGAAGGAGGTTATTAATTCGTCTGCAACTTTTTTTATATATTACCAGCGATTATTCAAAAACGGCTTGGACAATTTTGTTGATTTAAACTGCATTATTTTAAGGAACATTGCAGAAAGGTACCATATAATTGTCTATAACATGAGATTTACAGTTTTCCATAAAATCAGAAAAAGAGTAAATAGGGGACTACATTTAAGTGAATTTTATTGAATTTTCACTGGTTTGTCTAAAACAGCTCAAGCAATTTGAATATTATAAATTGTATTCTACAAAGATATGTTCCAACCTGATCCCGTATATTTTTCTATAACGTAAAACATACAATTTTTCTGAAATTCGGAAAAATATTTGCAAAATACTGAAAACATCAATGTAAATGTCAATGTTTCATCATAAATATCTGTTCAACTGTCAAGATATGCCATGAGTTTTTTCGTACAGGGTGTTTGTAATGGTTCTCATTTTGATTAATTTGAAGTCAGGTTCTTTTAGAGACAAAGTTAAGTTACGGGGCTTATACTCGTAGTCGCGTGAAATGGCAGAAAATATTCCAATAGTTTATCGGAACAAAAATTTGCCGGCAATCTTCTATATAGTATACGGTTGTAGGTGTGTTCGCGCGTGCATGTGATATTAGCTGGTACATAAGCAGTCGCATACAGAGGATGGTAGAAACATAAGGTGGAATTGAATTAGTTATACAGGATGGTTAAAAAAATATTGTATTGGGTGGCACATAAGTAGTTGCATCTACAAGGTGGTTGAAAGAAGAGTGGGGCAAAACTATAGTTAAACAGAGTGGATATTTGCGGTATAGGATGGAGTATAATTACAGTTATACAGAAGGCTTCAAAAAATGTTAGAAGCAGTTTAATATACAGGATGCTATAAGGTGGAGTCGAATTACACTTATACAAGGTGTTTAAAGGAAGGGTGGAGTTAAATTATTGTTATTCAGGGTGTATAAAAATTGTTTGATATAAGCATAAGCAATTAGGATATTTGAATTCTATAATTCAAATATGCTAATTGCTTAATATACCTATAGACATGGGTTCAAAAAAATTTAGAAGCAGTTGCATATACTGGGTGATTGAAATAAATGGTAGAGTAAAATTATAGTACCATACAATGTGGTTTAATAATGTGAATTTTGTTATATAAGGTAGACCATGAGTATAAATAGAGTACTAGACATATGGGGCGAAGTAAAATCATAGGTATACAGGAATAACTTATACAATAGAAAAATAGAAAGAGTCAATAGTTTGGAGAGGATTTATATTTATCCAGGGTGGTTTTAAAGATATCAGGACCGTTGTAATGTTGTGTGGAGTTGAATTATAGTTGCACAGGGTGGTTCAGAATATGATAGACAAATAAGTTATATAGGGGTGACCACTACACAGATATACCTACAGTGTGGATGCAGTATAGAGTGAATTAGAGCTACACTTATAGAAAGTGGTCCAAATAATAAAACAAATAAAAAAAGTTAAAAAATATTTGGAAAGTATAGGAAAAGAATGCAAATTAGAGAGAGGGAGAAAGAGAGATAAGAATACACCAAAATATTTAATAGAATTGTACATTGAATCAGACAAAAATGTAGATATGTCTGAAAATAGTGATTGATTGCACACAGATTCCAAAACGGTTTTTATTTTAAGTCAGCTGAAGTCGGTTCTTTTTTAGGGTTCCGTATATACAATATACGGATACCCTCATAATATCACTCCTGATTTCTGCCTCTGTCACATCACAGCAATTTTCTCCGAAACTACTGAGCCTAAAATTTTGTAAAAAATAGGAAATATAGAACGTTGCCCGAACTTTACAGGAAAAATAAGGAGAAACCATTTATATTAATTAATTATTAAAATTATAGAATTAAATGAATATATAAAAATTAAAAAAATTTCAAACGCATCTTGTAATACATCAAATGAAAGGTCCCATTCTGAGGACCACATATATATTTTTCTCATATTTGAAAAAAATTGGATAAAAAGATATTGACGAAAATATTCCAAAATTTACTCATCCCCCCCCTTATCTCCGAAACTATAAAACGTAGTTTTGAAAAAAATAGAGGTATAGGGTCTGACTTGAAGTTTACTGGACAAATAAATAAATAAAATATAAAATTAAAACTGTTTCTAACCCATCATTATATATATTTTTTTCATATTTTTAAAATAAATTAATTAAAAGATATTAACAAAAATATAAAAAAATACAGTCCCCCCTCTTATCTCCGAAACCATAAGATGGAAGATATTGGAAAAAATGGAGGTATAGCCCCTCACCTGAACTTTACTGGAAAAATAAGGAGAAACCCCTAGTATTCATTTTGGGGGGCAAATTATAGAATTAAATAGAAAATAAAAAATTATAATTGTTTCTAACGGATCATGTAATATACCAAATCACAAGGCTCATTATGAGGAATACAAATATATTTTTTTAATTTTTTCAAAATGAATATTTTAAAATATATTAAAAACATATTTTAAAAAATTACCCATTCCCCCATTATTTCCCAAACTATAAGACCTAATTTTTTTTGTTTACAGGAAGAATATGAAGAAATCCCTAATATTAATATTGGGGGCCAAATTATAGCATTAAACAGAAAATAAAAAAATATTTTTTCAACGCATCATGCAATACATCAAATGAAAGGGCTCATTATGAGGAATAGGAATACAAATATATATTTTTCATATTTTTTAAAATTAATTGTTTACAAGATATTAACATAAAGATATAAAAAAATTCATTTCTCGCTTTATTTCCGAAACCATAATACCTAAAATTTTGAAAATAATTGGGGGTACTGGGGCTCACTTGAAATTTATAAGAAAAATTATTAGAAAACCCCCATAGTTATTTTTATTGACAAATTATACAATTAAATGGAAAATAAAAATTCAATTTTCAAATTCATCATGTAATATATCAGATAAAAGGCTCATTATGTGAATTACAAATATATCATATTTTTAAATCATTTGTTTAAAAGATATTAACAAAAATATTAAACATCGACTTAATTCCCACTTTAGAAACTACACTATTTAAATTTTGAAAAATATGTTTTATTTGTATTTTTAAATAATTTCAATAACAGATTTAATAATTTATAATTTAAAACTTGACCTATTTTGCCCTTTATCGTCCAATCTACACAGCCTCAAAACTCAGACAATAGATTATAAAAGTCTTCTCTGAAAGTTTATTAGTAAAATAAAACTCTAATGTTAATTTTTGGGGGCCAAATTAGAAAATTAAATACATATGTATTCTGATAAAAATCAAGCGAATCCTGAAGCAGATGAAATAAAAAGTCTATGTATTGAAAATCAAAGTGTATATTTTTTATAAATTTAAAACGCTTCCTATAAAAGATATTATGGTAAATATAAGAAAATGCACTCATTCCCTGCTTGTCTGAAACTGGAGTATTAGAATCTTGAAGGTGATACGGAACCCTTAGTATGCGAGTAAAAGTCGCACTTGACCAAATTATTTAATATAAATTATTATTTATAATATAAAATCCAAAATTAAAACGCAATTTATGTAGTTTTATCACAAAAAATATATTGTTACATTTATTAACAGACATTTGGAGAAATATTATTTTCAGTTGTTTGACACATGATTGTATATACCTAAACTACTATGGCAAGTTATTGCAAAAGTTGGCACCACTAATGAAGTTTGCAATGTGATGTAATACTTCTTCCAGGATCCCCAAATAAAAATTCATGTAGATCGTTTTGTGAAAAAGAACCAAATATTAAAGTCATTCCAAAATTCTTGACGGATTTGAAATAAAATGAATGTGGAAATCCAATGGGTTTAAATCCGAAGAGTCTGGTGGCCATAAAATTCGACCAAAGGGCCGATCCAACAGTTTGTATACTCTTGGTTCAGACATTCTGGCACAGGATGGGCATAATGAGGAGAACAACCGTCATTAAAATGAACTTGTGGACTGGAATATACGACCATATTATTGGACCAGGGAAATTGAGTAGTGTAATTTATATAGATTTTCCGTAAAACCATCTGCAAAATCTGTAAAGAGATGTGGTACGAAAATGGCGGTTGCCCTGCTCATTTCGTCCGTCTTGTGCAAAAATATCTGAACAAGGAGTTTGCAGACCCTTGGTCCAATTTTATGGTCACTGTGATCTTTGAATTTAACCCCATTCTACCTTTTTTACTGGGGTTGCCTGAAAGATAAGATTTATTCAAAACTCATATTAACAATGGGTGAATTATGCCAAAGAATGTTGGATGCTATCAAACACATCAGTTCGCGACATTATTCCCCATCGGTGAGAAGGTCGATTTTAGGAAGATGTCGTGCATATTAATACATATTTGCTCTTGTGTTAGTAATAAAGTTTTCATGAGCGTTTATTTGAACTTTCACATTCGTTTTATTTCAAAATCGTCGAGACTTTTGACTTTAAAAGTTGGTTCTTGTTCAGAATGAACATGAATTTTTATTTGGGAATTCTGGAAGTAGAATTACACTATTTCGCAAACTTATATAATGGTGCCAACTTTTGCAATAACTTCCCATAGTAGTTTATGTATATCTTTTTATACAATGAGGTGTCAACTGAAGAATTTATTTCCCAAAATTTCTGTTAATAGATAATTAAAAATGATAAAATTTTACCTTTTAAAGTAGTTAATTAGGTTACCAACACTAAAATTTCTAGTCATATTTTCAAAATTGTAATTATAATTATTGTACTGAAAACTGTAGGCTATGGTATTTTTTGACATTTTCAATAAAGTGCATATATCTTTTCACAAAATATATTCCGATTTTTGAAATTATATTTCTCCGGATAGTCATAAACTGGTCCACCCCTGAGTTTTACCTATACTTATCATTTAAATAAGGTAAACGATTTCTTCTTGTTACTAAATATTTGATTAAGTTATTCATTTATAACGGTATTTTCCAAGAATATTTAGGAATCATGAGATTTACAATCTGAAGTCTAGTCGAATATAAAACTTAGACATTAATTGTTTCATGCTAAAAGCATCTAAAAGATTTTCAGTTAAGTGAATAGTTTAATAAAACATATTTAATAACAATTATTATTCCCTGTCCTAGAAAATGCATGTGCAGCTCGAAATCGATACTTTTTGATAATACGGACTATTAATTAAAAATAATTAGGATGTTTCTATAACTGTTATCTAATCTAATACTATAATACGAGCAATGTTTATATATATATATATATATATATATATATATATATATATTAAAACAATTTAATCATTAGATTACAACGTTTCGGGGTTTAATATTAATTAATAATTTACCCCTTCATCAGGTAATGTGATTATATGCCTTTTAACACCGTGGAGTTTACAGATCATGATCTGTGTATTTTAATCAGGAGAACAATTTTTAGATCAGTTTGAAGTTTGAATGACATATAGTAATAGAATCTGTAAACTCCACGGTGTTAAGAGGCATATAATCACATTACCTGATGAAGGGGTAAATTATTAATTAATAATGTTGTAATGTAATGATTAAATTGTTTTAATTTACTCCTGACCTCTACATCCCAAGACTACATACGTATCTCATAGTAATAATCTGGGTCAATAATCGTAAGCATATATGAAGAAATATTTATCCGGGAATACATCCGTTCGTTATATTGATTCATATTTGAATCCTGCAGACGTTTCGCCAAGGTCTCACTTGGCATTCTTAATGCGTTGTTGCGGTGAACTGAGAGGTGATCTACCTGAGCTGTTTATTTTATATGCCTCCGTCGGAGGTTATATTGCACCTGATTGGTCGGTGTTGCCTCCGCCCCCTTTGCTGCCGTGTCGGGTGTCTCACTTGTTGAATGGTTTGTATTTTGCGTGGCTAATTCTGTTTTATTTTGATGTTGAATAATTGTCTTCCATGTGTTAGAAAAGTGCAGGGCGTCATCTCTTTTGTTTAGATGTCCACTATTCTCGATTTCAATGGCTTCTCGTATTAGTACTAGTATATATATATATATATATATATATATATATATATATATTACGGTAAAAGTAGATATTGCGGCAAATGTACACATTTTCCGGTAAATGTGCACATTTACCTCCTCGTTTGGGTAATGTGCGTTCAACTAACATTTACAATTTCAAATAAGGGAAATGTACATTGAATTCACAATGACCATGTCGTTTTGGTAAATGTGAGCATACAAAATACGAAATCGCAAATGCTAGTAATGTGGTGCGCATGCGCACTTGTGGTGGTACACAAACTACCGTTATTCTAGGCATGAATTCGCCATTTGCGAACAAAAGTTTATATCAAATTATAGGAATGCAGGCCCCTACTGGTGGACAAGGTTTTAAAAGATGCATCCGTAAATGTTCCTAAAAAAATGCAGCTCTCCACCCAACGGCTCCCCATCGTCAAGCCGAAATGAGATTCCCAAACACCCACGACCACTAATCACTCCACTAATCTCGCCACCACAAACCCCGCCCACGCAGCCACAGCCACCAAACCACAAGGCCAACTCAACCACAAGGCCACCCACGCAACCACAAGGTCGACTCTTATCAACCGCAAGCGCCACCTGATAAGGGCCACCCCTGCTCCCTTGGTTTTAAAAGTTTAACTTTTGGTTTGGGATTTCCTAAACTTGTGCCTATGGTCTGGTGCGGTTTGTATGCTGTCGCTATGTCATGCCTTCGAAGAATTCGGCCAATTCTGTCCGTTGTTCCTTTGATATATGGTAAGACTGCTTTTGGTTTTGGCTCAAGGTGTTGTGTTATTGCCTTTTTGATTGTGTGGTTTGTGTATCCGTTTTGTCGTAGAGCGTTAGTTATCTGTTTTAATTCGTGTGTTTTGTTATTGTCGTCGGTCAGTCGTACGGATCTAGAAATTAGCGTGTTGGCAACTCCCTGTATTTGAGAAGGGTGGTGATGGGATTTGTAGTTTAAGTATCTGTTCGTGTGTGTTGGCTTTCTATATACGGTGTGGTCGAAATGCCTATTCTGGGTTTTTTTTCTTACGAGGACGTCAAGAAAAGGCAGTTGGTTGTTTTCCTAAAGTTCTACTGTAAATTGGTCCTTGGGTGTATGGAGTTTAGGTGTTCCAGAAACTTAAGAAGTTCTTGTTTGCCGAAAGACCATATGACAAATACATCATCGACGTATCTTAGCCATAACTTTGGCTTCAGGTTTGTTGTCTGTAGTGCCTTTTTCTCGAAATAGGTCATGAAGAGGTTTGCCACTGCTAGTGATAGTGGGGATCCCATTGCTGCTCCGTCGGTTTGTTTATATATGTGGTTGTCATAGATAAAATAGGCACTTTTGAGGCAGTGTCGTCACAAATCTATTATGAATTGTGGGAGGTCTTCATTCTCAGATATTTGTTGAAGTTCTTCTTCTACTGGTATGCTTGGATATAAACTCTTAACATCGAAACTAGCTATGATATCTTCTGGTTCTATGGAAATACTGTTGAGAACGCGTGTGAAGTGTTCCGAGTTTTTAATTTAAGAATCTGCTTTTTCCACAATTGGTTGTAGGGTGCTGGCTAGATATTTTTCCAAGTTGTATACTGGCGAGTTGAAAGCACTAACTATAGGTCGAAGTGGGACTCCGTCTTTGTGGATTTTGGGCAAACCGTAGAGCTTTGGGCATCGACTTGTCTTTTCTCTGGGTATCAGTTTTTTCTGTAGTTCTTCTTCTATGGGTGAATCTTTAATTTTGTATTTCGTTGTTTTTTCTAGGTAGGTGGTCGGATCTCTGGTTTGTAACTTGAGTCATCGTCGAGAAGCTGCTTCATTTTGTCCTGGTAGTCTGTAGTGTTCATTACGAAGGTGGAGTTTCCTTTATCGGCAGGTAGTATGGTGATATTTTTGGATTCTTTGAGAGTCTTGAGGGCTTCCATTTCCTGTCGGCTGAAGTTTGGTTGAGGTGGTTTGGTGGATTTGATGACTTGGGCGACGTCTTGCCGTCTGCCGTTTGTTTATCTAAATTTGTGAGGCTTGTTTCGACATTGGAGATGATTTCCTCGATTGGAATTTTCTTCGGAGCTATAGCAAAGTTGAAACCTTTACTAAGAACGCTAATTTCTGTGGTGGATAGTGGGTGGTTGGAGATGTTGTGGACATTGCCGCTGTCTTGGGCTGTGGGTTGTTCGTATTTCCGAGATTTTGTTTGTAGATTCAGCAATTCTCATGGAGTTTGGACGATGTTTGAGTTTTATCAGTCTCGGTGCGCCAGTGTGTTAGCAGCTCTACTCTCTCCCACAGTACTCTGTGTAATTGGCGGCTGAGCTTCAGGTGAAGGTGGTACAGTTGTTTTTCTGTTTCGCTCACTTCTTGGCGGATTCTGTTTATTTGTTCTTTGAGAAGGGCTCTGCTTGCTTTATTCAGAATAGCTATAGTTTTACTGTTTCTTGTGTGGTGTGACAGCTTTGTGAAGGTTGGTAGCAAGTTCAGATTATTGCGGCAGTTGATCAGAAAGTTGAGGTTGCACAGCGAAATACATCTTTTTCCTCTCAGTTTTTCGTAGGTCTTCGTGGCTTTGAAAGTCTCCTCCCCGTAGAGGCGTACAATGTGTAGTCGTAGGCTTTCATGGATGGAACAATGTGAAGAAATATTTATCCGGGAATACATCCGTTCGTTATATTCCATCCGTGAAAGCCTACGACTAGACATTGTACACCTCTACGGGGAGGAGACTTTCAAAGCCACGAAGACCTACGAAAAACTGAGAGGAAAAAGATGTATTTCGCTGTGCAACCTTAACTTTCTGATCAATTGCCGCAATCAGAACTTGCTACCAACGTTCACAAAGCTGTCATACCACACCATAAACAGGAAAACTATAGCCATTCTGAATAAAGCAAGCAGAGCCCTTCTCAAAGAACAAATAAACAGAATCCGCCAAGAAGTGAGCGAAACAGAAAAACAACTGTACCACCTTCACCTGAAGCTCAGCCGCCAATTACACAGAGTACTGTGGGACAGAGTAGAGCTGCTCACACACTGGCGCACCGAGACTGACAAAACTCATCGTCCAAACTCCAGAAGGAATTGCTGAATCTACAAACAAAGTCTCGGAAATACGAACAACCCACAGCCCAAGACAACATCCGCAGTGTCCACAACATCTTCAACCACCCACTATCCACCACAGAAATTAGCGTTCTTAGTAAAGGTTTCAACTTTGCTATAGCTCCGAGGAAAATTCCAATCGAGGAAATCATCTCCAATATCGAAACAAGCCTCACAAATTTAGATAAACAAACGGCAGACGGCAAGACGTCGCCCAAGTCATCAGATCCGCCAAACCACCTCAACCAAACCTCAGCCGACAGGAAATGGAAGCCCTCAAGACTCTCAAAGAATCCAAAAATATCACCATACTACCTGCCGATAAAGGAAACTCCACCGTCGTAATGAACACTACAGACAAAATGAAGCAGCTTCTCGACGATGACTCAAGTTACAAACTATCATCCAGAGACCCGACCACCTACCTAGAAAAAACAACGAAATCCAAAATTAAAGATTCACTCATAGAAGAAGAACTACAGAAAAAACTAATACCCAGAGAAAAATCAATTCGATGCCCAAAGCTCTACGGTTTGCCCAAAATCCACAAAGACGGAGTCCCATTCGACCTATAGTTAGTGCTTTCAACTCGCCAGTATACAACTTGGAAAAATATCTAGCCAGCACCCTACAACCAATTGTGGAAAAAGCAGATTCTTACATTAAAAACTCGGAACACTTCAACGCACGTTCTCAACAGTATTTCCATAGAACCAGAAGATATCATAGCTAGTTTCGATGTTAAGAGCTTATATCCAAGCATACCAGTAAAAGAAGAACTTCAAGAAATATCTGAGAATGAAGACCTCCCACAATTCATAATAGATTTTTGACGACACTGCCTCAAAAGTGCCTATTTTATGTATGACAACCGCATATATAAACAAACCGACGGAGCAGCAATGGGGTCTATCACTAGCAGTGGCAAACCTCTTCATGACCTATTTCGAGAAAAAGGCACTACAGACAGCAAACCTGAAGCCAAAGTTATGGCTAAGATACGTCGCTGATGTATTTGTCATATGGTCTTTCGGCAAACAAGAACTTCTTAAAGTTTCTGGAACACCTAAACTCCATACACCCCAGGATTCAATTTACAGTAGAACTTGAGGAAAACAACCAGCTGCCTTTTCTTGACGTCCTCGTAAGAAAAAAACCCCAGAATAGGCATTTCGACCACACCGTCTATAGAAAGCCAACACACACGAACAGATACTTAAACTACAAATCCCATCACCACCCTTCTCAAATACAGGGAGTTGCCAACACGCTAGTTTCCAGATCCATACGACTGACCGACGACAATAACAAAACATACGATCTTGGGAATAACACCACAATCGAAATAAAAAGCTGTATATTGATAGGAAAAACCAGACATTTCAAAATCGATTCTGACTTCGTTGTCAATGACTTTAAAATATGAATGGAAAATGTAAATTGCAAATTGAAAGTTTAATTTATGAAAACAAAAATAATCAAGCCAGTTTGTTTGTATACCTGGCAAATACGGATTTAACTAAAAAAAATCAATTTTGCGAAGACGCTGCTTTTGTTGTCACCTACTCCCGGCCTAATAGAAAATTCAGTGTTGTTAAGCTCCAAACTGCTATTTGGTGCGATAATTGTTATACAGGGTGTTTATTTATAGCAAACAAATCCACACAGAAAAGTGATAAAAGCTATAACAATAACACATTTGCATCGGTCGGAATTATATCGATATATAAAATAACTAATATTTATAATTTCTTTGCAAATTTCACAGCCTAATTATACAGTGAATTTTTGAGAAGTATTTGTTCTTCATGGAAGGGTAAGAGCAGACACTCCTAATATTAAAAGTTCAGTTTAATATGCAGATTTCGGAAGTGTTGTTAGACTGTTATGATTGACTCACACAAGGTATACATACACATATATACAGAAAAAATAATTATATAAGGTAGCCATGAGTAGTTCAATAAATATGATTGTGAAATTATGGGGCTGAGTAGAATAGTTGTTAAATAGGTTAGCAGTTGAATATCCAAGGTGCTTAGAATATGGATTGGAGTAAAATTACAGTTATACCGGGTTATTAAAAAAAGTTATATTGGGTGGTAATAAGTAGGTCTATATACAGGGTTTGAAATGGATTCTGATTCTAACCAGAAATATTGTCATACAATGTGATTTAAAAATGTTTTATTGCGTTGCCTTAGTTGTAATATAGGGTGGCGAGGAGTGTTATACATGGTGATAATAAAAACGTTAGAGAAATGAATTATTTATAGGGCGGCCCAAAAGGAGTTGCATATATATGATGGTTGAAATATTTCAACCATCATATCCTACGGAGTAGGATGATAGTTACAGAAGGCAGTTAAAAAAAATTATGGTAGCCCATAGGCAGCTATGTACAGGATGGTTGGAATATAGGATGGAGTGGACATATGCTGATCGAAAAATGTTTGAAAAAATTTATAAAGTGTGATAAATTCTATGAATACATGATAGTAAATATAGGAAAATAATTGTTATACAGGGTGGTTAAAAATTTTACAATAATGTGATACCTATAAGGTAGTAAACAGAATAATTGAAACATATTGTGAAGTGGAATTATTATAAAATGTTTTAATTCAAGAGAATTGAAATTAAACTGATTCGTCTTCGAAACAATTAGTTTACAGAGCAAATGTCCGCTACTAAAATTGTCGTTCTTACTATTAATTCACACAGTTTTAGATTTATATTTAACACATTAAAGCTTAAAGTATACATATATATTCACATTCTATTCAGAGGTTCGGTTGTATTAACTATAGGCGTGATAGGTATGTTAATGATTTCTTTGATATAATATAGTGAAAACAAATAATTATAATCTTTATAGAACGTTTGGACATGAAGTTACCGGTCGGTGACGTGACGTTGACGTTCCATAAAATGAGAATCGACCTTTAAACTAAATTCTATTGTAACAAGTTCCTATATATTTTTCTATGATGTGTAACTCATCGCTTTTAGATAAATCGAAGAAGTCATTAACATAATTTTAGATAAATTAATCATTGAGTTCTCGAAAACGAGTTAACTGAGTTGAAAAATGTAATGAGTAACCTAGTAGGAAAGATTAACCTATTTATTTTGATAAGATATGTAACATGCAGATTTTCAGAAAATCGCAGAAAAATCCAATAATCATGAAATCAACGAAATCTCAAGTTGACATTTCCCTATAAATATTCAAGTTTAAATGTCCGAGAGCAGGTGACACTGAAGCTCCGTCATGGACGAATTGAAAAATGTCTGTGTAAAGAAGTGGATTTTGTGTTAACAAGTCACAGGCTTATTAACACAAAATCTTTAAAAACTCGCATTTACTTACAGGCAGAAGTTGGAGCTGTTACAATAACCAAATGCAACTAACATAAGGTAAGTTTTTATTTCAAGTATATCAATATAATTTTACATGCCATACGCCGGTAACATCTTCTATTTATTTCTTCATTCGACATAATATTTGTTTGGTTACATGAAATAATAATAAATCTATTTAAGTCCACTTAATTAGAATTCTTTCACTTCGATGAAGCTAAGTAGTTACTATCACTCTGTAGACTCTACCTCGAATTTGCCAATTACATGCGGAGTCGCACCTTCATGGCTCTCATTTTTATTTCGCGAAATACTGTTTATCTAGCAAATCTCAATTAACAGAAATTTTGTACTTAAGCCTCTGATGGCAGTCAATATCTACTTGAACTTTGAGACCAGACTGCCCATAAAATGTTTCCTAAGTATCTTTTTTTAATTTCATAGGAAAAATATTCTTGTATGTATGTAGTCTGACAGTCACATTTGTTTTTCAAAATAGATTATTTGTGTCATGGTCAGAGAAAGATTTGCCCATCATGTTGTATATTCATTTAAGGTAAACAGACCATTTTTTACTTTAGATGAATTGAAAGTTGAAAGTCTTATGTTTATTGTACGTTTGTGATTTGTGTACTGTAAGATATTGCGATTGGTTTTAATATGCCTAACAAATAAAATCTAAGATTTTTTAACCAGTTACGAACAGCAAAAAACTAGTTATGGCCGCCCAGTAATGAACATGATGCTCCAGTTATGAACACTGGGTACTGAAATGAACCTAGTCATGGACACCTAGTAATGAGCATGAACCTAGTTTATGATGTCAATCACTGGACTGCAGTATACAATAATGGAGACATGTATCCATTACTGATAGGTATATACATTTCTCTCATTTTCAATTAGCTTGTGATAAAGAATAATAAAGAGAATACAATTAGTTCCAAATCCGAAGAATAAAAATAAGTTTGGATATTTGTCCACTACTGCAACTATTCCACTTTAGTGCACTAATAATAAACATTCGTAAGATTTCAAAACACATAACAGTTTCCTTAACAAAAATTGCTAAAGTAATTTACCAATTACAAGAGCACCTTGAACCTCAAGCTGTATTGCATCAAAAATAAAAACGACGGAAGTGAGTAAAATTTCAAATTTTAACAACTCGATGACTTTTGTCTATGTAAAACATCTTGCCAACAGAATAAAAATATTCCTGTCCTTATTGTAGAAATTTAGTTTTTTTTTTCGTCCATTACTTGTTTAAAAGCTGTATTCTTTTTAATACTATAAATATGGTAATTAAATTCCATCCGTGCCGATAATTCAAGCACCTAATATGAAAGCAACTTATGGATACCTGAAATTACTACTTAATATTAATTATTAATAATGTTATAAAATAAGCTGTGATTTACAAGTTGTTAGCCTTTTACTAGGAGTACGGTTCGGTTTGACTAAATTGTGCTGCATGTTATTTAAATACACATAGCTTATCTATTTCTTGGAGAGAAAAATTACTTGACTTTTTCCGTTCCTAGTTGTACAGCCGTTTGATTTATTTTATTCTGAATAACAAATTATTGTAGTTAAAAGAGGAATTTCCCAAAAACAGTTGTGGCGTTTTTGTACTACCATAAATCCAGAAATTAATAAAATACGCTATAGAAACGCGTTGAGAACATTATTTGGATAACAATAACAGTGAAACTATAAATATTTAAAACTTTGGGATCCATAAATGATCACTTAAGGGCCATTTTTTGGATTCACGTCTGGATTTTTTCCGAAAACTTGAGGCTATACCACGAACAAGAAGAAAGGTTATCTCAGAACATTTCAACGATGTAAAACTTAATCAGAAAGGTTACCTCGGACATTGGCTGACAATCGCTGACTATCAAGGGTAACCAGCCGGAAAATAAGTACTTCAGAAAATCGTGGACCATAAGTTTCTTATATACATTTTTTTATATAAGTTTCTGAAAAATCGTTAACAAACAAAAATCGTGGTGGCTCTAAATTTCCAAACTGCTTAATTTTATTAACAACAACTTATATTTCGACTACTATAAATGCATCGTGCATTTCTTTTTCTTAAAAGATATCGATTTCGGTGACCTCATCTAAACTTTGTTCATCATTATCAAAGTACGTAAACATCAAACTTATATAAGACATAATCTTGTCCAATTCTCTTGGCCAGTTCAGTTTGGACACTCAAGTCATAGGTAATAGCACTTTGGTAAAAATGAAAATAGTAGTGCTTATTTTGGCAGTAGCCTTCGTCTCTGGTAAGTACTGTGAATGTGCATTTTAGTTCAATATGATTTTAGACAACAATTTCTTTTTTTTCATCTTCATTATCATTTTAGTTTTTAATTTCTTTAGCTGCATGTTTTCTTTCATGGAGTGGTCTTTTTTAATTTTTGAAATAGTACTATATTAATTTAACAAGAAAAAGGTAGATTAGTGAAGTTGTTTTTTTTAATTGTATTTCCTATTTATCGTAGCCAAACTGTTCGTATTACTTTTAAGTTTATATCAATTTCCATGCTCATATTACAGCAGTCAATAGAGATTTTTAAATGGCATAATATTAATAGCAAAACCACTTACGCCATTACTTAATATTAGTTTCTAAGCCATAACTGTTATAATTTTAACAGCAAACTTGTAGATGTAAATTATTTAACATTAAAAACAACAGAATATAGTTTTTTTTGCTAATATTGTGACGGTGCGACCATAACGTCGACAATGAAAAAGTTGTAGAGAATTAGAAAATCTATAAAATGGGTGTTCATAAATATTGAGTGGAGCATTTTTTACAGGCAGAACTTGGAAAAACAGGTAAAAAGTGTTTTTTTCTTGAAAAATTGATAACTTTGTTGTAATTAAAGCTGGAACACTAATCTCCTTAATAAAGATAGCTTATGATGCTGAGTTTTCTTGGGCTCAAGATCCATATAATCCGTTAAGTAGATCTTGCCGAATTGTAATTTAAAAAACGTATAAAAACATTTTGCAGAACGATCATTTGATCAGGATTTACAAAATATATCTACATTGCCATAGAAGGTATTAATAATGCCTGTGAATATTGGATTAAAAGAGCGTCCCTGATTTCTCCTCAGCTGTATTGGCACTGGTGGGGACAAACACTGGAATTAATAACAGTAAACAGTATACAGGTAATCATTACCCTAACAAACCAATGGAAAAGTAGACTAATTATGCGGTAATAACTGATAGTAAAAACCTAATAAATTCGGAGACAAAACACACAATTTATACAATTCATAAAATTTTCACCTTCTTCCCCTTTCTCATGTATGTGTTCACACATACTGTCGTTTCTCGGCTGGCTGTTTGCCGCAGATCATTTCCGGGGATTATATGAAAAATCCAGAACAGACAAATTGAATTGCATTTTATTAAGTTTCATAATATCTTTAGTACATCCCGATCGGACTAGCATAATTAATATTTTATAACATATGTACCTAAATTTTTTAAATTACAATTCATCAGAAACTATTTATCTAACAGTGTCCATCCTCATCCCAGATAAACTTAATACCATCAACTATCATTTTGACGAAGATTAATGTCCCACCTTCAGCATGTTATTAATTTAAAAATTACACTTTACATTTTAGAGTCTTTCAAAATTTTGTTGGTGAAAAGTGCTTTTTGAAAGTTGTCTGATTCTCAGCAACTTTTCCATTGTTACCATACAGCAACCCTACAACATTATAAATTACTAGCCGTTACCCGCGGTTTCACCCGCGTACGGAATGTTCAAGCCTTCGCAAAAAAATAACTTATGAAACATATGGGTTATCCTATATCAAAATTTTTTAACTTGTTTGAACCACCCTACTTAACCATAAATCCACCAATTCCGAATATATTTCGCCCAAACTGCAAGTACTTATGCGCAACCCAATATAAAAATTTTATTCGACATTTTTTTGAATCCCCTTGAATAACTGTAACTCTACATCACCATATATTGCAACCATCCTGTATGCTGGTTTTTATTTGTCACCCAATGTAACTTTTTGAACACCTAACTATAACTCGTCTCTAGCCTATATTTCAACTATTCAACTGCTAATGGTCTACGCTGTATACAATTATTCCTGATATTTTTTGAACGACCGTTTAAAGTAAAATTTCTCTTTACTCTATAATTTAATCAACCTTTATATGAGCTTTTTCTAACATTGTGTTATACTGTTTATGGTCTACCCTATTTAACAATTTTTTTAAACTTATTTGATCTATCCTAATGGAAATGATGTGGAACCCTTCGTGAGTCACAAATATAAAAACACAGTTTTGCACCCTAACACCAAACTTTTATTTAAACCCTCATCCAAACTGCAACTGCTTATTGGCCACCCTATAGAACAATTTTATAAAAAAAAAAATGTAACCGCTTTGTATAACTAACTCTTCTTCCATCTACATTAAAACCATCCTGTATACACCGCTGCCCATTTGTCAAACATTACAACTTATTTTTGAACCACCCTGTATAACCATAATTTTACCCTAGAAAATATTTCAACCACCCTGTATGTGCATCTGCTTAGGGGCAACCAAATATAAAATTTTTAAATACTTCTAATCACACTGTATGAACTATAATTTTACTTCGATCCATGTTTCAGATATTGCAGATATGCAACAGCTCATGTTCTATTTTACAAAAAAATAAATCCAAACTGTTTGACTATAAATCTACTCCACCCTCTATTTCAATCACCTTGTATGTATTACAACTACCCTGTATACGCTACTGCCTATTGATCAACCAATATAACATTTTTTAAAATAATTCTCTTTACACTTCTTCACCCAATGTTTCAACTATCCTATCTTTGCAACTTATTATGAACTACGCTATTTCACATTTTTTCCTTATATTTTTTCAATATATATTAAAGTACAATTTCTCTCCACACTTCATTTAAACCACTTTTCATTTAAAACTTTTTCTAACCTTGTCTGAATGACACTGTATAACTATAACTTTACTGCGCACCATACTTCAGGTACTCTATATATGCAAGTGCTATATAACAAAATGTTTCTAACATTTTTTACCCACCCTGTATAATAAGCCACCCTATATTTTAACAACCTTTTATATGCAACTACTTATTTGCCACCAAATATAACATTTTTGTACGACACTGTATCCTTAGAATCCTACCCCACCCTATATTTCAACCATCCGGTAAATGGAACAGCTTATAGATCATACTATTACTTTAAAATATTTTTAAACCCACCTGTATAGCTGTAATTATACTCCGCTACATATTTCAACCATCCTATATATGTAACTACTTGTGGATATAAAACAAGTTTTTAACTACAACATAAACTATAATTCCACTCCATCTTATATTTCAAACACCCTGTATAAACAACTGATTCTAACAGTTCTTTAACCCAGTTCATAACTATGGTATCTTATGAACATATTTCAAAGTCCTAACTGCGTACCTAAGACATTTTTTTAAAGTTTTTTTATTCACTTAATTCACTGTAGCCACTTGGTATATGGAACTGTTTATGGCCTACTCAATATAACTTTTTTGGACCACCCCTAATAACTAATTCCACTCCCCCTTATTTACACCACATCGTATATATCCAGCTGCTTATAGGACACCAAATATAAGTTTTTTAGATTTTTTTAAATCCATGTAATTCTACTCGGCTCTAAGTTTCCTATATGCAGAACACCCTGTAAAATTACGCTTGATATATGTTGATTTTTGTTAAATCGAAACATTTTACATTTGCACATTCCGAATTTTGAATAAAAGCTAAGCTGATGCCAGTATCTAATATTTTGTGCGTGCGTTGGAACCAATTGAGTAATTGAATTACCCAACATGGTAGAAGTTTTTTCGCAGTATCTATCGTTTCTATCAATTTAGAGAGATAAAATGTCTATCAGATTTTAAGTCAAACTATAGGCTTCGCAACAAAAAAACATTCAGCAAAATCAGTTAGTTAAGTAGTTCTTAAGTGATGCCCGAACAAACAAACAAACAGACAAACTTACAATTTTATAATAGTATAGATGACACAACATAAAAAATAGAAAATAACAAATGAAATATTAATTTTGAGTTAAAAATAGCAATGCACATGAAACTTTGATAGAAGATGCATAAAAAATTCCTGAGTACATTTATTGCTTTTCATTGGAATTTTAAAAATGTTTGTATTTTCGTAATATCGAATATTGTCCCTGTTACTAAATAGAGACTTTTTGAAGCCCGTTATTGAGGGTTTTCTACCTACATTCTAGAAATTCCATACTTTCTGAAATAAACTATAATTGAAAGGATTGATTTGTTATTTTATATACACAAAAATTTGAACTTAATGAAAATTCATCTATTACTTCTGCTTCAACCACATATCATAAATTCTAAAACGTTTGGACTAGGAACCAGGATAACTCTTAGCCCTGTTGACCAAACCGAAAGAAGGTATACCTTCACAAATAGAAGTTATTGTAGCCAGATTATATTCATTACATGACCACCAACACCCCATTTTCCTTATCCATAGCGTTATTTGTTATTTATAAGCGTAAAACATTTTGAATTTTGTTTATAATTCTGTTTATGCTTTGTTGAGTAAACGGAGAAAGGGTACTTGTAGGTTTTTCACAGTTTTTCATTTTTCTCTACGGTATTTGTAGAGAAATGGTAGTTAATTAGGTATAATTTAAGCAAATAGACGTTGAAATTTATCGTATCAATAATTTTATTACAGTACCAAAAATTTAGAGTATTATTTTATCAATATTATCGTTTTAACGTGAGGTGTGCCACTTGAATCCACCTGATTCTATAAGTAGAACTTATGAACTGCAATTCGCCTAGCTCTGCAACTAGGCTGCGACTTTAATCGACTTGGGATGTAAGTTTGTATTTATCGTGCCTATTTCCACTCATTTAAAGAAAATTTGAGAAACCCAAGTTAGGCAATTTAGGTAAAATTACGACAGTGACAAATAAATAATGTTGAAAATTTTCAAAGATATCGATATAAAGAAAAACAGTACTTAGTACTTTTCAAGTGAAAAATACTTTTCGTGATATATGCGTAAAACGAAAAAAAAAATAAACGTTACCGAATAGCAACGAACAACTTTAGTATTAACATTAAAAATGAAATTGCAAACCTTGTAATCTAGGTGTATGTAAACTGACTGCCATTTCGACTACTTCAGGAAATAATTTGAATGAGATAATCTTATACTACATATCTAAATTCAACCTGCAATAGACGAAAATCTCCAGAAATGTTTTGTTGGAGACAAAACATTTTGGTGACCACTAGAAAACTCACAAAATCAAATAACCTAATTTAATGACGAATATAATAATTCTCCTTCTTTACCTTTAGTGGCCTCAACTCTTTTAGGTTATTTAACCAACATTACTCCGTGACAAAAGACAAGGCTTCGTCTCCTCTCGATTTATTTATAATAATTTATACTTAAAAAAGAACCGATTTCAACTGGCTTAAAATAAAAACCGTTTAGAAACCGTGTGCAATCAATAATAATTTTTCAATCTGATAAGGTACAATTCTATTGATTATTTTAGCGAATCTCTCCCACTGTCTCTAATTTGCATTTTTTTATATTATCCACATATATTTTAATTTTTTTATTTGTTTTATTATTTGGTCCACTTTCTATAAGTGTAACTCTAATTCACCCTATATTGCAACAACCCTGTATATGTTTTTGTGTATTGGTCCCCCATTATAAATTATGTGTCCCCTGTACAACTCTACATGATATTGCAATCGCCCTGTATAAGTATTAATCATCTCAATCCTATTGACTGTTTAAATTTTTCTATTGTTGAAATCACCCTGTATACATATAATTTTACTTCGCCCAATATGCCAAGTATAAGCACATACTTATGTTCCACAATTTATAACTTTTTTAACCACCCTGTATAACTATAACTCCAATCCACCTTATATGTCAATCAACCTGTATATGCAACTGGTTCAGGCTTTTTTTGAACCCTCCGCCCTATAACTCCAATATCCTTACTGCTCATGCTTATTTAACCATTTTTTAAGTTTTTTATCCACTCTGTGTAACTATAGTTTTACTTCACTCTTATTTCAACCACGTCGTACACGCAACTACAACATTTTTTGTACCACCCTGTATATCTTTAATTCTATTTCAACCATCTTATATATGAAACTGCTTATGTACCACCCATTATCACATTTATTTGTAACATTTTTTAAACCCACCGGTCTAACTGTAATTTAACTTCGCCCCATATTTCAATTGCCCACATTACTTGCTGCTTGAATTTCGATGTACACACACACCTACCACCGTATACTATATGCCATATCGAAAACATCGGTCACATAAAAAATTTTCTTTTCGTTACACTAATGGAATATTTTGTGCCATTTCACGCGATTGCAACGAAAACCGTTACAAACACCCTGTACGATATCCTTTCGTGGCATATCTTCACATTTAAGCTAGATATTTATGATAAAAATTTGACATGTACATTGATGTTTACCGTGTTTTTGTAAATATTCTTCCGATTTTCCAAAAAAACGGTATGTTTTACGTTATAGATAATTAAACGGAATCAAGCTGGAACATCTCTTTGTAAATTGGTTGAGCCGTTTTAGAGAAAAGAATGTAGATTTATTGAAATTCATTGAAATGTAGTCCCTTAATTACTGTTTTTTTCTGGAAAACCGTAAATCTCGCGTTATAGAAAATTATATGAGACTTTTCTGTAATATTCCTTAATACAATGCCGTTAAATCATCAAATTTGCCCAAGCAGTTTTTGAATAATCACTGAGCATACATAAAAGAAACGTGACGACGAACTGATAACTTCCTGCTTTTTGGAAGTCGGTTAACAAAATACGTGACGACGAATTGATAACCTCCTCCTTTTTGGAAGTCGGTTAAAAAAAACGTGACGACGAATTGATAACCTGCTCCTTTTTGGAAACGGTAAAAAATAACTTCCGCACCTTTAATCAAATTTATATTTTAATTGTGACTTTTAACAAAAATCAACTTTCAGCGTACAACCGATACAGCCACTTTCTATGTTAACTTTTCTATTATACCTCTATGACTATAATCAGTTCTAAGAGTTTTACACTCTCGAGCGTATTTTGTTCAAAACTAAACATTTATAAAAAAAAGATTAGGGACCGTTCATCTATTTACTATTTACGAGAGTGGCTGTCCTGCCAATATTACCTTTTGTTCCCTGATTGATATTTGTGGCATCTTATTTAATATTTATGCACTTATTGGAAATAGCACTACAATACTTGAAAATGCTGTATATTTCAAAACGGTTCCGGGTCTACGTCAAAGCCCGTTGTAAATACATTTGTAAAATTTAAAATTAATATGTTTGACAAAATTATGTTACCGATAGCTTCACTAAGAAAATTCTATAGATCATATAATAATAAAGTTTCTTTCAAATTGGAAGAAGGGTTACCTTTAGTATTGCACTTCAACAACTGCAACTTTCTTACAAGATAAAGACTTTATGAGATATACCGATATTGGGTAGTTCCATTCCTAATTTCGGTCCTAATTATCGGCAACCAGGAAGGACGGAATTCTACAGACGTAGACCGATGCAATCGTTTTATTTAATAAAATCAAAGCAGACTCTTGTAGTTTCCGTTTCATGTTGTGTTCTTTTTTTCCAATTGCAATGGAGTTGCAGTTTATAAATTACATTTGTTGTAATAAATCGTTTTTAGCCCACTTCAAAAAAGACGGAGGTTCTCAATTCGCCGGAATATTTTTTACTTATACTCGAAAACGGCTTAATCAATTTCGATAATTTAAACTGTTTTGTGGTAAGAAATAATCCAAAGCTATACTATATAATTATGTAAAATGAGGTTTATACTTTTTAGAAAAACGAAAAAATCAGTTATTAAGTTTTTCCTTAAATTAATCTCCGAAACGGGGCGGGAGGTTCGAACCCCGAGACCCCCCGCTGGCTACGGGCTTGGTTCAACGTAAAGTGACTATCACCACTAGTTTATATGAATTAAAATTTCCTCAATTTGGGAACGGCCCATTAAACCAGCAGTATTAGGTTTCAGAAAAGATTTATAACAAGCCTCATGATATTTAGCTTCAACAGCGAGTAAATCATATTCAAAATTAATATGCTTAGCTTATTTCAAAAAGGATTCTTTGAATGCAAATGTAGTAATTTTATGCTTTTTTTTTCGAAGATGCTGTCTGTGTTTTCTTTTTCTCTGCCTCTTTTCACTGCTGTGATAGAAATTTTTCAGGTGTAGGATTTTCTGCAACACGTGAATTGTAATGGACTTTTGACCTCTATAGTTATCAGCAAACTCATCTCCTCGCGCAACACTTGCATCGATTAAAGTTGGCATTCCACGACTAACCACAACTGTTTCATCTTCAGTCAAAAGTTTATTACAAATAAAGCAATTATGGCATTTTTTAAGATATTGAACAGCACAGATAACTTACAATTTTAGATGTTTGTAATAAATAAATATATTCACTCAAATAGAACGTTTAACACAGATCTTACAATAGAGAAACTAAAAGAAGGATATCCTTCTTGAACGACACCACACAGGCTATGCCAGATGTTATTCAAGGCCATGCAGGTAGAGTGCATTCAGTTGGGGAATGAGGGTCTTTTGAGTGCATGTTTTCAGAATTGTATAGTTTGTAGCATAGTATACATAAAAGAGACACCAATAGGCATGCCAACTGCCTGACAATGTACATACCTGGCAAATATGTCCATAACATGTATATCGTGAGTCTTACCATCGCGATATCTCAGAAATGATGACTCTTAGAAAAAAAAACACAAGGACCATTTTTGTAATTTAAGATCTACAATTTTGGTTTGGGTACTTTTTAGATAAAACTGACCGTTTTCGAAAAAAATCCAAAAACCTCAACATTGACCTTTGACCCCAAATAACTTTTGTAGCTCACAAGGGATTAATGAGAATTTTTAAAACTTCTTCTTTAATGATGAACTCAAGCTCTCGACGCAATTTCAGCTTTCCGGGAGTTTTTGTTATTTGACCACTATTTTTATGTCTAGATTGACCGGACTATAAATAATTGTATCATAACGTACTCTGAATTTAGGCAGACAACAATTTAAAAAATACTGTACCTCCGTTTTAGGGTATTCTAGAAATTTTTAATTAGACCACCTTTGATAAAATATTGTACCTCAAAATGAACGTTTTCCAGCTTACATTTACAATTAGTTACACGTCATTCTTCCAAACGATTGTTCATCATTTCATTCTTCCATAAGAACCCAGAATCCTATTAAACACTGGTGTTAATTTCAGTTAATGGAGATTCATCTGCTTCCTCGGAAGAGTTCGATGTGAAACAGTTAAAAGAATTGGACACCTTATTGAGCGAAAAATTCAATATAAGTATTGTTGGTGATGTTATTAATTTAGTTGACAAAGTTAAAGAAAAATGCCCTGATTTGGAAAGTAAATTGGACGTAAGTTAATATACGTATGGTGAAACTATATGTCGTTTTATGATAAAATCTCAATATTATAATTATGATTGTATTTTTAGAGTGTTTCAACCGAAATCGAATCTTGTTTGGAAGAAATTGAACTGGGATCAGAAACATTCTGCAATATCATAAAGAAGAACTTCGTAAAATGCACTAAACCGGCTAGAGAATTGGTCATCAGCTGTCTGCCTGAAAAATCAAAAGATCTCCCACTGCTAGGAGAAAAAATTGTTACTGCTATCATTGACGAGGTTTGCAATTCTACTGTTGAACAAGTTTTGGGTAAGTATACAAAAAAGTTTCTTGCGAGTTTACATATTTAGTAATCAAATTCAAGTGATACTGATTTGAGTAAATCCTTTTGTGAATTTATTTATGCAAAAGCGGCTTGAGAAATTGAAGGCTTTTCTTATAAACACTTGAAATAACTTTTCGTATACTTGCAAATTCAATTAACCCACTAGATGGGGTTATTAAGTTGAGTTAAAACCTGATATAAATCAAAAACCGTGTTGTTTAAAACCGTAGATAAATTGGTTTTTCAGAATTTGTTGTGCAGTTATTTATATATTTATAGGAAATTTTAGTAGCAATTAAAACTTGGCATAACTGATTTATTAAAACACCAAGATAATAATTTGAAGACAGGAAAGATGTTTTCTGAAGGAAAGATTACATCTGTCGAATTAACGGATTGTGGTGGTGACTTTCCTAACTTTTGGTTTTAATTACACTCCAAGGTAAAGAGAGGAGTAAAAGAATGCTATGTAAAGTAATGATCAAAATTTATCTTTAACCCTGACAAAGACTATCCGAGTCTACTATTATTAAGCCGCTTGGTGACTTGGAGTTTAGTCGAGTTATTTTTCCGTCATATTGCCCGAAGTAGTCGTTGCTGCCTACATTATGTTAAGTAAAAAACGGATGTAGATGTGATTGTAGATATGAATGATACAAGTATCACTCTTCAAAGCTAAGTAAAATATTGGAAACTTATTTACGAACTACAATATAGAATATAGAAATTTGACTTTCGAGAATTTGATTGGTTGCATTGAATTAAAAATAAAAAGAATAACAAATATATAAATTTGAATTTTGAGAATATGGCTTCTCTTATTGAACCAACAACAACAAAAAAAACAATACACCATTATGAGAAGCGCTCTACCAGTGAGTACCATGTGCGCTGCATCTATTTTATTCTTAACTTCTCTTGACCATTTTTGGAATAAATCTCTTGACTTATACACCAAATTTTGAGCCAGTATGTCTACAACTGATGCAGTTTTAAAGAGAACAGAATGTTGTGAAGGAGACAAGTCATACCCCCATCTTGATCACCGGCAATTAAACTGAAAACGAAACTTAAACTCCTTAATCTGACGTAGATTGGACAAAATTATCAATAATTAACATTGCAGTTCATAAATAATAAGTCAATAAATTTTAGATAACAAACACAAGCCACTCTTGCTAAAATAAATTTATTTAGCATTAAAAGGTTAATAATATATTTTTGCGAGTCTCTTAACCCGTTTAACATTTTAGAACTCTTCAATCCCTGTGCTCTTAAGAAAGATGTCGACGAAATCCCATCATGTGAAGAAGTTATTGAAGTTGTTAAAAAACACAAGAATGAACTTCCATCAAAGGAGCTGATTTGCGAGTATGTATAATAATATGCAATAATGTGTTGACAACGAAAACATTTTAATGACTTTTTTGTAAATTATACAAATTTATTGCAGCATGTTACCAAAAGTAAAGAAATGTGCCAAAGATCAACAAGAAGAGGGCTGTAAAAACCCAATCACACTAGCAGCTCACAACAATTTCCACGAAGCCATAGAAGAAGCCATTAAACACGAGTGTGATTCAATCAACAGAACATAAATGTGTTAAATCAGATATAAGCTTAATAAATTATAATTTACAATATACTGTAATATTTGTGTTTTTTATGATAACTCAAATTTCGCGTGGATAAGGACTGCAGTTATTGACATCCTAATCCATAAAACGTGAACAAAACAGTCATTGGTATTTAAGTAGACTTTCTGCTTTTTTTAAAACAACTGCCACATTTAACAAGTACTATCCTCAAGAAACGCTCATGGCTTACTGGATAGCGGAAACTTTGTGATAATTGCCAAAATGTAGGTCCTTCTGTTATGCCGTGGAATTTTTTCCAAAGGTTTCATCTGCGACTACGGCAGACATCTTCAGTGATAAGATTTTAAACCTACCTGAGAGAGCACTCCGTGGCCAATCGCAATCAAGAGGAAGTGGCTTTAGTCTCGTGTGTCCCTGTCGGTGAGCGGGATATCATCTTTTATTTGGTTTAAACAATCCAAAATTTCAGAAATTCAAATGTTGACACTTCGCTGGGTGATACCTGTATATACGCCCGCACATGAACATTATATGCCATAGACTCCTGATATTGACCTCTGGAATCTTTAGGAGATCCTTACGCTTGAACGTGGCAATATTGTGATTCAATTTATTGAATTTATGTTCTATAAAACAATGATTTAACTTATTCTTTTTATAATTAGCAAGAAACCTGAATCTTTTTAAGATTCTAATAAGTAATTTTTTATTTTTATTTTTAGCATAGAGGTGATTATAAGGATTTAAAATAAGGATAATAGAGTGCAAAATTCTTTCATGAGCCACAAATGAATTTTTATTTAAAAATGCACAATTAAAGCACTTTAAGCTTGTAAAATGTGATTTTCATTATTTTCATCATTAGGGTGGTTTTTAACGATTGAAAAGTGACAATCATTAATTTTTCGTTCATGAGCAACTTATGAATTTTTATTTCAAATAATTACACATAAAAAATACATCAAACTCTCAAAAAAAATTGGTAATATTTTAAAAATAGAAATCAGTTCTAAGGGTTGAAACGTTCAAATATACCGTAAACTATGTTCCAGAACATAAAACATGATTGACTGTATGTTTAAGTAAGATTTTTGTCAATAAAACACTCAAACCTTATTTTTTAAATATTTCCACTAAGGGGTAGTTTTCGGAATTTACACGTGATTTTCAGCCTCAATAACTGGACTATATATGAAAGTACAATATTTGTATAAAATACTCACCTGCCCCTTCAACCCCCTGGGAGTACAAACTACCCCTACAAAAATTGAGATGAAAAGGATTTTCAATTACCCACAATGTAAAACTTATTGATTTTTGGACGTGGATACAAAAGTAAAAAAGGAATTTTATTTTATACAAACAAGTAGCCGTCAAGTCAAATACATGTTACGGTGCAGGTTAGTTATCAGTTCTCAAAAAAGGAAAGTCTGATCTTTTTGTGACATTTAACTCGTATTTAAAATAATTTTGTTAAAACTTATTTTCGTTCGCTAGCCGTCCTCAATAATTTTTAGTTATTAATGATTTATTTGGGGAATTCTAAACATAATTTTTCTTTATTGAGTCATTCTGATACCAAAACCTTCGCATTTTCCAGTCTATGGTAAGTATAATATAACAAAAATTATTCCGTCAAATTGCTACTGTCAAAGATGTTCTCAAACCTGGGAGATCAAAATTGGATGACGAAAAGAAATCTGATATATTGTGAAATGTTGAGGGAAATCCTGGTGGAAAAGATTGAAGTAAAATAACCGTTTTGAGAATTTTGAAAAAATGGAAATACCATCCATATAAAATTAAACTGCTTCATGAATTAAACGATTATAATTCTGATCGTAGATTAAAATTTTGTGAAATGATTACGAATAGATGCCAAGAGAATCCGATGTTCCTCAATAACGTACAGGGAACAAGAAACAAGCAAAATTGTCGGCCTTGGAAAACGCAAAATTCTTACTGGATCCTATTAAAGGAACGTTTGGACTGACATAATCAATAATAAGAATAATATGACCATATTTTTTGGGGGCTTTAACTAAGCCGAATAACTTAAATGTATTAATACCTGAATTAAGTCAACTTATTTCTGACACTGTTAATCCCGTCTATATTTATAGAAACAAATGGTTTCAACATGGTGGAGCTACAATACATTATGTAGCAGCAGTACGGCTTGTCTTAAACAAGTTGTTTCACATCGATGGATCAGTAGGTGTGGCGAAATTGGATGGCCACCCGTTTCTTACGATTTGTCTTCACTGGAATATTTTTGGTGGAGCTTTAAAATCAAAAATCTACAAGAATAATGTTGATGATCTAAAACACCGAATAATCAAATCAGAGCAGAGATGTTGCAAGTGTTGTCAAAGGATTTGAACACCGTCTATTTTGTTGTCAAGAAATGAGCTGGGCCCAGTTTGAGCATATTTACTTACTTAGACTATAGTTATTGTAAATATTGTTAACTACTAAACTGTTTGTCGTTGGCAGAGCATTCAAGTATCTGACAGGTTAGGAATTCACTCGAAATGCCAATTACAATTTACTGCCAAGATAAGAGTGTATTACAATTCGGTGACAATATATACAGAGTTGGTATCATCAAAAAACTATATATTATTATACTGTAAACCAAACTACATATATCTACAAAGTTTCATGTCAATCCGACAATTAAAAACAGGATAAAATGTACTTCCAAGGTTCCGGTACAGAGACAGATACAGGAAGACCGGAACTAAGTGCCAAATTTATTTTCACATATTTCAAGAATTAATATTTATCAAAATTTAATTTAATAAACGTTCATACCAACTTTTATTAACTATATCCTAAATCTAAATTAAATGTGATACGAGTATCCAACAAAATGATTTGATTATATACAATCGCAATATGTTCTAGAATTCAACCACAAAAATTTAATGTTAGAATTGACCCACAATCGTTTAATGCTAGTACTCACGACAAAGTCTTTCACTTAAAGCCTGGATTATTATGCATACATCTCCATGAATGATTTATTGAACACCCTTTTCATTCCAAAGGAAAGGATGTTCAATGTCTTCATGACCGCAAAGTCCGATGACTGATGGTTTTCAAATTATGGTGAATTTCAATATAATTTTATTGGAAACATCATATGTCTGAAGGGCTCCAGTTGAAAGTTATTTAAACTTTTTGAAAATATTGGCATATGCAGTCCTCCACAAATAAATATTTTTTTTTTGGAAACAAAGAGGGCCACGTCAAAAATTACCAGAATTTGCCTGAAACTTCCTAAATCTTTGGAGACATTTCAAAAGAATACACGGGGTGCTCAGAAATCTCGAAAAGCTTGTAATTCTTGTTTTTCAAATGGCAACCTTGTGGATTTTACGCTAAAAAACCCATACCCAAATTAAATGGTTTTTATATAAACTTGGAAAAACTATTTAAAACTTGTTAGAGATATATGAATTATCACTAGGCTTTTTTGAAAGAATTGACCACAAGTGCTGAAGTGTCGACAAACGCTATTTGCTAATAATTTGGTGTTAAAGCACAATTATCGAACGCATTATCATGTCCCGTTTAGGATTTAGTAACTAAGTTCCGTTCGCCATACTCGGATAGACCAACACCCACTCATGATATGTTGATGGTGCTGATTCACAATTGCAAAACAGATGGGCAATTTGTGAATTCAGAGCATTTCTAGAAAATTCCTCAGTAGATGCAGAAAGAGATATGGGAATACCTATGATGAGTATTCAGAGGATTCTAAAAAAACATAAGTACCAACCGTATTCAATTCTTATTAGTTCAGAATTTAAGAGCAGGAGACGCTCAAAGATGGTGATTTTTTGAATTCATTATATTCAAAATTCAGGAAGGCGAACATTTTTTACACAAAATGATTTGAAGGATGAGGCAAAATTTATGAAAAATGCTATGTCCAACCACCATAACTCAGATTATTGGAGTGATACTAATCCACATGTATTTAGAGAAAGACAGTTGCAAGGTAACTGGATGTCAATGTTTTTGCTACATTTAAAATGACGTGTAATTGTGGTGCATTTGTCTGACTCAAAATTGAACTGTAAGCTTATTGGAGAGCGAAGGGAGATATAAAAAAATATTTTTCGTTTATTTTTAGGGGAGAGATATCCCGAAATTTTAGAAAATGGTAAATGGTTTACATCCATTAGATTCGAGTTTTTTACATCAGCTGTGGTATCGACAGGACCTCATAATTATGCACCTGTGAATAACTTTATAGACAATCATTTTGAAGTTGAATAGAGAACAATGGCCTCATCGACGCCCCCTCGCTCTCCCGATATCACTCCATTAGCTTTTTTAAAGTAATGCATATATGCTTCGTCTCGGTTTCTTCAAATATTTCAGATATCTCTAATAACCACAAGGAAATTTTAATTTTTCCAAGTGTACATAAAAACTGTGTAATTTAGTGTTGTAAGCATAAACTCCTACTTTTTAGCGTAGAGTCCAGTGGTGTTGAACACTCGGTATAATTTTTTTAACAGTTTCCAAAGATATAAGAAGCTTCACGTTTTATTCAGACAAAATCTGGCAATTTTTGACCTGGCCCTCTCTGTTTCCAAAAAAAATATTTTTTGTGAAGTGGTGCATCTGTCAAAATTTGCAAAAAGTTGAAATAACTTTCAACTGCAGCCCTTTAGAGATATGATGTTTTCAATAAAGTTATATTGAAATTTATCGTAGATTGTAAAAATGGTATAAAAAAATAGGTAGCTCCATTTAAAAAAACAAAGTTTGGGTCCACTTCCGGTAGAAGAGGAAGTTGTAGATAACTGAAAATAATTCAGCTGAAACCAGCCCCTCGAAAACCCCCTGTCTACTAGTTTTCAGATTAATACTCCCAGTAGTTTTTTATATACATATTGACTCAGCTCATCGTGGTATACCCTGACCATAAATATAAAATTCACCATAATTTGAAAACCATCAGTCATCGGACTTTGCGGCCATGAAGATATTTGTTTATTTCGCTGAGATCTACAAAATATGAAAATTTAGGCCAAATCCACCGGGGGCCATTTTCCATAAGGAAGGTGCGAGGTCCTTTCGTCTGGCATTTTACATTATGATTATTATTGTTTAGCACCTTTTTGAGTTCGTTCTTCTTTTAATTCTTCTACTCAAAGTCTGCCTTCTTTTTTATTAATCCTCGCAATCAATTGTTCCCCTTCTTTTAATTGCCTAGGTAAAAAAACTTATTATGTGCTTGTTCCTATTCTTAATGATTATAGGAAGTGATTTAAATTTTAAATGATTTATATTATGCAATATTAAGTTTTAAGCTATTAAAATTCCAAATTGTCTAAAGAATATTTTTGGTTTACTTGTAACATAATGTCTCGGATAGTAATAGCGATTATCACAACATTCTTATGTAACTGCAAGTATAAATTTACGGAACTATTATTTAGTATTGGATATTTTTTGTTTTTCAAGATAAATTAGCTTGTATGAATTCTCTGTAATTAGAATTTTTCGATAATGAAATAATATTGATATGGATATCGTTGACCTCACCTAAACTTTGTTAATTTTTAACAAAATATGTAAACAGGCAATAATATATAAGGAATTGTCCTGTAAACAGTTGATAGTTCATTTTTGACACTCAAAAGACATTCAAAATGAAAGTAATCGCAGTTATTTTGGCAGTAACCTTTGTGTTCGGTAAGTTCCGTGAATTTTGCATAACCATAATTTTTCAAATCATTGGAATTGGAAATAGCATTGTCAAAGCTAAGCAAAGTATTTAAGTAACAACATTTTCCTTGTAGCTTCAACTTCAAATTTGTTTTTACTTATATTATATTTAGTTGTAGTTATTCAGCTAATTCGTATATTTATCGATGTTTCATTAAGAATACGAGTATATTATAAATTTTAACAAAATCTAATTCAATAGCTTATATATGTAATAACTTTTGACATAACAAATAAATTTTATAAGAAATTGAATCATTTGTGCTTAGATTTTCTTCTACTTCATCTCATTAATTGACTTCCTCTTGTAAGTCTTTCGTTCTTGATTTTGTTCTCGTATTTCTGGTAATTTTCAATATTTTATTTATTTTGCATTTATATTCTATATGCAGTTAAGTACATGATCGGCTGCCCTATTTTATGTTGGTAAATTTTAAAGGTAAATTTCCGTTATTTTAGTTCATTTGGTAGTTTCCTGTATTAGCATAATATTTTTTTAGGAAGAACGGTTGTATCATATTCTAGTTTATATTTTCAAATTTCCGGAATAACCCCAATAAACGCAAATTTTTGATCCTTCAATGACACAATTTTTAATTTAATTTAAATCAGAACAGGTATAATAATTAATAATTTATAGTTGTGCTTTTAGTGGTTCAGTTAATTTTTTTATTCTTTGTCTCTACTTTGCCGAAGTAGTTATATGTAATTGTCACTTATACATATATACAGGGTGTCTCAAATATCGTGTGTCACTGTTACTATCTCCTAACGTGAGGGGTTAAATTAGAGAAAAGTTGTCGTTCTTTACAGGCATTCCCGATCTTTTTGCCGTTTTGGACAATTGCTACTAATTTCTGAGATACAGTGTAATTTGTGGAAATGCCTAAATGAATTTTGTTGAATATTTCAGAAAATATTTTCGAGACAGTTTAAATGTGAAAGATAAGTAATTTTTCCAGCTCTACAAATTGTTTATAGTTATGGCTTCTTCAAATTTAATTTTTGACTTTTCGTGTCTTAGCCATCACTTCATTTTCTTAAATACACTCCTAAATTATTTATTCATTATAGTGCTGGAAAGTACAGTTTAGCAATTTTAAAATTGTCGTTTTTTGGGAAAAATTCATAACACATACGTTTTGATGAATTTTTATTAATTTGCAATAACTCTTTAAGATACTTTCATTACAGACATGTTAATAATGAAGAAGTTTCTTCAAACAGAAATCGGAGTGTTACAAGTTTCGGTATAAATATCACTACACAGTAATGAATTTACGTCTTTGTCTAAAAGTTATTTAAGCAGTAAATATTTTCATTTAGAAATGGTATACCCAAAAGACTGTACAAATGTTTTTTTCTTTAATTTCCTCCTTATGATTTTTTCGGTTAGAAACGTAGACAAATAAATATTTGTAATATAAGGTTGTTTAGCAATAAAAATAATTTCATTTTAGAAAATCAAGAAGATATTGATGGCCCGAACACGAAACGTTAGGAACATTTTTTTAAGATACCATGTTATAGAGCACAAAAATACTTATCTTTCACATGTTAAACTGTTTCTCCAAATTCAACGGTTTTTGAAATAGAATACTCTCTTCGAGGTGTCATTCTGACAGGTGAAGTAACCTGAAAATTTTATCGTGACATTCTGTCCTAGGAGTTACGTGAGCAATTACAGCAATTACTCGGAACGGCTCCAGATTTGGAACCTCTGTGTGTTAGTTTCCCCGACAATCCTAGATGTCGGTCTTACATCTCGCGTCTACAAGTTTTTGAAATATTCAATAAAATACAAGAGCTGGTTATAGAGATCTAATACCAATTTAAATGAGTAGGTAGCTTACTATAAGCGGATCAGGATAAATAAACCGTAATAAAGGATGTTTATATTTTTTATTTAATTTTGGCATTTTTTAAATATGTATTTTTTGTTTTTGTTTCTAAAAAATATATATAAATTCGAATAGAAAAAAATATATTTCTAGAATATTTTGCTTCAATAATCTTTTTCTTCTTCTTATCCGCATTACTAGGAATATTTTCCCGCTTTTCTATCTGTTTTCGTAAAGATTTTTCGGAATTTTTAACAATAAGTTAAAATTACTACTAATAAAAATAGTAGGAATTTTTTTAAGATTTTTTTTTGTTTTTATCTTTGAGAATATGTTTTTGTTTTAGTTTTTCTAGACATTGGCAAGAATTAATACCATTTTGAACTTATGAGTTGTATTACTAGAATCACTCTAATCATATATACATACAATATGTTTTTTATTTATTTTATTTTAGTTAACGCAGACTCCTCTTCTGAAGAATTCAACCCAGAAGACATAAAAGAATTAGACAATTTATTAAATGAAAAATTCAATATTAGTATTGTTGGTGATATTGTTAATTTAGTCGACAAAGTTAAAGAAAAATGTCCAGATTTGGAAAGCAAATTGGAAGTAAGTCAACATAATTGTATTCTTATTAACCGAGATTTTGAAACTTGTCAATGCAGATTAATTCAAGGTTTCTAAGTGAGACCTGGCTTTAAAGGATCCAAATTTCGAAACAAAATTTTAAAAATTTTCTGGAAATGTTATATACATTTCTGGAGTTGATATAATATTACTTTTAAAATTGTAAAATAATCAATTGTAAAATTACAATTTGCATTTTGAAGTACATATATTTGTTATATTTATGAGTAACAACTTTGTGGTACGTTTAGAGTGTTGGATCAGAAATTGAATCCTGCTTGGAAGAAATAGAATTAGGATCAGACACATTTTGTAGTATCATTAAGAAGAACTTGGTAAAATGTAGTAAACCTGCAAGGGAACTGATCATCAGTTGTTTGCCTGAAAAATCCAAAGACCTCCCAGTTCTTGGAGAAAAAATTCTTGTAGCTATTTTAGATCAGGCATGCAATTCAACTGTCGAAGAAATTTTGGGTAAGTATTAGCTTAATGGAAATTTTTATCATTATATAGTATAGCGGATCGTAAATAATTCAAATAATACGAACATAACTAAGGCCCACATTTATCGAATAAGATTAGTAATCGAAAAGTCCTTGCATCATCCACATAGTTGACTAGAACTTGAAGATGTTCTATAACGTATTGGTATTGTCAACTAAACAGATAATATTGAAGATCTTTTAAACAGTTTAAGTTCTCTCCGTATAATTTTTTAAAATATAAAGCGATAGTGTGCGTAAAAAAACCCTAGATGTCGATTATAATATCCCATATCAATGAACCTGAGATAACATAAGCTCCCAAATGTAAAACTGCGTCAAATGAAATAACACAATGATGTTATGCAGTTATAATAACATGTCTTCTTAATGCTTTCCCAAAACCTATTTGCTAATATGGGATACACATTGATAAAATACCATTCGCAATACTAAACTACAGCCCCTACTCTTGAAAAAACCTTAACAAGACAGCGACCAGACAACTCCTCTAGCAAGGGGCGTTAAAAATGGTGCCAACCAAAGTTTCCGTGTTTAATGCAAACGCAACTGATAATTGAGAACGATTAACCGAAACACAAGATCAAAATAACCTAGTGGGATGTTGCAAACACAATAGAATCAACTATAGAAATTTTCTAAAAATTATACTTATTTAACATATTCTTGAAAAAATGAACACAGAAACACAGAAAAGACAATGATTACTGGATGGTGCGCTTAAAATAAACTTCAGGGTGATCAAAAAGACTCGGACAAAAGAGATAAATAGCTTGAAAGTCTCAACACATAGAAAACGGGGTAATATGAACAATTAATAACAAGTTTCGAAAAAGAACAATAGTGGAATCAACATAACCATTATAAGGATAATAGTAAACGAATTTCTGCAGGAAAGCAGAAAGGAATCAAAGTCTTAAAAAAATACTGAAAGTCACAGAACACTTTTACAGCAGTCTGTCCAAGCCCATATCTCCAAACACAGCCAAACGTTTAGGGTATGATAATCAAAAAGAAATGTAGCATCACTGTTAAATCAGAAGACATGTCTATCAGACAAACAGAATTAAACTAGAATTAAAAATTAAACTAGAATTCTCAGAAATGAGAAACGGTAGAGTTGGAGTTGAAGATGACATTATATAAGAAGCGCATTAACAAACAAGAATTAAAAGAAACTGGTCAACAAATATTTACAGAATGGTCAAACTTCAACAGCATTGGGAGAACTTAATCACAATATTAGCCGCTAACCATTGTAGACTCTATAAAGAGGGGACAATTTCCTTTTTTGACTATCAGATTTTCAGAAAATTAAAAAAGCTAGTGCTGGAAAGTTTGGAGACCCCTGGTCTAGAAGATTCAGCCAACAAAGAAATCTTAACATGTGTTTCGATCAAAAATTCTCCCGGGCAAAAAGAACATTTGAGGTACTGAACAGGTTTCTACATAGGCGTATTGTATGTATAAATAAACTCTAGTAAAGAGAACTAATTTCTGAATTGTGTAATGTATAATGGAGATTAAATGATAAGAACTTGTTTACAAGTTGAGTAAAAGATCGTTTTAAGCAAAGTACATTAATCAAATCAAAGTATTCAACAACATATATTTTTGTTTCAGAACTCTTTAACCCATGTTCTTTTGAAAAAGATATTGATGATATCCCATCTTGTGAAGAAATTGTTGATGTTATTAAAAAGCACAAACATGAATTGCCATCAAAGGAATTGATTTGCGAGTAAGTATAAAATAACATTCAGTCCTTCAGAGACCAAATCGTAACAATTAAACGCCATTTTTTAACCTTTGTCATTTTCTTGTAGTATGTTACCTAAAGTAAAGAAATGTTCGAGAGATCAGTTACAAGAATCTTGTAAAAATCCAATTACAGTACGGGCGCACATCGACTTCTACGAAGCCATTGAAGAATCCCTTAAAAATGAGTGTGATGCTCTTAACAAAGCATAAAAACATACATTGATTCGTCGTTGATGTACATAAATGCCTAAGTTTAATAAATTATGTTTTACAGTACGTATTTTGCTTTATTGAGAAAAAGGTATTTATATTTAATAAATTAGTTGTATAGGACAAGAATCAGTTTGGTCTACACCATATGGCAGCTTATTTTATTATTTCAACATTATGCTGCAAATTTCAATAGGTTAAATCAACTTGCGCTTGCTAGAGTAACTATGTCATGAAAACAAGATTACTCAACTCACAACTGACAACTTCTTGCTAACCACTACCGTCAAACACTTAATCAAATCCGTTAATTGAACTCAATTGTGCCATCCAAGAACAGCTATAAGAAATAAGATCCAATAACACTGAAAACAAAATTGTCAGTCTAATGAAACCAATATTCTAACCAAGAGCACCTGTTATAATTGTTTACTATGCACATGTAAAATAAATGCAAGCTACAGAAGCCACAGTTATAAATTTTTAACCAACAGAAAAATCAACATTTTGACCACGTAAAAATGTAGATGTATGTATGTATATAGATGCAGATGCTTTGTAACGTAAAGTTAAGGCGCAGAGTTGCAAATTTTTTGGGTAATTTGTTTCTTCGAGATAGGTCTAGATAATTTTTCCTACAACTACCATTTCTTTCAAATACAACCCACGCCAGGTTGAGATCATTAGAGTTTTTTTCAGATTTTTGCGTTTTTCCCAAATGGCAGAGATTATTTTTTCGAAAGTAATAGTTTTCGGAAGTTTTAGTCTAGACTATCTTGAAGCAACCAATTAGTAACAGATTTTAGTATTTTTGTTTTAGCTTTTTCAGAATGTCATTGGTTAAAAATTTACAGCTGCAGACACTAATGATTAAATTATTCTTATTAGGACCATTAGCTGTATCAATAAGAGCTACAGAATGATTGCGTAACAAATTAGTAGCAAAGTAGGAACTATTTATGTTAGTAGTCCAGAAATGAGCTCCGTAAATTGTTTTTCTAGCTACCTTTAAACTATTTAATTTTCAGTTGTTCAGTCAACGATGAAGCGTTAGCATGTCTGATCTCGTAATTGCACAAAGTACTCTATTAACTTTTTATACTATATTTTGGAAATTGTTGATAGAACTTATGGAGCAAGAGTCCGCTGCAGACAACTTGGACATAGAGTAACAAGATGAAATATTATTTAAAAGTATTCATAGCAACTATTAAAAAAATCATTAAGTGGCTGGACAAAACTTGTATACAAGATGTGCATATCCTTCTACGGAACATTTTTCGTACCGTAGGCATATTCATTGAGTAATAACTTGAAATTTAGTTCAGAATGAGTAAAAATAGAATGTATACTAGTTCCTTATTAAATCTTATTATAATTCCTTGGTACGATACTATTTTATTTTTTTAGGCTGCATTACTATACATATCGAGTAACACCTTCGCATTATAAAGAAAGTTGTCCCTCTTCATAACACCTGGCACAAATCTTTCCATTTCTAGGAATATAATGTTGCCGGTACACACGTCTCTCGTCCGCAAGATGCCAGGTATAATTCGGGGATACTTTACAACCTTCCACTTACATAAAAAATGTATCGCGAGCACCATTTTTTAACACACTTAAACTGGTCCCTATACGTCCGTCGTCCGAAAAGACGATTATGGTGCCGATACACACGTCCCTCGTCCGCAAGATATGACCACCCACGTTGGGTTCGTACCCTTCTTTAAAATGCGTTTTTTATGAATGGATATATTCATTCTACTCCCTGAACTACCCAAACATTTTGCGAAGATGAAAGATATTTCGACCAATTTGTACTCTTTTTTGCTTGCCTTGGGTGTTAATTTTATTCATGCAGGTGTTTTTCGATCCGTCAGTCCTATCCGCCAAAGGTCGGTAACTACAAATGCGCGGCTCGATGCAAGGGATCGATGGTTTCGGGTCGTTTCTAGTAGGAAACTTCAATAACTGCCAGGCCAAAATATTCAGAGTGCAATAAAAAGTAACAAAATGTAAATCTGCAAATGCCGAAAGAAAGAAAGCTTACGACATAGTTCAGTTACTGGAGGTTTTTAAGTGATATAACACTTAACAAGTGTTAAAATTTGTATATTAAAATGCCCTTAAATTTTCTCTTGTCACTGGTAGATTGAATCCTAATCGTCTTTTCGGACGACGGACGTATAGAGACCTGTTTGAGTGTGTTAAAGATGGTGCTCGCGATACATTTTTTATGTAAGTGGAAGGTTGTATATTATCCCCGAATTATACCTGGCATCTTACGGACGAGGGACGTGTGTATCGGCACCATTAGGATTCAATCTACCAGTGATAAGAGCAAATTTAAGGGCATTTCAATATACAAATTTTAACAGTTGTTAAGTGTTATATCACTTAAAAACCTCCAGTAACTGAACTATGTGGTAAGCTTTCTTCCTTTCGGCATTTGCAGATTTATATTTTATTACTTTTTATTGCACTCTGAATATTTTGGCCTGGCAGTTATTGAAATTTTCTACTAGGAAACGACCCGAAACCATCGATCCCTTGCATCGAGCCGCGCATTTGTAGTTACCGACCTTTGGCGGATAGGACTGACGGATCGAAAAACACCTGCATGATTAAAATTAACACCGAAGGCAAGCAAAAAAGGGTACAAATTGGTGGAAATATCTTTCATCTTCGCAAAATGTTTGGGTAGTTCAGGGGGTAGAATGAATATATCCATTCATAAAAAACGCATTTTAAAGAAGGGTACGAAACCCAACGTGGGTGGTCATATCTTGCGGACGAGAGACGTGTGTATCGGCAGCATTACGATATTACTATCTGTAAAGGTGGTCTTCACAGCTATGCTTCAAGCAGGTAAATTTAGGAAACGGCCGTTAGGCATTGTCATAGTATTGTTCTTGTCTCTTATATGTTTAATCCATGTTACTAAGAGATATCTCATATTAGGCAAGATTGACAGAGAAGCTATCTAGGCCTAATGCGAACATCGAACCTATCAGTTATTAGTCCAACCGTGGGACTCCGATCAATAGAAAACTTTTGTAGAATCGAAAAGTGACCTCATTTTATAAATCTTCGTATTCATAACTCCTATGATCGGTTACACCTTATGACGACAAAATGACGTCACTTTTCGACTCTATAATACTTTTCTATTCATCACGGCAGTCCTGGTACAGTGCACATGTGTTCTGTTAGAGCATCCAAAAATTACTGGAGTATTATTTTTTTAAGTACTAATAGTACGAGATCCGGCTGCAGAATTGGTGCACCCATCGAATGTTTGCTAAAAACCAAATTTTTACGCATATATATGATTAGGAGAATATTTATCTACCTGGTTGGCTATCAAAATGTGGCCGCTAATATTTTTAATTAAATTGTTATTAATTGATTTTTGGTTAAAAATTTCACCGACTTGTTTTTTCAATAAAATTTCGTCCACTTCTCGGCAATATATATAAAGACTGAAAAATCACGTTTGCCGTTGCGCACTTGGCCCATCGCAGCCAGGTTAACATGGGTATGATTTTAGATTTATCCACTCATAACGTACATTTATTATTTATATATTAAATTAAGGCTAATTTTTTTCTGTTTATTATGATATAGGATTGCCTAATTAAATCTGGCCGCAAATAAGGGTTACCGGCTGTTAAAGATGGTAAATATTAAATGTAGAGTGAAAGAGAGCTAGCGCTTAAAATCACCAAGTTGAAACTGCGGGCGAAATCATACCAATTGAGCGATGTGACAACATAAAATCGTGATTATCGCACTAACATAATACCCAGTAACGACACCATGAATGTTTTTTATGTGTTTCATAGTTTATGGTTGTCACTTTGACGCAGCTTACCGCACGCATCGCGCAAAACGCGTTTACGTGGGACACAGCTTAAATTAAAAACCACGCTGCTTTGGACTGAAATAAAATTGATAAAGATGAAGACTTGTTTTCTGTGTGACAAAAAATGCAATGTACTAAACTTTGATAACGCATCATCAAAAAGTATTCGCTAATGTTATTGTTCCGTCGAAAGAAAAATATTAAATCATGACACTTTATTAACAGTTGATTCTACCCATGATTTTTAATTAAATGTTTCAACTCCACGTGCATTCCACCGTGCAGTAAATCTTTGAAACAAAAATTGTTGCCGACAATCTTTTTTAATTCGATGTACTTAAATGCTACTGAGCCGGATTGCTTCAAGTTCAGCGCGGAAAATAATGACTGGCTGCTGTTAGATGGTTTTCTAAAACCAATGCATTAAAAAAATTAATTTTCTTAAATATTTAATTAATATGTAGAATACGATCTAATACTTGAATAAAATCAAATATTTTGTCCAACAGTACTTGTACAATAAAATTTTCTGTTACATAAGTAAACTTGGCTTTATTTTTCATCAATATCATTTTTTGCAATTTTTAAATTTGTTTTTTTTTTTGTGATTTTTAAATTTGTATTACTGTTTGTATTTTTTATTTTGTATTTTTTGGAATTTTTAAACCGTCCTACAGCTGAGAAGCGCTATATTCGTCTGACTGGTGATGTTACGCGCTACCTCTCTTTCACTCTACCTTTAATATTTACCATCTTTAACAACCGACAACCCTTATTTGGAGCCAGATTTAATTAGGCATCCGCATATAATAAACATGTAAATAAATGTATGTTATGAGTGTATAAATGTAACAAAATCATACCTATGTTAATCCGGCTGCGAAGAGGTGCAGGCAAGTGCGCAATGACAACCATGATTTTTCTGAATCTTTATATATATTGTGCTGAAGTGGACGATATTTTATTGAAAAAACAAGTAGATAAAATTTTTTACCAAAAATCACTTAATAACAATTTAATTAAAAATATTAGCGGCCACAATTTGATAGGCAACTTGGTAGATATATATTCTCCTAATCATAAATATGCGTAAAAATTTGGTTTTTAGCAAACATGCGATAGGTGCACTAATTCTGCAGCCGGATCTTAGACTATAATAAACGATAGAAATGAAACTGTGTTTTTTGTGTGGTTGTGGTGGAAATTTAAAAGACTTTGATGAAGCCTGTACAACTAGCTTTTACAGAAAAGGGAAAGTTAATCCTTTTAAGGAATTGCCAAAGAAATAGGTTTAATTAGAATAATATTGAAGAAATTGTTAACTTTAAAGTCTCCAAATATTACAAGGATATGCTTGTAGTCTTTAGAAATTAGATTATTAATGATCCAAAACCAATTAACGTCGAAGTCTATCCCAGAACAATTTATGAAAAACTTTAAAAGATTTGTTTCTTCTCAGCTTCCGCCTTGTTAGAAATCATTAAAAGAAAAGATTTCGCCTAAAATTTATGTCACTTCAATCTGCTAAAATGCCACTGAAACAAATAGCGTTAATTTATTGCCAGATCAATTGGGCAGCCAATGACATTAAAATTGAACCGCTCTGGTTCAAGGTCATTCAGCAACTCTATTAGTTGAGTGTATTGTTAATATGATGAAGTACAATCTAATGAAATTGATGATAATAATGATAATGACGATGATAATGAAGATGATAATAATAGTGTTGACAATATTTTTAACTAAACGTTTTAAATTTACAAATATTAATTTCTCAGAGAGGGTCTTTTTGTTTTATCTTTGATATTTATAAAAATATTTATTTAATTTTCTAATTGGGCCCTCAAAAGTAAGAATTGGATTTTCGCTTTATTTTACATATAAACTTTCAGTGAAACTCTAGATAATCTTTTATCTGAATTTTGGATACAGTAGTTTGTAAGATAAAGTGGAGAATAGGTCAAATATTAATTAACAAGCTATTAAATCTTTTAAACAAATAATTTTAAAAATACATTTTTTTATGATTTTCTTTTCATTTGATACATTACGATACGGGCGCACTTTAAAAAATAAAATTTTAATTTCCACTTAAATTTATAAATTACTTTTTTAATGAATCGAATTTTGTATATTTTTAAATAACTTTTAACAAATTATTTTAAAAATATTTAAAAAATGTACTTCTTCCACTTGATATGATTGAAAAAAAAAACATTTTTTTTATTTTTCATTTAATTCTGTATTTTGGCCCCAATCTTACTATCCGCGTTTTCTCCTTATTTTTGTTGTAAAGTTCAATATTTCTAATTTTTATCAAAATTTTAGGTAATGTAGTTTCTGAGATAAAGGTGTGATTAAGTCGATGTTTTATATTTTTGTTAATATCTTTCAAATAAATGATTTTAGAAATATGAAATTCAAGTGAGTTCCTATAACCCTAGTTATTTTCAAAATTTATATCGTTGATTTCGGAAATAAAGAGGGAAATTGGTATTTCTTATATTTTTGTTAATATCTTTGTTAATATCTTAAACAATTGGTTTTAAAAATATAGAAAAATATATTATGATGCCCATAATGAGACCCTTAATCTGATGCGTTAAAAAAAGATTAATTAATTAGTTTCTGTTTAATTCCATTATTTGACCCCCAAAAATAATATCAGGGGTTTCTCCTTATTATTGCTGTAAAGTTCAAGAGAGGCCATATACTCCTAATTTTTTAAAAAATTTTAGGTCTTATCGTTTCGGAAACAAAAGGGGGCGAATGGGTAACATTTTTTATATTTTTGTTAATATCATTTAAATAATTTATTTTAAAAATATGAAAAAAAATACTTGTATTCGCCATAATGAGCCCTTTAGTTTAATATATTACATGATACGTTAGAAACAATTTTAATTTTATATTTTCTAGTTAATTCTGTCATTTGCCCCCAAAATTAATTTAAGGGGTTTCTCCTGTAAAGTTTAGATAGTTTTTTCAATATTATACGTCTTACGGTGATAATGGGGAGGGGAATGGGTAACAATTTTTGTTAATATCTTTTAAATAATTTATTTAAAAAATAATAAATTTGTATTCGTCATAATGAGCCCTTTAATTTGATATGTTAATGAAACACTTTTAAATTTTATATGTTTCATTTAATTCTGTAATTTGCCCCCAAAAATTAATATTAGGGGTTTCTCCTTATCTTTCCTGTGCAGTTCAGGTGAGGCCCAATATCTCCAATTTTTTCAAAATTTGATTTTACGTCTTACATTTCCTGCGGTAAAAAAGGGGGGGTGAATTTTAGGTTCAATAATTTCGGAATTCAAAATTTCTTCATCTGCGATATGTACTCCTGGTTGGGTCACCAAACTATACACTCATATGAAATCTACACCTTTTCCGTCGGGTAGTTTCGGAGAAAAGTGCTGTGATGTGAAACACGGAGAAATCAAGAATGATATTATAAGGGTATCCGTATATTGTAGATACGGAACCCTAAAAATGTAGAAAGGTTATAAACATCATGTGCACAAGTTCTATCTAAGCACTTAATGATTTTTTAAGAGTTGCTATGAGAACATGGAGCGGCCTCTTAGACTATAAGTTTATTATACAGGAACTAAGTATCAGGCGCAGTAACACCCAAAAAATTGTTTCAAAATTATGGACTTTCAATACTATTACTTAGTTTGTCACCTGGCGGCATAGATTTTATTCACCTGATAATATTTTCGTTATTTGTTTATTTTATTAGATATGTCAAACTGATGTATATGGGAACCCCCATGACCCCCGCAATTAAGCCCGCCACTTCTAAGTATATATGTTTTGGCTAAATATGTTAAGATTAGTCATAAAATAAATAAAAATAATGATTGTTTAAATTTTATTTAGGATTTTTATTACAAACGTATTAGATTTAAAACATATGTATACAAGTTGATTATATTGCAACATTTAACCGAGAAACATCAACCTATTCTGTCTCATTTGCTACTCGGGTTTAATATGTCAAAATAAGAATAAAACGTGATTTTCAATAAAATATAATTACATGAACATTCATCTATTCATTTTCGTAAGTCTCTAAATTTATCACAGATTTTATGGGTTCATACAAATTACAATTTATCTATGTAAATAAAGCTAGGAAATTGGAATGATCACAGTAATCTAATTTAGGTAATGATATACTGGCAAATTGAAAATAATCCATACAGCTATCCGCTTTGTGTAATTAAAAGTCAAATATGCTTGTCTCTTATCCAATGAAATCACAGTATGTTTAAACTATATACATGTAGTTATTGCATTGATTGCGATAAAATTAAATCAATGGAGAATATCTTTGAGGATGTTGTTTGTCACCTTGAAGTCTGTTAGGTGAAGCTCGGTATATTTGTCCTGTCTTTTCGTTAAAATTTTGTAAATTCTTTGTCCAATTGTATCGACTCAACTTTGTTCTTTTTGTTCTGTGAACTGTGAAAAATTCCGTAGCTAAAGTATATGACAAAACCTGAAAAAAAATATTTCGGTATAAATGTTTCATAAAAGAGAAAGTTGAAAAATTTGCAGTTTGACATCATAATAATGTTCGAGGCATATTCCAAAACTAAGCTCCCTTCTGTCATAATAAAAATACTCATAAGAAAAGGTTGCTATTGATTCCTTTATATGTATCTAATTTTCTTTTCCACATAACCATCTTCCATATCTATGCACTTTCTATAACGCTGCTCCAGCTCCTTTAACCTATCTGCATTGAAATCTGTGCCTGAGGGCTGAATTAGTCGACTTGATAAAACTTGTTTTCAGTTCATCACTGTATTGAAGTCGTTGATCAACTATGTGTAGGGAACTTAGCATTATTCAAATACCACTTTTGCAAAAAAATTCCACAGGTTTGAATAGCGTTTCTTGAAGAAGGTAACACCAAAGAAGTTTTGTTAACACATTTTTACTTCTTGGTGAATTATACTAGGTGTTTAAATTAGCAAAAACCGTAACTTTGACAGTTTTTGTGACTTCTCAGCAACAGAATAAAAATTTAAACTATCAAAGGTAAGTGTGTTATATGGGCATTTTTAGAACCTACTATATGAGATGTTGATCGATAAGATTGGTTAATTGATAAATGAGTTATTGGCGAAAAATCTGAAAAAGGTGAGTTTTCAATCACTCATAACTCTTATACAAAAAAAAATTAGAACAATAAAACTTGGCAAAAAGTTTCATTTGTCAATCGAAAATAACTGTTCAAAACTTCAACTTCATGGCTTTCAAGGTTTTCTCACAAATGTAATTTTTTATCGAGACCTCTTTACTTTTGGTGATGTTTACAATGCTCCCATTCTGCATCAAATTACTTTTTTATAAATCTGAATGGAACATGGTAATTATCAAATCTTCTGGTACAACTCATCATATATTAATATTCTTTTGGAATTGTTCTGTTGTCTGTAAATTTAATTTGAAATTCTGCATTTTGGACTCGGCAACACATAAATATTAGTAGAGGGGGATCCTGATTTCCTCTCACGGTAGAATAAAAATAGCATGTCATCGAATTGACATGACGTTTAAAATGCTTTTTCCAAGCGAATTACATTATATACGAGAGTAAATAAAATATAAACGGTAATTTTGCTATTCTGCTTAGAATGCAGTTTCAAGCTAGATTATGTTGTTTGGGTTATGGGCACTGGGGAACCAACCGGGTATGCGCGTATGCTTGGCTTCGTCGTCAATACCTATTGTATGATGTGTGGTCAGCATGACTAAGCCAGAGGTACATTCGTCTGTTGTGCAACAGATTATCATTAACCAGTAAAAACGTTAAAGCCTCTGAAATTCTAACTCATTTGAAGGCACAGTTTGGGGATAGTATACTGTCTCAAAATCGTGTGTATATGTGGGTGACAAAATTTAAGAGTATACGAGAATGATAACCATGATCGACGCACAACAAGCCTTGCAGCTGACAATGCCAATAGTGTTCGATAGTTTATTGAACGTGAGCGCCGATTAACCTTGGAAGAATTTCCTCAGAATTGGGTATCAGCTATGGAAGTGTTCAATGAAATATCATTAATCAACTTAGTTTCAGAAAAATTAGTTGTCCATGGGTTCCGAGGTTGTTGACTGTAAACCAAAGATCGTTGAAAGACTTGTAAATAAATTTCAACGAGAAGGGAAGGCCTTTTTGAAGCGCAACATCTAAAGTGACGAAACAAGAATAAAATTCAAAACTCGTCTCTCATGTGGAAAAGTTCCTTGCCACAATTTTTTTTGACTCTAAGGAAATTTACTGATCGATATTTTACATGACCAACGTACAGTGAATGTGGATTACTACTGCCAGTTGTTACGGTTGGCAAAAGCCGCGTATTTGAAACAAAAAGCAAGGAATAGACTGCAATAAATGGGCTGAGAAGCCCTCGACCACCCTCCTTATAGCCCTGACTTGCCTCTAAAAGAATCACCGGGAGAAAAACGATTTGGAATAAATGAAGAAGTCGAGGAACTCATGCGCAGTTGGCTTGCAACTCGCCCTCAAACTTTCTATGAATAGAGAATACTGAAACACCCAACTCTCGGTAGAAAAAGTGTGTAGATCAGATAGAAAATCAAAGTTAACAATATAATTAATCATCATCAAATCATTAATATTAATGTATAGTTATGAACTTTGAAGTTAGTTAACTTATGAATAAATTTAAAGAGTTTATAATGAAAATTATTCCTTAAACCACCATCTATAGAAATGGTCTGACGTCATTTTTTTGTAACACTATTAGAAAAAAAGTCATATCGACAAATAGAATTTTTTTTCTCAAATTTTTATTGATATTCGCTTATAACTCTTTTATTTATGGTTGACCGACTAAAAGTTACTTAACAAAACTTATAGTCAACTTCATTTGTAACAAAAATGTCAAATATTTTTTTTGTGAGGCTTATAGTTTACCAGATAAACCACAAAAACATTTGGACGACTTTTTCCAAGATGGCGGTCGTGGGGTTGCAACCCCACAAAATAGAATTTAACTTAACACGAACCCCCCCCCAGGGATATCTAAAAAATTAAATTGAGTCCTCTAACAAATGCACGCTAAGCCCAAAAATATGTAACATTTCAATAGACTAATTATGATATGCCACCGTTTCTCGTCCCTGGGCTATAAGCAGCCGGTTTGACAGTTGGCATGGCAATTGTATTAGGGAAAGAATCAAAGCAATTTGAAATGAGTGTCAATTCGATTGCAGTAGTAAAATGAGGGGAAGGTGCTTCTCCCACCAGTATTTTATTTAATTCCGAATACCAAAATGCAGGCTTTGAAACTGATTTTACATACAATAAAACAAAACCAAAAGAAATTTAATTTATGAGGGATTGTACTGAAAGATCTAATGATTAATATGTTCCTTTCAGATGGTTAAAATATAAATTTAGTTCAAAATTGGAGCATTGTAAACTTCACATAAAATTAAAAGCCCTGGAAAAAAAATCAGATTTGCAAGAAAACCTTCTGAGCTGTAAACTTGAGATTCTTACCAGATCTCGTAGAACTGAAAGATTCTACCGAGTTTCAAAATTTCAAAGTATCTCATACCATAACTATGAACGATTGAAAATTGCGTATTTTTTACAGTTTTTTCCAAATAACTGAATAACTAATTATCCAATCGGCTATATGAACCTATCATTTAGTCGCTATTGAAATTAGGTATAAACTTACTTCCGAAACTAGAACTTTTCATTCAGGTGCTGAAAAATTACAAAAACTGCTAAAATTACCATTTTTGTAACTTTAAACACTCAGTATAATTAATTAGGGAATAAAAATTTGTTAACAACAGTTTTTATAAGTTACGCTATATACATTCTTCAAGAAAAGACAATCAAACACCCGTGGAATTTTTTTGCAATTGAAAATACTAACTTCCCTAGAGTACTAAGCACTACTAAATTATCGAAAATAGTGAATATTCTCCTTTTAGTGAAGGAAGGTTATGATAGACAATGTGGGAAGCGAAATAATCACCCCGCACACAGTTTGTGACAATCCTGTAGATTGAGGTTTGAACTACACGTGCCGTCATTTCGAAATTCTCAACATTTTCGAACTTGTTTCAGTTTTCAATGATTGTACATTTTTTATACATCCCATAACTTATTTATTAACAAATATTTCTTGTCCACGTGAAAACATTCTTGGGGCTCTTTTTTTAAAAGAACTCGATTTATGTCCCAACTTTCTTAAAGAAACTTTGACACTATATTGCCCCAAAGATGACAACAGTCTACAGGAAGGCTACGCATACAGGATTATACCTTCACTACAATTCCACCCACCAGCAATGAAAACTGGTATCATCAAAACACTAATCCATAGAGCCAGAAATATCTGCAGCACACCAGAAGCCCTCAAAGAAAAACAAGTGAAACTTGGAGAAGACCTTTTGGCGAACGGATATCCGGAAACGATCATTACCAAGGCGTTTGAAGAGCTGGACAAACCAGCTAGACAGGAAGAGGACACCATGATAGCAACTCTACTATTACCGTATTCTAAAGGCTTGTCGGAGAAAAAAAAAAGAAAACAACACCTTGAGAACAAGAACTAGGTCCGACGCACCAGCAATACCAAATAACTGTATGTACAGCATACCGTGTGAATGTGGCAATCTTTACATTGGAGAGACAAAGCGACCGCTGGACACCAGGGTTAAGGAACACCGCACAGTTACTCAAAGGGCGGAGGTAACGAAGTCTGGGCTAGCTAATCACTCATGGACCGAACTCCATCATATCAACTGGGACCACGCCAGAGCAATTCATAAGGAAGAGCACTGGTACAAAAGAAAATTCATAGAGACAGCATATATAATCTCGAACGTCCAAATTACAAATATTTGGGGAGCCCGTCTTCGGTCATTACAGCTATGCATCACCGACAACCAACCAACAGGTATGAGCACGCTTATTGGACCGGATAAGACCATGACCGGCGACGCATGACCGGTTAAGCGTATAATATAAATACCACAGATAATCGGAATTTCTCACGTTGTGAGATCAACGACTTCAAGACGATGGAAGTCAAGGAAACTTCGAGGAATGATGTTGGTGGTCTTGGCAGGCTCCTTGATACAGCGAACAACATAAATTAAATAAATTAAATAGCAACAACATATGACTTTCAGTTCACGCTAATTCTTTTTTTTTCATACGGAAATATAATTACGAGAATGGTTGTAGCATGGTTTTTTTGAAAGGAAATTATGCAGCTTTGTGTTATATAAATTGAAGGAAATTTATGATTTTTTATAATACCCTAAGCATAGATCACCCAGATATATTTTTCTTTCCAGTGATTTAACAACGACCAAGGTAGATTACTGCTAAAGCTGCAATGAACATTGCTTCTCGAAAAAGACAGTAATTTTTGTTTTTGTGCAAAATAATGATCAAAAAAATATCAGCGAAGTCTCTTTTGCGCATGATGACATTGTACTGGAGCCATAATCGAAATAAATGCATAATTTCTTGATTAACTTACCTATAGCTAGCCATACTATAAATCGAATCCATGTGTGTAAATCCAACTCCAACATCAAGTACAAATTGAACAGTACACTAAGACACGGTATGTATGGCACTAGAGGTACCTACAAAATTTTGAAAATGTTGAATATTTTTATAACTTAAATTCCGGTTCCTACACTTACTTTGAAAGATAGTGTCACCTCATCATTTGTAGGTTGTCTAATTATAACGATCAACAGTACTAAAATTGCAATTAAGGTAATTAAAAAAGCTACGGTAATGAAAACCTCTTGAAACAGTGAATTGTGTCCATTCACAATTGTCGCACAGAAAAATCCGCCAAAAATACCTATAAAATAAAGTAAGTAAAAGCGAGGTTCAAAATTGTGATTTCTTTTTTTATGTATTTTTCTGAAAAGTCAAGTTCAAAGTTTATGTAGCTGTAAAAAGCAGATCTTACAAAATAGCAGTATGCTCCAGTTAACAATCTTCGACGTCCTTTCTGATGCGTACTTGTTATTATGTAAGTTTAAGAATTCCTTAAAATTATTGTACAGTATATTTTCATTTTCAGCTTTGATGCTAAGGCCGGGATATATCGAACTTGGGTCTGGCTCATATCTGAAAAATATGAGTAGTTATATTTCAATTTTGATTTAATGTTAACAAAACTTACCTAAGAATAAGGACCGAAACTCCTACTATGCTGTAAGCTAACAAAGTTCCAATTGACATCATATCTATTAACTGCTCCAGATCAAATATCGTCGCCATAATTGCTGAAAGTAATTATTTTAACATACTATCAAACAAATCAAAGTATGTAAGCAATTTTTCTGTGGTCTAGTGGAATTACTTCCTAACGTTTCATCTGCGACTGCGGCAGACATCTTCAGCGGCGAGAACAGAGTTGAATGATCGAGACGAACACGACTCTCGAGTGGTGGAGAATTAGTATTTATAGGTGGCTGGGAGACTATGCCTCTAGCCGATTGCTTTGGTATCGCGCGTCGGAATGTAGGATACCAAATTCTGTTCAGTGTAAGATATATATATATATATATATATATATGTTTATTTATTTCAATAGCCCCTCGCTGGAGACGAGAATAGTAGTGGGAAGAAGTGGAAAGTACATCGTTGTGTTGGTGCTACGTTGTGTAGTACCGATATATTCAGCTCCACATGAATATGGTAAGTCTGCCGCCACTGCAGATGAAATATTCGGACGTAATTCCAATAAATCACGGCAAAATAGCCTGGAAAATCACAGCTATCCCATCAAACAAATATTAAAAAATAAAAAATAAACGCAACGAACATATCTACCTGATAATAAGCCGGATAAAATAGTAGCTATAAGGGGTGTTTTAGTCCATGAGTTTACTTTAGATAATGTTCTGTAGATCACACCATCAGTTGACATTGCATATAATACTCTTGGTAACGGAAACATGGCACCCAACAAACTAGTACATAAGGCAAAGATAGCTCCCACTGTTACCACCCATTTAATTTCATGCCATCCAAGTTGATCGAAGACATAGGGAAAAGGTGCATCAGCATCCTGCAAAATGTTTATAAATTGACCACCTTCATCAAGGGTCCTTTCAGTACATTAATTTTTACATGATTTGTAATATCGTGTACGTTGTACACACTAACAAAAATTTAAAAATAAAAGAATTATGATTTCAAATTTAAACATTTGCCATAATGTAAGTATTATTATAAATTTCATTTAATGCCGCCTTCCATAAGATTCTTGAATATACTCCGACAAATCAGTAAAAATCATGAAATTCTGGTATTTTCTGCACTGGCTATTTAAAGGACGGTTCTTCAAGTTGAGTAGCTCAGGTAAGTTTAAAAATTTCCGGTGTGTTGAATTGGATCGGCAGCGAAAGAAGCCAACAGCTGTATATAACGCATTGTGTTTGTAAACAGTGAATTTATTTTGATAAAAATAAAGACGAAGTGAAAATGAATATTTGTAAATTTTTGAACCCACTGAATCTAATGCAGTATACAGAGTATAGTGAAACATTCGGTCGTGAAGTTTCTGTATAAATGATGTACATATAAACACAGGGAAAACTAAGAACTTTCTTTATTGAAGTCAGCTTATTACATTCTCTATTAAATATAAAACAACTTTTTAATGTGTTAATTAAGACACATAGGTTATTTGATCATAGTTATGAATTGCGATTTATCTACTTACACTTATCTGATAATTGTTATGGGGCCAATTTAGAGGTTAGCATTAGCCATCTTAGAATGATTGAACTGTTTCGGAAAAATTCATATGATCGAAATAGACTGCATAAAACAGTATTTAATAGAAAAGAGGCTTCAATTTAAATTTAAACACGAATTGATTACCAACAGTTAGAATTATCAGGGAATTTTTTATATAATAAATTAGTTAATTTTAATAAAACGTTTATACGATATACATAAATGCTTATGCATATTGTTAATGTTGTCTGTGTAAATAATATCATGTTAGTTTTAGTTATTTTGTGGTTTGCTTTTTCAAATTTAAATTCATAGAAATATCACTTGTAGATAATTATTTTCTGATATTATCTATAGGCATTTGCGTATTTATGAAGAACACGACAATTCATTTGTGCATTCAGGGAATTGTAGCGATGCAGCGCTTTGTTAAAGCGGTGTACTAAAGAGTGTCTGCTTTATCCATAGCTCTGCAGCGCTTTTATAAAGCAGTAAAGCATATAAATTATCCGCTTTACCGCTTTATAACAAAATCAGCTGTCATATTCTGTGTTGATATTATGCAAAATTGTTGCCAACAAGTAAACATAACTAGTGAAAATAACTAGAAACAAAAGTTTTCATTCAGCGTAAGTAAAGCGCTGTGGCGCTTCAGCCTTTTAATGCTACAATTTCCTGAGTGCACCCATTGATAATGATGATTCATTAGTTTGCTCCACTTTTCTGTAAAACGGTATAGACATTAAGAGATATTATTAAACTATCCAAATCGGCTTTTGAGAAATCATTGAACGAATTACAGAAACAGTTTTTTTGGAGTAGGTTAAAAATGATGCATAGACTTGCATCGTAGAACTTAATTGTAAGACTACATAGTTCATAATCAGAACAAAATACAATTTAAAGTTATCGACAAATCGAACGTTTTAAAAACGATGCTAGAGTTAGGTTGCCACAACGTTCACCTTTCAGAGATTCTCTATGCAAGGGAGGAAGGAGCAGACAGACAACGATTTGAACAAATTTCCAGTTAAAGGATCATACTAAAATCATGATGGGCTTAGTGGGAGGTAGACAATGGGGACTACAGAGGTCTCCTGTACCTGAATGAACACGAATTATGTTAGTAAATTCCACACTGTAGATATAAATTATTGTTTATCTTGCACATCCTGTTATTATTAATCTGCATCTTGATGATTGTACAAAACTGATTATATTATTTTAATTGTTTTAATTGTCATTGTAAAAGTTGTCTTCTTACTGTCAACACGTTCTCAAATACAAAATTGGTAGATTTTGAGTTGTTAATTTTTATTTTTTTAAAAACTAACTTCCCAAACAAACAACCATTACTGGCGCAGTCAGCAACAAAGTTCAGCAGTTTTTGGAAAAGAGACGAAAAACTGAGGTTTTTGAGCCAAATTGAACATAGCCTACACCCAAAAGAAAACTCGAGGTAAGTGAAACTCTTTTCCAATCAAACCGATAACAGTTATCATTGGTAGTATCAAGAGTGTTATATTACACATAGACTAAGTTTTTCGAATTTTTGAAATCTTTAATTTTATAATATTCCATAATTCACTAATTGAAAGCGAATTATTATTGCAATTACAATTTATATTTACAACTGCATTTTCACTTGAAGAGAAAAGATAAAGATAAGAGATAAGTTATATTTAGATGAGAATATAATAGCTCTTTGTATTCTATACCTTGACTTTGTTTTAAATCGCTATAGCAGATTACTAACTGATATTTTTCATTTGGACGAAACTGCAATCTTGTGTTTTAATTCACGAATGATAAGATTTACTTTCAATACAAACAAAAGCGAAAGTTAACAAATATTATATAGACTTGAACTTGACATTATTTATTTATTTCATGATATGTTATTGAATTGATTTATTTTTGAAAATCAATCAGTTCACAATTAAATTTTATTATTCAAGACAATTTCTTATATATTATTATTGTTTTATGTGTTAACAAATGTTTATTTTTAATTCCTGTTATATAAAATTATATGAACGAATTTAGAAATCCCAAAAGCAATTTTGAAACTGATTCCAGTGAACCGAATTAAATCTTTCTTATTTTAAAAATAAATTAGCCATCATCATGAGTCAACCAACGCAATTACCATCCGCGAACACTTCCCAAAGTTCACAGGTAGCAATTGATGTAAATTTAATTAAATATTTTGCTGAATTCATTCCTGAATTTGACGGTAACACTTTGGAATTAAGACAATATATTGCCCAGGTAGAAAGTATGTTTGCAGAATTTCCCCAACCTACTCACACATTTGTTTTTGCTCATGCGCGACAAAAATTAAAAGGTGCCGCAAAAATAACTTGTGCAGGAAGAATTGAACTTAATACATGGGACGCTTTAAAAAAATCGTTTAATTTCCCTTTATTCATGTAATGATACGTTAGAAACCCTCGAAATGAAAATGAATCAAGCTTTTCCTAATCCCAATGAATCTCTTCTAGCCTTTGGTTCTCGTTTGCAACATATGAGATCCCAAATAACTGATAAGATACACCTAACTGAAACAGACCCTAATAGACAAATATTAAAAATTGAATTTTGTGAAAGCAATGCAAAAAAACGCTTCATAACTTTCATCCCAGAAAGATACCAAACTGACTTAAAATTATCTAACCCTGTTGCCCTTGAACAAGCCATCGATTTATTTTCTGGGCTTGAACAGGAATATGAAAACCGTATCGCTCAAAGAAATCTAGGAAATCCACAACAGAGACAGACAAACTCTAAACCCCAATTTCAAAACAACAGAACTTCTCAACAAAATCATAATTTTTATTCCCAAAACTCTAATCCTAAATATTATCACCAAAACTTTTCTAGAAATTTTAGAGGAAAATCTTTTCCAAATCAACACAATCAACCTCAACAAAGATCTTTCATCCCTCAATTTACAAAAAGGCCCAACTTTAATAATCAACAAGGATCAAACCCAAACAGAAATGTTTTTACCCCAAACAGACATTTTAAACCTCAACCTCCTACCCCTATGTCTGGTGTTGAAAACTATGCTCAGAGAAATACTAATAATTTCCCAGGACCCTCGAAACAAAACTTATCTACCCCTATGTCTGGTGTAGAAAATTTTAATGTTGAAAATATCAATCCTGAACAATATTTTGAAAAAAACAGATATTCCCATCAACAAAACACAGATTATTTAGAAGAATCCCCAAATTTTAACCAGGATTTTCCAATCGATCACAATTCAAACAATCTAACTTAACATATGAATTAAACCAAATAACCGCAAACTCATTACCTTACATAAAAATCCAAATTAAAAATAAAATCTATAAACTACTAATTGACACCGGATGCTCATTTTCAATTATAAGACTGCAGAAATAAACTACTCAACAATAGAAAAGGAATTACTTGCTATTGTTTGGGCATGCCGCTATTTTAGACCATATTTATATAATCAGAAGTTTACAGCCTTTTATGACCACAAACCCTTAGAATGGTTATTTTCCCTTAAAACTCCAAACTCAAAACTTCACAGATGGAGACTAGAATTGGAAGAATTCGATTTTAAGATAAAATACAAGAAAGGAAAAGAAAATCAAGCCGCAGACGCTCTTTCAAGAATAAAATTAGAAAACAAGCCTAATATGAATGCCATTGGAGATGAAAATCAATCGATGATAGCGAATGATGGGGATGAAGATACCTATCGACAAATTTTAGATTTAGCAGAAGAAATCGCTGAACAAGAGAATCAACAAATGAACAAAGAAACATTAAACAAAAATGACGAAAATCAACCCCTAGATTTATACACGTCATCCCCTCCTACTCCAAATATTCCACAGATTTTAAATAATCAAGACGATGAACTTGCAATCCAACATACTTCTCGCGAAAACCCTATTTTAGAAATACGACCAACGGAAAGACCCACTAACTCTTACAAACGACAAATAATAATTTCTCATAATCCAAACGCCTTGATGTCTAGCATATCAGCCAAAAGAATTTTTGAAAATTTTAGATACACTTTAACTTTAGCCAGATCCGCAGACGAACAAGAAATAACGAATATGTTTAAACAAACTATTGCCCCTGATAAATTATATTGCCTTTACTTTTTTAATGAACACGATAAAGCCAAAATCATAACTACCTTACAGAAAAACTTTACTTCCCTTAATCTTGTCACATCTTCAAAACTACTTCAAGACATAACAGATAAAGAAGAACAACAAACTTTAATAAAATACCACCATGAAGGAAAAGTTTCCCATAAAGGAATTCATGAAGTTAAAAATTCTCTTAAAAAATACTATTGGCCCTCTATGGAAAACGACATAAAACTTTACATAAATACTTGCCAAACTTGCCAAACTTGTAAATACGAAAGACACCCTCAAAATATAAAACTTCAATTAACACCTACTCCTAAACGACCTTTAGAAATAATTCACATTGACACATTTTTCTGCGAAAATAAAACATTCTTAACAATAATGGATCCCTTTTCGAAATTTGGACAAGCACTACCCTTAAAAGATAAAAACTCAATTCAGATATACGATAATCTTCTAACTTTTATTTCATTTTATGGAATTCCCAGAATGATTATTTGTGATAATGGAACCGAATTTAAAAATCATTTAGTTGTTGATTTTTGTAACCTTCACAAAATAACCTTACACTTTACTACCCCTGGAAACTCAAATTCTAATTCCCCGGTAGAACGATTCCATTCAACCCTACTCGATGAACTTAGATGCTTAAGAAAAGATAACCCAACGAAAGACACTGAAACTTTAATAAAATTTGCAATCATTAGTTATAACAATTCTATACACAGCGTTACTCAACAAACTCCTTTTAATATTATACTTGGACATACCGACATAAATCCTTTTGATCTTTCTGAAAAAGCTATTACTTCAGAATATGCCCAAAATCACAAATCTCTAGCAGATAAAATATACGACAGAGTTAGAAACTCGATCGAACTTAACAAAAACAAAACAATTTCTAAATTAAATGAAAAGAAATCCGACCCTGAAACGGTAGAAACTGACCAAAACGTTTATATAAAAACTAACCAAGGTAGAACTAAAACTAGACCAAAATTCATTAAAACTCAGGTAGTCAAAGATAAAAACATTATTGCCAAAACAAAACTAGGACTCGTACATAAAAGTAGAGTAAAGAAAAAACGATTTATTCCAGTAACACCTACAGGAACACCCAGTCGAGACAAAGATGAAGAACAACCAACTACTAGTAATACTTAACTGTATTTTGACAATCCCTTTAATAAATACCCAAATAACTATAATCCCTATTAACAATTATATATATATATATATATATATATATATATATATATATATATATATACTCAAGAATTAGGTTCAGCTTGAATACCCTCAACATATCATAAGTTTATTCACTATATTAACCTCACTGACTTAAACGTAGAATTAGGAAATAATGAAAATATATTAATATCCTTAAAGAATATTATAGAAAATAAGAAATTAAAAAATAATTCTATTAACTTAAATATATCACTTAACCATATGGGATTTAATCAATTAGTAACCCATAATCTTAATCAAATATTAGAGATAAAAAATAGAATAGCCGCTTTTACTTCAAATCGCGTACGAAGAGGATTAATTAACCCCATTGGAAATATTCAAAAAATATTATTTGGAATAATGGACAACGAAGACCGTGAATCAATCAATAAAGCCCTATCGACCCTAGAAGAAAATCAGTATAAGATAGCAAAAAGAATTGAAGTCCAAACATCAATTACAACTAAACTTCTCGAACATTATAACAAAACAGTTTCAACATTAGCTTTAAATCAAAATATTTTAATGAAACAATTAGAAAATGCCTTGAATAAACTCAAAATTACAACTAGAGATCATAAAATTATAACAAAAATCCAAAATCCATTTTCACAGCTTTATATGAATTTAGATAGAATAAAAGAATTTATAATGACTATTGAAAACGCAGTAAGTTTTGCTCATCTCAAAGAATTACACCCAGGAATTTTACCGAAATCAGATTTACTTTTAATATTAAAAGAATTAAATACAATTTTCTCCCAAAACCAAATACTTCACCTTAAAGACCTACGGAATTATTATAAAATGTTTTCAGTAAATATTCACACTGAAGAAAATTTGATCTATTTTATAATGTATGTACCATTATTTGATGCTACACAATATAATTATTTCCATTCGTTCCCTATTCCATGGAAAAACCGAACCCTTATAATTCCACATCCATATATCCTCATGAGTCTTACTTCTTATCTAATACCAGCCGAAAATTGCCCAAAAATTGAAGACACATATATATGCCGAGGACAGCCACAGCCTATAGATGATAGTTGCGAAATTTCAATAATTTCCAAAAGTGACTCATCTCAATGCATCGTACAAACTACCAGGCTTTCAGCAAATATAATCGAACAAGTTGCCCAAAACGAAATTATTGCCGTTCCAGCAAATCCAATTAAAACCCCTTTTAACTGCAAAAATGGAAATGGAATTCAGTTAATCACAGAACCGAGTATAATCAATATTCCTGAAGGATGCCAAATAACCATAAATGGTCAAATGTTCGCCCATAGCGAAGAATTTCCGAAAACAACCAAATTTTCACTCCCAAAAATACAAATACCGGAAGATTATGAAAGTTCAACCCTCAATCACATACAGCTTCGCCAAATCAAGCTAGACGAAATTTCAGAGCTACACAAATTGTCTCATGAAATTCAACCCTTGGAAATCAACCCCTTGGAGAAAACTAGCCACCCAATTAGTATTACAATAATACTAATAATCATTGCAATACTTGTAATCATTGCATTCAAATTATACAAGAAGTTCAAGCCATGGTCAAGAAAACCCAAGCCAAAACGCCAGGAGTTGTCAGAACTTCATGCCACCCCTGAAGTTCCATTTCGCCAGGGAGGAATTATGTTAGTAAATTCCACACTGTAGATATAAATTATTGTTTATCTTGCACATCCTGTTATTATTAATCTGCATCTTGATGATTGTACAAAACTGATTATATTATTTTAATTGTTTTAATTGTCATTGTAAAAGTTGTCTTCTTACTGTCAACACGTTCTCAAATACAAAATTGGTAGATTTTGAGTTGTTAATTTTTATTTTTTTAAAAACTAACTTCCCAAACAAACAACCATTACTCACGTGTCAATGTCAAATAATGGGTCTACTGGATGAACTATTACAAGTATGTAGGAATGTGGTGGCGCAAATATGATGAAATAATTTCCACTGGCATAGACAGATAATTCCCTGACACCGAAAGGGATTACAGATATAATATGTTAATTTGTTCAGCAAATGCTTTGAAGTGTTTTGCTATTCCCAACCAAGAACCTATGGCTGTAGCAACATTGGAGCTCGATTCCCATCAAGGTTGAGATTTCTGTGACTTTTGATAATATGATATAGTGGAAAGGTTTAACCTAACTGTAGATAAACACTTACCCAACGGATAAATTATAGCTTTTATATATTTGACAAATTGAAATTAATAAACTTAATTCTTGCTTGCTACTAAAGATTGCCTAGCAGGCCCTATTGATTCACATAACAATAAAAAGGTGCTCATATATTACACATGAAACTAAAATTTATAAATTCGATAACGTAAGGACTCAATTTTAAATAATTTATAGAAGAATTCGGCAATTTCATCTACTTTTTGGTACTGTATACTTAGTGACGACATGTATCTACGAGGTTTTTCCTTTCAGTTGATGTGTGTCAATTATTTTCTGGAAAGTGCAAGTTTTAATTAATCTAAGTCGTTACTATTTAGAAATTAAACAACCTTACTTGAAACTAATAGTGGTCAAGAACATTCTTTACATACTTTGGTGACTTACCTGTAGATAATAGGGGTACGCCATTGTTAGAACTGTAGAAATACTAAAATATGCAGCAAAAATAATGGCCAGTGATATTACTATAGACAACGGAATGTCTCTTTGTGGGTTTTTTGCTTCTTCTCCAGTAGTGGCTATAGCGTCGAAGCCAACAAACCCATAGAAGCATCTCGCAGCACCTGCCATTATTCCAGAAAAACCGAACGGAGCAAACCCACCATTGCCAGCGGCACTTTTGTAACTGTCTTCAATCTTTTCTAGTGGTATTTTCCAGTTATTTACATCAGCTGTTATAGAAATTAAGATTTAATCAAATAGTGTACCTACTCCTAAAATGTTACATATATAAAAAGTTTTGAAGATGTCAGTGATGAAGACAACTTAGAACAAGCGTAACCCAATTGAAAACGATAAAAACAAACAATATTACCAGTCGTACATGAATTTAAAACGGAAACTGACTGAACGGAAAATATTGTGGAAAGTTGTACAATTCCTGTCCTGAATGTGACTTTGTGGGCTACTCTCGATATCAACTATGATTCTTGTTACGTTTCCTTACAGTTCACATACTTATCTCAATACTTGGCCACATGCGACATTTATGCCTATCGTATTTTGATGCTTAGTTGCATCATATTATTCAGTTAGTCAACATTGCGCTATAAAATTGTTTTAGAATTGTAGCAAAAAAGGAACTGGTCTGACGGTAATAAAGAAATTAAAATAAAACAAAAGGGAGACACTTATGAGAATTTACTATAAAATAATCAAGTGATAGTAGTAAAGTTAACGTAAGCCCAGATTGGAATTACAAAACGACAAATGTGTTCTTTCATTTCGGTCATAACTTCATTGAAGAAGTAGGATTGAAGCTCAAAACTTCAAGTGGAGAAACAAGGTTTTTGGGAGGTGGTCAATATTTTTAGAATAGAAAATAGTCGAGTGCGGTAGTTTTTTCTTCACTGAATCAAATTGATTGACCCAGTCATTCATAACAAATAAATTTTCATACAACTTTGACCCCGTTATATTTAGTAGAGCGTTAATTTTCCTTCAATTTAGACTAGTTAAACGCTTTTTTTTGTGGCCGTACCAAATGCATTGCTTAAAATGGGGAAAATCACCCAAAATCACTAAGATTTTCAAAAAATAATTGCTTATTGTCATGTCTTTGGATTGTAAATCTTGGTATTTATGGAGTCAAAAGCAGATGGAGTCAGTTATAATTGCAAGAGATTTAATTTAATGAAATGCAACATATTGCTCAAGTCGTAGGAAGAAAGCGAAAAAGTCTTCAAATTTCAAAGAAACGACCGACGTTAATTGAGTGAACGAATGTTTAGTTCCTTGTTTAACGTTAATATTATAACCGAAGCTCTGGGTTTCCTTTTTTTTCTAAATAAGTTGCGAAGATGTAATAGTTGTAGATGTGTTATAAGGCCTCCTATATTCCCATAAGATAAATATACAAGTGTTTTGTCGCTAAACTTGCCACAATTTAACATCTCTCAATAAGGAATTATTATTATTTTCACAGTTTTATACTCTCTAACCTGGGTTATTTCCTTTTTTGAGGCTTGAAATATTTCTTTACACATAAATTTTTAGCCTCATTACGCCCATTACTGAGCATAGAGCTCCCTTAATTTGCTCTAATTTTCTCATTATTGTACTCTTCTTATCCAACCCGCAACTCATTTACGACATAGTACCATCCCGTATTCGGTCTTTCTATAGATTTTCCTTCCATCCAAGGTTTTGATTGTATGATTTTTGTATTCTATCTATTACCTGTTGTAGTTACTGCCTGTCCGGCGAAATCCTACTTCAATTAGGCTACTCTTTGTATTATTTCTACAACCTTGGTTCTTTGTCTGATATACTAATTTGCTTTTCTGTCTCTCAAGGAACTGCCCATCACCGCTCTTTCCGCTGCTCTATGTATCGTTCTTAACTTCTTGGCTTTTCGTTTTGAGCACCGTAATTTGCTACCTATCAGAAGGGTTTTCTCCGTTTAATTTCAATTTCTTTGTATTCGTTTCCGACATGTTTTATTTGACCTAAGTATAGGTATGTAACCCTAATATTTTGTATCTGAGTTTTATTTATTTTCACCATTATATTTTCTGGGCAATTTCTAAAGTTGGCGGGTATTTTGCCTTCAACCAAGCAGATGTTTTAGTCTTGTTAATTTTGGAAATACTACTTCTTTTGAGGTTTACTCAATTTCTATGAGGATATTATCTTCTCCAGGAGCGTTTTCATGCTTCATAAATTCTAAGTTGACTGACGTTTTGATAGTTATGTTTGCGAAGACGCAATGGCTGCTGTTCGTCCTCTTCATCCGATGTGTCTGCTACTCGACTGGTTACCTCCATGTGGTCGTTATCTCAAGAAGTTTCTGTCTTTCCTTTCGGGGTTCTCGGTTGGATTAACAGTAACGGTGTGAGCAGAATCATCCTAGGTCATTTCAAAACGAACATAAACAGGATGAACCGCTAAGATGATAACTGCATGGGAACAACCTGCCAACACCAAAATCGAATGTTCAATTGAGATATAGCAGTGGGATATTACAGAAGATAGTTTCACATCTAGCCGTAGAAGTATCTATTCATGCTTTTCGTCCCCATATTTTCGACTCTTCTAGAGTTTTCTCTAACTCGTATGTTATTTGTTTAAAGTGATCTCTATTTCTTGTTTCCTGTCCGGTAGTAGTTTTAATACCCATAATTTGAGATTTTCCCTTTTTTCTTCTCCAGGCATTTCATATTTTTGTTGTTTTGTTTAACAGTTTTTCTACTTATTTATTTATTTAACAATTTATGACAGCAAACAGGGGCCTGTTTCATAATCAACTTGTAACTTGTAGAATTTCGTTTCGTAATTCAACAAAATTATTCCACAAATTTCAACTTGTAAAATCCAAAATATTAGTATTCCACGTGCAAACGAATAATAATATTTTGGAATTTCATGTTGCATTTTCTACCCCTTCTTTAAATCAGAGTTGTTGGTAGTGCTATTTTCAGTTATTTTCCTTAATGCTAACAATATATACACTATCGTTTACGTCTTGATTAAGGATTTCAGTAATGGTTTTGAACGATGTATGTGACTGCCCTTATGTTGTTCATACATGGATCCCCGTATTGTTCATGAACTTGTCCCGCCATTTGTTTGGCATGGTTTCTTCACTGTTTATGTAATTCTGCTCACTTTATCGCACCCAATTCAAAATGATTGTTTTTATGTTGAGGTTTCCTCCCGTATCTATTTTGTCTTTGACGGGCTAACATTTCAGCATATGTGATAGGATATGAGGAAAATAGAGTGGTTTGGTTTGAGATGAATTGGTACAAAAAATGAGGTTGTTGAAAAATGGAGTGCAACAAAGCGTGGGCAGTAAGTAAGGATTAAAGCTAGTCCTTGAACACTATCTACTCAATTAAAGGAATTTGTTATTACATTATATACTATGTATTAATGTAGTAAAATTAAAGAAAATTTGAAGGGTAATATTAATAAAAATAACTCCACTGAATAACACTTACCTCTAATGGAACCCGCCACTATAGCTATTATAATTGTTACAAGATTTAAAAAAGTAAATGCGTTGTTTAAAACTGATGATTCCTTAACTCCAAATGCCAGCAGCCCTAAAAATATATAAATCATACAATATAATTAAGATACTTTTCGCCTATTAAGACTGATATTTGTTGCATTAATACTGTATAAAAAGTTTAAATTGTAAAATTTTAAAATATATAATGATATAAGATATATGTAGACAAAGTTAATAAACAAACAATAATTTTTTAAAATAACTAGATCCATTTCAATCAACACGAAATTAACAATAGTGGAGAGTAGTTTTAAAATATGTTATTGTACAAATCTAAATAATAATTTAGTCAAGTGCATGATCATCCTACAGATTTTCTATGGTCTAGGCAAATCACATTATAGATTTTTGATTTTCTAGTTTAAGAGAGGCATGGAATGAGGATTTATTTTTTATTTTGTAAATATCTTTAAACTACGCGTTTTAAAATTATAAAAAATATGTATTATATTTTTTACAACGATCCTTATCATTTTAATCGCTACATGATGCTCTTGATTTTTATGAAACATTAATTGATTTTTTTAATTTGACCCCCAAAAAAAAGATTAAGATTTTCGCTTTATTTTGCCAATAAACTTTCAGTGAGGCCCTATTTACTTTTTTTTCTAAATTGTATGCTCAGTTGTTTCGGAGATAAAGAGCTTTAGCTCAAATTTTAAATTTTAAAATATTAAATCTTTTAAACAAATTATTAAAAAAAAACAAACAAAATTGATTTGTAATTTTTATGATGAGTCATTTCATTTGATATTTTGATATTTTTCATTTAAGTTTATAATGTACCCCTCAAAATTTAAATTAGAATTTTCGCATACTTTTCCTATAAACTTTGAGGAAGGCTCTATAATCTCATTTTTTCCAAAGTTGTAGACTCAGTAGCTTCAGTGACAAAGGGGGAAAGGGTTGATTCATATACAGAGTGTAAATAGTTAGAGTGCATATATTTTACTTGGAGATAGTATACACCAAAAATAACAAAAAAACCCTTATAACACTATGGTCTTTAGGTCTTAATAAGTTAGAAAATTCCAAATACATATTAAGTAAATCCGGCAACGTCGCGATAAAGTCAGATTCACTTTTAGCGCGAATAATAAAGATATGAGTCACCACAAAAACAGAAAACCATGTAATTTTTTGTATATTGAATAATATTGTTTCGAGTGTCGTTAGATTTATTTATAGCCGGAGAGCTAGTGATCCATTTTTCATGAAGTGTTTGATTCAAGCAAATATTTTACATAGTGGTGTAGTTAAGATAGATGAGTAGGTTGGCATATGTTGGCCTAACCTGCTTGGGGACAGGAGGTATTGCGCATACAAGAAAGATGTAAAAAAATGATTGCCAAAAAAAGTGTTTGAATCAGAGGCCAACAAGAATTATTCGACAGTTGAACTGGCTTAGAGTTAAATTACAAGTAAGGCAGACACTTTTGGGGGGGTTAATATCTAACCATTCTGTCTCAAAGTTGAATTTTTTTTTAATAAAAAAAAGTGATTGATTCAAGCTGAAATTTTAATATATGCTTTGTTGAATATATCACATTATATTCAGAAAAAGGCAGACACTTTGGCCGGGGTTTAATAGTTAGCAAACATTTAAATCAATATTACCAGGAGAGATATGATATGGTATTAATAGATACGAGTGAGAGGCAGCATCACAGGTGTAGTCGTGGTCGTACTCTGCGCTACCATTGGCTTTTGTTAGGGGCACATTTAAGAAAAAATCATTTAGATGACTCCATAAAAATAAATATATTGGCGTTCGATTCTGGGAGTTTTTGGTGTCGACTTAATTATTAATTCATAATGTAATCGTCTATCGATCTTCTTGTTTGGGAAAAATTGATTAAGATAAGAAAAGATGTTCTTGATACTACATAGGTTCATATAAAGAGCTTTCATTTCAGAACTATCTTTAAAAGAAAAAGGCAAAAAAAGAGCTTAATTTATATATATGGGGGGCACATTTTACACGTATCGGTCACCCTGCAATTTCAACCTCTAAGCGGGAGTGAATATCACTTCTACAAGTTTAAATACAAAGGGGTATCATGTGTCTTTCTTTTAAGGTATGTTTTTTTGACAATCTTTTGACGCATCATGTTTTAAAATTTGGTTATTTTTTATAGAGTAATGCTATTTTAAATTTTCAAATTAAAATAATTATTATTTACATTGTATTTCCATTATTAATATTTTATTAGCCTTAGAATTACCCTGTAGTTAAACTAGATGTTCCGCCATTGTTGGTAATGGTAAAGTCTCGAATTCCTCCCGCACTTTTTGATTAGTCTAAGGAATATCGCGAGTTTGAATTTTAGACATCACAGTTTTTAGATGTCGCCAAAAACAATACCCCAGTTAAATTTTCTTCCACGAGTAAAGGACCAATAATTTTATTTCCAAGAATTCAGGCACATACATTAAGTTTCTGAGGATGTTGGTTGTACTCTTTCCGAAAAACTTGTGGTTTGGTATTGTCCCAGTATCTACAATATGTTTATTGACAACTCCATCAAAAAAAACTGCTTCATTAGTAAAACAAATATTTTTAATAAAATGAGGGTCTGCATTTGCACTTTGAGTCATTAATTTGCAAAATTCCAACCTTCTGTCATATTCATACTCAGCAAGCTGTTGTAATAGCTGTATTTTATAGGGAAAAATGTATTTTAGGCGTAACGTTTTATGCACAGAGCCTAGGAAATTATTTGATAACTTGGTCAAGAATAAACCATTGTCGAAATTTGAAGGTCAGTATACAACGAGACCACTACTAATAATAACAATTCTTTACATTTACAGTCACAAATATCTTTCGCAAAAACATTTAAGGATTTTTTCTCAGTTGTTTGTCTTGTTATTTATACTGTGCTTTTTTCAATTACAATTTTCTCTCTCTGTAAAAAATAATTTGATTTAAAAAAATGATCTTTCAAAAGATTGGCCAAGAAGAAGTATGACATGATACCCCTTTGCATGTAAACTTTTATAAGTAATATTTACCCCTGCTTAAGTGTGACCGATACGTGTAAAATGTATTCCCTGTACATATAAATTAACGTTTTTTTTTGTCTTTTTTCTTTAGGTACCTACTGATTTTAAAATTATTGTATCTTTAACAATATTTAATTACTAAATATAGGCATCAAGTAATTTTGTAATCGCCGTGAAATTTACAATCCAAAAAATTAAATATATAGTGCATCCATTCTACTATAAAAACATTTTGATGACGTCATTATTACAAATGATTTACTCTGTATATTTCACTGTCATATAAATACACATTAAACTAAAATCAAAAAAATAACTGATTTTCCTGAAAATTGTTTAGTTTAAAATTAAATTATACTAAAACTTTATGTATATAGTATGTAATAAATTTATACAACCTTGTATTTTACCTTTAAACTTGTAAAATTTAGCACTGGCGATGATAGCTTTTTGTAGAAGATATATTTAACGGTATAAACACAGGATTATATTTTAAATTATTGTCTTGACGGATTTTTAACGCAATATGACATTTTCTTAAAGTGGCTTTGGAAAATATAATAACTGTCATCATTTTTCTTTTCACATATCACACAAGAAACACATTCCATTTTGAATGGTTAATATTTTTACATTATATTAAGCAAAAATGTGTTCACAATAGCAAAACATATAAATATTAACCTGTACGCACTGCAATATTTTGTGATTACATGTTCGGTATAGCAGGTACCCGTAGCGCATCTCTCTCTATTCACGGTAACTTTATTTTTTGATGGCCAGATATTAAACCCCGTCAAAAGTGTCTGCCTTTTTGTGAATATTATGTAATATTATCAACAAAGCATATATTAAAATTGAATCAGTCACTTTTTTTATTAAAAAAAATTCAACTTTGAGACAGAATGGTTCGATATTAACCCCCCCAAAAGTGTCTACCTTACTTGTAATTTAACTCTAAGCCAGTTCAACTGTCGAATAATTCTTGTTGGCCTCTGATTCAAACACTTTTTTTGGCAATCATTTTTTTACATCTTTCTTGTATGCGCAATACCTCCTGTCCCCAAGCAGGTTAGGCCAACATATGCCAACCTACTCATCTATCCTAACTACATCACTATGTAAAATATTTGCTTGAATCAAACATTTCATGAAAAGTGGGTCACTAGCTCTTAATCTATTAGATGGATCAAAGTTTATGAAATATTATTTTCAAAAATGTACCATTTTAACAACTGTGTATTGAAATTAATATTTAAATTTGACGATTTATTTTATGCATCAAATTGAAGAAGGGAGGATACAAAGTTGTTTACATATGATATAGAAATATTAAACAAACCATTTCTTATATGTACTTCTTTTATCTCTTAAATTATTCGAAAAATATTTATTACTCATAAATTAATATTATTTATGTTAGACATATATATATATACCCATGTACTTATATTATATGTAATCATGATAGACCTCGCAGGAGAGCAAACGAATTCTTCATATTAAATATTGAAAATTCAACATTCTTGCTATTACATCTGCTTTCCCCACAAATTAATATCATGTCAGGTCTTTCCCTAATTCTGTAATCTACCATTATTTGGCACAAACTAATACCCTCGTACTCGAACTGACAATCCACAACCAATTTTATTTGTTTTTCCAATATATTTTTTAAAGTGAGAATCAAATCACGATATCTGCATTGAATACCAGGCAAATCACTTAGATATAAATTTTCGCTCAAAAACCGATACAGTAAAAAACAGCGGTCAGCTGTAGTTAAAGTGAATATGTACTAGGCTAGGCGTGTTTATATGCCACGTTGCCACATCTGTTCGGGGAAACGTACGGCAAATTATAACAGAATATTTAGAGTTTAAATAATAATTTTCTTTGTTAATAAAGGTATATAAGCCATTGAGTATTTACGTATTTAGCTTTACAAGCATTTTGAAGTCGGAAGGCTACCTAACTTTTTTACTTTTTTTTGCATAACTATAGGATATTTCTGAAAATGTTATAAAGCTTTTTGATTTGTTTTGAGCCGAAGTATTGACCTCAAAATCTTTGCACTAAAACCGTTTACACCCTGTATATCTGTATTCATCCTTACGAGCATTTCACTTGAAATATTAAACAATCAAAATTGAAAAGATTTAGTTTTTATATTTTTCATTAAATTTCATACATATGACGATCCAGTTCCCGAGTCCGAGAGGGATAGCAAATATATTCTAGTCGCAATGGATTACTTTAGCAAACGGCCTGATGCGTATGCAATACCCAATCAAAAGGCAACCACGGTGGCAACGGTGTGGGCCTGACGCTCAGCCGTTCACAACAGCACAGGACCAAAAAGAGTACTAGCTGAGACTACCATGTGATTTGGCCTTCGACAAATTATACACGTTAGCAGGTCAGAATCAGACGAAGAAGCTGGAGACTTTGGGGGTATAAAGAGGCTGACGTGCAGGAAAGAAGGGATAGATAGCGTCATAGCGAACATGATCGACTTCATCGACCGCTGAAGTAAATATTTATGTAATGGAAGGTATTGTGAACTTATTTCGGTGTTAATAAAGACAATTACATTTGGTGTAAAAATTTGTTTCAAACCCACACAGAGTTTATAATAATAGTATGTATATTGTCTTGCATACAAAAGAATGACACCTCGAAGAGGGAACAGTTTTTTGTGTTCAACATATACCAAGCTGGATGTAAGCAATCACCATAAAAATGATATTAAATAATTTGATTTGTATTTTCAAATAGATTATTTGATACCACAATATAAGAAAGTACATGTGTACAAAGCCTCTTTAAAACATGATTATAAATACTTTCATGGAGCTAATAAGTAGAACAATTAAATATATTTTAATATTCTTGTGTAAAATCTAATCAGTAAATCGGAAGTTATCTGTTCACTTTTGAAATAAACAAACGATCGAACCTGCCTTGATTACGAACAAAGAATTTCGGTTGAAATTCCGATAAGATATCGGATAAAGGTAATATTTAAAGCATTTAAAAATGCTGTTTTAAAAAAATATATTTGTATTAAAAAATTAAAAAGTTCACAACTATTGCTATTTGTCAAGAGATAATAGCTTATTTACATAATTCTGAAACTACTTCTGATTATCAACCACTGTGATAAGTTGAAAATGCTCTTGATTACAAAAAAACATCAATATATGTTCATCCCTTGAAAATGCAGCCAAAAGAAATTATTGAATACTCTCTTCGAGGTGTCATTCTTTACATCTCGCGTCTTCAAATTTAACTAAATGTATCAAATGCATAAAGAAGTGTTCGAGAGGACATTCAATTGTAGGAAGCGCAACTGATGAAGTTTCACTAACCAGAAAAAATATCTATCATATATATTGTCTTGCGTACAAAAGAATGACACCTCGAAGAGAGTATTCAATATCTGACAGGTGAAGTTGACCTGAAAATTTCATCGTGACATTCTAACCTGGGAATTACGGGTAACAACAATTACATGGAACGGTTCCAGATTCGGAACCTCTATGTGCTAGTTTCCCCGAAAATCCTAGATGTCGGCCTTTACATCTCGCGTCTTCAAAAGAAATTATTGTCTTCAGTATTACGTTTCTAAAAAAATTCTCTGGTGTTAGTGCGAATAGAAACAAAACTTTCTAGGATTTAAATTACAACTTAAATTAGTTGAAGAATGCCAAGCTACATCTTTATACATGTTGTTAATCTCCCTAGGAATTGATTCCTATTGTAAAAACTTAACCATGAGATTGGGTGTGAAAGACGTTAGTCAAGGTCATGTACAAGGTCATATCGAAATGTATTTTTTTGGCTTTATTAATTTACGGATATAAGTTCTATATCTTTATATGGAATACCTTAATATTGATACTGCATTTCTGAAAAATTATTCTGCTGCTCCAGTGTTTTTTAGACGTCTGATATATATAAAGATAAAGGAATCTCTTACTCTCTTACTAAATTTTGGTAATATTGTATATAGACAATAATACTTTTTCAATTTGATTAAGTACGCAATACATTACAACACTGTGTAACTGCAAAAAAAACATTTTTATATTTATTCGTTGTAATATATACTTACATTAAACTAAAAGTAAGTAATATACCTGTTAGCAGAGCAACAAAAATAAATGATAGGAAGTCTGGATATGGAGCTAAAAAGCTAATGTCCATGGGCATCCATTCTCTAAAGGCATTCCCAATTTTTTTGTCAGCTAGCGCATCAATGTAATTGCTTAAGCCTCTCGCCACACTAGCAGTACCTGAAACAATGTGGAACCTAATAAATTAAATTTTCAAGCCGGAATCATGTCAAAGACCTAGTCAAAGTAGGTATCAGAAATATATAAAAAAATCTAAGTTAGACCTTTTAAAAATTATAAGCATTTAAAAAATGCAAAAATCTACACTGTGTGACGTTTTTCTCACTCCTGTTGATCTAAATCTTTACTTTTTAATTTTTTTGTAATACCGTACTGCTGAATAAAGCTTCTATAAACTGTTGTCCAAAATGCATAGCCAACTGCTCCTGCTTGGAAGAAAATGTCATTTTTTGGCAAAACCACGTATACAAAATCGCACAATTTTAAGTGACTATATTGGGAACCATACTGGCATAGTTGGCAAGAACAAATTCAGCTGCTTCCGCTAATCTTTGCCGTAGCTAAGCTACATTTTCACCTGACTTTAGGTAAACTCTTTCTTTTACCGCTTCCCAGTAACAAAATTTAACAGATTTCAAACGGGCAAACGTGTTGGCCACGAGATTGCATCAGATCGCCTTATCTATCTACAGGGGTTTCCTCATAAAGATATTCTATAACTAAGCGGGCTTAGTGCGCTGAGCACCGTCTTGCTAGAACCACATTTCCAATAGATTTGGTATATTATTTTGTAAAAAATCCAAGTATACTTCACCATTCAAGGTTTCTAGCAGCTCAAATGGGCCGATTATATTCCAATTAAAATTCCGGTCCACAAGTTTATTTTAAACCTATTCTGTGATCTATCGTATCTCAATTTTTTTAAATTTCGACCCATCCGACCGTAAAATTCACTCCGTGAATTGATTCCTCCGTCCCACTCAAAGTAAAATCTTGATATTATGGTGTTAAGGAAAGCCTTTTGTACACTAGAATTACTTTTAAGCAAATAAGAAAAAAAAATTGGATATAAATTACGCCAAAAATTTCAAAATTTTGTAATCTAATCTAATGTAGGTAGTTATTTGCATATATATATATATATATATATATATATATAGTTATCAACTACGCGGCGCGGATGAATTCCCGGAAACCATCTAATACATTTAGTGCCCGCGTAAACTTAAAAACAAATATATATATATAAAGCCATAATGATAATGTATCCAAATAAAACCATATTTTATTTGATTTTAAACTAACTATTTAATTATTTTTATGTTTTTTTGGGAATAATCGAAATAAAAAGCTGTATATTGAAAGAAAAACCAAAATACACATATCTTAAAGATATTAACAACGAAGTCAGAATCGATTTTGAAACGATTGGTTATTATTTCGATTGTGGTGTTATTTCCCAAAAAAACATTAAAAAAATCAAGAATATGCCACAAATAACATTTAGAGGATAACTATTTAATAGCATAAACAATTGGTTTTTATTTTTTGGCAGTTGAGAACTCCTTAAATATTTTTTTGAGTTACCTAAAAAACAAAATTCCGCTTTTTTCATCTTTATTTGTTAATAAACTTTTACAGTGGTTACGTGCTAATTTGAAACATTTACACATATTTTTATGAGCCTTAGCGGAATATCGAGATGATGAACTACTATTTTATAAATTTTAAATCTCAAAAGCATTTTTTCATTCGACCGCAATTCAACTATATTTTTAATAACCGAAATTTCTGGAAAACATTTTATTCTATAACAGAGCAAATAATAGGTAATAAACAAAAATTTTTCAAAATGTATACCATTTTTATTGACAAAAGTTAAAAGAATTCCAACAGCACTTTCTGAATAAATAAATTTATACCGGCATGTAAGTATCTTTTATATCCAAACAGAACCTACCGATGAAGTTTTTATGAAATTCTAATTGACTTTGGTGACATTATACTTTAGCCAATAGTGAATGACCATTTTCTAAAGATAATAAAGAAATGAAAAAAATAAAGCTTTTCTTATGGCGAAAGATCTAGTTGGGATTCATCGCTAGGGGAAAGAAACGACAGATAAAGAGAATCCTCTCAATTCAATAAAATCCAACTGTTACGTAAGCCCATTGCGGAGACTTGGACATGTTTTTCATTTCAGTTTATTTTAGTATTCCCATTGATCAAAACTTATTCCATCTCGGTGTAAGGATTTTTAATCTCATAAAACAATTATATATACACTTTTATTAACATAATATTTATCATTCAGGTCATTAAATGGTGATTCTCAGCTATAAAAACTTCAGTTTCTGAATCATGTTTTCATTTTCATAACCTGCAATATTTTCACTTTCAACTCAAGAAACTGAATTCAGGAGTAGTAAAAGAGAAACATATAGTCTAGGTCGCCAACTACTTTCTTCTGTTAAATAAATTCGTTTAAAGCAATATTTTCAATACATTTCGTGGTAAGCGTATTTTATGAGCTTTCAAAAAAGTTTTAGTATTTTCCGATCGGACGATTTGGAAAATATCACCCTAAATTATGTAAATTTCAAGTCTGCAAAAACTCCTTAATCGACAATATTGAACTTGAACCAAACTAATCATATCATATTTTTGAAAATTTATCTACCAGTTTTTATTAGAACAAAGTTATAAGTCTATTCAAAAATTCACTTTTTACCAACTTTTTATGACTTTCTCAGCGAAAAGTGTTCCGATCACTTATTAACATTCATTTTGAAGATTTTTTATTCTCTATATCATTTTTTATAATAAAAGCAAAACTTAAAATGGTCTCTATATCTTTGAAGGTTTTTAATGTTTAAATAAATTTACTCCTACGAAGATGCTGTTAAAATGAAATCAAATTTTATTCAAATCAAATCACCTATGAACTAATACTAAACTGATATTATAAGTGAATTGCTGTTAAATTTGATGTCCAAAAATGCTTTGCTATATTGACTCGTGTACTGGAAGTGTTGGCACTTTCTACATTTTTGCGACCGTAAAGATATTTGTGGAAATGTTCAATAGCTCTAATTATTGCCAATATTATTATTGGTATCGCTTTCGAGGATAAACTTGCGGTGTTGTCTTGGGACTGCTAGAATGAGGCTCAAACATAGAGCTGCTTTAAATCTTCTAAACGCGCTATCATAAATCCAATTTCAATGAAACGACTGTTTTTCTTATATCAATTTGTGTAAAGAAGCGGCTATTGTAGTTAATTCTTCTACAAATCGACTGTTCTTGCTTATCTTTGAGAGCGGGCCATTAATGAATTGCTTTTTCCTTGTCCACTTTGAGCAGTGTGTCTGATACTACGTGGCCCAGGAACCCTACTTCCTTATGGAACAGGAAAGATTTCTTCGGATTGAATCACGATTAGCATTTTTGTTCCTGTCAAATACTTTCTTCTTAAGATGATAATGTCATCTAAATAAACAAAACCAGGTTAATTCATTTAATATAAATTCCATTAACCTTTCAAATCTGACAAGAGCATAGCATAACTCAAGATGCCTGAAAGTGAACTGAAAATTTGCCAATATCCACTTTTAAGTCTGAGGTAAAGAACCAGTAATCTCTCAAGGGTCGTGAGTGTGTCATGTATGAAAGGAAGCGGATAACTATCTTTACTGAGATCATTTTTCAATTATCTACTAGAAAATCGGACTGTACCGTCCTATCACTAAACTTCGATAATTTTTAACATGTCTTCTGCATTTTGTTCCAAAAGATTTCTACTAACCTAATAGGAATCGTTTAGGTGGTAGCCGCATGAGTTGGACATTTTCCGTAGTGATTTGTTATATCAGATGTTGGTTCAACCCGTAATCCCATATTGCCATAAAAATTTCCTCAAAAGTAATAACATTTTTTCGTCAAGTAGTGTTAGTCCAGTCACCAACGGTAAAAATAGGGTATTTAGCTCGCAATTTTTTCGGACAACATGGTTTTGTATGAAAATTTGGAATTAAAGTTTTCTTACCCTCTTCATCAAAAGTTATATATATATATATATACATACGATGTGTGCTTCATGCAGTTTAGGGGTGAAAACTACCCCTTCTCAAAAAAATGAAAAAATAAACATTTCAAAAGTTAATTATTGCTTGAATGAATAAAATAATTATTAAATACTACGCGTTACACATTCTTATATCTGTTGGAATGCTAATTATAATTTTTTTCAACAAATCAATCCTTAAAAATCTACCCTTAAAACTAATTTCAGAAAAAAAACATTTTTAATAGCTTAAAATAACTTTACAGTGCATGTTTAGTGAATATTATCTTTTTTAGGAGTTATTAAGTGATATTACAAAGTTTCATCCCTCAGAAACCACCCCTGATTGCATAAAAAATGTGAAAATGGTACAAAAATAAGTTTTATATACGAAAAAATTATTTCAAACTGTAAAAAAAGATATGAAGGTGTTCTTAAGTGTAGATTATTATGGTTTCTCAATTAAATAAGTTTCAACCCTCAAAAACTACCCCTTATTCCATAAAAAAATGTTCAGTTTTATGTACAAAAAAATATTTCAAACTTTTTTAGTGCTAAAGACATTTGTCTTAGCTCATTTTGAAGATTTTTTTCAATCTCTTTAAAAAAGCTCCTATATATTTGAATGAAATTGATCGTTTTCCCGCTATTTAGCCTTGAAAAGTTTTTAACTGTGAAGTTATTTTTTTAAGGAGGCATATCTCGGTAAATATTGCAGCTATAAAAATTTTGAAAATCGCAATTTTTTTTTTAATGTATACACTTTAATGCATAATTTTCCCCTTATTATTAAAAAACGGTTCACATTTTTTGCTTGGAATTGACTCATTTATCGATTTATGAAGTTTGATTACATTTTTAAATTCCCACCCCGAAAAGGGGTGGCATTCACCCCGTGATAAAAAGCACACCTCGGCACAATATAACTTTTCAACCTTGAGGTATTTACTACCTCCATGCCAAATTTTACGTAAATCCATGTTATCCGAAAGAATTGCTACCTAAAACCGTTTGGTGACTGGACTATGTTGAATTCATTGACTGCTAATTTGACATTAACTTTATTCAATAATTATTTGTCACTTTGTCTTTTTACACTGAGCAAATTCACAATACAACTTATCTTTCTCATTAACACTCTTACTTGGACCTTCACTAACATTTTTTTATAATTATATGGTTTTATTGTTATCAATTTTTCGGTTAAATTATTTTATGTTCCATGAACCAGAAAAGTCCTGGGGCCCGATTTTCAAACCATTTGTCAGCTCTACTATACGACTTTCGACTTAAGTCGCATGAAAAGTTGAGGTAGATGAAGTTCAACCCATATATTAAACTTCATTTATGTCAGGTTTCATACGACATACGTCCCAAGTCGACTGGTAGAGCCGTCAAATGGTTTCAAGAATCGGGGCCCTGAATTTTATCGAACTGTCAATTACAGTTATCTGTTCAGATGAAAGCATCAATTAGTTTCTTTCGCTTCTTTAAAAATGTAAGGTAAAGTGCATCACCAAATCCAAAATTGCAACATTTTTTAGCAATGTTTTTGGTTAATAGTATAAAAGCTTTGGTAAAACTGTCAAGTTGTAAATTAATTGGAAAAAATTAAGATTAAAATATTTATCCTATTCCATATAATACTGGAGACTAGAAGTTCACGTTCACGAGTAAGAATACTCAAAGTTACTTATGTATGACAATTTTATCTTTTATTATACCAATTTTGTTAAATTTAAATTTTGTTAAATGTCATTAAGGTTGATTTTTTATAAATAAAGCTCTTATGAACCATGTAATGACACCAGATCTGCAATATCACACCACATTCTAGTTAATTAATTCATTTTGTAGTTAAGGCTGTTATAAAGTTATTCTTGAAAATGACAGTTGAATTAACTTGCTATTTGTACAGAATTGTTTAGCATTACGTAATTGTATATCTTTAAAGACTAGGTCCTATTTCAAGTTCTTTGAAAGACGCATTACAACCGGCAAAACGCATGGAATTAAATTAATGCAGCGAGTCGTGCAGTATTAAAGTCGTTTACCAGAATGCCTGATTAATGTGCCGGAACCAGTTTTCACATTGAACAACTACTAGATACTATCTACTATAAACCAACTTTAATTGGTGAATAGTATTTTTAAATTAACTATTTGTATGAGTTTTGCAATATTGAAACATCAGTAGCTTACCTATAACGTATTCGAGAATTAAATTCCATCCTATAACGAAGGCTACGAATTCGCCGATAGTGACATAACTGTAGATGTAAGCTGAGCCTGCTTTCGGAACCCGTGCAGCAAATTCTGCGTAGCATAATGCTGTAACAAAGAGTATAGATTAATTAAACAATATATAGATGTCGACCAGTGGTGTGTTAGATACGAGTCATGTTCAACGTCCTTCAACGGTCGATGTTCAACTTTATCCCCCAGCTACAACACTGATAGTCACTTATTCGATAATTTTATGAGCTTGCACTTTAAATAAATAGTTTTCCAAGATTTTACAACACATTTGAATGTAGTATTTCGAGGAAAGATTTTTCATGATTTAGAATCGAGTTAAATTAACAATGACTACGATTCGAAAATCAGTCTATCAGTCTATGAATCCTAAGTTAGAAATCCCTATTGGAACTGGAATTAGTAAGATAACTAAACTGTAAAAGCAAATATTCAAAGTTCATTATTGGTAGTTTGACAATACTTTGGGGTCATCAGTAAATTAAGTCTGACTTTAGACGGGTAGATTCAGATTTATGACATATACACTATTCAAGAATGGATCAGTTGTGTTGAGAATGAAGCAAGGGGGAGGCGGGGTACAAAAAGCCTAAAAAAACTTAAGAAATATGTACCATATATAACGTCAGTTTTTTTCTTTTTAAATAAAATCGTTTTTCAATAGTTTGTCGTCAGAAAACACAAAATAAAAAAACTAAATGTCATCCGGGGGGAGAGGGGAGTCATGGGGTTATAAGAAAAGCTACATTAGGCTACAGCGAGGAAGGGAGCGGTTCTAGAAGGGTTGAAATAGAACCATGTAGTTGATGGGCGCTCCCTATCTTATGACAAAGTCGCACGTAGGAGCGCCATGTAAAATTGTGAACTCACAAATTCTTTCAATTTAAAAGGACCTTTATTTATTATAGATCTTCCGAATTTTCTTGAGCTACCCTGTATATTAGGTATCTCAAATAATGTAAAATTTTAATGTTAAATAAGGCTGCAGCAAGTTCAATTATTTTTGATTTTTCCAATTGTCGTTTATATTTCTAGAGGTTTCTTCAATGTAAAATTTATTATATTTGCAAGGAATTTTATAAATGTAATTTTTAAGTTTTACGTTACGTTATTTGGTTTAGTTTTTGATATAGCTGACTTCAGTGTATTTCTTGTTTTGAATGTTGTTTTAATATTAAATCTACTGCCCGCTCTTTTCAATCTTTCTGAAACACCTTGTATGTATGGTATAGTTCTTGTACTTGTATTAATGTGATTATCAAGGGTATAAATATTGTCTGGAGCAGCTTGGTGTTGAATACTAGTGATTGTTTTGTGTTCAATTTTACCTAACTCCTCAATGATGTTTTTTTTTGGGATAGTACTACATTTTTATAAATGTTTTTTGTTCATTCATTATTCATATCAGAACAGGTGATTTTTGCTCAATCATATAAACTTTAATGAGGCCCTTCTACGGTATTTAGATAATTACTGTTAAAAGTGATATATATATATATATATATATATATATATATATATACAGGGTGAGTTTTTGTTGATGATCAGTATGGGGATCTCGGAAACTAGCGGAGATAGAGCAATAGTTAAATTGGGAAAGATTTTCAGTTTTACTGGCCCAATTTAATGACACTTTCGGATTTTTGTAAATAGTCATGCCTTACTAAATATTTTGAAAAAACGAAATTCTGTCGATTTAGTCAAATCCCTCTAGCTCCTTTGCTTTTGATTTTATAAAAAAGTGTAAATATCAAAATTGAAGGGAATTGTATTCCGAATATGATTGTCATGTCCTCGTTTGCGTGACAGCTCTCGTTTTCGAGATATGACACAAATTTATCTTTTTTGAATGGAAACCATAGTTGGCTATGACCTCAAAAAATCGGACACTTTTAGAGTTTTTCAACGATATAAAACTCGATACAGTTATTCATAAAAATAACGGAGTTATGGATGCTTTTCTCTCTTATTTTCACTTTTAACGTAGGTAGCCATGAAAAAGATTGTTTTCACTTTGACGTTTCCTCATTTGAGAGTAATTCCATTAGTATTGCTGAACTGACAGTCGTGATTGACAAGTTTTCGTGATAAAATGGAATATTCTAACGAAGAAAAACTGAATATGGTGGAATGTTATATCATATGCCATAAATATTCAGTTCGTGCAGCTGAGGAATACTTTCATAGATATTTTAATCGTCGTCACCCTGCTCTATGTACATTTAAGAGGCTTTACGATAGTTTAGGCAGATATGGATCTTTTACTAAACCACCAAAGGAACGTAATCAAATTAACAAAGCAGCACAAATAAATGTTTTGGCAGAAACTGGCACATCTCAACGAAGGTACTGGAAAGGGCACAAGTTCCCTGCGTAGAGACTTTCAGTTTCTCACACTTTGCATGCTGGTGACGAACATCGACGTATTTTGTTTTGTACATGGTTTAGAGACAATCCACAGTTTCCATTGACGGTGTTATGGTCAGATGAAACTAGATTTACTAACTGCGGTATGTTCAATAGACACAATTAGCATATCTGGGCTAAAGAAAACCCTTTCCATGTAGAACAAAGAGAACCCCAGATAAAATTTGGTTTTAATGTTTGTTGTGGTATCATAAGGTCTACTATTCTGGGGCCTTTCATCCATGCCCATTCACTTACTGAGGAGCACTGCTTGCATTTCTTGCAATACACTTTTTAAGACATGTTGCATAATTTGAATTTGAGAACTCGTTTAGAAATTGAGTGGTTCTAACATCATGGAGCACCTGCTCATAACTCGTTAATAGTAAGACAACCCTTAGATAATATCTATCCAAACTCTTGGATAGGAAGAAATGGCCCACGCGAATGGCCACCCCGGTCTCTCGATTTGGCAGTTATAGACTCCTATTTATGGGGTGCGCTATAAAACAAAGTATACAAAAGAAAGTATACGGCAGTTGGTGACCTAAGGGAGGCGGTATTACAAGCAATTGAAGAAATTGATAGGCGATCTGTGAGGAAAGCGGTAATGTCAATCTTAAAAAGATGCAATTTTTGTCTAAATAACAATGGTGGACTTTTGAACATAAATTGTAACCATAATTATGTAATTTAATTTCTTAAGTTTTTAGTAAGTACCTGCTTATTTAGTTTTTTCGTTATATCTGATATACCTAATAAAAAAATCGTTCTATGGTTTTTGGAATAGTTATTAATAAATCAATCTATTTCATGGCTAACTACGTGAAACTAAGTGAAAATAACAGAGAAAAGCATCCAAAACTCCGTTATTTTTATGAATAACTATATCGAGTAATATATCGTTGAAAAGATTAAAAAATGTCCGATTTTTTGCGGTCATAGCCAACTTTGGTTTCCATTCAAAAAAAGATAAGTTGGTGTCATATCTCGAAAACGAGAGCTGTCACGCAAACGAGGACATGACAATCATATTCGGGATACAATTCCCTTCAATTTTGATATTTATACTTTTTTTATAAAATCAAAAACAAAGGAGCTAGAGCGATTTGACTAAATCGACAGAATTTCGTTTTTTCAAAATATCTAGTAAGCCATGACTTTTTACAAAAATTTAACCATTGCTCTATCTCCGCTAGTTTCCGAGATCCCCATACTGATCATCAAAAAAAAACTCACCCTGTATATTTTCAATATGAGTCGACTTCCTGTAGACTTCTGTATCAAATGACGATTGTGTTTTTTTTTATAAAAATATCTAAGCAAGGTATTGTGTCATTATGCTCAATTTCTAATGTGAATTGTATAGTTGGAACATTTTTTTTTTTCGTTTTTCGTTTGGCAATTTACATCAATAAATATGAAGCCATTCACAACGAAGTGAGAATAGACTTTGAAACGTTTGGTTTTCCTTCAATATACGTCGTTTTATTTCGATTGTGGTGTTATTGCCCAAAAAAAATAAAAGTAATCAAGAATATGCCACAAACAACGTTTAGAAGACAACTTTCTTAATTTTTTAAAGTAAGTAAATAGAAAAAAAACTAAAAAGCATGAAATAATTTTTTGCTACAACAATTAAATACTTTTTATGAAGTCAGTGTCAAGCTAAAGTGAAACTATTTTGGGAAGTACATTTATAAGCTGTACTTCGCAACTGCGCTGTTAAATTTGGCACCGACTTCAGAAAAAGTATTTAATTGTTGTAGCAAAAAAATATTTAATGCTTTTTAGTTAAGTATTTTAAGGCGGTTTTTGTTTTTTAAAAATGTATTTATTTTACAATTTTTAGTGATTCAATGGCTTAATTGGATGCAGTTTGCAAATATAATTAACTTTTTCAATATTGCCTAAAATAAGGTATTTTACTTTTAAGCATCATTTACAAGAATTAGCTTGACCAACCTCGTTTACTGTTGAATAAAATTATTTGTTTTCTAAATATCTATATGTATTGTGCGAGAAGACGTTGACGTACTAGAGAATTCCGAGAGAAATATATAAATACGGATAGCTTGCGATAGCATTCATTCAGTATTTGACTGCCGTATAGTTAAGTAGAGATAAATTGTTAATAGTTCTGTGAATATAAATTGTGTTGAAGTAGTGGAAATAAATTAGAGTGAGTTGGACTGTGGTTTTAAATAAATCCAAAGACTGAACTGAACCCAAATGTGAAAATAAAAACATTACAGTATTAAGAAAATTTTGTAAATGATTCTAACATAGGTGGATCCACTATATTGTAGACGATCTGAGTATCATTATTCTTTAGGACTGTTAATTATACTGACATTCGTTTAACAGTCTCCTTTCCGCGGAATCTTATAATAAATCGTTGTACAGTTTTAATTGATATAGCATAATAGGAAGTAGTTTTCAATTCTAATAAACTTAGATAACAATTTGAGTTATTACTAAAAATAATGAAACTTAAATTAAACAAAATTTATATTCTTTATCAAACCTAGTACACAATTTGGAAAAATGACATAAAGATCTATTATACAATTTTTAGTGATGTGGCATAATTAGATGCATTTTGTAATTCTTATTACCCCTAGCTGATTCTCCTTTTTCCGTAATTGGACCGCGTCATTTTTTCGAATTAATTTATTTATATATTCGAACCAACATATAAAGAAAGTTTTCCGACGTTTCGCCCATACTTATAAGGGGCTTTTTCAAAAATGTGGAAATACAAAATGTTATTTAACTTGCAGCGACTACATTCGTTTGTCTTTTTGTCATAAACACACTTTGAAACCTCACTTTAGTAAACTTCTCACACTGAAGCACAAATTGTAAATAATGATGAAATAATAATTGGCCCCTGAAATTTCAGGTAACAGAAGGGTAGGAGGTATTTAATGGGATTATTGTGATTTGTTTTATGGTTGATGATATTTTTGCATACGTTCCTGGAATTTTATTAGCAGGTAATGTAAGTGATTTATTTTGTTTTTGATATTTTTGTTGAAATGTAGATGCAGGGTTGCCAGATGGGCGAACGTTCAAAACCTTTGTCTCGGTTGAAATTCTTGAGATTTTTGACGATTTCAACGGCCTCACGGAATTTCCTGGTGAAATAATGCGGAGATTTGGCCACGTTAGAGGAGCTGTCGAAGAGGATTTGGTGGCCCATTTCATGAGAATGTAACTGAACATCATCACGAATCGGGCTTTGTGCTTCAGTGTGAGAAGTTTAATAAAGTGAAGTTTTAAAGTGTGTTTGTGAGAAAAAGACTAAACGAATGTAGTCGCGGCAAGGTAAGTAACATTTGTATTTTCTCATCCTTGAAAAATCCCCTGTTAAGTGTGGGTTAAACGTCGGAAAACTTTGTTTATATATTGGTTCAGATATGTCAATAAATTAATTCGAAAAAATGACGCGGTCCAAATCTGGAAAATCTGGAATTAACTTGGGTTAGCCTTGGGTAGCCTACTAAATAACGGCTACAGCAAACGAGAGATTCGCAATTCCATTTCTCGTCACCAAGAATTGTCACCTAATAAATCAGTAGCATTTTTGCCATATTTCAGCAACAGTCTACAAACCACTATCCAAAAAAAGGATAAACAAAATCCTCTTTTATCTAAAGGTGTTTATCCCATTCCATGCTCGTGTGGGGCAGTATACATCGGTGAAACAGGTCGATCTATAAACACTCGCCTTGGTGAGCAGGTGAGCACAAACGTTGTTTGAAAACGGGCCGGCTTTCAAACTCTGCTGTAGCTGAAGATCATCACGAAACGGGCCACCAAATCCTCTTCGACAGCTCCTCTGTCGTGGCCAAATCTCCGTATTATTTCACCAGAAAATTCCGTGAGGCCGTTGAAATCGCCAGAAATCCCAAGAATTTCAACCGAGACAAAGTTTTGAATTTTCGTCCATCTGGCAATCTTGCATCAACATTTTCACAAAATAAATTACTTACATTATCTACTAATAAAATTCCAGGAACGTATAGGAAATTTCATCACAATCATAAAATAATCCCATTTAGTGCACCCTACCCTTCTTTTACCTGAAAATTTCGGGAGACCAATTATTATTTCTTCGTACCTATTACTCGTTTAGAATTTGTGCATCATTGTGACAAGTTGAATAAAAAGTGAAGTTTTGAAGTGTTCGTGAGAAAAAGATGAAATGAATGGAGTCGCCGCAAGGTAAGTAACATTTGTTTTGTTAAGTGTGGGCGAAACGTCGGAAAATTTTGTTTATATCTCGGTTTAGGTATATAAATAAATTAATTCGAAAAAATGACGCGGTCCAAATCCGGAAAAAGCAGAATCAGCAATAACCTTTTCTCTAAATAATATTCATAAGAACGTTTTCCGTTTGAATCCAACTTATGAAGACACACTGTATATAGAAACCAACTGGAAACCTCCACCTTGAATTTGATAGACTGACATTTATTTAGATTTATTTCCAATCAACTTTCAATTTAATACAATTTTTAATAATAGAGCACAATTGGATGCAGTTTTCAATTCTAATAACTTTGTTTGGTTACAGTTTGAAATATAAAAAAAATAAAATTAATTGGGCACCCTAACCTGCCTAGCCTAGATGTACACTAAGTTCCAACGAATGAAATATAAACCTCCTATGTTCAGAACTCTGAAGAAGAAGAAAACAATCTCCGAAAGCTAGGTGCATGGAATAAAGAAAATAAATATAAAGCAAATACAATTAATCAATATCCCTTAACAAAAAAAAACAGTAAACATACTAAGAGTGACTGTTAACTAGTTTAAATTATATATATATATATATATATATATATATATATATATATATGTTGTGTGTGTGTTCTACCTGCTCTTAACGGCAAGTAAAACTTTTATCCAACTATCTTAGGCTTTAATGGCAAGTAATTCATTTTTAGAAACATTTCTTTTGATATGTATACGTTTTTCAAGTTCAATTTTTACACTTATACGATATTCTTGAGCTTCACTGAAGTTTAATTTATTTGCAGTTTGTTCTAAATAACAGATATTATTAAATTTTGGAATAGTTTTTGGAGAAATTGCAAATTTTAGGCCCTTTTGTAGAACTGGTTTTCTCACTTGCTTAATACTTTATCGAGTGATTAATAACATTTTTTAATGCATGAAAATATTTCTATTTTACATTAGTTTTGGTATATTGTTATTTAAAAGAAGATGATTAAATTTACGTAAGTGTATTTGTTTTTGTGTTCTGAATTCGATGTTGTAGCTTATAAGAGTGCTGTTTTTTAATTCTATTAATTTTATTGAAACAATGAGTCCTGTCTCTAACGGCTGAGAGGCTTGCTCGCTCCAATATGCTATGAATTATTACACCTATGTATAGTTGACGAAATATTAATCATTTAGGAATACTCCCCATCTCCTGACATCTGCACAAGAATGTCAAGCTATTTTTGGTTCGGGCAAACTTCTTGTGCCTAAAGGGCTTTACTTATATCAGTCCCATGACTGGCTTCTAGTTGTTTTCTGATTGATAGTTGCGGCATCTCTAGTTTGTATTTTTTAAATTTCTTGGGAATAACACCCCAAATACTGTAAAGTCTGTAAATTTCAAATATTTAAAACTTTTCAGGGTCTAAATTAGATTTCTTTTTATAACAATAAAAAAATTAACAGAACTTAAAAATTATTAAAATTATAAACTTGTTATCACAAAGTCGTACTTAGGAGCGCCCGGAGCGCCACCTGAAATTCCAAAAAGAAATATCACCTTTGACTCCATCGAAGTACTTGTCTAACAAAATTAAAGCAGACATATTTTAAAAAAATGAGTATTATGAATGAAGAAAAACGACATATTTTACCAGTTTATTACAAAATTGATAGAAAACAGTACGAAAACAGATGAAATGTGTTTTGAGTTATATACAGAAAGGCGACCGCTATATAGAACATTTTTTTAAATTGTGGTCTAACATTTAAGACAACAAATATATTATATAAAAATATTATAACAAGTTATCACATTAACGACCTTCCTCTTGGGCACATAAATGAGCAGGTCGATTTAAATTGGTGGCAGCCCTAATAACATCTTTTCTTCTAATGGATCAGAATTGTCTAATGATGTTTTCTCTAAGTTCTTCTTTTTCGTTATGTTTCCGCTCCCCATGTACCTACAATATTTTTTAAAGTGCCTCATCAACTGTAAGGTCGGTTCCCATCCACGTGTACAAATCTTTGATCTAAGTAGTCACAAACAGCTGTAGTAATATGTGGAGGAGCCTGGTCATGCTGAAACCAGAACCTATTATAATTGACAACGGGCAAATAATCGACAAATCAAATTTGGTTATCAAGAAATTAAGATATGTTTCACCACTTAAAGTCCACTTGAAAAAATAAGGTCCAAGTATTTTATCATTACAAATTCTAGCCCATGCATTGTAACGAAAACGAACTTGCGGCCTAACTTTCTTAAAGTGTCTACGGTTATTTTGACTCCAATTTTGTTCATTATTTCTATTGCAGAAGCCACTGTTTGAATGAGTACTTTCGTTAGTCCAAAACTCTACTCCTCTATCATATAGTTTCTGAGAAATGTGTGTTTGGAACATTTTAAACCATTTATCTTAAACTGCCTCAAGAAGTTAGTCTGCGGCATATCCATATTTGATTATATTTACTTATACGTAATTCTGAAAGTTCGCATTGATCTAAATCTAAAAACCATAGCAAGAAAATGCTTCTTTTTTAATTTTTTAACTTATGAAATTTAGTTTTACCTCCGCCGATAAGTGATTTCTAGTACTTTCGTCCATTCTGCGTCAGTACTATACTTGGGTTTTAGAAAAGCACCAAACCCAGTCAAATGTTCATCATAATTATTAAATAATGTTTTATGCGACTGTTGCCTTTCCGGACATAATTCAGAATACATTTGAGATATTTTTCGTACTGTTTCTATCAAATTTGTAATAAACTCTTAATATATCTCGTTATTTCTTCATTGGTGAAACTCATTTTGTTTGAATATATGTGTATCCATAAGAAAAAAAATATGATGATGGTAGCCAAACAACAAAAATCTGAATAGGTCATCGCTTAGCTGCAAAAAGTGGCAACAAAAATATGTGTTTGGTTTTGTGTTTCCTTGTTAAATAAAGTTACAAAAATATTTTTTTCGGACATCTTAATAGTGGGAAAATTTAAAAAGGGCATTACTTCAAGTATTAAATTACACGATTTTATTTGGCCCTCATTTAAACTGTTAAAATGTTTTGAATTCTTTCGTAAATAAGTTTTTTATTTTCTTCTTAATTATTGCATGTTCTCTGTTACATAAGTTTTTAGAATGCCCAATTTCATTTTTTCTCGAGTATCTAGTTCAAAAGTATTGTTTTTGTGCTGTTGTTAGTCCTTTTGTGTAACGTTATTTAGATATTATTTATCAGCGATTTGTTGATATTAAGGACCCCTACACATTTTTCAGAAATCTACAGTGTTATCGGATTCACTTCACCTTGATAATTTTATAATGGATAAGAAACTTATTGAAGTAGCGAGCAAAAATTGTTGATACTAAATTAGATCCAAAAGTAAATTGATCGACTCGATGAATTGTTGTTACTCTATAATATTATATTGTTGATGTTGCTTTTGAGTCTTGCATAATATTGCCGTATGTTTTTATCAAATTTTGAGAATGGGCCATATCTGAAAATCTCTTATATCGCTATCACCTGTTAGATAATCGACAAGATTAATAATTCTTGAAAGTAATAATACATATTTTTTTAATAAGATCAAAACAGGCAAACAGGATATTAATTATTAACAAGTGTCCCCTTTAATGTAATATCAAATGTTTTGTTGACTTTGTTACTAAGTTTGGTTATGCAACTTTAATGCGTCAAAATCAAAATTAAGATAATAATATAAACAATGTACCTAAATGGTGTCAACTCCCCTTCTCATAAAAAATAAGGTATATATTTTTCACAACATAATCGGGAGTCAATTAAATATCAGACACTTTCTGCAGAGTTTGTTTAAACATAATAACTAAATAACTATTTTTAAATATCTTCTTTTGGTGTACTATTTTCATAATAGTTTCAAGGGCATAGGAGTCAATTTCGACAATAAAATGGACCTCCAAAAGGTTAAGGTTGTTGTCATGTCGGTATCTGTATTACTAGGAGAAGTTTGATATTGATTGTTAACGAATGTTTTCTGTTCATTTTGTTTAATTCTTTATTAGTTACTTTTTGGGATATATTTTTTATAATTACCTAAAGATTTAATAATAAATTTTTGCACTGTTTCCGAATAATTAAAGTTTTACACCAATGTCTTAATTAATCGCTAATTCCACACAAGGTGCTAGGCTCTTTTACACATAAACAATATCCATAACGTTGACAGTATAATTCATAAAATTTTAATTTCAGTAGTTTCCGAGATAAAGGGAGGAAAGGGGTGGATGTTTGTAAAATTTCCTCCAATAAATTTCCTCTGAAATTAGAATTCATTCATTTACCTTGCGCTTGTGATGGGGTCACCAAATTCTGGAGGTATTTATACGTACCAAATTTCACCATTTTTCGTCGAATAGATTCTGAGAAAATAAATAGGAGGAAGAGGGCAAGAGGTAGAATTGGAATGTGGAATGACGAAAAATGTAAATAATGCAAATATCGGTTACTTCTGCGAAGATGGAAAGGATGGCAAAGACATAATGAAGATAAATGAGGAGTTAAAAAACTAAAAACTGACTACTAAAAACAAAACAAAAACACAAAACAAAAAAAAACACCTACGTTGTGGGCACTAAATAGAAAGAAACAAGTTATTGTTTCTCTTCATTTATCTTCATTATGTCTTTGTCATCCCTTCCATCTACGCAGATGTAACCCCAAGATATTTGTATTCGTTTACATTTTTTGTCACTCCACATTCCAAATTTAACTCTTGTCCCTTTCCTCCTGTAACAATATATATTCTATGAGTATTCCATATCTTGTTGATCTTCAGCAATTATCACTTGGTAGTTTGCATGGAGCACTGTTTATAGGTGGTTCTATTCAAAAGGTATACCCGTCTGTCTGCATTTTCTACTTATATGCTTTAATAGATTTTTAACTCGGCTAGGGGACCAGCAGCAACCCTGTTTCGTGCCCTTTGTTGGGTGGAAGAAGCCCATATCTTTTATCCGACCTTGACAACAAGTTTTCCCTATAAAGGGTATTTATTACGTTCATATAAACATTGTTAATTTCCGGTTATTCTAGCGTACCCCATACATTTTGAAGAGGTACTGAATCAAATGCTTCATGGAGTTCTCTACCTTTTGTTTGTTTTTCTGTGCAGGATCTTCCCGTCCCAATTCCACTGTGTTCCTCGATTTTCTTAATCTCTTTCTATTCTGACTTTAAAGATTCTTTCATACAATTTTTCAGTGGATGAAGTTATGCTTATAATACCTCTATAGTTCCTACATTTACTTCTGTCATCTTTAATGTGTATTGAATTTATGTGGAAGATTGTCCAGTCGTGAGGTATGGTTTCACATTTTTCAAGTATATTGCACCATTTCGCACACATATTCAATGTTGTGTTATTGCATGTTTTATTAATTAGATAGGCAGATCACCTGGCCTGGTGCTTTATTATTGGTATTTTTTGTAACTCGGTTTTTACTTCTTCTACTTTAATCTCTTCTATAAAAGGTTCTTCTAATTATTTAATATTGAAGCCGGTATCTGAGTATTCTTCTATATTTTCTAATAATAAATCACTATAGTAGTCTTTCCATACTTCTGTTTTTATAGGGTTTATTTTGCTTATTTAGTTATTATTTGGAAATAGATCCTCCTAATATTTGACTTATTTGCGCACATTTTCTGTTCCATACTTTATTTTTCATCGTTTTTGTTTCTTTCTTAACCCAGTAGCTGTATCTATACTACTATAAAATTGTAAGTTTGTCAGTTTGTTTGTTTTTTGTTTGTTCGGGCATCACATAAGAACTACTGAACTGATTTTGCTGAATCTTTTTTTGTTGCAAACCCTATAGTTTGACTTAAAATCTGATAGATATTTTATCTCCCTAAGTTGACAGAAACGGTAGATATAGCGAAAAAACTTCTACTAGATACTTAAATCACCTTAGCTTTTATTCAAAATTCGGAATATGCCAATGTAACATGTTTCAATTTAGAAACAATTAACAGGTATTTTAACCGTAATTTTACAGCGGGTTCTATATACAGGAAACTTAGTGTAGAATGATACGGATTTAAAAAATCTAAAAAAAAGTTATATTAGGTGTCCCATAAGCAGTTGCATATATACAATGTGGTTTAAATACGGGGGAGTGGAATTAGTTATACTGGGTGGTTCAAAAAAGTTATATTGAGTGGGCCAGAAATAGTTGCATATACCAGGTGGTTTATAAACGCGCGGAGTAGAATTATATTTTCGGTGAATAACAAAATGATATATTGATTGGTTCATAAGTAGTTGCATATACAATATTGTTGATATAAGGGTAGAATCTTTATACAAGGTGGATACTTTTTTTAGAAAAAAATGTCTTATGTAAGCAGTTAGGAATTATGTTCTTGAGTTACTATCATTATCAAATGGGTTAAAAATGTTAGAAGAAGATGTTTATACAGGGTGGTTAAAATATGAGATCGAGTGGAATTATAGTTTATAGAGTGGTTAAAACATTATTTTATATCCACAAGTAATTGCATATATAGGATGGTTGAAATATGTAGCGAAGTATAATTACAGATATACAGGTGGGTTAAAAAAGTATTATAAAGAAATGTTGTGATCTACAAGCTGCTCCATTTACCGGATGGTTGAAATATAGGGTGGAGTAGAATTTTAAGGATACAGGGTGGTACAAAAAAGTTATATTGGGTGGCAAATAAGTAGTTGCATATACAAGGTGGTTGAAATATAGGGTGGAGTAGAATTATAATTATACAAGGTGGGTAATAAATGGTAAAATAGTTTTGTTATATAGCAGTTGCATATAGGGAGTACCTGAAATATGGGATGCAGTAAAGTTATAGTTTCACAGTGTCATTCAAACAAGGTTAGAAAAAGTTGCAAATGAAGGGTGGTTAAAAAAATATGAGGAAAAATTGTGAAATGGCGTGGTTCATAATATGTTGCACATATAGGATACTTGTTATATATGGCGGAGATGTGTTACAGTTAAGTCTTTAAAAATATTATATTGGTTGAACAATAAGCAGCAGCGTATACAGGGTAGTTGTAGTACATACATTCGAAAAAATGTTGAACAAAATTGTCATATAGGGTGCCCCATAAGCAGTTGCAGTTTTGGTGAAATATATTGGGCATTGATGGGTTTATAGTTATCCAGGGAGGTACAAAAAATGTTATACTGGGTGGTCGATAAGTAGTTGCATATACAAGGTAGTTGAAATAGAGGGTGGAGTAGAATTAAGAAGAATAAAAAAAAATTGTAGGATAGAACATGAGCTGTTGTATATATGCAATATCTGAAACGTGGATCGAAGTAAAATTATAGTTAAAACAATGTTAGAAAAAGTTTCATATACAGGTGATTGAAATATAAGGCGGAGACAAGTTATACTTTCTAGGATGGTTAAAAAATGGTTATATAGTAGTCCATAAGCAGTTGCGTAGATAAGATAGTGAGTGGAGCAGAGTTATAGTTAAGTGTTTATAAAATGTTATATTTGGTGGCCTCTAAGTAGATGAACATACAGGGTGGTTGAAGTATTTTGTAGAGTAAAATTATGGTTATACAGGATGGTTAAAAAATAAGCTATCATGTTTGACTAATTAGCAGCAGTATATAGAGGATGGTTTTAATGTAGATTGAAGTAGAATTTTCGTTATACAAGGCGGTTCAAAAAATGGATTAAAGTTGTCATATAGGGTGGCCAAAAAGCAGTTGCAGTTTGGGAGAGTGTTTAAATAAAGGTTTGGTGTTAGGATGCCAAACTGTGTTTTTACATTTGTGACACACCAACGGTTCCACAGGCATTTCCATTAGGGTCGATCGAAAAGTTTAAAAAAATTGTTATATAGGGCATGAACAGTTGCATCCTACTATATTTGCATACCTAAAACATGGGGCGAAGCAAGATTATAGTTTTAGAGTGTGATTAACACAATGTTAGAAAAAGTTGCACATTAAGGGTGATTACAATATAGTTTGGAGAGAAATTGTACTTTAGAAGGTGGCTCAAAAAATATCAGAAATAATTGTTATATAGCGTAGACCATAAGCAGTTGTATAGCTGAAATATTGGGTGGAGTAGAGTTATAAGCAGGTGTTAAAAAAAGTTATATTGGGTGACAAATAAACAGCAGCATATACAGGATGGTTGCAGTACAGGGTAAAGTAGTAGTAGTAGTTAGTTATCCAAGGTTATTCAAAAACATGTCGACTACAGTTGTTATATAGTGTGGCCCATAAGCACTTGCAGTTTGGGTGAAATATATTCGGGATTGGCGGATTTATGGTTATGTAGGGTGTTTAAAAAATTTTGGAAAAAATTGTTATATAGGATAATCCATATGTTTCATAAGTTATTTCTTTTTGCAAAGACTTGTACAATTCGTACGCAGGTGAAACCGCGGGTAACGGCTAGTTTGCTATTTTGTTTTCGATCATCTTCATCTTTGGTCGATACCAACTTGAGATATATCTTTTTTTTTCTACTAATTCGACTAATTCTTTTATTCCCAGTGCTTCTAACGCTATCGCATTTAGTTTCTTTTTTTTTTGTAGAGTTTCATAAATTCCGTGCGCTGTCCCAGTTACTTCTTTGTCAAGTGTTTGAGCCAAAAGCAGTTTGTAAAGGTCGGTAGTGGACTCACGTAAGATTTCTGCTCAATTTAACTTCTAAGGTTTACTAATAAACCCATGAAAGGAAAACGTTTACAAACAATAAGTGAGTTTTTACCGATTTTTACATTAATTATCGTTATTTTTTACTTTAATTCAATACTAAAACTTTAGCTCAGCCAGTGATAGTTTTTTGGTACGCCTCTGATCAGGAATGTTTTTTTATATAATAGTGTCTTATGTAACAATAAAGTTTATATTATGATGACTAATGTTTCTAATTGCACCAATGAAATGTCGGAATACAAAACGATAATGCGTCGCTTTAGAAGTATGAATCTCATTTTTTGCTAAATATATTACAGTATGTACTACTTGCCTATCAGGAATAATGTAACCTTCAATAAATAGCAAATATTTTCAAGTTCATGAAATTATCGTTATTTACGAGCTGTGGCATTGATTATTATCAGTGCTTATTTAAAATAATTAGTAACTTAAATTATTAACAATATGCTAGGTGCTGGATTAAATTTTCAAATAAACTTTTTTTAAGGTTCGTCAATCTTGTTATTGCAAAATAAATAATTCGTTTAAAATATATTTTCTGAAGTTCATTGAAATATTTATTTATTTTTAATAACGGGCTAAAATGTATAAAATATAATCCCATTAAGATTGTTATAGTCCAAATGTGGGTTAACACAGTATTTATGGGATAGCTGGTATTCCCAATGTAGTGTTATAAATCATAACATAAAATTTCTAAAATAAATTATAGTATAACATTTTAAAAGTTTTTTAGAATATACTTCAATATATTCTTGTTTTAATTAGTGTGACATGTTTATCAACAAATAAAGTAAAAATAAAACCAATGTGATGACCCTTGAGACAACTGACCGTCCGTCGTGGAAAAATAGAGTCTGTGTTACCTATCAGCCTGCTCTATATTTTTAGGAGAGAAGAAATAATGAACCAAGCAGTTTTGCGTACATTATAGGAAGTTCAATGACATAACCAACACTTATCCAACCTTCACCTCCTACCACCATAGCATGTTATCGTCTGTTGATAATTCAAAGAGGTTCTCTGTCCACATTTGTTCTTCTTAGGATGGTTTCACTGAAGATATGCCCTGTCCATGGTATTTTCAGCATTCTACGCATTATCCACATTTAAAAGTCTTCGCATCGAACGGGCTCCCAAAGCCCAAAAATCAGTTCCATAAAAACGGATGTACTTACTTACACCTTTACGAATTTGTATGTGACAATTAGCGGTAAGGTGGGATTTGTTAACAAATTTGTCATTGTAAGGAATGAACTTCTTGCATTTTCTCTGAGGCATCAGATTTCTGTTTCCATTGTTATTCAACATCATAGATATTTGAATACGTATATCAACGTGTTCTACTGGTTTTGGTATATAGATACATAAATTGGTGCTCACAATTCTGTTCTTGGGAATAAATTTTCTTTTTTTCCGCTGTTTATCCTAGAAGGAAGTGTATCTCCCTCCTTGTAACTGCCGTACATTATTTACAAATCTTCCGTTTACTTTTATGCCTTAAACATTCTCCAGTGCTTTATGGAATATCTTTTTTGAGTAAATATTAAAACGAATTGGTGGGAGAAGCAAAGGCAAGTCTCCAAAGATTATATCAGCTCGAGTTGGGCCATATGAAATGGTTAAGAGAATCAACGATATCGTCTATCGCTATCGTATTCGTCGGAAGAGAAAATGATTCTGATCGGTTCACAAAATAATTTCACGATGCCACTTCAAAAAAGAGTTTAGGCCATAGCCGATTTGCAGCGATATACTGGTTATAACTTTGGTTCTACTCTTGGTTGACGATGGTTGTACTTTGGCATTTATCTTTTCAAGACTGAAGTAGATCCAAAACTCATTCGCTAAAATGAAATATAGTTCAACCCGAAAACATCAAAATCATATTTTAAATTGTTTTATTTTTGTTTTTTTTTAATTTTGTACACATCAATAAATTTTTTATTTGGAATATACAATATATATAATGTATACGTAAACAAGTAAAATGGTAAATACATAAGCTTAAATTTCATTTAAAAAAGAGACAGGCAATCAAAAACAACTACTTCTTTGGTTATTACCGGTTGAAGATATTTCAAACAATGACGTAACAAAGGGCTCATTTGTGATGTCATTGGTATTAACGAAAACCGCTAGAATGTGTTTGGTTCAAATTCAAACCATTTAGGAACAATTATAGTCGATAGATCGGCAAATCGGCTTATGTTAAACCTTTGACAAGGGAAGGGACAGGACAGGTAATGAACTTCTTGAGAAATGATCTGAAAGTGTGACCGTTTACCCGTTTTTAGACGGAATGATGCCCATTTCCTTAATTTGTTAAATGAATAATTTGTGATTTCTGAATGAAAGAGCTTTCAATACTTGCATTACTGGTATAGTTTAGTGTGTGGCATACAAGCGTAAAAGTAACAACCATAAATTACGTTTTACGGGAAAGTATAGAATGATTTAATTTATAATAAATTGGTACCCAAACGGCACACTTTTGTTGGCAGCATTACGCATCATCTCCCTTCCCTTGTCAAAAACAGTATTTTTGGTAAGGCAATTTCATGCAGCAGAACATTAGAGGCGTGCGTTGTAGATTTTTCGTAAACATATAAAACGAGTGGAACGTTTGTTCGACAACAATGATCGGACAGTCTAGTAAGCGATAAAAGCCGAATTGCAGGGATCTACCGGTTTTAACTTTGGTTCTACCCTTGGTTGACAGTGGTTGTACTTTTAGATTTCTCTTTTCATAACTGAAGTATAACCAAAACTGATTCGCTAGAATGTAATTTGATTCAACCAGAAAACGTCAAAATCATATGTTAAATCGTTTTGTTTTTGTTTATTTAAAATTTTGAACACGTCAATAAATTTCTTACATATGTAGTTCTATAGTGGCCCTTAACTGATTTTTGAAAAACTGTCCAAAATTTATTACTAAATGTATACGTAAACAATTAAAATAGTAAATACATAACCTTAAATGGCATTTAAGAGAGAGATATATAATCAAAAACAACTACTGCTTTGGGTTATTACCGGTTGAAGATATTTCAAACAATGACGTTACAAAGGGCTTATTTGTGAAGTCATCATTGGTATTAAGCAAAACGGCTAGAGGCTAAAATGTGTTTGGTTCGAACCATTTAGGAACAAGTATAACCAGTAGATCGCTGCAAATTTTGCATTTTGCAATTCTAGTCGACGTATTGTAAACAAATAAACATAGTTTTATTTACAGGATTAGAGTATTGCTTATTGAACTCAGAGTATGCAACAATATATTATAGAATTTAAATATCGTTAATATATTGTAGACAAATGGTTTTAATTTGTAACAATACAGCAGTAATTAATAATTAAGAATATATGTCCGAGTTTTTTAGAATAGAATGTTTATGTGTTTGTTGCCAAAACAAATGCATTAGCTACTTGTTCATAAACACAGTAATTTACAGCTTTCAATATAGTATAATAAAGAATGTAAAAATAAACAAATCATTTGCATAAGTAAAAAGGTTACTGACCAGCGAATGCAGACGCAACAGCTGCAACTAAAAATGATAAACAAACAGCTGGTCCGGCAATGGTTTTCGCAACTGAACCTGCCAACACATAAACCCCAAGTCCTAGTGTTGAACCAACTCCTAGAGCAGTTAGATCTAATAAGGATAATACTCTAGCTAAAGGACTGGATTCACCATCATCAATGTCTGTTTTTTTCCGCTTCAGGGCTTCTAATAACCGAATTGTCATCTGAAATAAAAATAGCCACATAAAGGAATTTTGCAATAATATCTTTCAAAAATGAAACTGTTACATCTCAATTATTAGGGAATAAATACTTAATGCTTTAACTTTAAAGAATATAGAGAAGCTTAATTCAGACTTATTTATCTTCACTTACTAAACTGATAAAATTATATACAAATACCCAAAATAGCCATAGAATTTCAATAAAATTACATTTAACCACTTAATAATATTTAATTTCGTTACAAGCTAGTATATACATAATTCCAGTATTATTTGGGTTGCAGACCCATATTTTTATGATTTTAGTGGAAACTTTAAATTAACATTTATTAAACAATTAAACATTTCGAGAAGCGGACTATGACAATGTTTTCTTGAAAAACTGAATAAAAAAAGGGGCCGATGCGCCTAGATGACAACCAAAATAGATATTCTCCTCAAAGTGCAGGATATTGTTTCAAAAGACATAATATTAAATTTATTTCAGTAACTTCTATTTCAATGATTTCTAAAGAACTTAAGAGATCTAATCATGTAAATTGTTCTATTAATGATTTGGAAATATTTTAGTTTCAGTGAATACTCACTGTAAGAAATGATTTAGACTCTATCAAACCCCGTACAATCATAATAATTTACAATTGAACATGAGTAAATTTAAAATTATCACTCTCACTAGAAAACAAAATATATTGAACTTCTCTTATGATATTAATAATATTTTTTTCGAATATCGAAAGTTGTGATAAAGTAGAGAATTAAGGAATTATTTTGACAACAAACATTTACCGATCATGCTATGTTATGAGATGTAATACTACTAAAATTATTTTATTTTAAAAAGTACATTAGACAGAATAATCTGTAGGGCGCCTGCAAAAAGGGTTTTTCAAATCAAATTTTGAATTCCCTGGAACAAACCTTCACGACCCTTAAAAACTTTTTTCTTGGGTTGTAGTTTTTGTCTTTATCTTATTGATGTAATTTTAGATACAACATACAAATATTGTTACAAGACCCAGCTACAAATAAATGAATAGGGACCCAACAACTTATCTGGAACAGAGAACTAGGGCCAAAATTCAAGCAAGTAAAATGTCCAACAACAACTCATCACACGTGGAAAATCATCGACAAGTCCGAAATTCTATGGGCTGCCACTAGAGCTTCGCGAATACTGACTACCCTAAGGGATACTCTCTTCGAGGTGTCATTCTTTTGTACGCAAGACAATATATATATATATATATATATATATATATATATATATATATATATATATATATTACGTATTATAAGAGTGTCGTTTGGACTTATCGAGAGCTGAAGTCGGATAGGACTGTTCCCGGTTAAGTTGACTATAGTTTGCTTTGTGGGCAGTGGTGTTGAAGACTTTATCTTTAGTCTTTATTTGATGTGTTGAAGACTGTCTTTATTTGATGTCATTGTAGAATGTACGGAAGGAAGGCTTTCTGGTATGTGTCTGTTTCCGACGGGTATGGTGTATTCGGGAATTGTTGGGATTGATGAGTTATGCGCGCAATGTCGTCCGCATGATAACCGTTTTGTCCAAGGATTTGTTGAAGAATATTAAGTTCGTTCTGTCTATTGCCAATATCTGTTAAGCGAATAGATCAAAGAGACAACAATTTCATTACAGAACTCAATTAGGCAGGATGATGGTGTGATTAGGCATTTAAGTATCGATTGGTATGGGTTGGTTTCCTATAGACGGTATATGAGGATCTGTCATTGTTGGTTTTTGTTATGAGGACATCAAGAAACGGGAGAGAAGAATCGGACTCGATTTCCATTGTTAATTGAATGTTGGAATGTATACCATTCAGATATTATAGAAAGAAGTCTAATGACTCTCTGCCATGAGGCCAAATGATAAAAGTATCATCAAGATATCTAAGCCAACAGGAAGCTTTTAAATTAGTGGAGTTGAGGGCCTGATTTCGATTTGTTCCATGAAAATGTTAGCAAGTACTGGAGAAAGAGGTGAACCCAACGAGGTTATTCGCGAAGCTATAGAAATACAGAAAAGACCCCTCTGTCTAAACAGACGCGATGACAGCTCTCGCCTTCCTACAGCTTGGACCTCCGTAATTGCCAGATTAAACAAAGCAGACACGCCCACCAATACCCAACCAATCACAACACAGCCTCATCACGTGACATCCCCCACCGATAACTATAAATAAAAGAAGTAGAGCTGGTTCACATTCAGTACAGTTACCTAGTGACTCTTGGGGAGTAGGCAGATTGAGATCTAGACTCTTTTTCACTTTTTGTCTCTTGATAATGGCTCCAAAGCAGGAGCCGAAACGTTGAGTATTTAATAAATTCAGACGCGGTTTGCGCCCGGAACGTAACCTAGTTCATAACAATGACCGCGGAAGCCTCTCAGAACATTTCATTCGCCTCTAAGGGAAGGATTTCTTCCAACTCACTAAAACAAACAGCAAACTTGTTATTCGAAAATCTATGCTTCTTTGTGATCTTGCTTTCGTTAAATCTTGTAGAACCTATAACATCATTCCTCACACCTCTTTACGTTCAGTTTCCAGTATTCTTAACAAAGCAAGTTTCGCCCTGTTACGAAATTCCATTCATTAAATCAGATATCAACTTGACCAAACTAACCGAAATTTGTATCACTGTTATTCGTCATTACATACTTCCAACCCTCATCCAATTCTGAGGGACAATTTTGATCGCATTTCGAGCGATAAAGCTGAACAGTTGGCACAAAAGAAAACAGTGACTCAAAAACTTAAACTAACACAAATTATTTCAAAACAAAATCCCGCTGTTACCTCACTCCCTTAGTAATATTATTTAAATAAATAATTTTTAATTGTTTTGTTTTTTTGATATACTTAATAGGTTGCCATACAATTCGAAATATAGAACTAGTGACATAACTTATAAAAGTAAGAAAGGAAAATAAACTAGAAATAAACACAAAAGTACATAATAGTTCTAATGATAAAGTCAGTTAAATCAAGGAAGAAGAAACTTGCAAGAAATCGGTAAAGGTAAGAAAATAATTAGGTACTATTTAAATAGGAATGTAAAAATCGAAAGTGGTTTGTTGTTCATAAATTTTTGAAAGACTGATCTTATATAAATCAAAAGCAATAAAACTTAATCAAACGATAAGTATAGGTAATCAGAATAGCTGATTTTCTCGTTACCTTTAATAGTTAATGCTCTGCCTAAAAATAATGAAACCTAAACAACTAAATTATCGAATTAACTGAGAGAAATGGAAAAAATATTACCAATTATCTGATTAATCGTGCTAACCTTAATAATAAAAACTGTTGAAATCCATCGAAGATAAATCTTATTTATACTACTCCTGGAGTTAAGTGCTTCCAAAAAGTAATCTACCTATATTGAAGATTTATGTTGCAGCGCTTTCCATTGCAATGTTTATCTTCATTTTAGCAAAATTATTAGATGTTCAAACAGTATTTAAACTATTTTCTAAACATCTTTACAAATGATGAAGTTTCAACAACTGATAGTCTATAGCGCTTATAGAATCTAAAGTTTTAACCTTTTTCAGTGTTTTTTATGTAGATACTTACGTTCGCCATTCTGTTATAACAATGACATATCATTTAAATAAAACTTGAAGCAAAAGAATTAATGATGTGGAATACAATTTGAATGAAAGTATTTATTGGCACAAGTGTCTGTTTCTAAAATTCATTCAATGAAATTTAAATATTTGTGGTAATAAAAAAAGATATAATTTATGAGGGTTTATAAAAGATAATCAGTTGAATTACTCAACTATATATTAGCATACATTTTCTCAGACGAACGTGAATGAGTATTAAATCAGGTATTTGTTTGTCTGTACTAAATTGCATCAATATATTGTAAAGATATACTCGTTTTTTTCATTTTATTACTAGATAGATTCACAGTCTACTACTGATTGTGCCAATTCCGATTAACATATTTTAAACAAATGTGATTTTGTCTGAATCCACTGGTGTACCCAGATTTGGCTTAGCGGGAGGAATAACAATTCGTCAAAGTTTGGCCTAACGAGGAGGGCAAATCGACAGATGTTAGCCGGAGGGACAAGCTTTCCAAAAATTCCCTCTTGTAAAAGGCCAACATAAAACAAATGTACGATTAATATGATAGGTACTGACTATAAAAAACTAAATTTTATTTCATCTACAATTTCATAAATATAAAATTGTTTGTAGTGTATTTGAACTAAAATAATAGCGCATCATGGCACCCATGGAATATAAAAAAACAAACCAGCAAAATTGAGGGGATTAATTAATAATTATACGCCTCAGTGACCTAGAACATAAATTTAAATTCACCTAAAAAATACTAAAACATAAAGCATCTGATCAAATTTTACATTTAAAAAATATTATGTTAGAAAAAATAAAACCTACGGACCTTTTCTGAAAATTTTATATTGAATATGTTGTAGACCCTACCTCCACATAAAATAAAACAAACCTCTCGAAATTAGTTGGTCCATTAGGATAAAGATTTATGATGATGAGTTTTCTCAGAAATAATAATTGGCTCAATATTTTCGACTATTAACATATCGAGTTTCCTCTTTCTCTGATATGAGAAGTTTTATAGCTTTTACCAAATGTCTTTTGACTTTGAGTCATATCTTGAAATTTAAATGTATTGTTTTTCGCAAAACATCAATTCATTTGAGCTAAGATTAGTTCAGGGGCTTATGTTCACAATGAGGTGAGAAATAGCAACACCATAACTCTACGTTTTTTTTTTAATTTCATTTACTGCACTCTAATTTACATGATCAGTGAAATTTTTTTTGAGTAATCCTTCTGCCTATTTTTCTGTACTTATGAACCTAATAAGAAATACAGTTTAACGTATGTATTAGTAAAGTAATTATAAAAACTAACTTAATCCAAAATTTGATTAGGTTTCTCGATCCATATTGAAACTACATTAAAAAGACTGGTGCTGGAAATACCCGTCGTGTGCTATCAGTATATTTGTTGAAAAATATTAGTAAACCCCGAAATAAAAAACCTCTAAAAAGTAATAAATACTCATATTCCGGACTTGCTAAGTTTGGAGTTTCATTGCTGAAACTAATATTCATATTTGCCTACCTGCTCCACTGAAGCAAGTTCGGTATTTAGATGCCACCTCACCCACGGTCAGACTAATAGATACACTTAATATTACTTCAAACTTGATCGAGCTGCTTAGATTTTCAAATATATATATTCCTAAAGACCGGACGCAGATCTACTGGACATTATTGCGAATCTAAACCATATAGAAACCCACTCAAACACGCAAAAAAATTCTGGAATCAATTATGAATCCGAACCATCCAGGAACCCACTCAACAGACGCAATTTTTTTAGGAACAGTTATAAATACTAGTAAGACCACTGTGTCAAGTAGAAAATGACTTTTAAACGGCTGGACAAATCTTCATAAATTAACTAAGAACTATCTCTATCAAGTCAGCGTTAAAGCACAAAAAATCGCATCAAAATCAGTCCGTTAGTTTAGGAGCTACGATGCCACAGACAGTCGCATAGATCCACAGATACACAAATACACACCTTAAACTTAAAACACCCATATTTTTGCGTTCGGGATTAAAAATTAGACTTGAACGAGTTGAGAAGACTTTTCATGGCAACACCATCAACATGATAGAATTTCAGCTTCCACTGAAAATAAGTAGTGCTTAGAACATATCGAAGCACTTCATATATATCATTTAGTAGTTTCTTATTTGATACTTCATTAGTCCATTTATGGAGAATATGGTATATAAGGAGACCACGTCGAAACTCACAGTCTCCAGACTACCGTGAAGGCTTTTAATTTTTTGTAAACTAACAGGATTCTCTAATGTATGAGATTACTCAAGGCTAACCATTCTCTATTTGCAATGTTGTTGCTCTTTTCAGGATTCTTTTAGATTCTATGGATTTCTTGTGCAATGTCCAACGAAAGGTTGGGACATTCCGGTTCAATATTGGCGATGTTGTCGTAAAAGAACAGCATACAAAGTTACCCTCAGAACAAATATTTCTTCTAGTGTTGATATATTCACCACTCTTCGTTGGAGGCCACGAAAATGAGTCTGGTTTATAGTAGTCTTAATGCGATCGAATTTGGACTTTTATCATTATGTTGTTTGTATCTTCATGCTAACAAAGAGTCCTATTTTTGTTATACGTTCAGCTTACAATGAAATGTTTAGTGTCATTGTCAATTTTTATTATTAACTCATTTACAGACAATATAATTTTCTTATAGTTCGACTCTAATGATATTGCGAACTGTTTTATAAATATTTTCAAATAAAATAAATTATAACTAGCATGATTTTTAAACAATATGACTATAAGGAATCAACAAGGTAAGAATTTAGTTATTTTGCAAGGTGTGACTGCAGATTGTAAATTTGCACTATATATATATATATATATATATATATATATATATATATATTATATACCAACTGAATATTAATATGGAGCAAATGAGTCCTATAAAATTAGCAATCCGAAATACGATGCCCATCGCACGTTAAAACTGCGATACAATGCAACACGTACTTATAAATGCACATGGAGTACGAGTAAGTGTATCGCTCTAATTTATTTCATTTATATTGTAACGTAACTTTCAAGTATTTTAATTTGTTTTAAATAAAAATATTTGTTTTAAAAAGCTTTTGTTTGTGATATAAAATTGGCACATTAGTAGGATCGTTCCATTCTATATAGTGTGGTGACCAAACCTGTGGGATTAACCTCTTTACAGGGCGAGCTCACCAGGAACACGCAACGGCTCCTGCTCAACTTACAGTTCCAGGATTATATTGTAAGGATTACGTTATCATTATTTTATTATTTCCATTTATTGCACTTAATCACCATTTCTATCATCAAAGCATCCCAATTTGAAATTAAGCTAATTATTTTAATATTTATCAACATTTATTTATACACCATAATTTGACAATATAATCCATAGGCAAATACTTGATTTATTATACAACAAGGCAAGGTGCTATTATCCGAGATGCGAAGAATCACGTATATTGTTTTAAATACCGTGACTCACAATCCTGCTGTTCGGACAGCAATTTGGCCAATCAATAACTTTTATTATTTATTATCTAGAATCCGTATAGAAATCTCTCTTCTAGCCATCTAGAACAAGCTTTCACTACCAACGACAGAATTCTCGATGCACTAACTTTATCACTAAAAACTAACGTCCCAACCAACGTATTCCGTGCTGACATTCAATCACACCTCAACTTACTTAACCAAATCTCAAACTCTGTCAAAAACAAATTCACTGAAATCCACATGGACACCCGAAGGTACAAACGTGGACTAATCGATGGCGCCGGATCAATTTTCAAAGCCATAACTGGTAACTTAGACGCCGCCGACGGCGAGTACTTCACCAGCAGTATAAATAGTTTAAACAAAGGGCAACTGCAGATCGAAAACCTTTTGAAAAATCAAATCAGTGTAACCACCTCAGTTATAAAGAACTTTAACGAGACTATTCAACACATTCAAATCGACGAGAAAATATTTAACGAAAATATTCGAAAAATGGAAAATATGATTCGTAAAGTAAACGACTAATGGAAAATTATCTCTTTCTAGAAGGCAACTTAAATGATGTTCTTAATTCCATAACTTTTGCCCGTCTAAAAATTATCCATACTTCAATTCTAACTCCCGAACATTTCATTGCCGCCTTACAGGAAATATCACAGAATCTCGTGAAAAATAATAATTTACCCTTGCCCGTCAAATATTCAAGTATTGCACGATACTTAGAAATTACAGAATTAGAAGCTTTTCAAACAGATTCCGACCTTGTATTTATACTCAGAATTCCTCTTATTGAACAGCAATCATTCACTGCTCTCCGCTTATACCCAATCCAATAGAACTGAGTCATACCATGTACTTTCATTCACTCATAAATATATAACAAAAAACGACGATTCTTTACTGTATATTCCGATAAAAGACCTTAGTACGTGCAAACCGTTGAACAATCAAAATAAATTGTGTCCCGAGCTCTATGCCTATCCGATAGACTCAAATGCTTTGTGCGAGGCCCAACTTTTAAGAAATTTTAAAAAAGTGCCGGACAATTGTCACAGTGCCGTGATTTCTGCTCAAGGGTACCACGTTCAAAAACTCGAAACCAACGTGTGGTTAATTATGGTTACCGAGCCTCTCAGTATTACCATCACCTGTACCGACATCAATACAAAACCCTTAACACTCAATGTGAACTCTTTATTAAAACTTCAGAAAGATTGCAGTGCCTTCATTGGAATAACCAAAATCAAAGCAGAAGCGACAAAAAGCAGTAACACCCTTGACAACTATCAACTGCTGCGATACCATACCAGAAAAGATTGTCGTTCCGAACTCAAATCTTTGAAGCTCCATGAATTGAATTTCGAGGAGTTAAACGTCGCAAATCACAAACTCAACGAGTATTCAAAGGACCTAGACGAATTAATAAGTCAGCCATTCCTCAAAAAGAACATTTCTTGGTTCACCTACGTGACAATATTTTCCATTATAATAATTGTCGCTGTATTTGTCCTACAAACGCTTTGGAGTAAACACAATACAACCAGCGAAAATCCATCACCCACAACCAGAATTTCAAAATTGTTGCCAAGATTGAGACCGAACCTCCGTCAGAACGAAACTGAAGACATCGAGCTAAGTACCCCAAAATAATTTCAAAAATAGTTTTGTAAAACTTATTTATCACTAAAAAGTATTATTTTAGGTTCTATTATTAAGGACCTTACTTAATGCTAATTATATTTTTATTTTATACATTTATACAATTTACGCTATTTTATTCACTTTTGCTTTCTACAAATTTCATATGTATACAACTTTTATATTTTATTATTTTAGAAATTCTATTTTCAGAAAAGTTCCTGTAAAACAGCAACTTTTTCTTTGTGAACAGAGTTATTATATACGTAGTAAACAATACTTATAATATTAATATGACAACACCGTGTAAAGAATTTAGTTATTTTGCAGGTCAAATGAGTATATATATATATATATATCGTTCACATGACAACACCGTGTCATATTACACGATATAGCAATTCCCAGGAAATGCGCTAATGCCCATCGCACGTGTAAAACTGCTGACTGCTGACAATGCAACACGTAGCTTATAAATGCACATGCGATGGCTGTGAGCGTCATTAAGTGTATCGCTCTCATTTATTTCATTTATATTGTTTAACGTAACTTTCAAGTAAAATTTAATTTGTGTTATAAATAAAAATATTTTTTTAAAAAAAGCATTTGTGTTTGTAAAGATATAAAATTATATATATATATATATATATATATATATATATATATTACTTTTGCGAAATGCCATCAATATTTATTGTGCACTCTTTATTTATACAATAATATATTCATCGAAACATATATTTATTTGCTGTCTATGTACCGAATAGAATTGTTAAGGTCAAACCGTTCGAATAATAATTATTCATTTTACCATACATACTTCTCACACGGTAAAATACTGCATTTTTTTTCTAGATAAGATAATAACCTAATAGTCCAGAAACTATGAGGTATTTATGTTGACAGTATATCCATGTTAAAAATGGCAATAATTAGGTACAGACATTTTTTATAGTAAGCTTTAAAGTCAGTGGGATCGAAATTTGTAGTTAACTACTTATTGCATTTTCTTGTTGCTATTGCTTTAATTGCTAGACATTGTTTTTATAGCTACTTCTTCGATAAATGTATTTAACACTATTGAATATATTGTAGAACTTCGTGCTGAATTCAATTCAGAATAAGTTCAAGGAGTAAACCAAACTGTTGGTTTACTCCTTGATGATGACAACTTAGAGTTGTTGAAACAGCGTTGAGTGTTTAAAATAAAGGTTTGGTGTTACGGTGCAATGGGTGCAAAACGTATTTTTATATTTGTGACAGACCAAAGATTCCACAGCATTTCCATAAGACGCATTTACTCCACCTCAAACATATAGCATAAATCAATTAACACTTGAAGAAACTTCTGGATACCAACTTTGCTATTACTCCTAAAGTTGGTTTGGTAGACGACAACATCGCTAATATTGAACCGGAAGTGTTCAACCTCTCGTCAAACACTGCTGAAGAAATCCGTAGAGAGTTTTCTTATATACTACGTTCCCTGTAAATATAACAGTCAAGTATCTACAAACAAAACTCCCAAACGACATATCTGTTACTGCTCGAAAAATTGGTTGTTGCAGAACACGCATGTCACATTTTACATTACCTACCAACAAACAGATGTATTGTCAACCATATCCTCCAACACTCGCGGAAATGAAGCATAGTTTTTTAATTGTAAAAAAATATATGAAATAATAACATGTTTTGCAGTACGTAGAATCGGACTACTGGGTATCTATATATAAATCTTTGAAAATAATGTAAAAACAGCCGTTTTGTGACATTAACTGAGATTTCGGCTATGTTGTTTCCTTTGAAGCTACTACTATATACTAAATTTTGAAGTAATGAGACATCTGCTCTTCCCACCTTCTCAAAGGATACTCAGTAACTCTTTGTAACCCTTTGTGAAAGCCAGATATGATTATGATGAAACTTCACAAGACTTTTCAACAGAATGAAACAGAAGAACGGATATACACCACTGGAATTGAATTAAACATTCTTAAAAAAATAGATTGCGCGTTTTCATTAATCCAACATGTGTAAAATCGATATATTTAATGTGGGGACAAATTAAAAAAATAAAAAAATGTCCGACATAATTTTCTTCCGTTTTATTTTTAACTTTCTTTCATTTAAACATAAATGCTGGTCATTACCAAACATCTTAACATGAAAATGAAACCGAACCATCTGTTTTCCGATTTATAACAGAAAAACTACCCGCGGTCAAGTTGTACCATATACGAGAAAACTGTGGGACCTCTTTTTTATACCAGGGACCGTGGACTATAAAATTACACAAAGATATTAGTTACTAGTGAAAAAATCATTTTACTGTTAAAGTTTCTAAAATTTTTGCACTTATATTGGTGTAGGTATGTTAATATCATAATTCATAGAATTTATTTTATTCAATGAAAAACAAATGAATTTTATATATAGATATATATCCACATATTTAGAACTATATCATTCAAAGTATGACGGCCGTTTCGAACCAGGAGTTCTCGTCAGATACGCTTTTTGAATGACAAGTTCTAAAGTGAAATACTTGGATGTAATGCACAACAGTAGGACAATAATTGAACTTACTAACTCGTAGTTCGAAACGGCCGTCATACGTTGAATGATACACTTCTAAATACTTGGATATATATATTACTCGAATACACTATTCGAGTAACTAGAAGGGAAAGCAGAAGGCTACGAGAATTATGCGAACCGACCTGAAGAGGGTAGAAGTGACTCTGCCGAAACGTTGTCATTTTACCATCGATCCCGGCAGGGATCAGTTATCAACTACGCGGATTAATTCCCGGAAACGACCTAACACATTTAGTGAACCCGCGAAAACTTAAAAACAAATATATATATATATATATATATATATATATAAATATATATTAAACGGTCAGTTCGAGGCTGAAAAAATATACATTGTGGTCATATTGAGGCGAAGGTGGTCATTTCGAGGAGACTCCTCAAAGTGATCGTATACAAAAAGGGTATTTCAAGGAGTCGTTTTATGATAAAAGGTCAGTTCAAGGATCATCCTCGAAATGAATGAAAGTGGGTAATAGCAATAGTAATTAACAAAACATTCCAAAATGTCGTCTAATCAATAAGTTTAGCTAAATGGAAGTGCACACTTGAAAATTATTGTTTTATTTGTGCGTAGTGGTTGTTTGCATCGTACTTCTATACTGACTTATAAAGACCTAACATTTTTTTTGTTGTTTGTAGTGGGTGACATATGGAAGCACCGAATTGATACACTAGCCGCGAATGACATAGCCTATATTTGGGGCAGTGGCGTGGGGGCAGTGAAATGTCTATTATTTTTCCTTAAATTTAATATCTTGAAAATAAAGAGTAAGAGAGGCACGAAAATTGGTGCATATACCTTAAATAAATAAAAACGAGGTTTATCAAAAATTTTATCATCTCATGGGGACAGACGGGGAATTTTTTTTTAAATAACTATTTTTCGGGAACTTAAAGAAAGAAGTTATAAGGCTGATTACTTTTTTTAAGTGAAGTAATACTTTATTCGTCATTTTGCGAGAATTGAAATACAGAATAGGGGAAATGGGGGTCACTATTTTACAGAGTTTTCAATATCCCCGAAATTAAAAGTAGAATGTTGGGAATCTTGATATAGAAACTCTTCTAAAATAATTAGAAGCCGGTTTATTTTGCAAAAATTCTGTTTTCCGATAGGGGCAAGGGGCAAGTGGAGTATGTTTTAAGAAAAAAATAATATTTCCCGGGAACCGAAAATAATAACAGTGTTATAATTATGATATCAATTCTTTATATTAATAGCGATTTAATGTGAAATTCTGTGAAAATTATAATTATTGAATGGGGAGGGGATATGTATCACGTACCCGGAGTATTTATTCATTGCATTAGAATGATAAATTTACTCTTTTCATTAAATGAATCAAGACGTTTTTCGTCGTTTTGTCAATATTGAAGTTATGGAGGGGCTGGGAACTGAAAAGTGTTCAATTGATTAATCATAGTTAAAATTTCGAAATAATTAGAAAATGGAATTATAAAAAAATGTTAAGCTATTTATAAAATAAAAATAAACTTCAAAATTCTAAAATATTTCGAAATTTAATAATATTAAATAAAGCAAACTACACAAATATATGAAAATTATCCTGTCAAAAACCTAAAAAATTTAAAATGTGTAAAAAGTCAAAAATAGTAAAACTAATTAAACATGTTAACATCACCGTAAAAGTGAAAAAATTTAATAATGTGAAAAATACGAAAACTGTCAACAATGGTAATGACAATATCTGTCAGTACCAAAAATGAAAAACACCCAAACCACAGTATGAAATGTCAATAATCTCAAACATGACAAATATGTCTAGCACTTTATATTAAAATGTACTGGATGTGAAAATTTTATTTCCTTTGGCGGTAAATTATTTGTAGGAGCATTCCCTACTAGAAGAACACAAACTGAAAGTGGCGTAAGACCTTTTATACCGACACTTTTTTAAATAATATATACGTTTGACGACCAATTTGGAAAATTTTATTTATGAGAAATGAGCACGAAAATTTAGACATTGGGATGACGAAATATTTCTTTCAAGGTATTTTAAAAAATCTGGAAATACTATAAATGTCAAAAAAGTCAGACTTAATTAATAATATGCTAAACAGGAGACATAATCAGTATTACATTGTATTTTTGTGGTGCACATAAAATTAATAACCTAATAATAACAAAAATTAAGATTCATTCTGAAGATCATTCGTTCTACCAACCTAAATTGTGTTCTTAGAATTGAGGCCTCATAGAGTAAGGAAATCATAGAAGCGCTTGAAAATCAGAAAATAAAAAGGACAGAAAATGCTGAAGACAAGTTCTGTTTATATCTTTTAAGTTACGTTTAACTTGGGAAATAGTATCGGGCTGCCATACCAAATACTAATATTAAACAAACATAATAAAAATAATGTGGAATTTACCGATAGAATGTTTAGTTAATGTACATTTGGGAACAAAACCGCATAGAAAAGCTTTCGACTCCGAAATTTCTTGAGAAAAATGATGCATTCCCCAATTCTGACATTTGTATTAAATATCAAATAAATTTAAATTACTTTTTGTAACACATTGAACAGCTGATTTTAAATTGTATTAACTAAATTTTCATCCAGGCTCCTAGCTAAAAATAAAATTTACGTAAATGAATGGAACCCAAAAATTTCACTCAAAGTGTATTATAAAGATATCATTCAATATTAAATAAATCAAACTACATATGTATCTTGTTTTAAAAAGCTTAAGAATCTTAATAAAATAAAAGGTTTACTGCCTTATATCAGTAATGCGAAATGTATCTGTCTTTTGCCAGATGTTTATTTTTCTGTTCATAACATAACCATTGCAAAGGAATGCATTTATAACAACCGGTTTGACATGGGTCTATCCTATAAATTTTGTTAATTGCTTTGCCACTTTTTAGGTAGTTTTTATACCAGTATTAAATTTGTTAACAAAATTTAAAACAATAATTATGAATATTAATCATATGAATTGAATTTTTATTATGTATATTGAATATATAATAGGAATTTGAACCCATTATTGAAATTTGGATTAACAAAAAATTTGAGTTAACACACGATTTTATACTCATGATAACTATGATAAACTTAGCAATGGGAACATTATTCAAGACGTGAATAAATAATGGTTCAAAAAGAAATAAAGGGCGGAAAAGGATATACTGAAATTTAAAAAAAAGAGGTGTATAGTTGTATTAGTAAATTAAAGTCGCGGTTTTTGAACTAATACTAAAACTATTCTTACAATACTATTATTACAAGCAATAAATTTATCTTACATACACTAGAAACGAAATTGAAAAATTTGACCATAAAACAGTAAGAAAAATAGGTGCATTCTTTTCTTAGAATATTACTGTACCTACGATACACATACCGACCTTATACTAAAAGTGTGGGTATCTAATTATATTTTCACAGAAGAAAAATCTGATGAATTCTGAAACGACTCATGTTACAAACCCCAGTACCGACAAAATTTGTTCTATTATTTTCATAACTGGTTGATATATTTAAATAATTCTAGTTTTAAAAAATGTTAAGAAAAATTTTGTCCAAAGTCATCTCAATTAAGATCTTTTATAAAAAAGTTTGTTGTTTATACCTAACTAGAAACTGAAAAGAAACACAAATATAAAGCATTTAATTATAGTTACACGTACCGAAAAGAGAAAATATTACAACTAATATTTTTGCCTTTTACAACACAAGTAAAAATAACAAATAAGTATATTATCCTGTAAATTTATGTGAACTACTATATTATTAGTTTCAAATTCGCATAGCTCTTAATTTCAAACGCAGTTTTGTTCATTATTTACGTATTTTCCTAACACTGTTCTATTATTCCTTATCAAGGGTGTTAGAACAACAGTATAGCAGTGCTTCAACAGATCTCGAAATAATCCTTAACCTTTTATAATTCTAGTTTTAACATAGTATTGTTTTCTTATCCAAATATTAGTAGCATCTACAGTAGATCACAAATTTTGTGACATAAATTGTTTACTGCTTATACAGGGTCACTTCATTCGACACGAAGTGTCAGGAGTAAGCGAATCAATTTTGAAAATAAAAAAAATCTATCCTATGAATAAAATGCAACATTTTTGTTTGTTATATTTGGGACTAGGTGTACATATTAAAAAATAATTTTTAAATATTCTACTTATAATAGATAGCAATCGTTCATTCGTTTAGAGGTGCTGTTCCAGTTCGGATAACGTGAATAACCCTATATATAGATAAGTGCGCTGTGGGTTGCATTAGTGAAATATGAAAATATTTTTGGAGCAAATTATTTTAAAACTTATTATTTGACGTTGGGCAGTAGCTAACTAATGGTAGTATTTAAAAAAATAGATCAGTTATCAGTCTTTAGTGTTGCAGAAGGACTAAAGTTGAAACAAAATATTTACAAATGATTTTCAAGAAGTAACATATGTGCGAAGAATATTTTTCCAGATGACACCTATTCGTGGTTAATATCGGGAATACAATGGTGCCATAATTTTAAATTACATAAAGAGAAAACAATCTAAACTTTAAAGTCTCTCTTCATTAAACATTTGTTGGGTTACATACTGAGTGATATATAATTGTAATTGTTTTAAAAGAAATTGTGTCAACTGTATGTGAAGCATGTTACATTTAAAAATTTAAATTAACGTACACGTCATATGTTCCTTTGCAGATATATTTAAAACTATTTTAATTAACCTGAAATTTAAAACCGGTACTCAGAATGACACAAAAAAAGAAATAGACTGAAGGCGATAACGAGAGACGGCAAATATATATCGTAAGAAGCTTTCGCTTCCATCCTTCAGTCTCAAATGACTGTCGCTCTTTTTTATATTCTATTTAGTAGACTAGTGTTTCCATATTAGTACATTCAAAGAGATTGAACTGAATTCACCTTCACTAAATGTTTTGCCGTTGATAATTTTTTCACAAGATATTTAAACCAAAGACTTTTTTGCCAAATACCGAAAAATAAAATGGCGAAAATATCTTAATTTACGTTATATATATCAAAAATGGTAAAAATATAACCAATGTCACAAATTTTAAAATTTTCTCATCAAAATAACGACATAAGAAATGTCTAAAATAAAAAATCGTCTATAATATGTAATAACTCTCTTCAATTAAAAGCAACGTAACATTCAAAATCTTTTGGAAATATATCACGAGCAATTCATATTAAACAACAATGTACGGCAACTATGACTTCTTAAATTTTTGAAGAGTAATAAAACAGCATCAGTAGTCCGCACTTAGTAAGCTTTAGTTTTGCGTTATGCTTATTTCATTCTCACTTCTTCTCACTTCTCACTAGATCGAACTCGGGGCCTCAATCTGCCTAGTCCCCAAGAGTCACTAGGTAACTGAACTGAATTTGAGTCTACTCTGCTTCTTTTATTTATAGTTAGCGCTAGGTTAGAAGGGGATGTCACGTGATGAGGCTGTGTTGTATCTCTTTTCACCAATGTCCCCATTTCAGAAACGTTAGATATTCTAAAAACTAAACACAATATCTCTTCTGACATCATCAAACTGGTACAGCACTGTTCTTCTAACACATATATTTCATTTCAAGACACTCTTTTCAAACAAGTACGTGGGGCTCCGATGGGTTCACCTCTTTCTCCAGTGCTTGCTAACATTTTCATGGAACCCAGACCCTAAACTCGTCTAATTTAAAACCTTCCTGCTGGCGTAGATATGTTGATGATACTTTTGTCATTTGGCCTCATAGCAGAGAGTCGTTAGACTTCTTTCTACAACACCTCAATGGTATACATTCTAACATTGAATTTACAATGGAAAACAAAAACCAGCCATGGCACATTCTCACATACAGTCTATAGAAAACCAACCCACACCAATCGATACTTAAATGCCCAATCACATCATCACCCTGCCCAATTAAGTTCTGTAATGAAATCGTTGGCCCTTAGATCTATTCGCCTAACAGACATTGACAATAGACAAAACGAACTTAATAAACTTCAACAAATCCTTCGACAAAACGGTTATCATCCAGACTACATTGCACGCATATTTAGTCAATCGCAACAACCCTCGAGTACACCAACCCCATGGGAAACAGACCAACAACACCCGAAAGCCTTCCTTCCGTACATTCGAGGAGTCACTGACAAAATATCACGAATCCTACACCGAAATCAAATAAAGACGGTCTTCAACACTAGTCAAACTATAGCTATCTTAACCGGGAACCCTAAGGATAAAGTACCTAACGAGGGTCGCGGCGTTTACGAAATTCCATGTCGCGATTGCCCACAAAGCTACATTGGTCGTACAAATAGGCGCGTCAACCATCGAGTATATGAACATTCTTTGTCAGTTCGCAAAAAAGATCCGACTTCCGCTCTCGCCCATCACAATATCCAAACAGGACACTCTATCAACTTCGAGGGCAGTAGGACTATCGTATCTCTTAACTCCCTTAGGGCATCTACTATTCGCGAAGCAATTGAAATAGAGAAAAGACCCCTCTGTCTAAACCGAAGCGATGACAGCTCTCGCCTCCCCACAGCCTGGACCTCCGTAATTGCCAGATTAAACAAAGCGGACACGCCCACCAACAACCGACCAATCACAACACAGCCTCATCACGTGACATCCCCTTCTACCCAACGCTAACTATAAATAAAAGAAGCAGAGTAGACTCAAATTCAGTTCAGTTACCTAGTGACTCTTGGGGAGTAGGCAGAGTGAGGCCCCGAGTTCGATCTAGACTCTGAAACTTTTTTCACTTTTGTCTCTTGATAATGGCTCCAAAACAGGAATCGAAACGTCGATTATATTTTTTAATTTTTTAATTCAGACGCGGTTCTCACCCGGAACCTAGCCTTGTTCATATATATATATATATATATATATATATATATATATATATTCTTATGTGTTTTTATATAAAACACTCTCTGTCAAGAGTATGGTATATGTTATAGCATAGTATGCCTTCATATACTCGAATTACTCAGTAGACTGTAGATGTCACCAACATCTATTAGGTTCAATACACTGAAATAAATTTTAGTTTTGTTGATATCTAGTGTTAGTAAGTTATAATCAATCCAATGTTTAACTTTAAATATATTTCTTCTGCTTTCTGAATTACTTCATCCCAAGACAGATGTGACGTTATTTAAAAATAAATAAAAAAGTATTGGACCCAAGATGGTGCTTTGTGCCATTGAACTCCACTGTTCTACCCGAATTGATTGACTTTTTCATCCTGTCTGATAAATTGGAGTAATTGCAGCTTCTTTAAAAACTTTAGGATATTGACCTTTAAAAATGGGTCGACAGTTTTTAGGCTTTAGAAACAGTTATCTAAATTCAGATTATTTTCACATTATTCAGTAATTTCTATTTTATTGCTCGGTTTTTGTGTCCACCTATCAACAAACAATAAAAACCAGAACAAGTAAGTGTCATACTATACATTTATCTAAAACAAAAATTTTCCATAAATTAAGATACAGCACCTCAATACAATAATTCTTTGGATATGCCTTAATCTAATTGTTTATTTGCATTGATGTGATTTCACAATGCAACTTTTTTGTAATATTTTACCATCGAGATCAAACGACATGACATTGTTCTTGTTTCTCACTCATCCCCTTCCTCATTGCTTGTATGTTAAGCTTCAAGATTAAATGCAAATATGTTTATAATTCTAAAATAATGATGAAAGTTATCACGTTAATTCTTTGTGTAAAAACTTTGTTTATTTATATAGTAATAATTTTCTATGTGAACCGTAATTGTTTGGTATGCAACTTTATAAATTACAATATTTTTAAATATAAACTGTTTTTTGTATTCGGTATACCACAGATCTTCAATACAGTTATGTATTTATATTAGATACTGCGATATAGTAGATAGAAAAACTTACTTTTATTACTTGCTTCCTTTATATATACAAAAGTACATGGCTAGTACTAAAATATGTCCTGATATCTGATAATTGGATTTATTACTTAGTTAAAATAAGATTTGTAAACAGGTAATACAGTAATAAAATTGATTTCAATAAACAACATATGTGCATGAAATGTTTTAATTTATTTAATTAACGTAACGGGGGGGTTTCAAATTATTTGTTACATAATTTGGGGGGGGGGTAGCGATAAGAAAGATGAAAATGGACGTTATGTAATTTATGTATTTAAATAAAAATTCATAAAATAAATGAAATAATATTTTTAAATTCCGCTCCAACTTCAAAAACCTCTCACAAGCTACCGACAGAAATTTGGCACCTCAGTAATAGCAAAATGTTATGTTATCCGTATTAGCTTGTTGTGTTCTTAGATATGATACTCAAATATTTTAATTATTGTCGTTTACCCGGGAGTCCATATAATATAACTAGAAATATTAAAAATACTTACCAAATTGAATTATACATAAGAATTAATACTAAATTAAAGTTATACCACAAGACAATAAGTTAGATGAATCTACTAATAAAACATAAATCACAAAAATAAAAAGTAAAGATTCAGAAAACTCAAAATGCTTACAACCTAATAAAAAATTAAGAAAAATGGAACCAGCTGACATTCTGGGGGATATCAACAATTATTATTAGGACAGTTTTTTCTTACACGGCGATATTGATACATGGGAGACAATCACAAAAGTTGTAAGTGAAACTTAACGTGTCAGTTGTATTATGGATATTATTTGTAAGCATTAGAAATTTACGTGAAAAAAAGTTAGAAAGCTTGAATATTTGTAACGTATTATATGTCTTTTACGACATGTCTTATTATCATTTGCAGAGCAAAGTCAGTATATTAAATTTAATAATGATGACGATATTACTAAAATTCTGAATCTTGAAGTTGTTGTAAACATCTGTATATATCAATGCCAGACTTTGAATAAGACCAGTTACCTTGACAGTTTGTAACATAAAACACAAAAAAAAAACATTTTTAATAACGAGATATGTAGAATAGTTAAAGAAATAGTATCTCTCCGTAAAGGAAATTAACACCTATTATAGCAAACTGCAATAAAATGGCAACAAATAATTTTCATTTTTCATATCAACATGCAAATACTCAACGACGTATAGGTATTCAACAAAAAAGTAATAATTAGAATTGGGTAACATATAGAGTTAAAAATAGTCGGCTATTTCTTCGACAACCAGCTTCTTCAATGAAAAAAATAAATAAATAAAACTTACTTAACTACCAAGTCCAAAAAATATTAACGCTCAGTAGATTGGTAAGTTACTCATAACTAAATAATTGAAACCATTTATATTGGAAAATGGAAGCCGACATGAAAAAATACCTTCCCAGACATTCGACGGTTAAACACCAGAAAAATTTTTTTACTAGTGGTTCCTGTCTGGAGGTGTTCACACCCTTATAGAAAACCCGTTATAGAAAACCTAGATTTCATAGTCGTAATTCGTAAAATATTATAAATCCCTAATGTAATTTAATTGCCCATCTATATTACAATGAAATGTTGAACTGAAACTAAAAACATTTTAATTTCCTACGTAGGTTGTTTATCTTTAAAATATAAAATTATTTTTTTCCACAAATTAATACTTTTTTTAACATAAAAATATTTTTCTTACCTTGACTCCACTTTACACTGACACTAAATCATAACTGAAATGATCTAAGAATACCGACCTGGTAAGTACATCGATATTTATTACAATGTAATCTCAGTTCAATAAAATATTATCAGTGATTATGCAATAAAATCTATTACATATTTTATTTGTTAGTGAAGACCCTTATTAAAAAACTAAGATTAGGTGATAGATGTAGGTATATCACATTTACTCATCAGCATTATCCTCCAACATTATTTAGATATAAGTGGATGGAAATTTGTGTTTGGACCACGATTAAAAAACGTATACTCTAGAAATCTTAAAACTACAAATGAGAATGTTTAATTAGGTAAGGACAGGATGAGACGCTGAGAAAGAAATAATGTCTGCGTTATGATTAACTTACAATTTACAATAATATTCATTTGTCGAATTGACAAACTAATCAGAATATAGAATAGATCAGTAAATTGAATTATGTATATAACTAAATATATAAAATTATGAATTGTAGTAAAGCTACTAATAATTTATATTTAAAAAGAACTGACTTCAGCTGATTTAAGATAAACACCGTTTAGAAACCGTGTGCAATCAATCAATATTTTGAGGCATTCTTCTTTTTTATCTGATTTAAAGTACAATTCTGTTCAATATTTTTGCATATTCTTATCTCTCTCTCTGTTTCTCCGTCTCTAATTTGCATTATTTTTCTATATTTCCAAATATTTTTTAAATTTTATTATTTTGAACACTTTCTATAAGTGTAACACTAATCACTCAATATTGCATCCACACTGTATATGCTTCTGTGTATTGCTGACCCCTATATAACTTATTTGGCTATCATTTACTGAACCACCCTGTGCAACCATAATTTAACTCCACATAATATTGGAATTGTCCTCATATCTTTAAAACCACCCTGTAGAAGTATAAATCCTCTCCACACTATTGACTCTTTCTATTGTTCTGTTCTTTAAATTATTACTGTATAGCTATGATTTTACTTCGCCCCATGTGTCTGGTATTCCATTTATGCAACTGCTCATGTTCTACCCTATATAACAAAATCCACATTTTTTAACCACATTTTATGACTATAATTTTACTCTATCATTTATTTCAACCACTCGTTATATGCAACTGCTTCTAATTTTTTTTGAACCCATGTCTATAATTATATTCAACTGCTTCTAACATTTTGTGAAGCCTTCTGTATTACAGTAATTATACTCCGTTCTATAACGCAAATATCCACTCTGAATAACTATAGTTTTGCTCCAATCTTATTTCAACCACCTTTATACGCAACTACTTAAGTCTCACCAATTACAATATTTGTTGAACCACCTTGTATAACTAATTCAATTCCAACTTATATTTCTACCATACTTCTAAGCAGCTGCTTATGTACCACGTAATATCACATGTACTCACACTCCTACAACCGTATACTATACAGAAGAGATAGCAGGCATAACAAATTTTTGTTTCAACAAACTAATGGAATATTTTCTGCCATTTCACGCGACTATAAGCCCCTTAACTTCTTCTCCAAAAGAAACTGACTTCAAATGAACCAAAATGAAAATCATTACAAACACCCTGTACGATATACTTTCATGGCATATCTTGACATTTAAACTCACTGAAATGTAGTCCCGTAAATACTGTTTTCTCTGATTTTCTAGAAAACGTAAATCTCAGGTTATAGAAAATTATATGGTACCTTTCTATAATATTCCTTAATACAATTGCGTTTAAATAATCAAAATTGCCGCCGTATTTAAATAATCACTAAGCATACATAAAAAACGTGACGACGAATTGATGAACTCCTCCTTTTTGGAAGTAGGTTAAACATAAATTAAATTACATTACATGATCTTATATTTAGGTAGTTTAACAATACATTGCAATGAATAATAAAGATAAATTGAAACATTGTAGAATTGAACTGACAAACTGATTAATTGTATAATTGGTATGTAGTCGTTTAGTGTGAGAATACATAAAAAAATTAGCAAATTATTTTACATTCCTCCAAGAAACCAAAAAAATATGTGGCTTAATTTTGCTCGGCGGAATCCAACATCTACATATATTTGAAGACGCGAGATGTAAGACCGACATCTAGGAAAGAAAAGAGTATCTACATATATATCAATAGTCCAATTTACTATTTAGTATTAGCTTTAAAAAATGCTGCATGCATGTAAAATAAAAAATAATAAAAAAAATAATGAAAATTTTTGTTGTAGAGTTAGAAAAGTGGAAATCACATTTAAACGTTGAGAGGTTAACTAAAGTCAATATTTTGGAGGTCTAATAAGATTTTAAAACATATTTTATGTGATTAAAGATAAAATTTATGAAGTTTTTAATCGAAAAGCAAAGAATTTCCCAACCTAGATAGTGGCAAATGGCACATATTGTTATATTTTGATATTAAAATTAATTTACATTTTTTATTATAGCCATATTATAAAATGTAACTTTTAATTAAAAAGGGTGCCAGCTAACTCGCCAGGCCTACTCATCACCCACGTTGATTTTTATCCTTTTTATGGTATTTTTACCAGTGAGTAACTATACACTGATTTTTACTGATATAAAAGTTGCATTCTCTCAGATACCGAAAAAATTTTAAGAGATTCAATACTATTAATTGATCAATTATTGTTTTGTTCTGTATAAATATTGTTTGTTCAGGTAGTGTTGGAGGGATAAGTGTTATTTATCCATGAATCGCAAGTTTAAAAACCAGGGATAAATTGTTTCGGGCGTTGGGTGGTAGTAAATTCCAACAATTATGAGGCCGGAGCTGTTAAAAGTGCAGTAAAACCGGAACCATAATATTGAATAGGTATGTAACCAGCAATGCACTTTCTTTTCCCCATATTTTGGATCTGAAGTATAGTTACATTTATTATTACCTAATAATTTTATTTAAACAAATCTTGCCCTGTTCAACATCAAATATTTTACAAACCTGTTTTAAATCGTTTTAGGTATGATTTTAGTGTGCTACTTTATATTATACTAGCCGTTACCCGCGGTTTCACTCGCGTACGGAATGTTCAAGTCTTCGCAAAAAGAAATAACTTATGAAACATATATAAATTTTCGCTACCCTATATTTCAGTTATACAACTGCTATTGGTATAACAATTATTTCTGATATTTTTTTAACCACCTTTTAAGTAACATTTCTCTTTACTCTATATATTAATCAACCTTTACATGAGCTTTTTCTAACATTGTGTTACACACTCTAAAACTATAATCTTGCTTCTCCCCATATTTCAGATATTCCATATAGTAGAATGCAACTGTTTATGGTCTACCCTATATAACAATTTTTTTAAACAAATAAAAAACACTGTTTTGCACCCTAACACCAAACATTTATTTAAACCCTCACCCAAACTGCAACTGCTTATTGGCAACCCTATATAACAATTTTATTCAAAAAAATTTTGTATAACTAACTCTACTTCCATCTACATTAAAACCATACTGTATACACCGCTGCCAATTTGTCAAACATTACAACTTATTTTTGATTCACCCTGTATAACCATAATTTTACTCTACAAAATATTTCAACCACCCTGTATGTGCATCTTCTTAAGGGCAACCAAATATAAAACTTTTAAATACTTCTAATCATACTGTATGAACTATAATTTTACTTCGATCCATGTTTCAGATATTGCAGATATGCAACAGCTCATGTTCTATCCTACAAAAAAAATTATTCAACCTGTTTGACCATAAATCTACTCCACCCGCTATTTCAATCACCTTGTATTTGCAACTACTTATCGGCCACCCAGTATAACATTTTTTCTACCACCCTGTATAACTATAAATCCATCAATGCCAAATATATTTCACCAAAATTGCAACTGCTTATGGGGCACCGAAAATAACCATTTTGTTCAACATATTTTTGAATCAATCACCTTGTATGGATTACAACTACCCTGTATACGCTTCTGCTTATTGGTCAACCAATAAACATTTTTTAAATAATTATCATAACACTTCTTCACCCTATGTTTCAACTATCCTATCTTTGCAACTTATTATGAACTACGCTATTTCACATTTTTTCTTTATATTTTTTCAAGATATATTAAAGTATAATTTCTCTCTTCGCACTTTATTTAAACCACCCTTCATTTACAATTTTTTCTAACCTTTTTTGAATGACACTGTATAACTATAACTTTACTGCCATAACCATACTTCAGGTACTCTATATATGTAATATATGCAAGTGCTAAATAACAAAATTTTCTAGCATTTTTTACCCACCCTGTATAATTCTAACTGTAAGCCACCCTATATTTCAACAACCTTATATACAACTACTTATTTTCTACCAAATATAACATTTTTGTACGACCCTGTATCCTTAGAATCCTACCCCACCCTATATTTCAACCATCCAGTAAATACAACAGCTTGTAGATCATACCATTACTTTAAAATATTTTTAAACCCACCTGTATAGCTGTAATTATACTTCGCTACATATTTCAACCATCCTATATGTGTAAATACTTGTGGATATAAAACAAGTTTTTAACCACAACATAAACTAAATGTTCGTTCCTTCAGCCTAGATAACCGATACGCAACGGTCGTGTACCTGCGTACAAGAAAAACAGCGTTCCTTCAAAACAATAACCGTTTAGTGAACGGTTCAGTTTCGTGTTCCAAGTGACCCGGTGATTGATACGCAACCAGTTAATGTACAGTAATTTCCATCACTGGCTTCAGGGTAGAATCGGTGGTGCAGCCACCGACTGGTAATGCATGGAGTTGCGCAAAAAACGGTTGATGTACCGATGGATTAACCAATTGCCGATCGGTCGACAATCGGTTGAAGGAACGACCCTTATAATTCCACTCCATCTTATATTTCAAACACCCGGTAGAAACAAGCTAAGCTAATGCAAGTATCTAATATTTTGTGCGTATGGTGGAACCAATTGAATAATTGAATTACCCAACATGGTAGAAGGTTTTTCGCTATATCTACCGTTTCTGTCAATTTAGAGAGACAAAATGTCTACCAGATTTAGTTTAACTATAGGCTTCACAACAAAAAAAGATTCAGCAAAATCAGTTTAGTAGTTCTTACGTGATGCCCGAACAAACAAACAAACAAACAAACAAACAGACAAACTTACAATTTTATAATGTTACTAGCCGGTACCCGCGGTTCCACCCGCGTATGGAATCTACAAATCTGTACCAAAAGAAATAGCTTATGAAATATCGAGTATTCTATATAACAACATTTTCTAATTTGTGAACCACCCTACGTAACAATATATTAACCAATCCCAAAAATATTTCACTCAAAACTGCAAGTGCCACCCTATACAACAGTTTTATTCGACATTTTTTTAACCTCCTTGAATAACTGTAAGTCTACTTTACGATTTAGTGCAACCATCCTGTATATGCTAGTGTTTATTTGTCACCACATATAACACCTAACTATACCTTTAGTCCATCCTATATATCAGTTATGCAGCTGCTAATGGTCTATGCTATATAACAATTGTTTCTGAAAATTTTTGAGCCACCTTGTAAAGTAAAAAATTTCCCATCTATATCTTTTGACCACATTAATATGCAACTTTTTCTCAAATTATGTTAAGCAAAATTATAGTTATACAGTGTGTATAACTATAATTTTGCTTTGCCCCATACTTTAGGTATTCCACACAGTTAGATGCAACTGTTCATAGTCTATCCTATATATTTTTTTTATATTTTTTAATCCACGCTGTAAAACTATAATTCTACTCCGCGCTCGATTTCAACCACCGTGTATATACAACGACCCATTATGAAATTTTTTGTACCACTCTGTATAACTATAAATTCACCAATCCCCAACATAATTCTCCAAAACTGCAACTACTTATTAACAACCCTATATATAAATTTTATTAATTTTCTTTAACCGCCTTGTATAATTATAACTCTACCTCCAACTTTATTTAAATCATCATGTTTATACTGCTACTAATTAATCAACCATTATAACTTATTTGTCCATAATTTTTGAACCATAATTTTACTCTACAAAATATCCCAATCACCTTTGCTTTGCTTAGGGATCTCCAAATATAACATTTTTTTAAACACTTAACTATCAGTCTGCACCACTATATATTTCAACCATCTTATCCATCCATTTTTCTGATATTTTTTAATCACCCTGGAAAGTATAATTTGTCTCCACCTCATATTTTAACCCACTCTTATATGCGACTTTTTCTAATATTCTTTTCATCACACTGTATAGCTATAATTTTACTCCTCTCTCTATTTCAAACATTGTATAAGCAACTTCTAATCGGCCACCCAGTATAACATTTTTGTAACACCCTGTATAAATATAAATCCACCAATCCTCAATATCTTTCACCCAAACTACAATTGCCAAAATATATAACAATTTTTTTATTGAACCGCTTTGTATAACTACAACTCTACTTCCATCTATACTTCACCATCCTATTTATACTGCTGACAATTAGTCAACCATTACCCTAACTTATTTGTCTATCAGTTTTTGAACCATCCCGTATAAAAATAATTTTACTCTACTAAATATTTCAACCACCCTGTATGTATATGCATCTGCTTAAGGACCAGTATAACATTTTTGTTCCACCCTGTGTAAATATAAATCCATCAATTCTCAATTATTTCACCCAAACTACAGTTGCCACCATATATAACAATTTTTTTTATTGAACCGCTTTGTATAACTCCAAATCTACTTTCATCTGTATTTAACCATCCTATTTATACTTCTGAGAATTAGTCAACCATTACCCTAACTTATTTGTCTTATCAGTTTTTGAACCATCCCGTATAACAATAATTTTACTCTACTAAATATTTCAACCACCCTGTATGTATATGCATCTGCTTAAGGATCACCAAATATAACATTTTTTAAAACACTTAACTTTAATTCTGCTTCACTCTATATTCCAACTATCTTATACATGCAACTGCTTATTGAGTAATCAATATAATATTTTTTATGAAATCTTTTAAAACACCTTGGAAAGTATAATTTGTCTCCATTTATTTCAAACACCCCTTACATACAACTTTTTCTAACAATTTTTAATCAAACTGTATAACTATAATTTTACTTCGTGCCATGTTTTAGATATTGAATTATGCAACAGCTCTATCCTACCTAATTTTTCCATTTTTTTTATCTACTCTGTTTAAGTATAACTTTATTTCTCCCTCTATTTCTAATAACTTGTATTTGTTCACCTATAAATATAAATCCATTACTTCACAATATATTTTTTGTATCACCTTGTATGTATATCTCTAGTTCTACCTGTATTCTTCTAGTCCATTCTATATTCCAACTATCCTATCTATGCAACTGATTATGAGCTACGCTATTTCACAATTTTTCTTCATATTTTTTGAACTACCCTTCATTTGAAACTTTTTCTAAAGTCGTTTGAATCCCACATATATGCAAACGCTCATATTCTACCCCATAAAACAAAATTTTTCTACCAAATTATACTCTATAGTATAACCTTGTGTATATAACTACTTATGGGCCACCCAATATAACATTTTTGTACCACCTTTTATCCTTAGAATTCTACTCCACTTTATATTTTAACCGTCCTCTATATAATACAGCTTGTAGATCATAATATTTGTAATATTTTTTAAACCCACCTGTATAACTGTAATTATACTCCACGACATATTTCAACATTCCTATATAAGCAACTAGTTGTAGATATTAAACACATTTTTTAACTATCCTATAATTCCACTCCATCTTACATTTCAACAACACTTTATAAACAACTGCTTCCAATACTTTTTCAACCCGTTCCATAGCTATAACTCAGAAAATAATTCAAATATCTTAACTGCTTACATTACACATTTTTTATAAGTTTTTTTTATCCATCATGTATAAATATATTTTTTCTACCCTTATTTCAACTACATTTTATATGCATCTATTTATGAGCCACAGATTATAACATTTTGTAATCCTCCCTTTAAATATCCACCCGTTTTTCAACTGCCTAGTATATGCTATTATTTATGACCCGCTCAGTTCAACTCTTTTCAAGCGCCCTGTATAACTAATTTCACTCCCCTCTTATTTCTATCACATTGTATATATGGAGCTGCTTAAGGTCCACCCAATAACACTTTTTATTTTTTTTTAATCCATGTAATTCTACTCCGCTCTAAATTTCCTCTGTATAGAACACCCTGTAAAATTTGGCTTCATATATTAGTTGATTTTTTTGAAATCGAAACATGTTACATTAGCATATTCCGAATTTTGGATAAAACCTAAGCTGATGCAAGTATCTAATATTTGGTGCGTGCGCTGAAACCAATAGAGTAATTGTCTACAACCCAACATGATAGAAGTTTTTTCGCTACATCTACCGTTTCTGTCAATGGAGGGCTTAGAGCATTTACTTTCTAGAGATAGCCTGCAGTGCACAAATGTCGTGGTAAGACTAAGGAGAGAGGGGGCATTAGAGAGGGCAAGAGGCTATTTCACTCGGTTGGGAGCTGCCTCCAATAAAGCATGTTGTTCATTGGCTGCGTCCACCGACCATCCACCCACTAAGTGAAATAGCCTCTTACTGTCTCTATTGCCCTCTCTTTCTAGCGTTGCCACGATTTTATGCTTGACAGGCTATATCTAGATGGTAAATGATCTAAGATGTAGGGAGATAAAATGTATACCAGATTTTAAGTCAAACTATAGGCTTTGCAACAAAAAAAGATTCAGCAAAATCAGTGGAGTAGGTCTTAAGTGATGCCCGAACAAACAAACAAACAGACAAACTTACAATTTTATAATAGTATAGATATTATTAAGTTAAACATTTGTTTCTTATTTTTGGAGAAAATTCATTAAAAATAGTAGTATTTTGGGGAAAATAGATTTCACTTGGGGAAATTTCAAATTTGGCATCTGGCAACCCTGGCTACATGTACTTTATTAAACTACTAATTTTTATAAAATAAGCAAAGAACTCATTGTAAAAGTTTACCTAAGTTAAAGTCAAATACAGCAAATCAATAAAATAAACTCCAATATTAACTAATCTTCAATGTAAATTTTACGAGTTTTGGATTAATAAATTAATTGTTTAAGGATTATTATAGTACTTACATGAGCATTTTGCTTAGCGAGAATTTTGCTAAACAAAAGTCTTTATTTAAAGCTAAAAATTTCCTGGATCAATAGATCAATTCGTGATAAATTAGAGCTATCTTGGTAAATCCGGGTTCCATAATTAGCTTGATTAGATTTCGGTTGTGATATCAAAAAAATATACTTGATAAACGCAGATAAATAGTGCAGAAATCGTCAACGTTCCAATGCAGATTGTTGTATTTTGTAGTTCTATTTTATGGTTAAAATTTCACTGAAAATATAAAGACAAATATTTTTTCATTATCCGTTAATCCTAATTCTGTGGAATTATAACATTTAGATTAACTCATAAAGAGCTTTTACTGCAATGGTTTTAGTATTTGAAAATTGAATTGCAGAACAGTTCTTCACTTTCTAAATATTTTTTTGCATATGCGCCCTTATGTTATGATGACCTCGATATGATTAATATTTCCATATATGTATATCAAAATGAGTAAATTTTAGTTAATAACAAACCTATACCTCTTAATATTTTCTTGTTAATATGAAACGAAAAAAATGACCTTTGAGATTTTTCTACTATTTAACTGAATAGGTAACCATTAATTTATGTCATGAACTTTATTAAACAATTCAACAACATGTCGCAAAATTGAACAGACAGTAAACGCCGGCTGACGGCATTGACATAATTTTATAATACCCAATTCAAATGCTATCCACGTTTTATAGTGTTATTATTTTTTACAGATATTTGGTTTTAAGACGTCAGAGATAATATTTTTTTAGTATTCAAAGGAACGTTTGGTTTTCTTATATTTATAACTGTAGATATATAGTTTTTTCATGATTGTAATCCTTATTTTATATGACGCTACAATTTTAAAATTCCAGTGATAGTCCTGAAATTCTTTTTATTCACTGGAGTATCAAAAGTATCAAAACTTGCCCTACAATAGTTTTTTTTAATCTGTTAATTCTCATATATACTAAATTAACTACAGCAGAAACTAAGTTTGAAATTTTCACCAATAATTTTCATCGAAAGTAGACTAATGAAAGTAATATTTTTTGATAACGACCAGTAATCCAAAAAACTTGTTTATATATGTATATCTGATTTATATTTATCGTCTGGTTGCAACTTCTGCTCAACGTTTTTATTGAAGCGTCCAAATTCAAATTTAGAAAGATTTAAATCTAGATAGCTTGCCTTGGAGAACCAACACAATAAAAAACAACAACGAAACCATATTAGTTCGGGATGTAGGTCAATAATTTGGTCAAGTGCGAGTGGACCTCGCGTACTAAGGGTTCCGTACCACCTTTAATATTTGATACAATTGTAAGTGAATCAAATTATTTTTCTAATATTCCAGTTTCAGACAAGCAGGGATAAAGTGCATTTTCTTATATTTGCTCTAATATCTTTTAAACTAAGCGTTTTAAATTTATAAAAAAATATACACGTTTATTTCTCACACGTAGACTTTTCATTTTATCTGCTAACATGATTCGCTTTATTTTTATAAAAATATTTATTTAGTTTTCTAATATGGCCTCCAAGATTAACATTAGCGTTTTGTTTTACTAATAAACTTTCAGTGAAGACCTATATAATCTATTGTCTGAATTTTAGGCCCAGTAGATTGGAAGATAAAGGGTCAAGTTTTAAATAATAAATTATTACATCTTTTAGACAAATCATTTTTCAAATACAAATAAAATATATTTTTCAAAATTTTAGATCGTGTAGTTTCTGAGGTAGAAATTTTTGTATTTCTCGTAATGAGCCCTTTTATTTGATATATTACGTGACGCGTTAAAGAAAAATAATTTATTATTTTCCATTTAATTCTATAATTTGCCCCCCCCCCAATTAATCTTGGCGTTTTCTACTAATTTTTCTTATACAATTCAAGTGAAGCCCTGTACCCCTAATTATTTTAAAAATTTTAGGTAATATGGTTTCGGAAATAACGGAGGAAGTGAGAATTTTTTTTATTTTTGTTAAATATCTAATAAACTAGTTTCAAAAATATGAAAAAAAAATGTATTCCTCATAGTGAGCTTTTTCATTTGATGTATTGCATAATGCGTTTGAAATAAGTTTCTTTCTGTTTAATTCTATAATTTGCCTCCCAAAATTAATATAAGGGGTATCTCCTTATTTTTTCTGTAAAGTTCAAGTAAGGCCATATAAACCTAATTTTTTCAAAATATTACTACTTCTTACAGATCGGAAATAAAACGGGACAATGAGTAATTTTTACATTTTCGTTAATATCTTTTAAACAATTTATTTGAAAAATATGAAAAAAAACATTTGTACTCCTCATAAGCCCTCTCATTTGATATATTGCAAAAGACGTTAAAAAAATCCTGTAAAATTCAAGTCAGGCCATATACACCTAATTTGTTTCAAAATTTTAGGTTTTATAGTTTCGTAAATAAATATCCCTCTCTTTATTTCCGAAACCATAAAGCTTAAAATTTTGAAAAAAATTAGGCGAATATGGCCTCGTGGCCTCACTTGACAATTCCTAATAATAGATATTGTCAAACATTTCAATTTTAGATTTTAGAAGTGTACCTTTTTTCATAGTTTCTTTGCCATTGACACAGAAGTCTGATCTAGACTCCGAAACGTTTGGAAATATACAGACATTTCGTAACTTGTGGTGGTATTTCCCAGAAAGTGCTTAAACATTTTTGATATTGTTGAATATTTTTTACTTTTATGACATTTGACATTTTCGACGTTTTTGACATTTTTAACATCTTTGACTTTTTTAAAGTATTTGTCATTTTTGATAGTTTTGATATTTTTAACATGATGCCGTTTTTGAAGTTTTTAACATTTTTGATATTTTTGACATCTTAGACTTTTTGACATTTTATTGTATTTTTAAAACTTTTGATATCTTTGACATTTTTATAACATTTTTGACATTTTTGCTATTTTTGACATTTTTGACAGTTCACATTTTTCACATTTTTGGGATTTTTACTTTATTTCAGATTTACGGTGACGTTGAGATTTTTGACGTTTTGTACATTTTATATTTTTGAGATTATTCTCATTTTAGGTTTTCGACAGAGTAATTTTGACAATTTTGTCAACTTTTATATTTTTGTAATGTTTGATGTAATTACTATTTTTAACGTTTTTGAAATATTTTTGTCACTTTTTTGGAATTTTTAATCTGTTGTTAATAGGACATTTAACAATTTTCAGTCCACATCCCTTCCATAAATTCAATATTGGGAAAATGACGAATAATGTCTACATTAAATTTAAGAAAAGAGTCATTTATCATCCAATGAAAAAACACTCTTCTTGACACTTATCGAGTTCGTGATTTACCCTATGTGATTAAATTCAGTTCTTGTAATTTCACGAGAAAAGCATGTATACAAACTCTCACACCTGCATCATGTTTGTTCCCTAAAAATTACTAAAAACCATTACCCTATTCAATAATAGAGTTTTCTCAAAATGTCGCATCAATTCTGTAGTATTTTATCCCGAAAAGAAATTCCAACATCCAGGAGTTTCAGGAAAATCTAGCTCACAGAGACTCCAAATCGGGAGTCGTACTATGTGTAACGCGGTTTCCTAAGATATAAACCACACGAAAAAATTCAGTTATACGTACTATATAATATATAAATAATTATTCGAGAATTCAGTCAGTTGAGAGGAGCGCAACTGATAAAGGTTCACGACTAGAAACAATAGATTGAAAAATCTCGAAAAGTTGGTATCAAAATTTAATTTTTCGAAAATAAATAAAATAAATATTGTGAAAATAATAGATCGTAAATATCAATGAAGTTTCACATAATTTTTTGTCACAAATATCTAAATAACTTATTGTAAGATGATATTTATATATATTTTTGAAGTTGGTTTTTTTTAATGTATTTATTATTACAATACCTTTTTGTATACATATGTATTATATTAAAGAAAATAAACAGACTTCTAATACTTACTTTCATAACCCCGCTCCTACCATTACTATCCAACTTTCCGCTATTCCTCATAACCAGCATCGGCCAACCTACTCTAATCGCTAGAACTATTCTTTCTATTCTCATTACCCGGTTCTTGTCATTTAACCTTCCATTACCCAACTTGATTACAAACAATCAACATAATCCAGCTGTTAGGACAGTTCCTTGAGTAGAGTAATTGGTATCCCATTCTTGTCATTCAACCATCCACTCTTCCACGTGAAAACCAGTTCAGTGTAATAATCAACAGTCAACGAAATCCAGGCGTTAGGACCTAACATTCAACCTTCCAGACTCCCACGTGATAACCAACGAGCAATGAAATCCAACCATTAGGATCGTTCCTTGAAGAGTATCCCGTTCTTATCATTCAACTTTCCAATACCCCACTTCATTACCATTCCAGCCTTTAGATCCATTCCTTGAATTCCTGGTTTTCCGATCTCACCATTCAACCTTCCAGTCTCCCACGTGATAACCAACAGCCAATGAAATCCACCCGTTGGGACTGTTCCCTCCGGTTAGGTACACAGTACACAGCTAATACGATCGCCAACTAGAGACGATTTATCAAACGGTAATAGGTTAGAATGCTTCCGCTATGGACACGTAGACTATTTTAAAAGAAACTGCAGATTTGAACTGCCGTAGTGCACGCCATTCAGAAATAATCAATTTAACGTTAACCAATTGCTAGTCCTCAATATAGCAATCACTTGGTAATTGCGGGAAGTCACCGGCATTTTAATCAACGTATTCGACACTGGTGTTGGTCCACTTTTTTGATCAGTCAAATGAAGACGATGTCCAGCCTCAAACTCTCACCAGCAAGTCGACGCTAATACAAATGAATAGGAAAAGGAACTGCGGACACTGCGATTAGGTGAAGTCAGCATATAAAATAAGTTTTTAAATGCAGATATCGAAATTGACTACTTGCTGATCATGAATCTTATCAGACGGCAAGGGTTCACTTTAGATATTAACATTTTGGGTGAGGAACTTAAACATACTGACTACAACAAATTTCAATGAGCGTTTCGGGAAAATCCTCATGAAGTGTTCCTCTTAGAAAAAACAGTAGTTATCTACGGCAATGGATTAATGCTTGGTGAGATGTAATAGACTAATTTATGGGTCAGGATAACTAATGACCAAGACAAAGACATCTTGGAAGAGAGAGAGACGAGGCTTTGGGCTTAGGACATTTGACAGTAACGCTAAAAAGCCTTCCAGAAGTAGATGAGATCCAGAAAATAATGCTAAGTCTAACTCCACATACCATATATCTACACCTGTAAATAAACCAGTGTGTGCAGCTGCAGTATCCTGTCCTGTAAGTACAACTCTAAGAGAAAACGAAATTGGCGAGGATGTGGCTAAGGAACAGAGTTAGAGAAGAAAATATAGGTGAAAATATAGGTGAAGATTTGTAAGATTGGAGCTGAATGATCTTTCGAGAAAAAGGAATAATGCAAAGATCTGACCGATAGTACGAAATCAGGAAAATTCGAGTAGAGAAATGTTGTTATTAAAGAGGGTTGTATTTTGATGGTACCTATTTGATTAGTTTAAAAGTGCTGATAAAACCAAAAATAAAATAAAATTGAACCCAATTATTCAACAACATAACCCTTAAAATTTGTTTTTTAAATGTTATTCCGACATTTTTTTATATATACTGATCATCTAAATAAATGACCTGAATAGAATATATACATAGGAGTATAACTTCTTTACAGTTTGCTTGGAGTATTGATTTCTCACATAAGTAGATTCAATATACCCGGTTCCGTAAGAGGTAGTCTTTCTATTCTAACAAAACTCTCGATCTCGATTTCAAAGTTGAGAACTACTAAAGTATCTATTTTTTATTGAGTTCGCTCACATATCGATTGCAATCCAAAACCTCTAGACAAATAGTCCAGTAACTTGTAGGTAAGTTCAATGAGAAAATTTGAAAAAAAAATCATGATTTTAGTTCATTTATATTCATTGAAGCGAAAGCGAAGATAACGAAAGACGTGATATTTGGTAAGAGGCTCTCGCTTCTATCAATCAGTCTCAAATGACGGTTCTTTTTTAAAGAGGGTAAATTTTCAAGAAGGGTAAAAATATTATAAAAACTAAAAAAATATCTTTACAGTTTTTCAAATCATAAGTATTGTGATATATTAATATACAAAATCATACGATATACAACAAAATTTAAAAAATTAATCGTACAATGTTAGACTTCATTAATGTACAGTTCATCCCATTTTGGTTGAGATTGCCTGGTTACTCGGTTGTTATTGAAGAAGAGTCTTGCGGTTTTCACATACCTCTTCTACTTTTTTGTGAAACTCAGGATGGCCATATCAGATTTTGCATAAGTGTTTCCATTTATAAGATACAGGGCGATTTTGATAATTTATACTTTTTGGACCCCTTCTATATCTACGAAGTTATTAGAAATACTCTTGCGCTAAGAACTACGTCTAATAGAAAATTTTGCATAGAATCCAGTGGAGTACTCAATTTTTTTTTCCGAGTATGGTTTTGAAGATACTACACAACATTATATATTTTTAAATGGAACACCCTGTATTTTATTATTTCATTGAATTCGTTATTTTTCCCTTTAAAATAATGTATAATACAATACACACGGTATTATTAGAAATGCTAAAAAACACTAAAAAGCTGAGTTTTTTGCTAATAGGCCATGTATTTTTTGTGGGGTTATTTGAAAAATAAAATATATACCAACAGACACAACAGTCGCGAAGAACTTCGTGCCGCAACGGAGGCAGCTTTTCGGGATTTACAAAGGCGACCTGTTATAATTTTAAATGCACTCAGGCGTATTGAAAAGGTTTGCCAATTATGTGTTAGGGAAAATGGACAACAATTTGAACAGTTAAATCAATAAGGTAATAAATAATGTCCAAAATTAATTTTAAGATAGATATTTGATTTGTAATACTTGTTCTGTTTGTTATACATAACGAACGATGTATAACTATTTATTAGTTGCTTTTAGGTACCTAAATTTCGTGTTTCATGTTATTGAATTATTGTTAACATTATTTTTCTTTGCTGATAAACTCCTATAAAAAATCTCAAATGGAATTATTTGTTTGATTCTCCTTTTAAATGGAAAATACATGGCCTACTAGCAAAAAACTCAGCTTTTTAGTGTTTTTTAGCATTTCTAATAATACCATGTGTATTGTATTATACATTATTTTATAGGGAAAAAAATAACGAATTCAATGAAATAATAAAATACAGGGTGTTCCATTTAAAAATATATAATGTTGTGCAGTATCTTCAAAACCATACTCGGAAAAAAAAAAATTGAGTACTCCACTGGATTCTATGCAAAATGTTCTATTAGACGTAGTTCTTAGCGCAAGAGTATTTCTAATAACTTCGTAGATATAGAAGGGGTCAAAAAAGTATAAATCATCAAAATCGCCCTGTATCTTACAAATGGAAACACTTATGCAAAATCTGATATGGCCATCCTGAGTTTCACAAAAAAGTAGGACAGGTATGTGAAAACCGCAAGACTCTATCTTCAATAACAACCGAGTAACCAGGCAATCTCAACCAAAATGGGATGCACTGTACAGTAAAATTAAAAGTATTCGCTGCCAAAGTTAAAGGAAGTTAGCTGTTTATTAGAGTTTAACGTTCACCATATAACTAATTTGGAATTATCACTTAATAAATAAACAATAAGTATTCAGGTTGAAATCATTCCCAATTGAGGAATTATTCACAATCTATCTTCAATTTTAATAATATACTCTAAATATTTTATTTTTTATAACACCACATTGAGAACACGAACTATATATTTCAAAAATCCAAAATTTCTAAATTTATATATATTACACCACAATTGTCATAATTAATATATAGGTACGGGATTCATACTTTTTATAAACCTTTTATTTATTATATATATATATATATATATATATATATATATATATATATAGATTTTAAAAGCTTACTCTACCTTAACCATTCACAATATTACTTATCAATTATTATTAACAAATGAGTGCAAGTTAAAGTATGATCCCCAAGTTAACAAATGTCAATTTAATTGTTACTACGTATTATTCTATTAAAAATTCAAGCATCATTCACAGGGGCGGATCCAGCTTGAGGGGGGATCTCTTTAACATTAAAAACAATTTAGGGACAGGTGAATAACATTCTTCAGAAAGTGTAGTTTCATTCAGGATTTTTCATTTAATTATTTTTTTTAACTTTGTTATCTAATTCGTTTCATTCCTTACTTTAGGACCTCACTATATGTATATATATATTAATTATGTGAACATTGTTAGCAGACAACAATTCGAAATTCAAATGATAATCGGTTATTTGTCGACATAGCGTATGAACTGGTATGTCTCGGTTGGATAACATTTTAATAATCAAGGACAGTACCTTGGCCTGGACAGATTGTCTAAGTAATTAGTGCTATTATTTTTTCAGTGAACACGTTGATCTTTTGTCGCATCAAATAAATACCAGAGTGTCATTCATATAATCAATGGTTTATAAATTAATTACAAAGAAACAATGGCAAATTCAGACAATGTTAATGGCAGATATGTGATTCGGCACACAATATTTAAAATCATTTGTGCTTCAGAGATTTGGATTGATTTCAAAACGCTTGAATAGTTTTTGATATTTCTACACTCCCGACTGTTGTGGTTAAAAAGTTAATAATTTCCACACATTATTAATTCGGAAATATCTAAACAGATGTGCACTATACGGAGTTATTATTCTTTTTGAAATTTTCGAGATACCTCTGAGGGATAGTAGGTATAACTAAAAACTCACAAGTCTATTTAAAATTATCAAAAATAACAAGATCTAAAAAATTTAAATAATTAATAAGAACTCAATAAGAACTTATGTAGGTAGTAAGTAATAATTATAATTGTTTCAAGTGCTTGTTTTGTACAAATTAATCACCTCTATCATATTCTTGAGTTCGGTGCCACAGAATTATTTTTTCAAAGCATTATTTTAACAGTTAAAATATATTAGAAGTTTGATGATGATTGCAAATATACCAATATAAGCAGAAGAATACATCACGGACAACAAAAATTAAATAAATTTAACAAATCTATAACTTTATCATTAGATTACACAGATTACCCCATGGAAAGAGTCATAAAATTTGGCAATGTAGTTTTTGAAAAAATCGCGCACATACAAACCTACTGTGGAAACACAAACTCTTTTTTAAGTCAGTTAATGAAATATTATATATATTTAACAACATGTTATTAGTGTTAAAGGTTTCTTTAAAAACTACTGATTTCAGCTGCCCCCTGGAGCTGAAAAGCCTGCAATGAGCCATTAAAGCTTCACATAAGTTTGCTGGCTTGTCCCGCCCCTGATTTGTTCCTCTCTCTAGGACATCTTTTTCCAATTTGCCCCCCACTAGGACATTTTTTTCTTATTTTGCCCCTCCTTAAATAAACAGCAACATAATCCATTAACTCTATTACTTAATAATTAATTATATAGTTTATATTAAGTATGCCAATGCAAACAGTTCACCCCCATCATAAGCTGTAAACCTAATGTAAAAACATACCGAGACACTACTTAATATTTGACAAAGAGAATGTGGTGTATAATTATTAGGAACGTATACTACGGGACTTCCAGCATAATTGTTTCAAAGAAATAATTATAATTTAGAATTTGGGTTTTCTTTTACGTACATATTTATTTTAATTATGTTTTTAAGCATGTTTTCGAATCAGGTTTCATTTTCATAAATTTGAATCCACTCTCAAATATTTTAGACCACAAATTTTATGGACAATAAGAACTCTTGATAAACTTGGAATAAGGTACTATGCACTAAAAATCAATTGTATCAGATTAAAAGTTGATCGTTAATAGATCACATAATAACGTTATTACACTAGTCAACGGGTATTCGGTTTTGAATTGTTGTTCTCTCCAGATAGCAGTAAGGTCAGAAGTCAGAAATAGTCCTTATGATTGCTACTCATCATCACACTGTCGTCCACTTAACACGGTATTGTGACTTTTTGCCATTTCAGTGTGTGTATGTTGTAAGAAATATTGACCGCAACTTATTTGTTTTTATTCACCCCACTAGACCAAAGAAAACCAAACGCTGATAGGTGAAATGGTCTGAAACCATTTTGCTGACTGTTAGGTCCAACTGCAGGGCATTCAGGTAAAGCAAGACATAGAATTAAGTGTCCAAGTTATCAATGAATTTACTTGTGCCCCATACCGACAGGATCAGTACATACTTCAAGTGATTTAATAAATTATTACCCTCAATTTCATGACACTTCGTCTCGCTCTTGAATCAAATAAAAGTGAATTTTGTGGATCACGATCTGGAACTTTGTATCCGAAAATACAACCAATAAACTTTGTAACTCCAGGGATAATGAGTTCCTGTTTAAATCATGAGGAACTTACCTCCAATATACATGTATGGATGTCAATGGATGCAGCTAGGTGTACAATATGACCCAAAGGAGTGGCAGTTACTTACTGACCCATATAAATTCAGCTTGAAAGCAGGGCTACTGTGGAACAGGTCCCATGAGTGCTTTTGAGTTATGAGGAAGATATGGAAGAAAATTATGAAACTCAACTCAAAAGAAAATGTGACAAAGACTCCTTTGACTGAGTCCTATAAATTCAGTTTGCTCAAGCTTCAAGCCATTGTCCATCCCATTAATAACTTTGTAATAGCTTATAAAAAAGAAGGTTAGGCTTTCAGGCATTTGATAGAAAAAAATATGTGAAGCAAAATTAAGAGAAAATGTACATAAAGAAAATTGTTTAAAAATTCACCCTTTGACACCAAAATTACAAATATTAACTTACTGCTTCGTCATCTTTGAAAGCAAATGTTAACAGCTACAAAAAGGTGTGTAGAAAGCGACGAGCGAAGTGAACAGTTTGTCCCATTACATCTGTACTACTAAAGTCACTAGGGCACTATTGCTGAGATTTTATTAGGTAAAATGCAAACACAAAAAGAACAGCATTTCACATTTTTCGAATACCAAAGAAACCCACCCATCTATGCTTAAAATAATTCTAAAGTTCTGAATACTCTTTTTCTTCTTTGTTGTAATTGTCAGTATACACCAATACTCTGTTCATACATTCTATCCTAGATCAAAAACAAAGTTTAAAGTTGACTAATGCGATTAAGCTTTTTGCTTTGATAGTTTATTAGTAACTAAAACGGACAATACGAAAATTTCCTTGAACTTATAATAAGTTTAAGAAAAGCCGGCATACTAGGTAGACATTAGGGAGAATAGAGTTCTGAATAGTGATGTCCGAATTGCTTAAAACAAAGAGCAATTACACCAATCGCAAATCTATCTAGATATTTTACCACAAAGAGGTTGAAATGGCCATATTACCTCAGCACATGGGCTATACCATCTTTCAGCAAGCAGCACATGAGTTTCCCTAAAGACCCACTATCACAGAGTTTCAAATATTTCAGTATATAACCTCGCAAAAGCTATCAAAAGTGTAGTTAATATAAATTATCTCAGGAATTAATGGATCAATTTTACTCTAATTTATTGTTCTAAAATAAACTGCCATATGAGTTTTGTGTCAAGTTAATAAGTGCAGACCATATTTTAAATGTATTTTCTGCGGATTTTATGAACTCTTTGGTTTATTTTTTCTTTATAGTGTATTATAATAAAAGTTTTTTAAATATTTTTTACTATTAACTGTCTAGTTCTGTTTTAATAATATTAATGCTTGATTTATTTTATTACGTTTATTTATTTATTTTTAAATTTTTTACCTTTATGTTTCGCATTTCTCTGGGGAAACCCTTTTATTTGATATTGATTTGATTGATATTTCACAGTCTGTTGTCTACGATAGCGTCCTATACCTCATCCTCATCGTGTGTGTTTTTGCAGAAGCCATGCCTGACAACAACGCAGTACGATATTGGGAACCTTTTCGTTCTCTAAATTTCTATGAATCAAAAGTGGGCTATTAATCGCCCTCTATCGAACTCCCTTAATTGCGTTTCCTCTTATTCTGTGCCCTATAAACAGATGAATTAACACCTTGTAAACGACTTGTACGGAAATAAAATGCTTGCTTACTACATCCAAAGAGTCCACAAAAACTAACGTAAAGATATGACTAATGAACTAATTATTATTTGCGTTATCCAATACAGACTTAATTACAAAATATAATTGTAATAAACTTACTATTCCTGGGGATCTGATCCTGATTTCTATATCACTTTTTGCATTTATTGGGAAGATCATTTATTCACGGTAAAAGCTAGAACTCAAATTTAGATTTATGAATAGTTAGTTAATATATTGGTTAAGTAACTAGCATGTTTCAGTTAGATAATATGTAATAAAAGTCAAGGACACTACACTTGATGATATTTTGTCACATAAAATATATCAATAAAAGTGTTCCATTAACGTCTGTTAGTACCTATAACCACTTAAACAACTGTTGATACATTATTGCAAACGAATATTTATTTAATTATGAAGTTTGTCTACTATAATAACAATATTCACATTTATTAAATAAAAATTATATTTTCAACAGCGAAGCTTTTGAAATTATTGAACTCCTAAACTACACTAGTACACAAGTTCAACGGGGTGTATAGAAGAATGCTGAAAAGATTCAATCACACAAATGAAGTTCTAAAAAGAGGATTTAGCTGTTAATATTTACCTAAGACGTTTTAAAACAGATTATTAAATAGCGGGAAATTTCTAATAAAAGAATAGACCCGCTACGATACTCCAAAACCCAACGTAGAAATTAAGACATTGTTCATATTTCTTATTCAATACATATAAAACATATAAGGGGCCTATGGTTAACTTTTTTAAATTTTGCAATACCTATATCGAATACGATAATTGTTTGGGGACTTTATAACAAAGACACTTTATGAGATTCTGACATTATAATGTTTTAATTATTGCAATACATTATTATAATCTATTAGTTGAATTAAATTGTTTTGTTAACTTCTTGAATTAATAAATAACTGGTTAGGATAACTCAAGACACTGTCCAACGATTTTTGTTACACCGCCACACAAAAAAAGGTCTCTGAAATGCGACATATGATTTCCGATGTATTTTCGCTCGCGGAAAACGAATCAAAATTGCTCCATCACTGTTCAATTTTCAACAAAAAGCTGAAGAATCTTCTGAAAAATAAAAATTTTCCTTAATGATAGATCTTATAGATGTGTGATGTGAAGATTGAGCTTTCTAGTTGAAGCTTGTCGTGTGATACATGTTTTCTATAGCGTTTTTCCTGTTGAACTCGGATTCGTAATGTATATTTCTATAATTCCCTTCCTTCTTCAGCAAAATTTAGAAGAATCTTCAGAATAACGAAGACTATGCTTGAGTTTTTTCTTGTAATGCATGTTTTTCTTAGTATTCTCTCTGCTGAACTCGGTTTCGGAATGTAATTTCTGTATCGACCTTTGGTCTTCAGCAAAATTCAGAAGAATCTTCAAGAAAATTAAAACTCTCAGCTTGTTAGTTGAATTTTGTCGAGAGATGTTTTTCGTACCATTTCTCCTGCTGAACACGGCTTTCAAATTCTGGTATTTCCATCTTTCTTTAGGTTTAACCAAAACCCAGGAGAATCTTAAGAAGAATGCATTTCATGGTTCCCTTAGTATTTTGTTTCAGTATCTGTATAGATATACCCTTCTTTAGTTTCGAGTAAAGCTCTAATGAATCTTAAGATATTGAAGTTCTTCAATATTGGTTGGTATTTGCTGTAGCGCCATACATGACCATTCGTTTTGTGGACCCAGTAGGTAACTCATTTCAGAAATACCTCGTTTTATTTTATTTATAGCTCTTCATGTTTTCTGTGCTCATACTCTTTTCATTTTTCAGAAGATTCTTCAGCATTTTCCTGAATTGAAAGGTGATGGAGTAATTCTGACTCTGGATTCGTGTTCAGATGACGAAAATACATGGGAAATCATATGTCGTATGTAAATTTCAGACAACTTTTTTTGTGTGTGGTGGTGTTATCTTCAAAAATGTGATTCACCTGCCGATTCAACTACCCTTAAATATTTTTAATGAAAAGGGGTAGCGTGTGACACCGCATTTAAAAGGATTTTTAGTTCTCTATTCAGCAATGTAGATTTTTGTTCGTGGATACTCAATAAAAAGTAATTTTATTTCAAACAGGAATCCCACGAGTCGAATACATGTCACAAAAATGTGAAATCGGACGTTTTGTGACATTTAAGACGTACTTAAAATTTATTTTAGTTCTCTAAACATCGTTAATAATAAAATATGGTAATATTCGCCTTGACAACTCAAATATGCTAGGTTAGGCTTATTTGGAATAATGTGGCACAGTACAAACTAAAGACTACATTCTCCACTTACTCAATCACTTAAAGCTTTTAATAATTATTTTAATGCTATTTTGGGATATTTATCCTCAGTTCAGACTCAGAGCGAAAATCTAAATGATGCGCTTAAAGAAAAGTATTGTATCTAGGCAAATTTTATGTAATTTAATTCTTCCTGTACGTTCGAATATATAAATGTATTTGTCTATAAATAATATAATGAGGTTTCCCGTACAGTTGAATAAATAAATCAATAAATTACAGGTAAAGATGTCCTATATATCCCAAACTTAACAAACTAACTTAATAGCCGTCAGTGTATTCAACAAAACTGGAAACAGCATATTTTTGATGCTAGTCTCTGCAACATTCGCAACAAAAAGAATCTGACAACTGCAAAATCATCCAACGGAGATTATAGACTGAAGTTACAATAAAATGAGGAATGGCGCAGAGAGTCGAGTAAGTTATAGCATCACCTTATTCGACTACCTGTAACATGAAATATTCAAGTGGTTTCCACTATAAATACCAAACTGATGTATGTGGTCCTATGAAAACAAAATCCTTTGAGATGCTCAGTATATTCTCTCTTTCATCGATTTTACTGTCGTAGGAATTTCAAATATGACATAACATTACACAAGAATTAAGTATTTAAGACATTCAAAATATTTAAAGCCTTGGCGGAAAATTATCAACACAAAATAAAGTATATAGAGAATGGTGTAAGTTTTGAATTAATAATACGGAAAAAAATAACCCTAAAAGACATTATTCACCAAAGTATAACTGCTTACACTCCAGAACAGAATGGTGTGAGTGAGAAAACTAATAGAACGAATGTGGAAACACCAAAATACTTTCTTTTTCATACCAAACTTAAAAATAAGTCATATGCTGACACAATATACACAGCCATGTCTAAAAGATAGATCTGTTACTACAAGCTTACGAAATAAAATTCCTTATGAACGGTGACATGGGAAGAATTTGGCCCAGATTCGCCTGTTTGAAAGTTGTGTGATGAAGTATTATCTGGTGAGGAAATCGTCCGTTAATAAATGTTTGAGCAGCTCAAATTGTAATACATTTACTTACACAAGTCCAGGCAAGTCACAAAAGAGCGATACTATTCTAACTACTTCAAGTCCGAACGTTATGGTTTCATGAGCACATGTCTTAATGTGTCTCTGGCACATTCATATCTGACGAAACTTGATAAGTTGATTTGGAAGGGTTTGCATTTATCTAAAAACCATATCAAGAAACTTTTAGTTTTACATCTGCCAATAAGTTATTTCCAGTACCTTCTTCCATTCTGCTTCCATACTTTATCTTGGGTTTTCGAAAAACACCCCAAACTCAGCCAAGTGTTTATTACACCTACATTTTAAACAATGTTGCCTTTCCGGATATTATAACTCCAAATACATTTGAGCTGTTTCGTTATCGAAAGTGGCTCCCGATGGATTTGTCTGAGATTTTCATATTTTGTAGATCACAACGAACTGAACAAATGTTCTCATGGCCGCAAAGTCCGAAGACTAAAGGTTTTTTAGTTATTGTTCATTTTATATTTATGGTCACGATATATCACGATGAGCTGAGTCAATATGTATATGAGGAACCAGTGGGAATATTAATCTAAAAGTTAGTGTACATGGGGTTTTCGAGTGGCTGGTTTCAGTTAAAATATTTTCAGTTGTCTATGAGTTCCGGTTTTACCGCAAGTGGATACAAACTTTGTTTTTTAAAATGGAGTACCCTGTTTTTATAGCATTTTTAGAATCTACGATGAATTTCAATGTAACTTTATTGAAAATATCATATGTCTGAAGGGCTTCATTTGAAAGTTATTTATGTTCCTTCACAAAAAACTATTTTTTTGGAAACAAATAGGGTCAGGTCAGTATTTGCCTAAATAAAACATGAAACTTCCTAAATGTTTGAAAACTATTCAAAAAAATTATATGCAATGCTCAGATATTGGTTTAATGCTTCTAAGACTAAATTAAACAGTTTTTATATACATTTAGAAAAATTAAAATTTCCGTGTGGTTATTAGAGCTATCTGAATTATTAGTAGGCTTTTTGAATGAACGGACAAGAAACATATGCACATTATTTTAATTTCTTAATCATTTATGTAGAATTTATAAAGAAAGTCTGTGAAAACTTTGCTACGCGATATCCGGATAGAACAAAGCATACTCATGACACCTTAGCGCAGATCATTGTCAACTGTAAATACAAATTCATTTTAAAAAGCAAAACTAAATTACTCTGTCGTAGATAATGGATGCGGATCATCTACAATTGCAAAACACAAACACGGGAACAAACAAGAAATTGAACAAACAATAGTAAATGTTTGAACTGGTTTTTGTCTGCAACTTCCAAATATTTTAGATTTCATATTAGAAACGTGATCGAAATGCATTTCTCTTTCCTGGCAATCTACTGTTGTTGTTAGCGGTGCAGCACAGATAACATTTGTTATTCGAATCTAAACAAAAAAGCTAATGGAGTGATATCGGGAGGACGAGGGGCCAATCGATGAGGTTGTCTATCCATCTTCAAAATGATAGTCTAAGAAGTTATTCACAGGTGCAATATTATGAGGTCGTATTGATACCACAGCTGATTCAAGTGAAATCTAATTGATGTAAACCATTTATAAAATTTTGAGATATCTTACCTAAAAAGTAAAGAAAAATATTTTTTGATATCACCCTTCGCTCTCCAATAAGCGTACAGTTCAAATTTGAATCATAGAAATGCACCACAAGTACACCGTCATTTTCTATTGTAGCAAAAACATTGCAACTCCTCTAACCTTGAAACTGTCTTTGAATTTTGATTAATTCAAATTAAAATCTGAACTAATGAGAATGAATATGGGTAGTACTTATGTTTTTTTAGAATCCTCTGAATACTCATCATATGTATTCCCATATCTCTTTCAGCATCTATTGCGGAATTTTCTGGATATGCTCTGAAGCATGCGAAGACTGTAACATCATTCTCTTCATTATCTACGACAGGTTTCCTTTTTTCTTGCTTTTTCACAAACTGCCCAACTGTTTTGCAATTGTGTATGAGCTCCGTCAGCGTGACATCAGTCGGTTGGTCTATCCGAGTATCGCGAACGAAACTTAGTTACTAAATCCTATACGGGATATGATAAATGCTTTCGATACAATTTTGCTTTAACACTAAATTATTAGCAAATATTGTTTGATAACACTTCAGCATTTGTTTCTTAGTTTTTCCAAGTTGATACAAAAACCGTTTAATTTAGGTATAGGGTTTTAAAAATAAACTCGCCCTATTTTTTAGCGTAGAATCCACTAGGTTGCTATTTGAAAAAAAAATTAGTTACACGATTTTCTGAGCACTCAGTATATTCTTTTGAAAAGTTTCCAAACATTTAGGAATCTTCAGGTTTTATTAGACAAATTCTTGTAATTTTTGACCCGGCACTCTTTGTTTCCAAAAAAATATTTTTTTGTGGATGGCTGTCAAAATTTTCAACTAGAGCCCTTCAGACATATGATGTTTATAATGCTATAAAAACAGAGTATTCCTTTAAAAAACACAAAGTTTGGGTCCATTTCAGGTAGAATTGTTAGACTAATACTCCCAGTAGTTCCTCATATACATATCGACTCAGCTCTTCGTGGTATACTCTGCGTATAAAATTCAAATTAACCATAACTTGAATGTGCGGGGTCCTTTGTAATAAATTCTTGACATACCTCGTTTTTCTTCATTTGTGAAACTTATTGTATTTGAAACTATGTGCACTCTAATGTCGTTTGACAAGTACTGTCATGTTTATAAAAGAAAGCCCTTCGGTGGAGTCAGGGCCAACTAACGTGATATTTCTTTTTATTTAAATGTTTGTGCTTTTAAGAAAGCAAATTATAACAAGTCCAATCAGTAAACCAGTATCAATGAAATCAGTATGAAAAGCACTTTTTTGTGAAAAAATAAGTGGAAAAAAACTGAAAAGGACTTCGTATAGCTGCATAAAGTGGCAATGTAAATGTGTTTTTGGTTTTGCGTTTCCTCATCAAATGACACAACAAAGAAATAAAAATCATCTCTCAATTATTTTTTCAGATATCTTCGGAAATATTAGGAGAATTTGAATTTAAATAATGGCATTTATTCAAGCACTAAATTACGCCATTTTGCCCTCATTGAAACTCCGTATCTGCTTTAGTGTCCGAAATCCCAATGGTGAGAGCCGAATTCGTATTACCCTATCACTGCCATCTAAATTTCAACAGAGATGAAGAAAGGTTATGTGACAATTCATGGTTTATTATTTATTGAATCTACCCATAATTATAGCCACTTTCTGTTACATATACTAGAACCCTTTCTATACGTACATTAGCTCAGTGAAAGAACCATACAGATTAATGTTTGTTTTCTAAAAATTCGCGCACATACAACCGGGTGAAACTACTTTAAGTAAATTAAAAAAAAACATGATTTTGTTTACATGTAAGTTCACTGTCAATCGCAGGCCGTTTTGTGATACCCTCGTTTGTATACAGGATTTGTAGAGTTGTTTTCAAAATGTGAAGAAGAGAGGAAAAGAGAGGAACAGGCAAGAACATTTTTCTCTAAAGCCGAAATATATCCTCAATGATTTGGTCGATAGTCAGTTAAACTACAATTTAATTTTTTGTCTGTTTGGTTACAATCTAAACGTCCCAAGATTCCACTTTTTATAAATATCAAAACAATATCGTAATTAATCAAATATGGTGTTTTAAATTTATAACATTCGCGCTCTTAATTCGGTTCGACCGCACATTTGAATCTCCCTTGGAGTAAAAACAAACATTGATCAACTTACCTTAGCTGACTGACCTAAAAGAGGAAACATCTTTAAAAACAAAAACCAAACACATTAAATAATATCACTAACGAAATTCGTCTGTCAATAGCAGCACATTTGAAACACCTCGCGGCAGGTGAAAGTTTCAAACTCAGTACCTGATAAACACATAAGCAACAATTTCATGAACGTACTGGTAATGTTCATACCACTCGTTTGTCCCCACTTATTTTTAATAAATCTGATACCAAACTGTGTTTTCGTTGCAAGAAATTTGCGTTTAGCAGTTGAAGAACTGTACAAAACGAAAATAAGTTTATTTCAATATAGAATTTTCTCGTAAGATAATGTTTGGTGGGTCATTCTAAAACACTTATTGTTTTACGGGTTTTCCTATATAACAACCTATGAATATTAACATTTTATGAACTGTGGCGAAGTTTTGTTCGCAAATTATGCACTTGAGCAAATTAATAATAACAGGTTTTTGTCAGTTGGGCTAAAACCTTTTTTGATGTCTAAAAACTTGTCCCCTTTGGTAAATGACACTTTTCATGCACAAACAGTATAATTTAAAAAAAATCACTTAGTTATAAACGTAACACTATTTTACTATACAAAACAATAAAACTTAATTAAAATTGTATATTATTTTTAAGTAAATTGAGGCAACAATTTTGTCTGTTTTAGTAACGCTGTTGTTTTGCATACAAAATATTGATGTCCCGCATCATGAGTCTAATATGTTATAAAGGGCAATCTCTCGTACTTTTTTATCAATGGCGCTGAACTTAAATATCGTTGTCAAAGATATACGTTTGGAACTTTATTAGGATTCTAATTGATAGTTTTTATCGAAAGTGATAAAATAAAAATTATGTTATATTGTGTCCTCAACAAAGATCAAAATCTTCACTACCCTGCGTTACCATCCGAAAAAATAATTACTATAAGTGTACTGGTATTAGAAATTGTGGCACCTCATTTCGTTCGACTAATAGTAACTATTAAAGGAATAAGGCCCTTTCCGGGGGATAAATAAACTAGACGAATCAATCCCTTCACAGTCATCTGAAGAGGTAAGTGTATTTATTGCATGACTGCTGCGTTACCGCTGTCGAACGGTAAGTAATAAAGATATTTTTAATATTATTATTCTCATATACAGATATTTAAGTATAGATTTGGAGAGTGACATAATATTTCTTTTTTATTTTTCCTTTCAGTGCACATTTACAAAAACATTTTAAAAAAATATATAACCGACTTCCACCTATAACTAAAAAGCTAAAAATAATTATAAAAAATACAACTCTAGCAAATAAATAACACATTCAATGTTGTTAGATACTTACCCAGGAAGTAAAAAATGTAAAAATTAAAAGGTGCTCATTCTGTACAAATTAATTACCTACCAATCTAGTATATTTTTGATGTTGGTGCAAAGCAAATCTAAAACCCTTCATTGCGTACTTATCTACTACTTCATCAAACTTGATTGTTGCTTAAATTTGTTAGCTGCCTTCTGTAAACTATAGGACGGAGTAGAATCCATCCCATATTTACGGAGTCAAATCCGTCCTATATTTCAACCATAGTATATAACTCCTTGTGGTCTACCCCATAAATTACTTCATTTTTCACATTTTATATTATCGCCCTGTGTAACGTTAATTCTTCTCCACACTTTATGCAACTTCTTATGTGCTATAATATAAATATTTTTTTACTCACACGGTATAAATATAATTTAACGGTATAAATATTTCAACCAGCCTACATATGATTTCTTTAAGTACACATCATATAACCGTTTTTTAATCACCCTATATAACTTTAATTTCACATTTTTTCAACATTTTTATACCACCAATCGTCCACTCCACCCTATATGCCATACATCCTGTATATACAGCTAAACGGCCTAACTTATATTTCAATCATTATATAAATGCAACTCCTTCTATTACTTTACTTTGTGATTTTGTTTACCATAACTAAACATCCTGTGTATAAACCCACTAAATAGCGCGTTAGATTGACATGTGTTGTCACTAAATTTTCTATTAGGCCGGGAGAATGTGACAACCAAAAGCACCGTCTTCGCAAAATGGAAAAATTTTCATTTAAGTAGGTATTTTTCGGGTGTACAAACAAAACGAGCTTGGTACTCATTGATTTAAGGAGACGAAAATACTATGCTTTACTACCTTTATGCTTGAGATGTACATAGAAAATTTTCAAATTCGTAATTAAAACTTCCAGTGCCTAAAATTCCCCCACTATTACGTTGGAATTAAAATATTTATGAGGAAATGTCATTTCGATGAAATTTTTGATAAGAATTTTGGAATTTTCGGAGATTGTCTGCAAAACTGCAAATTCCTTAATAGATTAAACGTTAAAAAACTATACACATCTATAAGGAGTTTTCGAAAAATCGACCAATATGTTAGGGTTTCCACTTTACCATTAAAATTCTTTTCCCAAATTTGAAGTTTCACCAATCCGGATATATACTCTATAATACAAGACCATATTCATACAAAACGGTTCATCACAGGAGAAGAATTCAGGTAACATACATACAAAAAAAATACCCGACGAATTGATAACCTCCTCCTTTTTGGAAGTCGGTTAAAAATTATAAAATATTTACCACTGCGTAACGACTACACTCCGTTGCCATAAAAAAGTAACACAGTTGTATTGGTAACGCTGTTACTTCAGGCGACCGCTCCTAGCCATACCAAGATAACTACAATAAGGTTTATTCCTCATCTGCCAGCTCCCACGACGAGTACCCTGCAAACTTTATGCAACAAACACTTTTAAGGTAAAAGAAAAATAAATGTTTTAGATTAGAATTATCTTTTTTTGTAGGGTTTTTTTTTAGTTTGACTTTGGAAACGCAGTGACTCGAACTATAAAAAATATTTCATTGAATTCGTTATTTTTGTCATTTAATTTCATAGCAGATTAACAGTGGTACACTAGTTTAAAATTGTCATACTAAAGAATTTAATTGTATAATTTTATAAATAAAGTTAGAATTTCAATTAAAGTGGCGGTTGTTTATTTTTTTGACCACTTCGGGTATAAATTGCCAAAAATATGATGGAGTCATTAAAAACATCGCTGCGAATGTTAGTACGTTATAGATTAAATATTACCATGTATATCAACAAAAGATTATTAACAAATATTTTTTTATTTCCATAATTTTTCAAGCAATCACAATTCAAGTTGGGCATTAAAAAGTGTTTTGACCCAGTTTACTAATAGCGATCCGCCTAGCTTCTCACGGGTACAATGGTCATAAAACTCTTGGAGATATCACAAGCCATTGAACGCTAGACAATAAATTGTTTCTGGTTGAGAACTTTCTTCAGTTGGCTCCCTTCAACTGACTGAAATATGGAAAAATCATTTATGTATTTAATACACGTAACTGAATGTAATATTTTATCGCATAATGATTATCGACATCGAGTTCAAAGAAAACTAGCTCCTCGAGATTTTACAATCCATTGAACACAAGAAAATATTATTTACTTTATAATCGATAAATAATATATTCTCTTTCCTTCAGTGGACTGTAAGATTAATTTGATAGGTTTTAGTCAATATAAGAATTATTTCGTGTGATTTTTATGCTATTAATCACCAGGAAACTGCACTACATACAGTGCGACTCCTGATTTGGGGATAATTATAAAGAGTTAAGGTGTTACGATCCCCACCTTATCACGGTGAACTTAAGTATGGCTCAAATAAAGGAATAAGTAGCCAGAAATAATTCAACATTTAAATATCATCAAATATAGTCTGACAGTTAGCTATAAAGCACGTTATATTACTTATCTTCTAAATGTTATTTGTGGCATGTTCTTGATTATTGTTAAGTTTTCTTGGGAATAACGCCACAATTGAATATAAAACGATGTATATTGAAACAAAATACCAAACGTTTCAAAGTCGATTTTGAATTCGTTATCAATGGCTTTAAAATATGTAATGAAAATGAAATTGCAAATTGAAAGTTTGATTTGTCAACTTAAATGTCATAAATCAAACTTTCAATTTGCAATTTACATTTTCACTTCATATTTTAAAGCCATTGACAACGAAGTCAGAATCGACTTTGAAACGTTTGGTATTTTCTTTCAATATACAGCTTTTTAATTCAATTGTGGTGTTATTCCCAAGAAAACTTAAAAATAAAGTTATATTACATACAGAAAAATGAAATAAGTGAACAGTAAGCACAATAAAGCCAGTTGTTAGTTCTGAGGAAACTCATCATGATAATTTATTATGAGAAGCGACCAACTAATTTATTATTATTTCCAAATATGTAAATTGTAATTTAAAAATAATTTGGCCAAGTGCGAGTTCGACTAGCATACTAAGGGTTCCGTAGCTCCTTCAAGATTCTAATATTCCAGTTTCAGACAAGAAGGGAATGACTGGAAAATAGGCCAAGTTTTAAATAATAAATTATTAAATCTGTTAGACAAATTATTTAACAATACAAATAAAATATATTTTTCACAATTTTAGATAGTGTAGTTTCTAAAGTGGGGATTAAGTGGATGTTTAATATTTTTGTTAATATCTTTTAGACAAATGATTTAAAAATATGATATATTTGTAATTCACATAATGATTCTTTTGTTTGATATATTACATGATGCGTTTGAAAATAGAATTTTTATTTTCCATTTAATTCTATAATTTGTCCCCAAAATTAATATTGGGGTTTTCTACTAACTTTTCTTATAAATTTCAAGTGAGCCCCAGTACCCCTAATTATTTTCAACATTTTAGGTAGTATGTATGGTTTCGGAAATAAAGCGGGAAATGCGAATTTTTATATATTTTAGTTTATATCTTGTAAACAATTAATTTTAAAAATATGAAAAATATATATTTGTATTTCTCATAATAAGCCGTTTCATTTGATGCATTAAAAAATATTTTTTTTATTTTCCGTTTAATTCTACAATTTGGCCCCAGAATTAATATTAGGGATTTCTTCGTATTTTTCTGTAAACAAAATATTTTAGATTTAAAAGTTTGGGGAATAAATGGGGGAATGGGTAATTTTTTTAAATATTTTTGTTAATATATTTTAAAATATCCATTTTAAAAATGTGAAAAAAACATATTTCTATTCTTCATAATGAGCCCTTTGATTTGATATATTACATGATGCGTTATAAATAATTTTAATTAACATTAAGGGTTTCTCCTTATTTTTCCAGTAAAGTTCAGGTGAGGTCCTATATCCCTATTTTTTTTCAAATTTTTACGTCTTATAGTTTCGGAGATAAGGTAGGGGGAACGGATAATATATATATATATATATATATATATATATATATATATATATATTTGTTAATATTTTCCAAATAATTTATTTGAAAAATATAAAATAAATATAATGAGGCCGTTCATTTGATATATTACATGTCGTGTTGGAAACAATTTAAAATTTTAAAAATTTTTATTTTTCACTTAATTCTGTAATTTGTCCCCCCCCTAAAATATTAATAGTTAAGGTTTCTCCTTATTTTTCCGATAAAATTCAGTTGAGGCCCTACATCTCTAATTTCTTTCAAAATTTTACGGCTTATAGTTTCGGAGATAAGGTAGGGGGAATGGGTAAAAATTTTTATATTTTTGTTAATACCTTTAAAACAGTTTATTTTAAAAATATAAAAAAACATATTCGTTTTCGTCATAACGAGCACATGATGTGATGAAACAATTTTAATTTTATATTTTCCATTTAATTCTGTAATTTGCCCCCCAAAATTAATATTACAGGTTTCTCCTTATTTTTCCGATAAAATTCAAGTATCTCTATTTTCAAAATTTCACTTCTTATAGTTTTGGAGATAAGGGGGGGGACTGTTAATTTTTTTAGTTTTTCCCTCCAGAAGTACCCCTAAAATCAAAATTTCTGCATTTACTATATGTACTCCTCATCGGGTCACCAAACTATATTCTGATACCAAATTTCAACCTTTTCTGTCCAGTAGTTTAGGAGAAAATGGCTGTGATGTATATATTGTATATACGGAACCCTAAAAATGTTCTCGTGAAGTTGTAAATGCGATAAAATTTATTATTTGTTGTCAGTACTTAATATAATCTAAATAATTTGTATTTTTTCTGATTTTTATGGAAATAACACCACAATTGCTGGAAAGTCTGTGTATTTCAAATAGTATAAACATTTCAGGATCTAAATCAGATCTAGTTTTCAATTGTAATAAAACTTAACTTGAACAAGAAAATTAATAATTAAGAGGTTCGCAGTGACAAATTAAGTAATTCATAATTCAAAATGATGTAACTAAGACTGCTAATTTGATAACGGTAGCACTAAAAAATTTTATAGATCTTGTGAAATAACAAATCTGCATTTCAAATCAAGAACTGAAAGAATAATCTTCAGAATTTCATGTTTGGACTGTTTGAAATATATAGATTTTCCAGCAAATACAAACCAGAGATGCCTATCTTTCAGAAAATAATCTAATTACTAGTTTGTGTTCCATAGAGGTATTTTTATTTACATTTTATTGACAAATTTTTATCTTTTAGAGATTTAGACACTACCGATGATAAGAGAGAGAATGGAGGTGATTTTAAGAACAAAGCAGGCGAAATCGATGGTGATTATTTCTGTTAAAACCTTTAATGTGATTGAAAATACATACACATATTTTAGAGACCCATCTGATGTGGTCAATTTAACTGAGAGACGTAATTGTTATTAATAGGATGTACTTAGTTTTAACCACAAAGTTTCCAAATTAAAAATACCGATATGACTGGGGCAAAAATTCGACTATCTTTATTTAAGGCATTGTAATCATCGTACTGCTTCAACAGCGGCGTGAATAACTAGAAGTCACAACTTTTGGAGGCCAAAAAATATATATTTTATTACGTATGTAATAATTAACGTTTATTGATGATCAATCGAATAAAAAGTTTATTAAGGTCTGCCTAAGATGGGTTGGAATAAATTGAACCTTTAATTAAACAAAAAAATACTCTGTGTATATCATTTTAGAAATATCAACTGTCAATAGTTATTCGCTGATACAAAATGACATTTAAATATGGATTTTTATGAAGAAAGGCTATAAGAAAAACAATTTTCTTTAAAAAAGGTAAGTTTCACAACATTGAACAATATATGTCTAAACTTTTCAAATAAACTTTTGCTGGGCTGATTCTCAGGCACTTTAAAATAAGTGTTGCAGGACAATTCGTTTATATCATAACTATGTATTTATTTTTAAACAAGTGTAAAGAAGAATCAAGAAGAAACTGCTTTTAATTTTTGAGTTCCAGTTGAAACAATATTAACTAGATGTTTGCATGTCCAAGTTTTGTAAACTTATGAATTTGGCTGCTATAACAAATAATCTTGCCTCCTACCTAAACAAAAGAACTCTTATCGATGACTTTACTGCCCAACTCAACTACCTTAATGTTTACCTAACACTTAACACTTGTTTTTTTAACCATGGATGCCGCGGTTAATATGTCTACATGTAAAGATAACCCACATAGTCAAGCATTTAAATACATTAATAGATGTTCTCGTATTAAAACTGACGTCATAGTCATGACATAATTAATAAAGGTTTTAACTGATAATACTCCAAAATAGGATTTATTAATATACGTATAATGAAATAATAAAATATGATTAAGGGTTTGAAATGTTTTGAAGATTATAGTCCTTAACTGATACATAATTGTGTGAGAATCTCAAGTGATCCAAATAAAACTCACAACACTGGTTCTCAAAAATTTGGATCCAAAATGTTTCCGAAAGTAATGGGGTTTCAGATGTGAACTATCTGTATTGCCCATGCCTCGTGACTTGTCATTTTCAGTTCACACAAGTTATGCAAAGAACTTTTTCAACTTCCCAGTCAAGGAGAGAACAAAAACACCAGAAAAAAAGATAAATATGGCTTCACAAATAGAGAAGAGAAGAGCTACCATCGGCGCCGCTAATTCTCTTTACAGTGAATTGTCCCTAAAATACAAAGATTATCACAAAATCTCTTTCGTCTATTTCGAAGTCTAGGTTAGATTCTAATAAACAAAGTATAATCTACAATTCAGAAAATTAACGACAACAAGGGGAAAGCATTTCCAATTAATTCAAAACAGAATGTCTCTTTAAGATTTTTGACGACGATGGATTCTTGAGCCAGTCTCTAGAATTTTTGTACAATACCAGAAAATACAATTACATAATCCGTTCCTGTGATGTTGGATGCAATTTACAAAATCTTTACGTAGTATAAAGCAAAAGTATGCCTCAAAACAGCACCGGTTCGCTGTAGAGCGGTACCGTTTTTGCATTATAATACATCTGATTTTTAATTTTAATTGTTGAAAATTTCCTACAGAAGTTAGTGTATAACTTTCTTTCAGTCCAATAACCTAAATATGTCAGTTATATGGGAGGTTAGGTTTTATGATTGCAATATTTCGGACAAACATAACATGTGATAGATAGGAAGGCTATTAAACCAGTTATAGCACCGTTAGACAAAAATAATCCATCCATAATTGAATTTTTCGTTCTATAATTATATATGGATAAATTTTAATTTTATAAAATATATAATATTTTATTATATAATACCTTGATAGAGAATAATTTTCTAAAGTATTTTAAATAAGTATCAATAGAATAATTAAAAAACATTAATAAATAAAATATAAGTAATCCTTGATTTTTTTTCTCAAAAAATATAAAAATTGAGCAGACATGATTATGTACAACTAATAAATTTTATGAAATTTATACCTTCACAAAAGTTAATAATGGTTCTTAATAATAAATAGTAACTAATTCTTGAATAAATACTAAAAAATTATTGACTTTCAATCTTAATTTTAGTTTCTGAAAATAGTCATGAAAATTTATAACGCTAAATTTTGATTATCATTTTATTTTTTATAACGCAAAACATACCCTGAAAGCTTAGGGCTAAACAATTACAATATATAACTACATTATATACAGGAATTCCTTAACTACACAAATGAATGGACATTCATTTCTATTGGCCAGCCATGGGTTTCCATTGCTTTATGTCCATTCTCCGCAGATCTTCTATTACATTGTCCATCCATCTTCTCCAAGGTCATCATTTTCTTTTCACTCCTACCGGTTTTCTGTTTATGATTATTTTTGACATCCTGTCTCTTGTCATCGCTCTATGTGTCCTAGACATCTGAGTCTCTGGGCTCTTACAACAGTAGATATTTTGGGTCCACCATATATGTTCTCTAGTTCTTCATTTTTTCTTCTCCTCCACACACTTTCCGTTCTTATCCGCATCCTCTCTTCCATTTTCTTCCACTTTTACCCCCAAATATGTAAACTCTCTCACCCTCTTAAATCTATATTTTTGTCCATCTCCTATTTGTTCCCTTAGTTCTGACTCAGTATTACTCTCCATCGCCCCTATTACCATATATGTTGTTTTCTTTTGATTTATTTCTAAACTAAACTTCTTCTCATCTGTTCCTATTCTGCCTATCACACTTATTATTGTTACGTCATCCGCAAAGGCTAGGCATTGATGCTCATTCTTCAATATCATTTCTCTGTTTTAAACTTACGTCTTCTTATAATTGTTTCAAGTATCAAGTTGAACAGAGTTGATGATATGGGATCCCCTTGTCTGAGTCCCTGCTCTACTTCAAAAGTATCTGACTTTTAGCCCTTCTATGCTACTTCGTTTATAGTCTGTTCCAGCGTCATTTATGTGAGGTTGATTATATTTCTTGGTATTTTCTTATCTCGTTATAAATCTGTTTTCTGTTGATTTGGTGGTAACCTTGTCTAAAATCCACAAATAGGTCGTACAGTGCGTTTTTGTAATCATAGCAGCTATTTAGCATTTCTTTCAATTTGCAAATGTGGTCTGTTATTTTTCCTTCTGTGTACTTTTCTAGTCTGCTTGTAATGCATTGCGTCAGTACCTTGTACCATGTCTCCAATAGTGGAATGCCTCTAATTAGAATATTCCAGTTTGTCACATTTCTTGAGAATAGGGCTTTTGTCCAATCCTTAAGCATCTTTTCTGTTTCGCATATTGCCTTAATAAGCGCATGTACCCATTCGCTCAATTGCTCATACCCCACCTTTAACTCCTATTTCTTCTTTCGTGGGATGACCCGTCATTTGTCCACTTTCCTCTTGTCGTTGTTCTGGTATCTCTTGACTGCCTCCTTTACTGTTTAATAATTTATTAAAGTAGTTCTTCCACCTTTCCATTATTCTTCCCGGATCGCTAATCAGTTCTCCTTTCTCATGCTTTGCGGCTAGTTATATCTGTCTAGCTTTTCTTAGCGCTTCCACTAGTTCTTCGCATTCAGCATCATACCAGTCCTTCCTGTTCTGCTCTGTGGTTCCATCTGTTAGCAGTTCCTCATTTGCCTTATTAACTGCAGTTTTTATAGCTTCCCACATTTCCTCCACGTCCTCAGTTGGTGGATGTTTATTGTACTTAATTTGTGTTTATATTTTTCCTGAATTTCTTTACTTTGTAGGAGAACTGAATTATTATTTTTTTATTTTGATTCATTGCAATTCGTTTCTTTTTTTGACTATTTCATTCATTTTTACGTCTTAACTTAACCAGAAAATGGTCCTAATTACACTCTGCTCCTCTCATAGTTTTGATTTTCGTTATGAACTTTATATTCTTCTTTTCTATTATTACATGATCTATTTGGTTTATTGTTTTATTATCTGACGACACCCATGTACCTTTGTGTATGTCCTTTCGTCTTAACTGTGTACTTCTTATTACCATTACCAAAGCAAAAATTATTATCCTTGCTCCGTGCTCTAGCTTACTGTGTTTCCCCGTAACCGTTACATATGCGTCTTCTTTCCCGACCTTTGCATTCAAATCTCCAAGTATCATTTTTATATCTCATTTTGGTATACTCTCGTATTCATACTATAACATTTCTGAATTTTTTTTCTCTTCTTCTGCATCCTCTATCGGTGCATGCAATAATACTAATGTTCCTCTGTTATCTTTTGATTCTTTTCGTGCATAGACGATCTGATATTGGCTTGAAGAATGATATGTTTTTTTTTCTTTGTCATGGATTATAAAGCCCACATCTCATCTTCTGTTGTTTCCTCGACTCTTATAAAATGTTGTGCCCTGAAACTCCCCCTTACATTCCACGTTCCCACTTGTAGTTTTCTTCACTTTTTCTTATGCATGCTTTGTTTCGTTAACTTTTTTGGTGCTAGGTCATCTTTATTATTACTGTTGCGCTTACTCTCGCATTTGTTTCCTTTTCCTTTAGCATTATTCTTCGTCATTTATCCATCCTTTTGCATACGTTCTAGTTTTTTTCGGAATTTCTCTTTCTGTGCCCCTCTCATATTCTACTAGTACCCATTCTATTTGTTCCATTTGTATAGTCTCCCTTCGATTCTAATTCTTTGATATCCCAACTTTACTTTTCTCTCCTCTCTTTCCGAGTTTTTTTTTTTGTATTTCCCGCTCTTCCTTTATTATCTATATATATTCGTTCATTTATCTGCTTTAGCGTATGCTTGTTTTGTATTACTCTCTCCTTATCCCCTGCGTTCTCCAACGAGATTTTAGATACTATTTGTCCTAATTTTGTCAGTTCATCTTTTCCCACCTCTACTTACATTGAACTCTTCATACAATTTCTCATTTCATTTCAGCCTTGTCTTCCGTTGCCATCTTTATTCCTGCAATAACTACGTTTTTCCTTGTTGCTATTTTCTCTAGTTTATTCATTATTTTCTCCATATCACTCATCTTTCGCCATTTGTTCTCCTTCTCCTCTCTCAACATTTCATTTTTTTTGCTCTACTTAGCTCCTATAATTCCTGTTGATAATCTTTTTTGCTTCTCCTAAATACTTCATATGGTTCATCTTCCGCTCTTCTTCTTTTCCCATTGACTTCTAAGTGAGTTTAGTAGTATTCATTGTTGAGAGTATCGGCGCCAGACAATATGCTCAAGTCAACCTCTCGGAAGCTTTCACATCTCCCTTATACTCTTTTATATAAATATTGTTAATCTTTAACTTTTATTTCTATCTGGTAGGAGAGTTTTCACATTCTGGCAGCGTCGCTTTTGCGACCGGCTGGATCAGTTTCTGCCCGCTCGTCCCTATCCGCATATCCATATCTCTTTTTTTACCTGTACACTTTCAATTTTGAGTATAATCTTTTATATATGTACGAAATAAATACTAATAAATGAATAAATGAATGTTATATATGGAATAATTTTATTTCTCTATATTAAAAAAATAATCAAAAATAATAACCACGTTTCGTTCTGACTAACTTATAATTTTTTAAAAAAGTTATCTATTCCGAATCTAAATTTTCATCACTTGAATTATAATGAAAGATAACTTTCGCATATATTTTAGTAAATTATTTTACAGACTGTTAAAATTATTAATGATAATTATTGAATAAAACAATAGATGTTTTTTGATTTTCACTTAGTATTTATTGTTTTATTTAAGAAATCCGACTTGACCATACAGTGTATGGCAGCACACTCCCTCTAAAGCACGCATAACGTGCCTTTAGGGTAAAATTCACTAACCCCATATTTCCTAGATTCCAAAAGGGTTTAGCTCTGTGGGAGCCCTTGCCAGGTTATCAGGCCCGTGGTTGGAGTCGTGGCAGCTTCCCATGAATTTTCTGACCGTCCGGGCTGTTCCTAACAGAACGACTTTTTGCATTAGTTGGTAAAGATGTTCGTCCAGACCGAGATATTTTAAAATATTTAGTAAAAGTTTTGGGACTACTCCTGTCGTTGACATAACATGTGGTATAGTTCGTGTGTTGTTCATGTCTCACTGAGTCTTTATTTGAAATTCCAAATCCCTGTATTTGACTATTTTTTCAGCCTGCTTAATATTTATCTTATTGGTGTTAGGGATTGCTAGGTCAATTAAAGTTGTTTTCCGAGAGACTTTATCTACTAAAACTATATCTGGTCTATTATGAGCAACAGTCCGATCGGTCACTATCGTGCGGTCCCAGTACAGCTTGTAGTTGTTATTTTCTAAAATAGATTCTGGTTTGTATATATAGTAGGGTGTTCTTACCGACTGCGATAGCTCAAGTTTCAGCGCTAGTTCCTGGTGCAGTATTTTTGCCAGAGCATCGTGTCGTTCTTTGTATTCAGTTGCAGCGAACGCTTGGCAACCTCCTGTTGTAATATGCTGAATAGATTCAGATGTTTGGTAACCATATCTGCATCTGTCGTTGTTGATAGAAGGGTCTTTGATTATGTACTTTAGATAGTTCTTAGTTGGAATTACTTGATTTTGGATTACCAATATAAAGCCTTTCGTTTTAGGAAACATATGACCAGAGATCAAATAGTAATTCGATGATGAACTGTCGACATAATCTTGGTTCACGCCATTTATATGTCTTCCATGAAGGGGCTTCTCTTTCCATTTGAGCAGTTTCTGATCAGTGGTCTGGTGGTATACTTGAACTTGTTGTTCTGTCAGTCGCAGAGGTGTTGAGTCATCAACCTGACATATGACTCTGTGTAGATCAGAAAATTTGTTGATCGCGTACCTTGCCTATATCTGCCAATCCTCTTTCTCCTTCACACCGGGGCAATGTTGTACGTTCGATACAGCTCTTTGGATGGTGATTTTGAGCTTTTGTTAGTAGTACTCACTCGAACTTTTCGTTGTAATTGTTCAATGTCGGTCTTGCACCAGTTAACTATACCGAAAGAGTAACTAAGCACTGAACACGCGTAGGTGTTAATAGCCTGAAACAAATTTTTACTGTTAAGTTTGGTCTTCAGCAGTCGTCTTACTCTTCTATAAAACTCTGTTGTTAGGCCCTTTTTCATGGTGGTGTGATCAATTCGTTTATCCTGCTTTATTCCAAGGTATTTGTAAGTATGGCCTTCCTCCATGGATTCAATTGAGGTGCCATCTCTCATTTCGTAGAGCCCCTACCGTATTTTGCATTTAACTATATTAATAATTCGCCATTTGTCTAGACTGAATTGCATATGGATGTCACTAGAGAACCCTTCTAGTATTTTAAGCATATCATGCAGCTGTTGTTTCGTAGTTGCCATCAACTATAAGTCGCCCATGTATAGTTTATCTTCAATGCTTGTACGTTGTTGTGCTTGAGACTGAATCCAAAGTTAGTCGCGTTCAGTTTGCGTGAGAGTGGGTTCATGGCAAGGCAGAACCACAGCGGACTAAGAGAGTCTCCCTGGAATATACCCCTTCTGATTGGGATAGAGTCAGTTTGTATCGAACATTCAGAAAGATTTTGGTTTGCCAAGTAGTCATGACATGTTCTGAAAAGTTATCAATACGATTTTTTACTTACTTACTTTTACCTGAAAGCCAATCATGTGGAAGTGAATCAAAGGCTTTTTGTAATCCACATATATACATATAGACAACGGAATCAATTATTAGTTGTTCTTTGCATCCCATCGAGTTTTTCGCACATCCCTTATGTTGTTCGGTAATTATGTTGTTGAGCTCACAATGTCTAAAAAGGCGATGATTAATGCACGATGTTATAAGTTTGAAGTTTGTATAAGGTTGGGAGGCAAGTGATTGGTCCGGTACTTTGCTGGGTCCTGTGTACATAGGTTATCCTTTGGTGAAAGGTATGTAGCACCGTGCATAAGGAAACTAGGCATCTTGTGTGGATGGATAATTATGTCATTAATAAGTTGTGTTAATTTCTCGTGGGTGGCGTAAAGTTTCTTTATCCAGTAATTCTGCACACCATCTGGTCCTGGTGCTTTCCAGTTATGGAAGTGTTTCATTATGTTGGACGTGTCTTCCGTTATAAATGGTTGGTGTTGCATGTTATCAAAATTCTGAAATGCAGCCTCCCCCTCATTAATCCCGCTTGCTCTGGAGTTATGGGAAACTGTTGTGGAAAGTTGTGTTTTCCAGAACTGCTCGATGGCCGTTTTACTGGGATAACTAGGATTTTCATTATTATTGATGTTGTTGAGTTTTCTATAAAACCCTTTTTCGATTTTCGGAATAGTGCGTTGTCTAGTTTCCGTTGGTAACTGGTTTTGTACCTTCTCCAGACACTTCTGAGATGTGATGTTTTCTCCATCCCACTGGGAGTGTATTCGGTTATTGTCGATGATAGTCTTGACAAATCTTTCTATTCTGTTGTTCCTGACTACTCGTTCGTACTCGGTCAGTCTTCCAATGTCTTTCCGAAGAGAATTAATTTTCCCTTCTAGCCTTCTTTGCCAAGGTGGTAGTCGAGGTGTTTGTCTAAATTGGGGAGGGTCTTGCTTTAGTCTTATTGCGACCCCAATTGTTCTGCAGATGGAAATTGCAGCACAGTAGATGATTGCGTGTAGCGACTCTAACGTTTTAGCACCTAAAACATAGTTTGGCAAGATAAATTTGTTCATGCAAGACGATACCCCGTTTCTTAGAAGATCTTAGTTTGGAAAGAGTTGGTCTATTCAATGGATCTGTTTCATTATACTCTATAAGAGCTCTTTCCATTTCTGCTTGGATTTTCTCAAGCAGGTCATTGTTGGCTGGCTGTTCTTGTTGAAGTTCTTGAGTCTCGTCCGCTATTTGCGCCAAAGGTTTTTCAGGCTCTGGATCTGTTGTATTGTGTCCAGTTGATCAGGCGAAATAAGGTCATTTCTCAAGATGACACGAGATTGATCTGCGACTCTCTGTTCGGTAACTTGAAGCTCTGGATACTCACGACAGAATTCTTGATGGAGTATTTGGCGATATCCAGTCTTATCCTGGCCAAGGTTCGTAATTCTGTAAAACGTGCGCATTATAAATTCATTCATGGCGCTGGTCCATTTCATGCGCTGTCTTTTCAGTCCCACTTGCGTGAGCGCTGGCTATTGATCCTGCGCAACACTTTCTGCGGCTGGAGTTCTCCTTCTCGTTTGACTCCGTTGGTGATGGTCACATTGATGCTGTGACCGTATTGGTGAGTTCTTGGGCTGTAGTTCTTTGGACGACAGGAGCCCGCCTCCTCAGCACCCTGCCACCGACGTCCCGCATACGGTCATGTCCAGCGCCGGCTCCAGACATGCCCTGGCGATTCCCAGGCAGCGGCTCTTTTCCGAGGCATTTACTTCGTAGTAATTACTATTGTTTTATTTATTTATTGTTTTATTTAATTACTATAAATTCAAGAATATTTCTAATAATTTATAAGGTTTTAAAAGTATATATTTATTGAAGATATTTCATGGATTGTTGGACGTTGAAGTCCGCCGAACCAGTAAAATTCCTAGATTAATTCCCAGCCACATTCTTCTGCACTTTTCCCCGTTGAGGTGTGCTTATCCTTTTTTGCCGAACACTTATTTTTTTGTTATATATATTTAATTTGGAGATGAAAAAAATTAAGTTTACAACTATTGCAATCATAAAACCTAACTTACCATAACTGACATATTTAAGTCGTCGGACTGAAAAAAAGAGACCTGAAAATTTGACTAACTTCTGTAGGAAATTTTAAACAATTAAAATTGTGCTAGAGCGACATGACCCGCGTGTCGGTCCCAGTGATTGTCCCCTCTTTTTTCCGGAGAAAAAAATTCTCTACCGTTTTGAGGCATACTTTAAAAAAAACCAAACCCACCTCAAATGACACCATTAGCTGCCGTGGGGGGGAGTGATATACATTGAAATGAAGTTGTTAAAGCAATTGTTATATTGTAATAGTTGTGCACAAAAAGGACTATGTACTGGGGACTATTGCTTAAATTGCTGCACAATATCTATAAAGTGCTGAGAAACTGACCAGTTGTTTAATGAAAGTGAATTATACAGGGATGAGAAAACAAAAGTTAGATGAAACTGAGTAATGGAATTTAATTTATATAAAAACAGATGGATGTGTAGGTGTATACCGAGTGTCACTGCATCGACCTGTTTCAAGTTAACAATTGTCCAAACTTTGTCTAAAATAATATTAGAACTATTACAGATATCAATGTTATATAGACCTTAAAATCGCCGGAGATTAGAACAGTGTGTTCAGTAAACGAATTACGCTATAAATGAATGTGAGATGTTAATACAGTAAACAAAAATAAATTTTGATTAAAAACTACTCTACAGCCGGTAATGTCAATAAAAGAAAGGTTAATCTCAAATCCAGACAGATTAAGTTTTATATTTAATACTGCACAAATCAGTCGATATCAAGTTTCATAATGATAAACAACATATTGATACGAAAATAATTTATAATTATTGTTAATATTATCTATAAGCTAGGTTTCAGATAATCCAATGATATGAAATTCACACACGAAAATAAAATTATCTGTAAGTATTTCTGTTGAATTTTGGTTTGGTAAATTTATAGTATTTATATTAAAATTACATTTAGGTGAAATTCGACTCTATTTTGGGACATCTACACCAGCCTATAGAGCAAAACTGAACTCTCTTTCGGACATACATTTCAACAGCAATTCTCTTATACCATCACGTTGTAACAGTTTATAGAGGGTAATTGATCAGATTTTAACAGGTAAATCGTAGAAATAAATTATTTAAATAATAAAAACAAGCAAATATTCGAGATTCTTTTGTTTTTTGCTTATATAATGAAAAGTAATGATGGAATCGTAATGCCGTCAATATAAAAGTTATAGAGAATTACAAATCATTATTAATGAGCGTTAGTTCAACCTGATAGAAGAATTTCTCATCGAATAAACTCGAAAAAACTGTTAATAACTTTTTTTTTCAAAAATTAATAGCTTTCTGCTAACACTAGAATATATATCATCGTCAAAACGATAGTTTATGATGTTACATTTATATGGCCTCACGATGGATAATATTAAATATATTTTGAAAGTTCACAACAACAATTTTTGGGATTTTTTGCTCAAATAATTTACTTCTACAAGTTTGCTGCATCAATTATGTCAATTATGACTTATGAACTATTATTTACGTGATGGTATAAGTTTGTGTTGAATTTTATGTTGCGTAGTGTTGTTTTCGAAAATCTCTATACAAAAAATTTGACTGGTGTAATCCTAACCGTTTTTTTGTTCTGTTAAATAAATTCCTCCAGGAACTAGATCTTTATCATCATACAGGTTTGTTTTGCTTCTAGGCTGCCGGTGCTCGTTATATCCTTTCATTTAAATGTTATATTGATGTTCTAGGCCTTTGTCACACAAAACATAAAGCTCTGGGTTGCGTTATCGACCGGCTGTCGTTCTGCTTCTCTCTCTTGTTTTTCTTTCTCTCTCTCTTTGTCTTTGTTTTTGCTCGTCCTTTATTGTTACTCCTTTGGCGTTGATCCCACACACATTAACATCTAGGGGAAAGACCAACCAAATAAGCTTCGCTAGCTTCTTGTAAGGTCATAACTTCTGAAATCCGAAATATTTATTCTGTCTTGAAATTCTGTGATTTCCGTAACAAAACAGTTTCCTTCTCTGCAATTTAGTAATTTTCTGATTTTCATCATGAAGAGCTCCCATAATGTGTTTATAACGATGAGATTTTTTCACACATAATCCGATTTACTAGTTAAAATAAGTTTAATGGGCTTCCTTTTGTTGGGTAATGACTTTTCAAGTCGTATAATTTTATATGAGGATATCAAGATAGTGCAATTACATTGTGAACATTAGTTAGTTTTTGGCGATTTTCGGATTCCTTTGCTCAAGTGACATGTTAACTCCTGCCGAAGATAATTACGTGGACTTTTCTTTTGCTTCTTCGTATATTTCCTGAATAATATCTTAGAGTACATTAGGATCAGATCACTATGTTACATTAGTTTTTGTTTCGGATGGTTGACCTCAAATTGCAGCAATTTAATATTATCTTCTAAAATTTCAATCTTCTCTATTACGTCTTAAAGAATGGCTCCGATTCTCGAAACCATTCTAATGCTCTACCACTCGAATTTCTACATAGGTCATATACAAATTGACATAAATAAAGTTTAACTCGTATATTAAATTATACACCAGTCAATAGAGATTTTAAAAAGACATAAAATTCAACAGCAAACCGCATAAGCAATCACGTAAGTAATAGTTTAAAAGTCATAACTGACATACTTATAAGAATAAACTTGTAGAAGTAAATTATTTGAGCCTTAAAAACCGCATAAAATGTGGAGTATCTTCGTTTTATGCTTATAGTGTAAAGCGTAATGATCTGTTCATAATGCCATCAATACAAAAATTGTAGAGAATCAGAAAATCTTCAAAATGAGTGTTTATAAATCTTGATCGTAGCATTTTCATAAAGAAGAGCTGGAAAAACCGATATAAAGTAAGTGATTTAAAAAATTCATAACTTGCTTGTAATAACAGCTGGAACCTTAATCTGCCTCCTAGTGATAGTTCATAACGTTGAGATTAATAACGTTGAAGATCGATATTGTACGTTGAGTAGATCATGCAAAATTTCATTCAAATTGAAGTGGAATTTATGAACTTTCAAAATATCTTTGGTATATCCTGGTCGGACAAGTCTCGTTAATACGGTGGGATGTGCAAAATATCTTTCTAAATTACTTAAATTCCAATTCTTCAAAAACTACTTAATAGTATACATTATGACAATCATGAGCCCATGTAAACTTAACATCTTACTCTATCGTTTTGCCGATTTCAGTATTAGTTACCAGAAAGTTATAAATTTTTGAAAAAAATATCCATTTTTGTCAGGATGTATAAACGCTCAATAAGTAGGATTTCTAAGTCTACAACTTTTCTGTAGACGGCATCACGACTCCTTCCTTGCTTTACAATAAATTAGCAAAAAACAAAGGAAATTCGTATTTTTGTAGGTTTTTATTAATTAAACAGTTTACTTCGACGAGTTTGCTGTTAAAATTTTAGCAATAATTATATAAACTGTTACTAAAGTGATGGTATAAACGAATTGCTGTAGAATTTTATGTCCGAAAATAAGTTCAAATGTTACTCTATAAAGGATATGAGCCCTGTTCTGCAACTATCACAAAGACAATATCATTCCCCTTGCTTCAAATCAAACTCGCAAACAAAATTTGTAATAACTAGTTTCACAAAAAACAGTATGTGAATTTTTGCTTTGTTTATAGAGTTTTAGGAAAATTCTGTTGAAGTTATTGTTGAGACATAATTAATTATGCACCTACCAAAGGGAAAAATGTTAAATAATGAACTTATTAAGACGAAGATTAAACGGATTTAACCATCATTGTTCATGGCATAACATTGCCAAAACTACAATAAAAGGAATGTGATTTTTTAGATGAAAAAATATGAAGAAGTTAGGGAAAGAGTTAAAACGTGCTTTTAGGCTATGTCCAATGTAAACGCGATATGCGCGTAGTGCGTGGTGCTTTGCGTCAATGTATACAGTGTTTACACACACACACACACACACACACACACACACAATAGGCCTCCCGACGAACCGTCATCATATCGTCCCCTCTGTATGTTGGACTCTGCGGGAAAGCTCCTTGAAAGGATAATAGCAGATAGGCTGGAGCCCTACGTTGAGCCGAAACTTTCCACCAACCAATTCGGGTTCAGAAAGGGGAGATCAACCATCGATGCCGTGACACTCGTTACCAACATCGCCAGAGAGGCTATCTCGGGAAAGAGATGGAAAAGAGGTGGAAAAAAGTACTGCCTAATTGCCACCCTGGATATCAAGAACGCCTTCAACTCGGCCAGCTGGGACCGCATTTTGGAGGCTCTTGCCAGGATGGAAGTTCCTCAGTACTTGCGCAGAATGGTTTCAGCGTATTTTAAGGACCGCATCTTGCTGCACCAAACTGAAAATGGGCAAGTAGACTATAAGATCACAGGAGGTGTACCTCAGGGCTCTGTTCTGGGCCCCCTCTTATGGAACGTAATGTACAACGACCTGCTCCTGCTCGGTCTGCCTGAGGGCGTCAGGCTAGTGGCATTCGCCGATGATGTGGCATTGATCATAGTGCGCAAGCACATAGAGGAGATACAAACAACCTTCTCATTCGCTATAGCCACAATTCAGCATTGGATGCTCGCAGCGGACTTGAGTTTAGCAGAACAAAAGACCGAAACACTTCTTGTTAGCAGTCGAAAGGCAAGGGAAACCATCACCCTCAAAATAGGCGACACCTACATACAGTCGCAGCCCTTCATCAGCTATTTGGGGGTGCTCCTGGACGCACGGCTCAACTTCAAAGATCACATAATCGCGGCCAGCAAGAAAGCAGCTAGGGTACAGGGGGCATTATCTAGAATAATGCCGAATGTCGGAGGCCCTAGACAGATAAGAAGACAGCTACTGGCAACAGTAACTACTTCTGTTTTGTTGTACGGGGCACCGGTATGGGAGAAATCGCTCGAGCTACCATCGTACCGCCGGAAAATGAAATCAGTCCAGCGGCTCTCAGCGATTCGAGTGGCATCATCCTACCGCACTGTGTCTTACGAGGCGGTGAGTGTGATTGCCTCTACCCTACCAATCGACATCCTGGCTGCAGAAAGGGGACGGCTTTATCGCAGAAAGTTAGAGAAAGACCAACCGACAGGAAACAGCGATGAAAGAGCCATGAGTCTAGGGCAATGGCAGGAGAGGTGGGACAGCTCTACTAAAGGAAGGTGGACATATCGATTGATACCTAACATCAGTCGTTGGGTCAACCGCCAGCATGGGGAGGTTGGGTTCTACATCACTCAACTCCTGACTGGACATGGATGCTTTCGAGCATACCTGTACAGGTTCAGGAGGGCAAACTCCCCAAACTGCCCACACTGTACGGACGTGATAGAGGACGCGGAACACGTGTTCTTCTCCTGCCCCCGGTTTCAGGATCAACGTGCTGAAGTGGAGAGGATTCTGGAGACTAATATCGTTCCAGAACAATTAGTAGAAGCCATGCTGAAGGGCCCCCAAGCCTGGAGCTTGATATCAGATTACGCGGAGACTATCCTCAAAGAACTCCGCAATACGTTCGAGGAGTAGGCTTTAGAGGCTTTCAATGTAAGAGCAGTAAACATCTGCAATGAACCACCCTTGCGAAGTAGTATTGACTAACACTGCCGCAGGGGACCATGGTTGTACGAGAAAGAGGTTAGGGTTTTAGCGGGTATACGGTATACTGGTTTCAATGCAACGATTTACTCTTGCTTTGAAGTCATTGCATCGGGAGTCCCGCACGACGGCCAGCACGTGCTAGCTAAGTACGGAATGTATTTCCCCCCTCTTCGGATAAAAAAAAAACACACACACACACACATTGTTGTTTAGCTTGTTTAGATTTGTATCACAGATGAATAGATTTGTTTTTGCTTTTAGTTTCTCATTTTCTCATACCTTTTGCAGGATTTTAAGGATCGTCTTTATGTTAGGTTCAAATTATTGACCTGCAAACATCTTGACTTTGCTGACTGTATCACTTTTTCTTTATGATTTAAAAGGTTATTCCAAAAATCAAGATTTGGCCATCTTCTAATTTTGGAAATTTTACTTAAACTATACGTTTGAATGGTAATTCTTGTTGAATTGCTTTCTAAACTTTATAGTTGTTGCTATAATATTAATCCATCTTTAGACAGAAGACTAACAAAAACTGCGTATCGAAATTTTTCGCATATTTACATTAGATAAAGAAATCCACAGACATCTCAATTTTACTAACAAAGTAATAACAGTTAGTATTTACTACATAGTAATCAACTTTATCATTACCAACTTTGTCAGTATTTATTTCATTGAAACTTTTTGAGGCCTCAGTAATTTACTTACATTTTTTTGCCTTAGAAAAGTGGAAACTATTATGTGTTACTAATATCGGAAATCTGCCTAGAATTTCACGAACTATCAATATATAATATTTTAAATAATATAAATATGATGTTAAGTTTATATGGGCTCACGATGGATACTACTCAATAAGTAGTTTCTGAAGAATTGGAATTTCAATAATTTACACAGATATTTTTCACATCCCACCGTATTAACGAGACTAGTCCGACCAGGATATACTAAAGATATTTTGAAAGTTCATAAATTCCACTTCAATTGTCTATCTTGGATTTTCGCTATAATGCGAAGAAATTGGTTTAAAATAATAGTAAATATTGCATTAAATGTACGAATATGCGACAGCCAGTCAGCGGTGCACTGACAATAATTGTCAAAGCACATAGGATTTTCTTGAAGTGGGGGTACCTACGACATGAAAATTATGGAAAATTGTATTATTATATGTTTTTTGTCAGCAGTTTATTACGTTTTTATTTACATAACTATTTTTCCATTGGTTTATGAAGTTAATGATTACCTGTATACAGTTTACTGATATTAATTAAGTTACTTTTTTGCCACTGACTAGATCCGCCACTGTCAAGACATCGGGGGAGAAGTAAGTGTCCATCGTTTAAATTTGAAAAGCAGTATTAATATATTTGACGATACTATAACTAAAATCAGTAAAATCCAAGATAACGAAGTGAAGTGCATTTTACGAGCTATTAAACTATATTTTGCATATCGCTACCGAACTATCGTGGTTAATACAATACGTTCTGCAAAATATTCCTACAAATTATTTAAATTGCAATTCTGCTAGATCTACTTAACGTACATTATCAATTTTAGTTATTAACCACAACGTTATAAGCTATCATTAGGATCATCCACAATTGTAAAACAGACACAGGAACAAACAAGAAATTGAACTGATTGCCTCCAAGTTGCAATCATGTATGAATTCTTCTTAAAAATCCGGCATCTGTAGCTCTCTGAATTTCTTGTGGGGAATTTACTTTTGGTGGCGGTACGGCATAGACAATAAGTACCAAAGAGTTTAATTTTTTTGATTAAAATTTGTTAATAATATGTTTGTCCAAGGCGGTTATCTATACGCTCCCGAACACGTCTTGGCATTGATTCAACAAGACGGTCTATTCCTTCTTAAGGAATACTATCCCACTATTTCATGTCTTCACAAAAGATTAAACTAACTCGAGCAACATGAGGCCGAGTATTATCTTATTGAAATATAGAATCCATGAGCCAATTAAGGTAAGGGAGTAGGTACATACGGCCCACTACTTGTTGCCTCGAACAAAGTTCCTGATCTTGTCCTTACTAAAGGATTCAAATCATTGTAGACGTACGCGTTCATTGGGAGGGTCCCTGTTCCTTATATGACGGCTTCAAGAGGAAAAAAGAATATTATGAGGACCCCAAATTTCTTAATACAGTTTTAACTACCAGAAACGCCACAGAAGTTACGGTCCTCCCTTTAATTATCGGTCCTCGAGGTGTTTGGTGTTCCAATAATGACGCGCTTTTAGACTCTCTTAATATTAACACTGTCACTCTAAGAAGATAATTAATTAACAGTACCATAATAGGATCCATTCGCTTGTCACAATTTCTTTAGTAGGGCGGTATGGAGGTAATTAATTCTTGCCCTTTGTGTTAGATTTAATTTAAGTATCCCCTTTGCTTATTTATTAAGATTCTAATATATCCTCGTTTTATCTCTTATTATTGCTATTTTAATTATTATAACCTATCATTCAGTATATTCTTCTTTTATATAATAACATTAATAAACAATGTCTCACTAACATCCAATTCGCTTATTGAACCGGTTAACCGTCCCTTCTTTGCATGTCTGATATTCCCATAAGAAAATCGACTGAATTACTCTCGTTCACGGCGTCGATCTGCGGCCGATCTCTAATGGGGCTATGGAGTTGTAATACTCGTATCTTGGCATTTTTGACCTATTAATTTTATTATTTCTGTACAAATTCGGTCAAACTCAATTATCTTTTACTAATTAGTATAATTTAATGATACTTTTGAGAGTTTTATTTATATTAATTATATGTTCAGTGTTAAAAAAAAGCTTGTTATTTACGAGTACTATAATTCAATTGTCTCTTACTTTACATTTTGTTAGTGATAATTTTAATTGTTTACTGTACTGTTTATGAACTGGTTCTTCAGTGATTTTGACCATTATGAAATTGTTTGTTTTATACTAGTGTTTTGTTTGTATTTAATGTTTCGAAATTATATGTCCGTAACTTTATATTTCATTTACAGTTGACACTTAAAATATTTGGTATAGATTAGTTAAGGTACCCCTTTTCCCAGCTTGCTGGTGAAACATTGTAATGCCACATAGCCAGGCAATAACATGGTTGAAATGTATTTTATTTACTTTGTCAATTATAAACTTTTGAATGAATAAAGATTGTGAATGACCTACTTCCATGTGGTGCAGTAACACCCCATTCCATAACGCCTACTATTCAGTGTACATGTCGCTCAACATCAAATTGAGCATGGAGTCTTTCTCCTCGACGTCGTCTAACCCTACTTCGGCCATCAAGTCTACCCAAATAGAGCCCAGATTAATCATAGAAGACGACCTGATGCCATTCCACATTCTATCGATGCTCAGCGATCAGAAGAAGGGGTCGATAATCCTGTGTCCAAAAGACCTTATTCGGCGGTAAACCGTTCGGATTCTTCTTCTTCTCGTTACCACTCAGCAGCCAAATTTCGAGTTGTCGAAAATCGGTCTCTATGGCCCATAAGTCTTAGACTTCGATCTTGAACTTCATTTGTGCCCCTTCGAAGACCGGTGCCTACTCTACTCCGATTTTGGGTATTAATCAAACCACGCTTGACAATATCGCATAACAGCAGTGAGATTTTTGTTCGTTAGGCTACAGCCAAACAGGCGGGTTTTCACGCCGGGTTTCGGCAGGAAAAAAACGCAAAACCAAAATGCCGTACTATTGCAAATTGGCGAGGCCAGACGCGGCGTGAATTTCCACCCAACCCGTCGAAAGATAGGATTGGGTCCATTTTGCGTTATTTCACGCTGTGTTGAATGGCCAAACTGGTAGAAAAGAACGCGGTATTCATTTCGTCATGGAGCTCGACCAAACAGAAGGCACGCGAATGACTGCAACCGGCGTGTGTGACCAGGATATAGCTGGATTTCAAGCGCGTTAAACACTACTGGTGTGGCCTACTATGTGAGAACTGAAAAAAAAAACATAGTAAACCCAGCGTGAAATCCCGCCAGTCTGGCCTTAGCCTTAGGCTGGAGATTTCTCGAAATGAAAAACCCGCTTCCAGTGAACCAATAATTCGACCTCTTTCAAATTCACTTAGTTGGCGGTAAATTTGGCGTACCCGAACTCTAGGTATTTTAACAATACTAAACATCGATTTTGGATCCCATCAGTTTGTTTTTAGGTAAATTTAACAAAATGCAAAAAACCACTACAATATTAATTAATAATAGACTAAATATAGTTTTGGAAAACAAGTTAAATTGACTTAGCAATTCCTAATAACAATAATATAAATATCAAGCAGGCTGAGGAAATAACCAAATAGAGGGATTTGGAATTTCAAATAAAGACTCAGTGGGACATGAACAACACACGAACTGTACGAATTGTTATGTCAACGACAGGAGTGCTCCCAAAATATTAAAATACCTCGGTCTGGACGAACATCTTTACGAACTAATGCAAAAAGCCGTCCTGTTAGGAACATCCCGGACGGTTAGGAAATTCATGGGAAACTGCAGCCACGACTCCAACCACGGGCCAGAAAACCTGGCAAGGGCTCCCACAGAGCTAAACCCTTTTGATATCTAGGAGATCTGGGGTTTAGTGAGTGTGCTGCCATACATTGTGTGGTCAAGTCGGGGATAAAAAAACTTTACATGAAAAAACATTCACCAAAGTTTACCAAATTTTAATAAATTACTCCTTGCTGTAGCATATATGTTTTACCAAAACAATATTAAATTTAAAAATCTCCTTCTGGATGTTGCGATTTATTTGTCAGTAAGTATACAACTTTGATTTGTCTACCAATTGCCAATTCGGAGTAGATCAGTTCGTAATATTATAATTGCAAAAACGTATCCTATCATGCAGCAACCCAGAAATGTTATTTTTTAGATATACACCAGTCAATAGAGATTTTTAAGTGACATACAATTCTATAGCAAACCGTATACGCCATCAGGTAAATAATAGTTTAGAAGCCATAACCAAAAAAAATATAGGGTATTTTTGACAGTGGCGAATTCAGTGAGTGGCAAAAAATAATTTAAGTAATAACAGTAAACAGTATACAGGTAACCATTAACCAATGGAGAAATAGACCAACCAATATGGGCAGGTAATAGTTCTGTAAATAAGAACCTGTTAAGAAAAAAACAATTTACCATAATTTTCAGATGTTTTTTTGGCGGTTATTCTCTTTATTAATTAACTTGTTCTTTCGCTTAAATTGTGAAAATTGTAGTCTGTCATTAGGTTTTGACCTATTAATTACTTAAATAAATAAATAAATTGTGAAAAGCGCAACTGATGAACGTTCTCGACTAGAATTAATTTACTGCCTGGCGTTCAATGGATTGTAAATTCTCCAATACATAGTATAATTGCTTTGATAGATTTTGGTTACTCTATATTCGTTTGATTTCTATACTAGGATACACAAGGTACCGGTGATGGTAATGGCGGTGATACTCCTAGTTGCCGATATTCATGTGGCGTAAAATGTTAAATTCCATTATATGTGTGAAATACATAAATAGCTATTCGAGATTTCAGTTAATTATCAATTTATTTTCTTGCGTTCAATGGTTTATAAAACTGAAAAAAAAACTTACGTATTTATGTATGTCTGATTAAAAATCAGTACATAATTTCTTCTTTCTGAGAGTAGAAGAATTTCTCCAAACAAGATCTCGTTGGTCTTACATGGTTTTTACCAACGGGTTAAATGTATTGAGGCGAGATGTAATGTAAGACGTCTAGAACTTTCGAAGAGAGTACTTTTTGTTTGGCAGATTGTTGTTTTATATTTCTATAAAGTACAATAATTACCCTCCCTCTTAAAGGTAACCACATTGCCCTATAGATTGGAAAGTTCATGTGGGATATTCAATTGTTCCAGATAATATTGTCAAACAATAGAACAATACAGATTTAATCCTCTTTTTTTAAAAAAACTAGAATGTTTTCAACAACCAAATAACTCGTTTTCGGTGTGCAAACAGCGATGTACGCATTTAAATAATCTTTAAAATTGAGTTCAATGCCATCATCGCCAACGAAAAGTACCTGCTTACCATTAAAACAGGTTCATTTGCAAGTACCAGAAAATGTAAAACAGATTCAATAATGTTTAAAATAAATTGATAACTGAGCAGGAGGCTTTGACCTTTGAAAGCAATTGTATAAAATAAACATAGTAATTTTAAACTGGCACTTATGTGTCAGTCCTTCACAGCCTATTTTTTACGAAACTACCGAATCAATAATGTTGAAAATTTGTAATCTTAATTTTGAGAGAGTAATTACATATTTAGACTCACTTGTTGTTAACTATTAATTAACAACATTTTCATTAAGTAATTTCGAAAAGATTGTTGAGGAGGTCTTGAATTATTTTGTCTATTCATGGGTTTTCTCTCCTCCAAATTTTTTCCTGTAACAGATAAGTATTTAAAAAATTGTATATGTAGAACAAAGTGTAGTAAGGCAATTTCGTAAAATTGCCCGGATTACTGGCTGTCTGTACAGAGATTCTTCCTCACAGTTTTTCTGAGAGAAAGAGATGTCTATAAAATGATCAACCAGTATTCCTGTATATAAGTAATGTATTGTATATTGTGTAATACTTATCTGTGTATGGAGACGTTTCAACTCCGAGTCTCCATACACAGATAAGTATTACACAATATACAATACATTACTTATATACAGGAATACTGGTTGATCATTTTATAGACATCTCTTTCTCTCAGAAAAACTGTGAGGAAGAATCTCTGTACAGACAGCCAGTAATCCGGGCAATTTTACGAAATTGCCTTACTACACTTTGTTCTACATATACAATTTTTTAAATACTTATCTGTTACAGGAAAAAATTTGGAGGAGAGAAAACCCATGAATAGACAAAATAACATTTTCATTGTTAAAAAATTGTACAAAATTCAACAAACCAAATGGCGTTCTCAAATTCTTGATATAGCATATAAAGGGCGGGGCCTGGCGACACGTTTGGCCTAATTTGTTGTAAACAATTAATTAAAAAATTTTAATTGCCGTTACAAAATTGTACAAAATTCAGCAAACCAGATAGCGTTGTCAATTTTTTGATTGGGCATATGGGGGGGCTGGCGAAATGTTTGGCCTAATTTGTTATAAACAATTAATTAACAAAATTTTCATTGCTGTTACAAAATTGTACAAAATTCAACGCATCAGATAGCATTGTCAATTTTTTGATTTGGTATATGGGGGGGCTGGCGAAATGTTTGGGCTAATTAGTTATAAACAATTAATTATCAATATTTCCATTGCTGTTACAAAATTGTACAAAATTCAACGAATCAGATAGTGTTATCAAATTATTGATTCCACATTGGGGGGGAGAAATATTAGCCCCCCCATCCGACATGTTAATAACTCATGACCGCGACTTGTACAAAATTCAATAATGCTATTATAAAATTGTTACAAAATTCCTATGTATTTATTTTTTTGATTGGCGATATGGGGGGGGGCTAGGGAAATGCACATCTCTGATCTACGATTCCATGTGCTGACTGTCATAAAACCTATGTTGGGCAAACTAACAGAAGAATTCAATCTAGACGTGATGAACAACAGAACGGCATAAGTAAGCAAGAAAAAACTATAACGAAAACTATAAATCCATCAATCTTCAACATATTTCACCCAAACTGCAACTGCTTATTTGCCAACCTATATAACATTTTTAATCCGCCTTGTATAACTATAATTCTACTTATCCACCCTGTATAAATCTAATTCCAATACACCTGTATATGCAACTATTTATTGCCCACCCAATATTATTCTCTTGAACCACGCCGTATAACAAATTCCACTCTTCATTGTTTCAAACACATAGTATATCTGCAGCTGTTTATAGGCCACCTAATATATATATTTTAATTTTTAGGGTTCAGTATAAACAATATACGGATACCCTTATAATATCACTCCGGATTTCTCCCTCTTTCACATCACAGCAATTTTCTCCTAAACTACTGGGCGGAAAATGTTGAAATTTGGTATCAGTGTATTGTTTAGTGACCCGATGTCAGGATTACATATCGTAAATGAAGAAATTTTGATTTTATCGATACTTCTGGGGGGGAACTAAAAAAATTGACCACCTCCCCTATCACTGAAACTATAAGAAGTAAAATTTTGAAAAAAATTAGAGATATAGGGCCTCACCTGAATTTTACCAGAAAATAAGGAGAAATCTCTACTATTAATTTTGGGGGGGGGCATTTACAGAATTAAATGGAAAATATAAAATTAAAATCGTTTCTAACACATCATGTAATATATCCAATGAAAGGGCTGATTATGGCGAGAACAAATATATTTTTTTCATATTTTTTAAATACATTATTTTAAAGATATTAACAAAAATATAAAAAAATTTACCCCCCCCACCTTATCTCTGAAAGTATAAGCCGTACAATTTTGAAAAAAAAATAGGGATATAGGGCCTCACCTGAGTTTTACTGAAAAAATATGGAGAAACCCCTAATAGTAATTTTAGGGGCACATTACACAATTAAATGCAAAATATAAAATTAACACTGTTTGAAACGCATCACGTAATATATCAAATCAAAGGGCTCATTATTATTTTTATAATAAATTATTTAAGATTAACAAAAATTAAAAAAATACCCATTCTCCCTACCTTATCTCCGAAACTATAAGACGTAAAAATTTGAAAAAAATTAGGGATATAAGACCTTATCTGAACTTTACTGGAAAAATAGGAGAAACCCCTGATGTTAATTTTAGGGGGTAAATTACAACATTAAATGGAAAACATAAAATTAAAATTATTTCTAACGCATCATGTAATTTATCAAATCAAAGGGCTCATTAAGACGAATACAAATATATATTTTTTTATATTTTTAAAATGAATATTTTAAAACATATTAAAAAAATATTTTAAAAATTACCAATTCCCCCATTATTCCCCAAAATATAAGACCTAATTTTTTTTGTTTACAGGAAGAATACAAAGAAATCCCTAATATTAATTTTGGGGGCCAAATTATAGAATTAAATAGAAAATAAAAAAATAATTTTAAGGCAACATGCAATAGATCAAATGAAAGAGCTTATTATGAGGAATACAAATATATAGATTTCATATTTATAAAATAAATTGTTTACAAGATATTAACAAATAAATATATAAAAATTTCTCATTTCCCGCTTTATTTCCGAAAAAAAATTTTGAAAATAATTAGGGGCACTGGGGCTCACTTGAAATTTATAACAAATATTAGTAGAAAACCCAAAAATTAATTTTGGGACAAATTATAGAAAGGGAAAATGAAAATTAAATTTTCAAACTCATCATGTAATATATGAAATAAAAGGCTCATTGTGTGAATTACAAATATATCATATTTTTAAATAATTTGTTTAAAAGATATTAACAAAAATATTAAACATCGACTTAATTCCCACTTTACAAAATTTTGAAAAATATATTTTATTTATATTTTTAAATAATTAGTCTAAAATATTTAATAATTTATTATTTAAAACTCCACCTATTTTCCCCTTTATCTTCCAATCTACAGAGCATAAAATTCACACAGTAGATTATAAAAGGCTTCCTTGGAAGTTTATTAGTAAAATAAAACTCTTATGTTAATTTTAGGGGCCAAATTAGAAAATCAACTACATATTTTTATAAAAATTAAGCGAATCATGTAGCAGATAAAATAAAAAGTCTATGTGTAGAAAATAAAAGTGTATGTATATTTTTTATAAATTTAAAACTCTTCCTTTAAAAGATATTAGGGTAAATATAAGAAAATGCTGCTTGTCTGCAACTGGTATATTAGAAGGTGGCACGGAACTCTTAGTATGCACTTTTTGCAATTTTTTTTAACCCATGTATTCTACCCGCTCTATGTTTCACCTATCCTATATATGCAACACCCTGTAAAATTACGCTTGATATATCAGTTCATTTTTTAAAATCGAAACATGTTAGTTACGTTAGTATATTCCGAATTTTGAATAAAAGCTAAACTAATGCAAGTATCTATTTGGTGCGTGCGGTGGAACCAATAGAGTAATTGTATGTTAGCCAACCTCGTAGAAGTTTTTTCGCTATATCTACTGTTTCCGTCAATGTAGGGACATAAAATGTTTACCAGATTTTAAGTCAAACTATAGGCTTTACAACAAGCACGATTCAGCAAAATCAGTTCAGTAGTTCTTACGTGATGCCCAAACAAACAAACAGACAACTACAATTTTTTAATAGTATAGAAACAAGGAAAAAGAGCCGTTCTCACGTATTATAAAAAATGATTTTAATTGAGAATGAGAATAACATCAAATTAGCCCATGAAATTCATTTTTTATGCAATACAGTATATAGTTCATGGAATCATATAAACACCCGAATTCATTTAATGTTGGCCAATTCGAGTCACTCAATTGGCCCGATAACAGTACCCAAATACATCCAATGTAGAGAATTTTTACATGTCTCAACTACGAACTTTGCTGTAAATTGAAGGACACTATAAAGTCTGAACTATTATTTTCTTAATCAACCAACTTCAATTTAGACCTATTAAGTTTAAAACAATTAACAAAAACAAAACTACGTAATAAGTAGTTACGTTGATATAATGACTCCCTGAAATAAAGTTGTTTGGAACACGCACACAAAGTAATAAATATTCTCTTAGACTCCGTGGGCACAATTAAAAATTTTACACTAACTGTAAATGCCTTTATTTGACACAAAATAAATTAACAATAGTTATTTACCAACACTGATGACTAATATCGAAACAGATGTGCTACTCGTAGCCATCCACTAATCTTCACTTTCCCATATACTCTGGGGAAGTTAGTAATTTCAATTGCAAAAAAGTGTTTGATTAGCTTTTCTTGAACAATAAATAATACATTACACAAAAACTCTTGTTTACAAAATATTTATTCCTTAATTAATTATAGTGTTTAAATTTGCAAAAAACGCAATTTTAGCAGTTTTTGTAACTTTTCAGCAACTGAATGAAAAGTTCTCGTGTCGAAAGTAGTTTGTTTTATACTAATTTCAATAGCGACTAAATGATAGGTTCATATAACCGATTGGATAATTAGTTATTGAGTTATTTGGAAAAAACCATAGTTATTATATAAGATACTGTAATGTTTTTATTTTCAAACTCGGGTTCAATCAGTTCTTGGATTTATTTAAAAACACAGTCCAACTCACCCTAATTTATTTCCACTACTTTAACACAACTAATATTCAGAGAAACTACTATTTACAATTTATCTTAACTACACAATACGACCGTCGAAAACTGAATGCCTCCTATCGCCAGCTGTCCGTATTTATATATTTCTCTCCGATTTGTCTGGTAAGTCCACGAACCATCGGGAAACTCTTTCATGTTCTGGAAGCTTTAAGGGAATTTCCAGTAACGGCAGCGGTCGGCCTGTTGAGAAACGAACCATTTCGGATTCCCAGAAGTATCGGAATAATGGCCCTTCCACGAATTGGTTGATGGCTGATTGCACCAGCTGTTGGATGAATTCTCCTAACATTACGTTGAAATTTTGAAACTCGGCAGAATCTTTCATTTCTACGAGGTAAATAACTAATAAGAATCTCAAATTTACAGCTCAGCAAAGTTTCTTGCAAATCTGATTTTTTTCCAGGGCTTTTGATTTTACGTGTAGTTTACAACGCTCCCATTTTGCGCTAAATTAATATTTTACCCATCTGAAAGGAACATATTAATTATTAGATCTTTTAGTACAATCCGTCATAAATAATTTTCTTTTGGTTTTGTTTTATTGTCAGTTTGAAAACCTGCATTTTGGTATTTGTAATTAAATAAAATGTACTGGTGGGAGAAGCACATTCCCCTCATTTTACTACTGCGTTCGAACTGACATTCATTTCAAATCGTTTTGATTCTTTCCCTAATACAAATGTCATGCCAAGTGTCAAACTCTCTGCTGATGGCTCAAGAAGAAGAAATTGTGACATATCATAATTAGTCCATTGACATATTACATTTTTTTGGGGTTAGCGTGCATTTGTCCGTGGTAGCAATTTTATTTTTTAGATATCGACGGGGTTAGTGTTAAGTTAAATTCAAGTTTGTGGGGTGCCAAACCCACGGCTGCCATCTTGGAAAAAGTGGTCCAAATGATTTTTATGGTTTTATCTGACAAACAAAAGAAAATTATTTGACATTTTTTGTTGCAAATAAAATTGTCTACATTTTTTGTCAAGTAACTTATAGTCGTACAGCCATAAATAAGAGTTATGTGCGAAAAACAATGAAAATGTGAGAAAAAAAATTCTATTTGTCAATATAACTTTGTTCCTAATCATTTTACAAAAAAAAGACATCAGACCATTGTTATAGATGGTATTTTAAGGAATAGTTTTCATTATAAACTTTTTAAATTTAAAGTTAGTTAACTAACTTCATAGTTCATAACTATAAATTGATATTAATGATTTGCTAGTATTGTTGACTTTGATTTTCTATGTTCTGACTCATTATTTCCTTTTAAAAACGTCGAATAAATTAATTGTGATACTGCGATCGACTTTGTTTCAAAACTCTGACAATTAAAGTCAGCAAAACAATTACGAGGGTAAATCATATATCAACGGAAATTTTTTCCTACATTTATTGAATAACATTATACAGAAATGATTGATTTAGCATTTTTCAATATACCCTCCTGCGTGATCTACACACTTTTTCCATCGAGAGTTGGGAGTTTCAGTATTCTCTATTCTTAGAATGTTTGAGGGCGAGTTGCAAGCCTACTGTGCATGGGCTCCTCGACTTATTTATTTATTCCAAATCATTTTCCTCTCGGTGATTCTTTCAGACGCACGTCAGGGCTAAAAGGAGGGTGGTCGAGGGCTTCACAGCCCATTTTTTGCAGAGTATTCCTTGTTTTTTGTTTCAGCTACGCGGCTTTTGCCAACCGTAACAACTGGTAGAAGTAATCCTAATTCACTGTACGTTGTTTAGAAAATTAATCGGTAAATTTCCTTAGAGTCAAAAAATATCGTAATTTTTTTGATTGGTGATGGGCGGATTGGGACTCCAAATTTACATTTTTGTTCATGTATTTCCACGATATATAAAATTGTATAAATATAAAATTTATTCTTATGAAAAACATGATTAATTGGTTAAAATTGAAACTTAAAACAAAAAATTCCAAAATTTCGGGGGGGTGAACACCCCCGCTGGCTTCGGGCTTGGTCTTACAGATATATAAGCACAAAATTTTGTATACTAACACCAAAGCCTTACACTCAACCCTCTTTCAACAGTTAAGCTGTCATCATATTGGAGTGAACCAAAAAAGTTTTTTTGATCTATGAGAAAAGTTATAAGAAGTTATTATAATTAAACAGAACAATTATATAATTAAATTTATGGAGTCAAATAAAAACTAAAATTATATGGATTGCCAAAAAAAAGGAATTTTGTTGTCATGTTATAACTTATCGTATTTATGTACTCATTTACATATTTTAAAAAAAAATCAGTTTCAAAAACAAAGTGACGAACGAGTCTAACCTTTGTATAGGTTTAAAAGTAAGATATGAAGAGGTATGTTTTAACATCCTGACAGCTAAATTCTCTTATTTTGCAAAATTAACTAGGCCTAAACACAAATTTCGCTTCGTTGGCTATCGCTACTAATTTGAATTGACAGTTGCGAAAATGGTACTAGCTAATGACGATAAAATTTGCATCAATACTGTAAATTAGAGAATGATACATTGCGAGTTCTGCCGTAATTTGTTGCTAGGCGATATAATAAAAAAGCATAACTTACAATTTTCTTAAGAAATTTCACCTATCACAATTGCCAGGCGGGCGCAAAGTAGGCAGGTGCCCAAGGAGTGTAAAAACACAAGTACGACAGTTATGGTGCTTTTATTTCAATTTATCTAACTAATGGGGTTTTATAGGCATTCATTGTGTCCTTACTGGAAATTAAATTAGGGCTTTTGTAGCGATTTTATATTGTCCGATCGCTCAGTGGTTTGTTTTCGGCCCCAGTTTCAGCGTGTACCACTTTGACACAACTCACTGCCCGAACTGCACAGAGCTCGTTTACAGCTCTGACAAAAGGCCTGCAGCTCGTCTGATCGTTCCACAAACACGATAGGTTGTATATTTTCCTTCCAAACAAAAATAAAAGAAACGTGTAACACCATAAACCTTTTTTTTAGACGAAGGGGCAAGTTCACTAACCATATAATGATGTCTGTGGATTTAGCAGCGCTACCCAACGAAGCAAAATTTGTTATCCGAAGATTTAAAACATACGCACCTTTATAGTGCAATAGAACAATTATTTTTTGACAGATTCTTGAACGTGACCTCCTGTTGTATCTGCAAATATTCAAGCTTTACACTTATTTTTAAAACTAGAAGTGTGACCCAAGAAAGTACCAGCATATTTTAAAGTTTGTCAAAGTTTAGATATGCCTACAATTTTGTTTTTAAAACTGATTTGAAAAATGATGTCAGCGCTCTGACACCATCAATTGTGGAGAACCTTTATCAGTTGCGCTCCCTCAGCTGATTAAATCTCCAGAAGATTTAATTACAGATAGCCAGAATGTTAGAATAGAACAACTGAAGTGAAAGCGCAACTGAAATCTACAAGCACCAAGAACATCATTACACCAGAATTTTTCTGAATCTCCAGAAGATTGTATCATAATTTCTTTGACAGCTTTTCGTTAACCAAGAATTCTTCGTCTTAGAAATCACAAGGAAACGGCCTTATATGCAGTATGACTCCTGATTTTTGAGTCTCTGTGAGCTAGTTTTCCCTGAAACTTCCAAATCTCCAAATTCATTTTGCCATAAAACCCTATATCATGTTATGAAACTGACATAACTTGCTTAATTTTATTTAGCAATTAAATTGTTGCCTGATTACATATACATGGCAGGATTCCAGAAGAAATGTATATATGTAGTTGACATTTATGTCATCATACAACTGTTATTTCTCATTGCAAGTACAAGTACCTGTACCACTTAACTTTTGAAATCACAAGTAATGTATACAGTGTGCAATGTTCGTTATGAGTAACATAATATTTACGCTTTTCATTGTCAAACATATTCGCAAAAAATTCGCATGAATAACCGTGAATTCGAATACGAATATTAAAAAACACGCGAATATTCGCTAATGCGAATGCGAATATTCGTTACATCCCTACAACAGATGTACCTCTAGCTTAGTCATAGCTGTACTCTATACTGACCACACATTATACAATACTTTATACCGTTAATAGTTGATTTACCCTCGCATAAAATGTAATTTGCTTGGGAAAATGTCATGTCAATTCGATGGCTTGCTATTTTTCTTCTACCGTCAGGGGAAATTAGGGTCCCCCTCTACTAATATTTATGCGTTGCCCAATACTAAAATGTAGAATTTCAAATTAACAGACAATAGAACAAACCCAAAAGAATATTAATATATATTGAGTTGTACCGAACGCTTTGATAATTGCCATGTTCCATTCAGATTTATAAAAAAGTAACTTAACGCAGGATGGGAGCATTGTAAACATCACTAAAAATAAAGAACTCTCCATAAAAAAATACATTTGTGAGAAAACCTTCAAAACAATGAAGTTGAAATTTTGAACAGATGTTTTCGACAGGCAAATGAAACTTATTGTCAAGTTTTAAAAATGCGCATACAATACACTTATCTTTAGTACTGTAAATTTTTATTCTGTTGCTGAGAAGTCACAAAAAGTGTCAAAATTAGGCCTTTTGCTATTTTAAACACATAGCATAATTAACTAATAATTAAAAATTTGCTAACAAAACTTTATTTGTGTTATGCGGTGTACCTTCTTCAAGAAAAATCATACAATAACGTGTGGAAAACAATGCTAAGTTCCCTACACGTTTTACATAGGTATCGTCGCCAGTTCGAGAATTCACCGGTCACTTCTGGTGTGCCTGCGTGTATGGTATCCAATTCCAGAATGAATAGAAATTAGAAAACGTTCTTGTCATAAATCGAATTGTTCTGGACCCCGTTTTGTTATTGCTCTTATTTATTTTAATGGTTTTTGATGTGTTCGCAAAGTTTTATTTAAGATTATTAATTTCTCCCAGGTTTCTTAATTTTAAAAATGAATATTATAACAATATAAATAATAGCATATGGTTATTATGCACAAATAAATTACACAACTGTCTAGCATATTTTTGATGTCAATGCAAAGAAACTATTAAATAAAAAACGCGATATATAACCAATACAGGATTTTAGGCTCACAGATGTTATATCAAAGGCTGTAGCCAGAAATGTTTTCGGGTTTTCATGGATTTCTATTAGGTATATAAAATATCTACAAAATATGAAAATTATTTGTAAGGAAACAAATGTTCATTCAATTAAATCGATTATTATAGCTTTTTGCATATCATAGCTGCGTTTTCCGTAACTATAAAAATAAATGTAATTATACATTTTTAAGATCCCGTATATCCAATATACGGAAACCAATCACTCCTAGTTTCTCTGCATTTCACATAACAGCAATTTTCTCCGAACAACTGAACGGAAAAGGTTGAAATTGGGTATCAGTGGTATGGTTGTAATCTGATCAGGATCAGATATCGTAAATGAAGAAATTTTGATTTTAGCCGTATTCTGGGGAGAAATTTTACAAAAATTGATCATTTCCCCCTTATATCGGAAACTATTGAAAGTAAAATTTAAAAAAAGGAATATAGCAAGTTGTCCGAAGTTGAGAGGAAAAATAAGGAAAAAACTCCTAATATTAGTTTTCAATTAATGTAATACATGAAATGAAAGGGTTCGTTCTGAAGAATACAAATATATATTTTTCACATTTTACAAATAATTAGTTTAAAAGATATTAAACAAAATATACAAAAATTTACCCTTCACCCTGTAGCTCCGAAACTAAAAATAAGAAGTTACCCTAATGTTAATTTTCGGGGGCAAATTACAGAATTAAATAGAAAATATAAAATTGTTTCAAAAGCATCATGTTATATATATATATATATATATATATATATATATATATATCAAATCAAAAAGCTCATTGCGGAGAATACAAAAATGTATTCTTGTCATATTTTTAAAATAAATTGTTTAAAAGATGTCAAAAATTAAAAAAATACCCATTCTCGCCCCTTTATTTCCGAAACTATCAGACCCGAAATTTTGAAAACAATTAGGGGTCTATCAGGTATATGGTATATAGGGCATCAGATGAAAATTACAGGAAAAATAAGAAGTAAATCCTAAAATTATTTGGGGGGGGGTATATTAATAAAAATATAAAAAATCGACTTTTATCACCCTTTATCTCAGACAATACGTACAAATGATAATAAACATTGTGTCATTGTGTTTATTTCTCAAATTTTCTGATATTTTTAAGTCGACATGAAAAATTTATTTCATATAATTGAAATTTTCGTTTTTGACAAATAATGCAAAAATGCTTGTGAAATAGAGAATATTTATTTTTAAAACATATAAGTAAATAAAAAACCATTTGAATGTACCTACCATCCGCCGCCCTTATCAGGCGGCAACCCGTTGTTTGCCGAGATAGCATCTCGTGGTCCCACCCACAGATCATACAAAGAGAAGTCCCACCATTTGCTATATAAATGTTAATATTTTTCGAACGCCGCAAATTATTTTAAGGTTGAAGCTCGAGATAGGGACATAAATCAATAAAAAACTTTCACCTTATACGAACTAAATTGTTGTCATGGACGTTTCAGGATTTATTATATGTACAAACTATAGGTATACAAGAACGGAAAATGTATACCCAACAGACATGTAGAAATAGTAACATTCCTTGCAAATCGAAACTCTGTACAGCAAAGCTCAATCAGATAGGACAATAAGATTACAAGATGTGAAATAGATGAACTTGTTCTACTTTATAGTAAGCGCGGAAAAAGTTGTGATAACAGTTACATTTTAACAAATTAAACACAAGTCAGTTTAATAAATCTAGTAGTTGACCCATCTCGATGTCGCACGGGCTAGACAACGGGGCGTATTTTATGCATTTATCTTGAACATATTTTTTCCATTTGGTAATTTTCAAATATCCTATATATTTTTTTGTAAATCTGTTTTAACTTAATCATTTATGAGAGACATTTATATGCTACAACTGCTTCAAGAAATAAATTATTTTGGAATTTATATAATGAACTAAACATATTTGACGTGTTTGAGATTTTTGATATTTCAGATTGTGGTTCTCCCGTTTTCCATTTTTGTTTTGTTAACGTGTCTGACATTTTATTCCTTTTGACATTTTTATTTATTTTTATTTGAAAAGTCTTTGTCACTTAAGATTTTTTATCTGTCCGTCATTTTCTAATGGTTGTTTTAGATTCACCTGTGACTAACCAGATATTCGACCCTTTTCAGTCACCCATCCCATCCCTTCCATAAATTCAATATTGGGAAAATGAATAATGTCTCTATACATTTCAAGAAAAGTGTCAGTTTATCAATTCTCATCCAATGAATAAATACTCCTTTTGACCAATGACTACTAATATAGATGGACCTAGCACTTTCATATACGACTGAAAGAAAAATGGGTTGAAACATGTGACAAAAGTAAAAAAAGACAAAGATATAATTGTTTACAAAATATTCAGGCACCTACAGTGGCGTCCTGTCAGCATTACACTAAATGTTCATGTTGTTTCAGTATCAAAATAATACAACTATATAATCCAAAAATTACAATTTTGTTTGATATCATAAAAGATGTACACAATAACAAAATCAATTTTATGGTTTAATTACCAACAGGTAATATTCAATATGAAAACATTCATTTATACATGAAAAATGTTTTCTTTACAACCTAAATGACCTTTTATAAAACTTAAATGCTAAGTTTATGATTTGACCCTGATGAAAATAATTCGATAAACGAATATGCAGTTTTCCTGGATATTAAATACTGAAATAGCATTTTACTATTGATTTTTTACACTACAAGAACATAATCACTGATCTCAAAAAGTTTCAACACCAAAAACACTTTAAATATGAATCTCGACATTAAAATGAAAATCTAAACAAACAAAAGTTTCACATCGCACAGTTATGTACTGATCACATAGGTCCCATAAAGCTGTAAAGCATCCGCATTCAGTCATCGCCTATAGTGCTCAGATTCATGTCTGAATTTTTACTATTGAAAGAAGTTTGGCATCAGTAAATATTTGTTTACTATTTTCTGACAAACATCTTTGAACCCATTTTTAATGTTAAAAGACAGGTCCATTTATATTTAGTAATGATTGCTTTTGACACTTATCGGGTACGTGATTTAATTCAATTAGTCATTTCAGGAATAAAGGATACGAGTATGTACCAAATTACACATCTGCATCATTTGTTATATCAAAATAAAATGTAGCGTATGTTACTCACAGATAGTGTAGCTTCTATTAGTGAAAGAATTTTTAAAAGCGGTTCACTACTTCCAGAAATTACCCCTTATAAACAAATTTTATCTAGTTGTAATATTATAAATGGCATGTCAACAACATACAAAATTCATGCTATTACTCAGGTACATATATAATATGAGAACTTTACAAACCAAAAAAAAAACAAATATAAATCTGTTTTTTTAAGAATTACATCATTCATCTTTCAGTCAGGTAAATCACCCTGAAAGCTTGAAAGTGAAATACTTGGAGGTAATTAAATTTTAATAAGACAGTCTTGTCTTATCTGTGATATAATTGGCTAGTCTCCATGTGTACTAAGTGTATGGTATATAGTGTTACGAGAATCGGCCATCAACCAATTCGTGGAAGGGAAATTATTCCGATACTTCTGGGAATCCGAAATGTTTTGTTTGTCAATAGGCCGACCGCTGCCGTTATTGGGAATTCCCTTGAAGCTTCCAGAACACATGGAAGAAGTTTCCCGATAGTTCGTTGACTTGCCAGAATAATTCCAAGACGGACAGCTGGCGATGAAATTCATTCGGTTTTCCACGGTCGTATTGTATAGTTAAGATAAATAGTAAATGGTTCTATGAATATAAATTGTATTAAAGTAGTGGAAATAAGAGTGAGTTGGACTGTGTTTTTAAATAAATCCAAGAACAGAACTGAACCCGAGTGTGAAAATAAAAACATTACAGTGGTGTCAGGTGTGCGGTGTATTTGTGGAACTTTAGAAGTGAAAAATAAATAGACTGACAATGTTTAAAAACGTGAGTTTGGACCAATTGAAAGTGACTGATTTAAAAAAAGAACTCGAGGAAAGGGATTTAGAAATTAGTGGGAAGAAAAGTGAATTAATACAACGGCTACGAGATGCCCTAATAAGTGAAGGTAACGATCCCGATACTTATTTGTTTGACGTTTCTGGAAATGGGGACATAACATAAGTATGCTATTAAAGAAAATAGAAGATAAATTGCTAGAAAATTCAAGACTTTAGAGGATAGGCTACAAACAATATAAGATAATTCTAAATCTTTGGAAGACAAATGACAAGACAAACTGCTAGAAAATTCTAAAAACTTGAAAGAGGCTCTAGAAGATAAATTTGTAGAAAAATTACAAGAAAATTCTAAAACCATAGAAGATAAATTGCTAGAAAATTAAAATTCCTTAAAAGATAAGCTACAAACATTACAAGAAAACTCGAAAACCCTAGAAGATAAAACTACTAGAAAATTCTAAAACCTTGAGAGAATCCTTAGTGGCCCGATTACTGGAAAATTCTAAATCCGTAAAGAAAACTTGAAATGCATGGTAGTGAAAAACTCAGAAATGCTGGAAGAGAAAATAGACGAAAATGAAGCTTGGGTAGAAGAGCTAAAACAGATGATGGTAGTTGAGATCTACAAGATAAAAGAACAGGTAGTTACAATGCAAATGGGAGAAACTCCACCAAGGACCAAATGCAGCAACAGTCCGGAAGTAGTGGATTCGAAAATTAGGCTCGAGGGAACAAGACAGAAAATGAAACCTCCACAATCTGATGGATAATCCTCATGGACTAATTATCGTCGCAAATGCGAGGCTCCAGCTAAGCTAAACGGATGGTCCGCAGAGGAGAAGGCAATCGCATTAACCCTAGCCTTAAGAGGGGATGCTACAGATATCTTACAAACATTGAATACCTCGGAGCAAGAAGACTACGAACAACTGGTGAAACATTTAGAAATGAGGTACGGGCAGACCCATTTGGAGCATGTTTATCACTCCCAATTCAAAAATAGCCAACAAAAATCGGATGAATCCCTAAGAGAGTTTGAAGCTGATATTGCCCGTCTGGTTCGCCTCCCGCCCTGTCCACCCACGCCGGAAAATGTGATAGAAAGGTTAGCACTGCAAGCGTTTTTGGATGGACTTAGGGACAACGAAGCCAGACAAGCATTGACACTAGCTCGACCCACTCAATTAGTGGATGCATTGGCTCGAGCTCTGGATTTAGAGGCTGCGAAAAATACCTGCAGAGGTCCAGCCAGGGTCCCAATCGTTGACCGAAAATCCGAAGATGGTGGAAATAAGGAAGCCTCTGTAAGGAAGATAGTAGAGGAAGTCCTTACAAAACAAAGACTAATGAGATGTCGGAAGTGTCGTAAGGTAGGACATATCCAGAGTCGTTGCAAGGAGAGCAACGGAGTCCCGACTTCCTCGTCGAGGAAATTAAAGAAGGCCAATGTAAATGGACTCTCTTCGACTTGTAGCCAAAAAGCCCCAACTGCCAACGCATATCTCGCTTCGCTACGCAACCAAGTTAACAGTGTCTTTATAGATGGCCTTATTAATAAGAAGCAATGTGCAATGTTGCTGGATACTGGTGCGACTAAAACAGTCATAAGGCCTAACATTGTTTTAGAGGAGACCATGATAAAATCAATAAAGTGGCAATTGCGAACTGCGACAGGAGAAGCAGCTAAGGTTCATGGTGAAATAGATGTTGAAATGATCTTGGGAAATACAGCATTCCACCATCGGGCATTAGTAGCGGACATCGTAGACCAAGTCATCATTGAAATGGATGTCATGAGCTCCAAGGGATTCCAGTTAAACTTCCAGGATGGAATTCTGCGAGTGAATGACGAAGAAGTGGTGCTTCATGGGAAAGACGACATAATGCTTCTTGCAATCTTGGCAGAAGATGTAAATGTTCCGGAAAGAGCTGCAATCATTGTAGATGCTTGTCTAGATGGGAAAGCTAAAGCTGGAACAGTGATGATGTTTGATCCCGAACTTGACGGAAATGTAGGCAGAGGAGTCGCTCTGGCGAAGACTCAGTTTCGTGCCATGGAAATTGTGCCAGTAAGAGTAATGAACCTGAATCATTACTCGGTTGCGTTAAAGAAGGGAATAACTTTGGGCCATTGTTCAACAGTTTCCTCTGTAGTCAGAGGCACACAGCATGCAGAAATACTACCAGGTAAACTATCTGAAGAGCTGGAAAAACTCAACAAATTCCTCCAGAAGGTTAAAACCAATCCAGAAAGCAAAATTGAGGGATATCTTCGAAGTAGGGAAAGAAAAAAGAGGGCGAACTGATCTTGTGAAACATAAAATTAATACCCGGGAAGCTCAAGCCTATTCGACAGCCGGCGAGAAGACTCCCACTAGCCAAAAGAGAAGAAGCCGATAGAATAGTCCACGAAATGGAGGAAGAAGGTGTTATTGAACCATCCAATAGCCCTTGGACTTCTCCAGTTGTCTTGATTAAAAAGAAAGACGGTTCGACTCGATTTTGCGTGGACTATCGGCAACTAAATCACACAACAAAGAAAGATAGCTATCCCCTACCAAGAATAGACGATACACTGGCTGGATCGAAGATGTTTTCCACCCTGGACTTGAAGAGAGGTTATTGGCAGGTGGAACTAGCTAAGAAAGACCGGCTCAGGACTTTACCAATTCACGGTGATGCCGTTTGGATTGTGTAATGCTCCAGCGACGATTAAAAGATTGATGGAAACAGTGTTAAAAGGGCTTTCATGGAAAACGTGCCTCGTGTATCTTGACGATATTATCGTGGTTGGAAAATCGTTTGAAGACCAACTGGGGAACCTGGAGGAGGTATTTCAGCGACTTCGACCTTCCGGACTAAAGTTAAGCCCAAAGAAGTGTCAGCTGTTCCAAGAAGATGTGCAATATCTTGGACATGTGGTTTCCGCAGAGTAGCTGTTGAAAACAAAATTAAAGCTGTCCAGGAATGGCCGATACCTAAAGATATCCACCAGTTAAGAAGTTTCCTCGGGTTCTGCACGTACTATCGTCGGTACGCAGCCGGATTTGCCAACATCTCCAAGCCACTTACTAGACTCACAGAGGTGAAGGTACAGTACCAGTGGGACGAGGAGTGCCAGCGATCATTCGAGACACTGAAAAGAGCATTGACGAGTGTCCCCGTCTTAAGTTATCCTTTGCCAGATGGGAACATCATTTAGGAATGTCGGAATTGGTGCGGTGCTTTCGTAGATCCAAGACGGTCAGGACAAAGTCATCGGCTATTTCAGCAAGACCTTGAGCAAGCCTGAAAGGAATTACTCGTTACTCGCAGGGACCTCTTGGCTGTGATAAAGGGGATAGAACATTTCTACAAGTACCTCTATGGTAAAAGATTCCTCCTAAGGACTGATCATGCAGCACTGAAGTGGCTATTGCAGTTTAAAAACCCTGAAGGACAAGTGGCCAGGTAGATCGAGCGGTTGCAAGAATTCGACTTCGAGACTGAACATGGAACTGGAACAAGCCATAAGAATGCTGATGCCTTATCGAGCAGACTATGCCCTGATTATTGCAAATATTGTCAGCAAGCTGAAGAAAAAGCAGCTGTTCTCTCTAGAACTACCGCCGTCGATGACCATTGGCAATCTGCGGAGATCCAGAAAGACCAGAAAGTTGATCCGGAGTTAAAAGAAGTTATCCGGTGGAAGGAAGAAGACTGCAACCCCGTGGCAGGAGATTTCCCGATACTCACCAACCAGAAAGTCATATTGGGCTCAGTGGAAGTCCGTCATCCTGGAGAATGGACTTTTGAAGCGCGTCCTGGAAACACCAGACGAGGACAAGGACAGAAAACAGGTTGTAGTCCCCAGAAATAGGTTTTGCGGGGATGATGGTACAACTGGAGGGCATCTGGGAGTAACGAAAACCCTGGAGAAGTTGAGAGAACGCTTCTATTGGGTAAACTGACAAACAGATGTTAAGGTGATGGACTATTTTAGTAAATAGGCCGAAGCGTATGCATTGCCGAATCAAGCCTTGACCGTTGCTGATGTCCTTGTCAAGAAATGGATCAGTCGTTTTGGTGTTCCCTTCGAGTTGCACTCAGACCAAGGTAGACATTTTGAATCTACTTTTCCAAGATGTCTGCTAACTTCTGAAGTCCGAGGGAATGGTAGAACGGATGAATAGAACCATTAATCGCAATTTTTCAAAGGTAGTATCTGACCACCAAAGAGACTGGGGCCAGTATCTTCACTTGTTTCTAACGGCATATCGTTCATCTGTGCCCAAGTCCACGGGACAGACCCGCGTTATTATGGGACGAGAGTTTCGACTACCATGCGATTTGAAGTTTGGATGTCCCCAAGGAGAAGAGACTATGTCAGCCTGTTACGTCAAAAGATGGACGACATCCACCAACGAGTATGATTAAATATCGAGAATGCCAGTGCTAGAATCTCCGGATGTCCAGAGGAATAGCCAAGGTGTTTGCCAAAAAGTACGGCCAGTTCCAGAAGCTACGGGAACAAGATCCAGTGGTAGGGAAGATCCTTCATCTTGAAGATAAACAACCAGTGGATACCAGAGACATCTTTTATTTGGTAAAGAAAACATTTGGTAGACTCTGGTAAAATTGAGGAATGTGATGGAGAAGAATCTGATGAAATTGGCGGTCCCAAAGATAGCGTATGGGTTGGATGGACTGAATTTGAGGGTGGTGAGAAGTATGATGGAAACAAATCTTTCGATTCAGTGGCATCGACATTCTGGTATGCTGTCTCAATATTCGCAGCCCAGATTCGAAGACCGTTGACTGTTTACTTCCACCAAACTTCCCTTTTTCGAAATGCAAATATCGTTACACCAGGAAGGATTCTAGGACGTTCGGGGACGAAATGGTCGTCAGGTGCGGGCAATGTTACGAGAATTCATCAGACAGCTGGCCATCAACCAATTCGTGGAAGAGACATTATTCCGATACTTTTGGGAACCCGAAATGTTTTGTCTCTCAACAGGCCGACCGCTGCCGTTACTGGGAATTCCCTTGAAGTTTCCAGAACACATTAAAGAAGTTTCCCGATAGTTCGTTGACTTGCCAGAATAATTCCAAGATAAATACAGGTATGGAAAACGTTTGACTGGGGTCGGAGAATGCTAACGTTAAACAAGGACGGAACTGCTGCTATATGCATGAGACGAGGATTGCCGTTTTAAGTACGTCTGTTTCACGAGCATTCAAGGTAAAGCACGAGATCGTATCGTAGTATGAAGGCGGGGCATCGATCGTCACAGTCACAGAGCGACCGTCCGTCGTCCGTCTCTTTCCTCGTCAGTAAGGTTTTATCAACGAAGGAGTATGATTATTTACAGAAATAATACGGATTTCGGAGCATTTTTCCTTTTCATGATTTTTGCGATGAAAAATTAATTATCCGCTATTACGCCAGAACGAAAACATAACATTTTTTCTGTTTTAAAAATGAAATAAAATAGATACTCTTAAAAATAAAATAAATTAGTAACTGTTAAAAAAATTGTCAATAAGAAATTAATCATTAACATTATAATTATTTACAACATATCGTATCTTTTATTTTTAAGCGATTGGAATCGTCGGAATGTGGTGATAAGAAAAAAAGTATTTATCACCCGAACTCGTCCGAACTGGCGTAACACCCACTTCATTCACCTGGTGCGTATTGCGTTGATTGATTCAAAATCGCATGGGATTCTACCCGACCCCAGAGAACGAATTTCCACACCTGTATATAAATACGGACAGCTGGCGATGGTATTCATTCAGTTTTCAACGGTCTTATTGTGTAGTTAAGATAAATAGTAAATGGTTCTGTGAATATAAATTGTGTTAAAGTAGTGGAAATAAATAAGGCTTTGTTGGACTGCGTTTTTAAATAAATCCAAGAACAGAACTGAACTCAAGTGTTAAAATAAAAACATTACAATAGCATATATACCATCTGGACTATCTGGAGTGAAGTGGTGTCTACCCAATATCTGGTGTCAGTTTCAAAAAACATTTAGATTATTATTTAGTTTCTTACACTCATATTTAATGAAATATTTCAAGATAACTGTAGTTGTGAATATAGGAATATTTTATATAATTTTTTTTAGAAATTTCAGACAATGAAATATCTTAGATCTATTTATTTCACTTGAAATATTCGTATGCCCATTACAGAAAAATCTTTTGAATGATATCATGAAATATTAGATATATTTCAAAAGATGTTTGTCACAATAATCCGCAATTTTGAAATTTTTACCATACTTCAAAACACACATGAAATATTAGATATATATACATATATATATATATATATTTTTATATATTTCACTAAAATATATTTATTTAAACTATTTTTATATCTGTAACAAAAGATCTTTTGAACAACTCATAAAATATTGCTCAAATATTTCATAAAATATTACAGGAATATTTTATGAATTATTTCAAATGGAGTTTTGTCACGGACATAGCAATATTGCAAGAATGTTTTGAAATATTTCAAATCAAGCAAGAAATATTGCATAAATATTTCACGCTGGGGGGCCTTGACTTATGATCTGTTTTATCAAGTTTAGATTTGCTTTATTCCACCAATTTTGATCAGGCAGACATGAACTGAGGAACAATACAGAAGAGTTAATTTTAGTATTTGGATTATTGAGATGAATTGTGGACCAACGATTTTTTTCAACTATTTAATTCTAAAAGGGTTAATTGGTATAATAATACTAATTTGTTTTTTAAATTGCTACTAGCATTACACTCTATTTGTGCTTTAGACGCTTTTGTGTTATCATGTACATTACAAGAAATATTAGATATTTGGTTTATGTCAAACTAAATCACTTTCTGTTCATCTCAAGTCCACTCATACAGTCAGAGTTAGAATTTGATATTATTCTTGAAAAATGAAATATAGATATATCCAAACATTTTGTATGAAATCAAAAATGAACATCTACTTTTTACATCTAGGAAATACAGTGACTAATGAAACTGGGTACATCAAAAAGCACTTTAAACTATACTATCTTAATTATTAAATATATATTTTGAAATTAATGTGTAAATGTTAGCATCCTCTTAGGTGATGAACCAGTACAATAACCTAAATTAATCTGATTGCATTTATAAAAGGATTTTTTAAAGAGTTTAAAACACATAAATACAAAAGAACTACTTTAATGAGATTATATATACAACTGAATTTCAAAATAAACATAAATGACTTCAAAGTCCAAACTGACATATTGGAACAATTGAAAGTAATTTTAAATAAGTTAATATAGAAAATAAAAAACAAAAGCAAATATGTGAAAATCATCTACCACAATTGGTATTAAGTAAAATCTTACTTGTCTGAACTGAAAAAAATAACATACTACATCCACTCACAAAAATCTAACAGCAGTTAAATCTGTCCATTATATTAAAAATGTTACATTGGAAATTTAAAAAAAATCACAAATCACATATGTTTCACATGATGAACTCAGACTGCAAAAATCATTGCCCTGCAACAACTCACAATGAACACTCCTTTAACACTGATATATTGATTACAGTATAAGTTACTTCTTTGGAATGGTCATGCATGCAGTTATGAAATGTTACCATTGAAATTGAATGTAATGTAAAACTGAATATACCTGCAGTTTTAAAAAAAATTGTTATAAAGTTGTTGTCAGTCTTGAATAAAAGTATCAATAGATCATATTTTTTATGGTACATTGTAAATTGTGCATGGGTCAATGTAATAATCAATTCCAAAGAGTGAAATCAGAAACCTGAATTTAAAAAATACAAAATATTTTTACTTTTTAGTTGATGCTTTTAAATTGTTTTTAATTGGGGTTTTGCCCTTAGAATTATTTGTTGTTTTGGCTTTTTTGGTTTTCGGTTCATCTTCTTCATCTTCTTCTTCCTGAAAGAAAAAAATTCAATCAATTGCAGATATATACACAGAAGATTGGCAGAATCAATAGTACGTACAAATAGAGAAAGGGTTTCTCAACAAATATAAATCCTGGAGCCACACATTTCATAAATAATGATAGGCACATTTTTGTAAAAAACCTTGACTATTCCCTATAATGTCACTAAATAAGTCACAATAAAGCATATTAGAATCAGAAATGAAAAATTACCAATAGCAAAATATTGGCTAGCAAGAATTGTTACAAATGCAATACCAGCAATAAACATAATATCTCTATATATTTGTTGTTCTCTGACACATTAATTTCAATTTTAATCTAAATACCACAAATGAAAACATTTAACCATTTCCCAATTTCTCAATAAGTTTATGTTAAAGTTCCACTGACCCATCAGGCCAAACAAGCACCTTCAGCTACCTTCGGTCGAAAAAAAGCACCTTGGGTTGAAACTTCAGCTTGGGCCAAAAATTAGTTGAAACTTTGGCTGAAGCCGAAGTTTTCTATCATCCCCCGAAAATGTGTTTTACAAATGTTATACAAATCTGGACCGGGAAACACTCAAATAGAGGAATAGACTAGAAGTATTATTAGCTAATAGAGGAAATATTTAATCAAGCTCCAACAAGTGGAGTTTAGGATACATTAGCTCAATACTTCTTATGAATAAAGTGGCTTCTGAACCAGAAGATCTTGTATAGACATTTGTTTTAAAACAAAAAATGGCATATATTTGAAAGATTAGGCACAAAGGTTGTAATAAGAAATAGATAATATCATGGAAATAATGAGATATTAACAAGTATTATTGAATCTCTTATTACACTTAAACCTTCAGCTTGAGCTAAAAATTAAGTCTAAGGTCAAATAATTGGCTTCAACATTATTCCAAATCTGATTTTTGGTCATATACTAGTTTTTATTACAATCAATTTTGAATGCATAATATTGTCTGGGATCCACATTGGTAACAGAAAAACAACAATGAATTGTTTCACTCACCACTGCTGGAAGTCTACTTGACCTCATTGACTTCAACAAGTTTGGCTGTAAGAGAAATGTCTGAATTTGTCATTTTCTGTGATTTTAAACCAACTGCATTGCAGGATAAACTGAAGTTCTTCAACATGTGACTTTGTTATAAATATTACATGTTAAAAATGTTATTGTATGGTGAGATAAATGAAATCTAGGTATCAAACAAAAAAATATGACATAATACATATGACCATGGGAATTTTATGTGGCTATTACCTTGTGGCTTCTCTTTTCCTTAACCTTTCAGGTCAAGTCAATGTTTTTAATGGAAAATTTCACATTCAAATCATGTGATTAGATTTAAAAATATGGAATCCCAATTAAAATACTTGACTTTACCTTGACATGATCTCAAAGGTCAAATTTTATTTGATGAGATAATAGCCAGGAAGATTCTTAAAATTTCATTAGAATCACTTTTCTGGAAGACACCAAGTATTCATGCTATATTGCTGTACAAGGAATTTTTCAACACCTTATATACAACTGTCCAGTAATATTATAAACCTATTTAACTTTTTTTCATGTGTAAACATAATGTTTGAAAATTTATATAGTAAAAAATATTCAAAACTTACCGCACCCTCTTCTCCTTCCTCATCATCAATCATTTCCTCTTCCATTTCATCCATTTCATCAAATTCATCAATGGGACTACCAATTAAGTGGTATCCTATAATGTGAACAGGTCCATTACCCTGTACTAAAGAAAAAGTTACTGGGGGATCTGGAAATGACAAATCAAGGGAAACTTGATTTTGTGGGCCACCAGCCTTCAATATGGCAATTGGAATTTTGGTTGAATCTTTCCATGTCATCGCTTCAACTTGTACTACATTTACTTCCCCTAAAAATAATGTAATATGATTTCAACTAGTTGTTTAAATGGATAAAAATATCGTGCTTGTGTTTAAAGAACTACATTTCAATAATTTTATTATCTGAAATCACAATTAAAACAATTTGAGTTAATATTATTTTTATAAATCACATTTCTTTGAAAAAATATAAATCCATACCCTCTAAAATTAAATGGTATGATGGTTATTTTTTGTTTTAGATAAACATTGTAAACTCTAGACCCAAGAAACAAATGATGTTATCTTTTGTTGTGTGTTTGTTAAATGGACTTGAAAAAAGCCAGTAAGGCTGCAATAACATTTCAGTTTGACAATCAAATCACAACTAATAATATGGAAGTCTAGTCAGTATTCATCTTACTGAAGTCCTTCTACTAAATGAATAGTAATGGTAAACAACATAAGATTATGTGTTTTGTTTTAGAAAATGCTGAATAAATGTATTGTTTAGCTTTGTCCAAACTAAAAAGCTTAGATATTGAAAAAATACCTATTATTATGTTCCAGAATGTTTTAAAGTTGTACAATTTTGTAAACCAGTCAGTCACTATTAATATCTAAGCTGTGAGGTTTATATGTTTTTGGAGTCTAATATGGAGAGTTTATACACTATCAGTATCATTAAATATAAACTTTCCCCAAAAAATACAGAAATCATGTTATGTTGAAAACATTTCATGAAAATTCATTTAATTAATATGCAGTATGCAGCTATTTTAGTTTGCAGTTGTAATTTCAAAATATCTCTCCCAATTATGGCATTTTGAACAAACAATAGATAATGTCTATTTTAAAAAGTTTTAAGTGAAAGATATCACAAAATAAAGAAAAATACAAGACATTTTATTATATTAGTGTTGGACAATAAAAAATTGAACACAACACTACTACTACTCTAGCAGTCTTGGTTAATACATCATGAAAAAAAATATACTCAGAAATTTGCTCTTGTCTTAAATCTATATTTTAAGAAGGAAACATTCTTTGTACTCATATTTTTCATGTTATTTCTATGAAGGTAAATTATGCAAATTACATTTTTGTTTTTTGTCCATTTTATCAAAATTACCTGCTGATTAAAAAACCACACAACCTACAAAATTATTCACATAATATATGTAAGTAACCAAAAACTATTATAAATATGATTTTGACATTTTCAGTTTGAACCAAATTGCCTTATAGGCAACACTGAAAGTAGAACTTGATTCCGATTTCCGTTCTACTTTCAGTGTTGAAAAGATATAACCACTGGGTGCATTCAGGGAATTGTAGCCATAAAGTGCTTTGTTATAGCAGTGTACTCAATAGTGTCTGCTTTACTGCAGCACTGCAGCTCTTTAATAAAGTCTTAAAGCAGATAAATTCATCACTTGATTACCAAAAACAAATGTCAAATTCTGTGTTGATATTACACAACCTGTCTTTATGCAAAAATGCTACCAATTCAGAATCATAAAAATTGAATGTAATTAGTTTAAAAAATCTACACTCAGCAAAAGCAAAGCACAGCAATGCTCTAATGCTCTGATGCCACATTTTCCTGAATGCACCAAGGGCATAACCAAAGTTATAACTGGTAGATCACTACAAATTATTTATTGCAAATGCTAACTCATCATCTTCCATGCTGGTATCATATTGGTTTATCATTAAAATATCTCATTGCACATTTTATCAGTGACTTGGGATTTAAAAAATGTGATTTTGTAGCATTTTTCTACCAGTGGTTTTGTTAATCTCTATCCAATTATTTTTAGAACCAATGCTCTATAATCTCAACCTGAAGCAATCAATATTACATTAATAAAAATTATTCAACTGAATTGAGAACCTCCTTTTTGTAAGTCAGTTAATAAGGAACAACTGTGCCTTATAGTACACATAAAAAGCCATGTATTACTATAGTATATAATTTATACTATGTGTGCAATTGCATAAAGAGCTTACAAACATCCATGAAACCATTATTTTTTTGCCTTTAATCATTAAATTGTACCATGAATTTTCTTTTTCCTTTAAATTTACTGTGAACTTTATATTTCTAATAACTCAGAATAGAAAAGTTTTATTTATTCATTAAAAAGGATGCTATAAATAGTAACCAATGTAAATAATAAAAATTTCAACATAATGCAAGCAATATTACATTTATATTAATAATAATTAGCCATTATTAAGTTCAACCAACCCTAAAATGCACAAGGTTTTTACTACATGGTAAACAATGCCCCAATTGTATTGCTATCAATTAAAATGATAAACCAACAATTTTTGTGCAAAAGTACACACAATGTTTGATCTGCAGTTCTTTCTGTCTGATTTCTAATATCTAAACATTAAAACATGCTATATATAATGATTAAAGTTGTAATAAAACATTAATATTTTCACACATTAAAAACAATTCCAACATGCAAACAAGCCTCTGTATTATACAAATAGAGTATCTTACCTTCAGCTGCTTCTGGCCCCAGTAATGCCTGTTTTATAATAAGTTTATGGCCACCTTGGTAGTCCTCTGCCCCTTTTGCTTCTGGATCCCAAATTTCGCTCTTTTTATCTTTTAATGTTAGGGCTGAAAATGTAATTTAAATTAAACATGGGAAAATATTAAATTGGATAATGATGAGTCATTTCGGAACAATTACCACCGTATTACTTGCAAAAATTGTAAACTAGCATTTGTCACTACAATAGAAATAATGGCGCGTAAATACCGGCTCCCATTATCCAATACAAATAATCACTATCAAAATAAGATATTACAAAAATACACTTTGGAACGTCGAATACAAATACACAATGTCTTAAACTTACCAAAAAAGTATTCATCAGCCATTTTATCCGCTTTGATTATTGTGGATATTAAATAATACACGTGACTATAACGGCCGGCAAACTAAAGAAGTAAAGAAGCTAGAGGAAGAGGTTCCCGCAAATAATGGCCGATTTCAGAAAACAATACAAAAAATTGTCAAGAGGGCGCTTTATACGAAAGCCACGCAATTCAAACCACAAAACAAGATACTATTTTTTTGTTTTGTCAAAATGTGCTTCTTCTTCTTGAAATTTCACATTTTTTGTTTTGCTTATTAAAGATGTTTAGAGCTTAGAGCAACAACTCAATGGCTCTAACTAGACTAACACTGACTACAAAAATGAAATTTTTGGCCATACAGTTTTTTAAAGGTTTAAAACAATGAAATTAAGATATGTAAAGAACTGTAAAATGCGATATAGAACAAGGGTCTCCTCTGACGTTTCATTTGATAATGTTACATTTAAATAATATTTTTAAATGATTTAACTGTGATTTTGAAACTTGCTTATATCCTAATGTAAATTTAAAAACAATACAGATCTCTACTGTACGCAATCTTCTTAACTGTATGTGGATAAAAGCACCAGAAACAGCTGTATTTGACGTAGAATACCATTCACAGTACGCGGAATGCGAACAAAAAGATTCGCAAGCATGAATGAGACAATTTTGTCTTGCGCAAATTATCTGGTAGTTCGTCGTGTATAGTTCACTCATTTTTGCCGTTGCAGTATTAGAATATTAATAATAAAACTCATAAAATGTAGAAAACACGCCATAAATTAAGTGAATGAAAGTAATCTTAAATTGTTATAACAGTATCTACAAGATGTCTGGTCAAACTGGACAAATAACTCCATCAAAAATGCCGAAAATTTCACCAAATTCTGCTAAACAGGGACCCATGAAAGCGACTATTCCGATGTCTTCAGTATTAAAACAAGGGAGCACTCTAAGGTCAAGTAGTGCTACAGTTTCACCTACATATTGCATAAAAAGCAGAACTCCAGATAACTCCCCCAGTCCTAGAAGTCCTGGCTCATCAGTGACAAAAGGTTTATTTATAATTTAATACATTCAAAAACATCTGCCTGAAATCCATTTTTTATCCCAACTGCTGATAAAATACTCAGAAAAAGTGGTTTCTTTTCCCAAAAAAGTAGTAGAAGAAATTTTGTATGCATTAAGATTTATTTGTGGATAAAGAATTGGACTTTTTATATTAGTAACCACAGATAGTAGTTATATTAACACAATGATGAAATGATTATTATTGATATTGTGTATAGTGCCTCTATTTTTTTGAACAATACTGGAAACAATATTTTTTTATTTTATAGGCAAATCAAATTCAAGGATATCCTCACCTGAAAACACAGCAATGCGTAGGACTGCTTCTTTAGACACAGTCTATTTAAAAGGACAGTGGCCAAGGGATGGCCATTATTGGTTGTCAGATACACTTCAGTGGGATAAAGCTACACAAGTAGGTTTTTAATTATAATAATTCACAAAAATAAATAAAAAATGTTCCAGACTGATGATCCTTTTGATTCAAAATCAGTGCAAAGTACATCTGAGACAGATGACAATGTAGAAACGCCATTTATTAGAACAAAACATAAGGGTACCAAAGAAAGGCAAGGATCTCCTGGAGAATATACATTAAGTAGTAGTTCTCAAACATTGTCAAGTAAGCAGAATTCTTCAACAACATAATTAACTGATCATATGAAAGATAGATAGTTTTTTTAAACACTTCTCTAGTAAATTTTTGATAAGCTTACACTTATTAACTTTCAGACAAATAATTCAGAAATATTTCTTGTTATGTTTAAAAATTTGCTTTTTATTCCAAAATTATCAATACCCTGTTTATTTTTTAAAATGATGTCCCAAATATAACTGAAATCAAATTGTTTCTTTGCAAAAACACATAAAACCATTAATTTTAGCTAAAAATTCTTATAAATATATGAAAAATATCTTTTAACTGGAATTTTAAAACTGTTTTTTATAATAATACAAAGGAATTAATTAAAATATGAAACTCAGGCCAAATTCAAAAATAATCAATGAAAATTTTGAGGGACTTCAAAATTATATGTAGGTCATGGGTGCATTGGCAATTGCACTGGAGATATCCAGTTCACTTATTTATACCATAGGCATGTTAATGATTTGTATTTTTTTAAAGCTTAATGGTTTATAATTTGAGCCATCTGGTACAATACGTCTGAATTACACTGAATGAAGTGATGATTCTTGTGTTATTTAAGGCACTACCCTAAATGTAATATCAATAATAATAATACATATTTAAAAAAGAACCAACATCAGCTGACTTAAAATAAAAACTTTTTTGAAACTGTGTGCAATCATGCAATCACTATATTCTTCTTTTTTATCTGATTTAAGGTACAATTACATTAAATATTTTTGCATATTATTATCTCTGCCTCTCTCTTTCTCCCTCACTAATTTGTTTTATTCTTCTATATCTCCCAAATATTTTTAACTTTTTATATTTGTGTCATTATTTGGACTATTTCTGAACCAATAGATAAATTTAAGTGTTCAAAATTACATCACTCAGAAAATTTAAATCAAGTAATAATTTAACTAAAAAAAGTGATTTGTAATGTATTTAAAACACTATATATTTTTTAACAAGCACAAATAACATAGTTGTGTTGTGTTAATAAAAATAATTATCTTGCTCAATTGTGTTACGTCACTAGTTTTTTTTCAGTTTCTGGAAAACTATAAGCCTCAAGTAATATAAAATTACATTGTACCTTTCTGTGATATTCCCTAACACATTTCAGTTTAAATTATCAAAATTAGTTAAACTGTTTTGGAGTAATAGAGGGGCATACATAAAAAAGAAGATTCCTATGAATTGATTACCTCCTCATTTTTCTGAAGTCAATTAAAAAGTAACAAACCACAGTAAATATATTACAGCATTTCGTCTATAGTCAATGGTACAATAATGTTACCTTATTGCAAAATGGTAATAAAAAAAATAGCAAAAAAGTAAAAGACAAATATTTAATATGGTAGATGTACACAACTTGTCAGTAAAAACAAATATGCAGGTGATGAACATGCAGACCTTGAAATATTTTAAACATTTTAAAATAAAAATACCATGCTTATAATTTCTTTGTTCCATAACAACTACGTAAAGAAATACAGCCTTTTTTTGGTTGAGTGGTTAAGTTAATTCTGAAATTCCTGTCATTATTGAAAAAACAGTGACTGTTTTTGTATAAAAGATTATTAATTACGGAAACTTATACAAGGGTTTAACAAAGAGTTGCATGTGTTTTGTCATAAGTAACTGGTGACTTATTACAGAGAGAATCAGGTTTAGTCTGTATAAATGTAAAAACACAGTTTTGCACCCTAACACCAAATCTTTATTTTAAACACTCAACGCCGTTTCAACAACTCTAAGTTGTCATCATCAAGGAGTAAACTGAACTGATGATGACTGACTTGATGATGACAACTTAGAGCTGTTGAAACGGCGTTGAGTGTTTTAAATAAAGGGTTGGTGTTACATTGCAAACTGTGTTTTTACATTTGTGACACACCAAAGGTTCCATCGCATTTCCATTAGTCTGTATAATTAAATGTATTAGTTCTTGAATTTCATTTGGTTTTCTTTTGAACGTTCCCAGTTCTGAAGAAGGTGCACTGATTTCACATTTAATCATCATCTGGTTTGCTTGCCTCCTTAATGATTCTCCCTTTTGTATTCTCATACACATCATAAAATATTTCATATTTGTCTTTGAAATGTTATTTGTGGCATATTCTTGATTATTTTTTTATGTGTTCTTGGGAAGTAACACCACAATCGAAACAAAAATCTGTATATTCAAGGAAAAACCACTTTTCCAGGTCTATTCTGACCTCATTTTCAATACCTTTAAATATGTGTTGATAAATAAAATGCAAAATGAAAATTTGGTATATGACATTTAAGTTGACATAAGAAAAATTTGTTGTTTCTAGATATACAGGTAGCACAAAAAAATCTAAAGATCATGTATCACAATTAAGTTGGAAGAACTCGAAAGTGTTGTCTTTAGAATTTATAAGTGGCGTTCCTAGGTACGACTTTGATATAAGATAGTGCATTCGCCAAAACTGTTATCAAAGAATTCTTTTATTTCAGTGATCCCATTAACGTCATTAGGGTAAACCTAAAAAAAACCTTATGAACTACCCCGATACTGGATTGTTCAAAAGGAGATGGCCATTACTAATTTCTTCCTTAATTGTCGGTTACCCGTAATTCCTAGGTTAGAATGTCAGGATGAAATTTTCAGGTCAACTTCACCTGTTAGAAATATTGAATACTCTCTTCGAAGTGTCATTCTTTTGTACATAAAGATTTACTATATCAAAACTTGCTATTGTAAAGGTATTTTTGTATTCTATATAAGTCAGTTTTTCCAAGAAACGTACACTGTTTTTTAGATGAGAAACAGAACTTCCTGTAAGAGGAGAAATAATATTTAAAAGAACACATAAAAAAATAATTTCATATTTGATTTGAAATTTTTTAAAATATATATATCCAAAAATGGGCACACAAATATTTCATATTTATTTTAGTGAATTTATTTGAAATATTTCAGTTCTAATATAATTCCATGCATATTTGAGTACTATCAGTGAGGGAGTTTACAGTTCCATGTCTGCCAACTAGTCATGTATGATAGTTATTTTCCAAGAACCATCACATAACAGGAGAATATTTCTCACACTCTCCAGCATATGAAATAATGTGTAAGACAATTTCATCCAGATACCTCTGGCTAGTAAGAGGTCAATAATGAATACAATTTCTTATTTATGTGGCTACCACCACCACTTCAAAATAATTGACTTTTATGGCTCTGTGGGCTTTAAACAGAACATCATATCTGCCAATTTTTACATATTTTGAACATTATTCGACAAACTTCTATAGAATTATTAACAAACTATAGAATTACACTAGTTTTGATGGTGGGATTTACTTACAAAGTGCCTCTGTAGTTTCTAATTTAAACAATCGGCCTGTTACTTTTAGATAATTGGGTATCTTATTTTAAAAACTATTTCATTTTAGCACTAGAGGCGCATTTCAAAAACAATATATTATCATCACTGGTTGCTGGATTATAGCATCATCATCATATTCAGCTATATTCTACCAGAATTTCATGGTATAGGCTCCCTCCCTTATATATTCCTTTGTTGAGTTATAAATGCAATATTTTTGTGTTTATGTAAACAAATTTAGCTTAAAGTGGATGAACTTTCATGGAAATTCAAATGAAGATAAATAAATTCAGAGCAATAATATTCTAATTTATATTTGTGGTTTTCCATTATTTTACATTATTAACATATTTTATTAATTTCATAGCTTGTCCATATTCAACAAAATTAAATTTACCAATAAAACCATTACAAAGAACTTCAACAAGAAGTTCTGTGGAAGGACTGAATCAGGAAATTGAAAGAATCGTTTTAAAGACTGATAGTGATATTCATATGAGTAAGAGTGATGATTTTAGTAAATCATCTTTGATCACACCTGAGGGTCACAGAGCACCACTTGCTGAGATGTTAAAACAATCGCGATCTCGTTCAGTAAATACGCAAACTCCTCAGGATTTCGATAGCTTTTCGCCTTCTTCAGGTAAAATAATAATAAATGAAGTATTGGAAAAGAATTTATAATGCATGAATTACATTTCAGAAGACAGCCAAGGATCCAGTCCCGATCAAGATCCTAATAAATTGGGGACATCTCCGAGAATTAACAAATTCCTTACTCGTGAGCCTCCCGATGGCTGTGAAAAAGTCCAACTTAAATCTCTAACTAACAAAAAACCCATATCGTTTGAGCATGTTCCCCAACCACCTAGCACATTCAAGTTAAGACCAAGTTTGGATTCAGCTTTCCAAATTTTACAGCCTTCAAGTTCCCAAGCAGCAGAAAATTTACCAACAGTGCCCCAACAAAAAGACACACCAGATAAATAGTCCAAATTTCTCCTTTCAGATGGTTTTGGGATTTCAAAGAGATTACTTGTCAAAAAAATTTAATTGCAAACAATTATATATGTTTACGTTTTTTTGTGTCAACTATTGCCTGATCAGTTTACAATAAATGTCGCTAATTTAATTGATTTAAGCAAAAAGACATATCAGGTGTTTTCTGGGTGTACAGGGTACTCACGTGAAAAAATAAATTCTGGATGTATTCCCAACATTATCTTGATGTTGAATATGTTTTCATATTGAAAATAATACTAATAATGTATTCTTAGTTGCGTTATATGCGATGGTGCAGATTTTCTCGTGAAAACAACGTTAGTACCTATCTATTAATATATTGATATTTTTTTCCAATTTTGAAAAATAAAATTACAATTTGTCAATGTTTTTAGAAATTTTGAAAAAAAAATTAAGTTGTTATATTCATATTATTGAAATTTAGGAACCTTTATTACATATTTTTTATATATTGTTATTATGATAAAATTAAAAAGTACTTTGTAGCCATTACTTATATTTTTCTTTAGCCTAACCTGTAGAACCCTTAATGCACTATTTGTTCTGAATGAAATGTCAGTAACCCAAGATTTTAAAAATTTTTGTTTTCAAAACAAGGAAAATCAGGCACAGTCGGGGATTGTTCAAGGTGGACGGAAAAGTCAGTGATATGGAGGAAATCACCGGGAAGATTGGATAAAACGAGGTTGTATGATGTTTACACATTTTGTCACTGCATTATAAGGAATATATTTCATGCTCTAGTCTTCATAACAATTAACATGCAGGTTCTAATAATTTTTTGAGAAAACTTTCAACAAAATCTAAAGATTAATATAATCTTGTTAAAACACATACTTCAACTATTCCAACCGAGTGGGCAAATTTTGTAATAAATACTATTTTGAACAAGTCATAACCTCAAAGAAAGTTACTATCACATGGCTTTACTTTCATGTTCAAGGAAATTATTGCAAACTATTTTTTTAAAGAAAAAAAATACAAATTTGCGTAAGAATCAGATAGAGCGGACTTCAACAATTTGAGTGCTGCTTACAATATGTAGATATAGACTTTTATGACAACAATTTAAGGAAAAAATCTGGAATCACCCTACTATTACTTAGTAGTGTAAAATTTACATATGAGAATGATTTTACATTCTTTTGTTCAAAGGATAGTGTAAGTTTTCTTCTCCTTTAAGTAAGTATAAAGCAATGTTATTACACAATAAAGATAATTTTTAATGATTAGGTTTCTACTACCATGGGTCTATTCTGTCAAGTAACTATTAATTATTGTTAGCTACAATTTACTTTGGAACGGATATATTTAATGACCATAAGTACCATGTATAAACATGGGTGTATCGAATGGGGGGGGGCAGCTAATAACATAATGTCAAAGGAAAATAGTCACACCGAAGAAATCATGAAAGAAGTTCTCCGAAAAATTAATAAAGGACAAGGTAAGTGCTGTCGCAAATAAAAAGAAAATTCAATTATCAATCCTTCAACGTTTTTCAGCTAAAATGAAGTCATCCACAAGTGCCGTATTATGACATTAAGAGGATTTTCACAGATGAACAAGAACAAGCTTTTACAGAATACTAGAAAAATTGCAACTTTATGTTTTACGGTTTAACAACGAAAAATTATCGTGACGTTGTATATGCAATGGCTGTTATAAAGTTAAAATGGAATGTAAACCAAATGGCAGGCATTGAGCGGTTAAAATCTTTTCGCAAACGCCATGATGAACTTTCTTTGCGCAAGTCGTAAGTTTGCTGTGTGGTTAGGGCAGCAGCGTTCAATAAGGAAAACGTAAATGTTTTTTGTTCAATAATCTGCAAGAAGTTTACAATCTTTATGAGACAGCAACAGAAACACCACAGTGTTTACTAAAGGTAAAAATATTGGGAAGTAACGAAGCACCCTGGTAACAACTTGCATCATTAGTGCAGCTCGTCAAGCTTTGCCATCGGTACTTATTGTTTCCTAGGATAAACTAAAGATTATTTTTTGAAAAAAAAAGAGAGACTTCATCAAAAACACCTCGAAGTCCGAAGTAAATCATTTTATATTAATTATGGACAACAACAAAAATAACCATTTATTAAAAATATTAGCAATATACCTAACTCTTATATTAACATGCACTCCTGATTCACTGTGCCTCCAGGATTGACTTACTGTGTACACCCTTAAGGACACAGTTGGTCAATACCCACTTTTTAGGACAATACATATGTTTCGAAACCTATCAATAATATTAAAATAGCTTTTAAGAATAAAATGTAGCTAAATATATGACCTTTCTTTGGTAAGAGTTTGACGTAAATAGTTTGTATAGTTTCCATGCTATATGAGTCTGAAAGGGTGACCCACGGTTGCGACAATGACCCTACACCATGTATTTGTTCCACTTGTATACGATTTGTAGTTTTGTACACGGTTTTGTACATATTCTGGAGAATAAATTAAATTATATATGATAATTTATTTAAAGGCAAATTATTACTCATCCAGAGACATTTTGAAACTACTTCGAAAAATAATTCATTATTGCCATAAAAGAGGTTGGTTTTGTTAATCAGGTCAAAGAGGTTATTTTATGTATAAAGCTATGACAAGAATAGCATAAAGAAAATTTTGGCAATGACACATAAAAACACAAAATATTATTTTTTAATAGAACATATATATGTGGCAATCAAAAAAACAAATAAAGAATTAAGAGAGAGACTTCACTTCAATGACTGTATTCTCTGTAATGAACTTTGCTGTGGATGTTGAATATAGAATTAAAATACTAGGTTATTCGACACACATTGGTAGTGACTTCTTTGGGCACTGATATAATGATATAAGTATTAATAAACAGAAACGAAAGTTCAGAAAAAAGACTTCTTTGATGATTTCATTTTTACGAATTGTTAAAGTAGTAAAAAATCTTTATGATCTCATATTTCCGAATTCAAGTCAAAAAGCATGTATGTATTCAGGAGCTCATTTCCCTATTAAAAACATCCAAGAGAATGTTATACAGAACCGCAGGAACTGTAATATTTTGCATATGCAGTCTATCTGGAAAGAAAATTTGCCAGATAAATATTGTATCTGTTTCAATTGTAGTGCGTTTAGAATTCTGGGATTTACGCGTGTTTCCTAATACAGAATAAAAGATGGTTAACGATTTTTCTATAATCAGTACTAAGTCTAATGTTTTCTATTTGTAGCAGCTCTATTGAAAATATAGAAATTAATGTTTCGGTTAGAAACTTGAAATTTAAGTATTAAGATTGACAGCGACAAAAACACATTATAGGTTTCCACACACCTTTTTTTCTTAGAAACCATGGAATTTCTTCCACAGGGACTTAAAACTTCTTGAAAATGGCATCCTTAAGACGTAATTTATAGAACTTCTTGAGTAAGTCTTTGAAATGAATTCACACTGAACTCTTTTTGACTTATTTGTTCTGGGTACTGCTCTGCACACCTCTATGAAACAAAAACATATTGTTACGCAATTTACCAAAGCCGACCCTGTTTCATTTCAGTACGACACCGATCGCTTCTAAGATAAAAAATGTTCTCGAAATGGCTCGGCGGCTGTGGAGCTGGTGATTAATTATACGAGAATTTTCGATGCTGGTTTTAAAAGGAAGCAGCCCACGATCGCAAGTTAGTTAGACAGCGACGACTAGCGTATATTGTAATGTTAGTGTGAATCAGCTGTTCTGTATAATTTGATGTAAATAAAAGTTCTAGCAAAGTGAAAGTGAATATTAGTTTTATAATTTTAAATTGAACCCACGGACTATATATAAAATTTATTCCAATAAAAAAAGATGTATGGGACCTAATGTGTTCTTGTCGCTGTCAATCCACACATATTCCTACTAGGTTCTAAGAGAAACGTTAATTTCTATATTTTCAATAAAACTGTTACAAATAGAAAGCATTGAAGGACCAGGCACCTTTCTTATGGAAAAATGGACTTCCGTGAAATTTTTTTGTATGTTGTAGATTTTGATGTTCTGACAAAAAGAGTCCATAGCATAGACGTAGAAATTGCCTCATTTTTGATATCAGATTTCGAATGATAGACGTGTTTTATTTCTGGTTATAGGAGAAATCGTGATTTGTAAATTATCAGTCATAAAGGCTGCTCGCAAAGAATATAGGAATCAAAAAGAGACCAAGATTACGGAGTGTTCGCTAACTTTAGACGGTTATGCAAGATTGAATATAATAACTTCATTCTTAATATATCCAGTCTGTGGAAGGCTCTGTTATTAATAACCCCAGGTATTTTTGGAAATATGTTAGAGATCTCCGAAAATCCAAATTCTATCCTAATTCTATGTTTTTGAATTCGGAATCTGCCGATACTGGTGCATGAAGATAGTTCCTCTAAAATACCTGAGTTTAGCTCAATAAATTCTTACAATATTAATTTTGGTAGAATTTCGTTACAAGATGTTTTTATGAAAATAACTCAACTCCCTAACTGCTCAACTAGCAGTCTGGATCCTGTAACCCGTATATTTCTAAAAAATTGTGTTTGTACTCTGAGTAAACCGCTACATATCTTATTCAATCGATCTACTTTATGTTTCCCTGATATATGGAAACAAAGCTCCGATTATTAAAAATGGGAATTCAAATGATATTTCAAATTATAGAGTTTGCAATCAGTGTTCAATTGCAAAATTATTGGATAGTCTGGTATATGATCAATTGTCCTGGAATTGTAAGGGTATCTTCAACGAAAACCAATTTGGCTTCACAAAAAAGAGATGTATCACTGATTTTTCTAAGGCGTTTGAGAAGGTAAACTTCAACCTACTATTGGCTAAATGGATGCTTTATGTTTTTGTCCCTCCCTTATCAAATGGTTGGACAGCTTTCTCTTATCTCTAATCAAATTAAAGTGCTATCTGGTATCCCTTAAGGTTCATATTGCGCTCCGTTGCTATTTAATTTGTTCGTAAATAACATTTTTATTGTAGTCCAGCATTCTTCATTCAGAATGTTTGCAGACGACCTCAAACTATATATGCCCATAAATTGTTTGCAGGATGCTGCGATGCTCCAAGAAGACTCAAGTGCTATCTTGATATGGGCAAATGGGAATAATTTAACTTTGAACATTAGTAAATGCTGTGTTATAAGCTTTTATAAACGCCCCCAAGAAGTTCCAAACTCAATACTCACTCAATAATGTAGTACTTACTACAATATGTGAAAGTTATAAAGAACCTTGGTGTTGGGTTTGATGAACGATTAAGCTTTTCGGCTCATATTTCTAAGGTTTGCCTTAAATGTTTCATTATGTTAGGAATGGTAAATAGGTATAGTAGGGGACTCTCTTTAAATAACTACAAGTTATACTTCTCTGGTTAGGTCAAGCTTAGAGATAACATTGCGCTCTCATGTTGCCTCGAACAAAGACTAAATGTGACCTACTTCCATGTGCAGTAGCACCTCATACCATAACGCGTACTATTCAGAGTACATGTCGCTCAACATCAAATAGAGGTTGATATCTTTCTCGTCTAACGCATATACTTATCTAGTATTAAGTATATGGTATTAAGTATATGGTCTAACAACGCTTCTTCAGCCGTCTTGTCCACCCAAGACGAATCGAGGTTCATCAGAGAAGACGACCTGATGCCATTCTACATTCCAATGTTGTCGTTCTTTGCACCACTGTACTCGTTGCCGTCGATGTAAACCGTTCGGACACTTACAAGATGGCCTTGTTTTCCCAACCTCTCATCATCTAAATTTCGAGTTGTCGAAAATCGGTCTCTAAAGACCATTAAGTCTTAGACTTCGATATTGATCTTCATCTGTGCCCATTCGACGTCCGGTTCCTACTCTTCTCCGATTTTGGGTATTATCAAACCTCGCTTGGCAACATCTAACTACGGTAGTTGGATTTCTGGTCTTGGATCCCATCAAACAGTTTGGTTTTTTATTGGAATTAAAAAAATGCAAAAGCGGTTACAATATTAATCGATAAAAAAAAGTTTACATGAAAAAACATTCACCAAACGTTACCAAATTTTAATCATTGACTCTTTACTATACCTTCTGGGAGTTAAGATTTCTTTGTCAGTAAGTATATTATAACTTTTCGGTTGTCCAACGTAAAAGGGATATGCGCAGTGTGGGCGGTGCGTTGCCCAAAATTGACAGCTACAAGCTGAAACTGCGAGCGAAAACAGACCAGATGAGCGCTGTGATAATACAAAATCCCTACAATCGCACTAATTTCCAGTAACTACACCATGAATACTTTTGATGACTTTGATAGTTTACGTGACGCAATCCACCGCCTAAATCGCTTATACGTAGGACACAGTCTTACTGTACCCAAACATCAAAAATGACATTACAGATGCACACATTTGCTAATATACGCTGTTTTCCATTTACCGCACAACTGCGCACAGTGCGGCACAGTGCTCACCACTCATGTTCCAATTAAAGTACTGGCCTGCACAAATGGGCACAAGAAATAACTGTGCCGTTGGGATGTTTTATGTTTATGGGGGATGGGCGATCCTGTACTAAATTTACGAAAATAAATTTTAAGCCCATATATCTTGGACTATTACATTAAAAAAACGCCTTATGTGGTTTAAACCGATAGAGGTGACTTTCTTCTAGGCTCTTGGAGTTAAGGTTTCCTCGTTTTAATATTAAATTTACTAACTTTGATGCTCTCGGTGGAGGGTGTAAGAAACTATAATATTCTCATAGTGAACTTTCTATGCATTAATTTTTAACCATACCTAGGTCTTAAAACAATAACAATAATGGCAAACCAGTAACCAACGGAAACTAGACAACGCACTATTCCGAAAATCAGAAAAAGGGATATAATTATACATCCACACAAGATGCCTAGTTTCCTTACGCATGGTGCTACATACCTCTTACCAAAGGTAACCTATGTACACAGGACCCAGCAAAGTACCGACCAATCACTTGCCTCCCAACCTTATACAAACTTATAACGTCGTGCATTAATCATCGCCTTTTCAGACATTGTGAGCTGAACAACATAATTACCGAACAGCAAAAGGGATGCGCGAAAAACTCGATGGGGTACAAAGAACAACTATTAATTGATTCCGTTGTCTGCAATCAAGCCCACGCTAAACGACGAAATCTCTACATGGCATATGTGGACTACAAAAACTCTATAAAGTAAATAATTGTAAATAATCTTTCTGAATGAAGCCGACTGTTCGATACAAACCGACTCTATCCCAATCAGAAGGGGTATATTCCAGGGTTACTCTCTTAGCTCGCTGTGGTTCTGCCTTGCCATGAACCCACTCTCACACAAACTGAACGCGACTAACTTTGGGTTCAGCCTCAAATACAACAACGTACACGCACTAAAGATAAACCATTTGTTATACATGGACGACTTAAAGTTGATGGCAGCTACGAAACAACAGCTGCATGATATGCTAAAAATAGTAGAAGGGTTCTCTAGTGACGTCCATATGCAATTTGGCCTAGACAAATGCCGAATTATCAATATAGTAAAAGGCAAAATACAGCAGGGGCCCTACGAAATGAGAGATGGCACCTCAATTGAATCCATGGAGGAAGGTCATACTTACAAATACCTTGGAATAAAGCAGGCTCAACGAATTGATCACTCCACCATGAAAAAGGACCTATCAACAGAGTTCTTTAGAAGGGTAAGACGACTGTTGAAAACTAAGCTTAACAGTAAAAATCTGTTTCAGGCTATTAACACCTGTGCGTGCTCAGTACTCAGTTACTCATTCGTAATAGTTAATTGGTGCAAGACTGACATTGAACAACTACAACGGAAAGTTCGAGTTCTACTAACAAAAGCTCAAAATCACCATCCAAAGAGCTCTAACGAACGTACAACGTTGCCACGGTATGAAGGAGGAAGAGGATTGGCAGATATAGGCAAGTTACGTGATCAACAAATTTCTAATTTGCGTAATCATTTCCAGAAACTCGCAGAATTTTCTGATCTACACAGAGTCATATGTCAGGTTGATGACTCAACATCTCTGCGACTGACAGAACAACAAGTTCAAGTATACCACCAGACAACTCATCCAAAAGTGCTCAAATGGAAAGAGAAGCCGCTTCATGGAAGACATATAAATGACGTCAACCAAGATTATGTCGACAGTTCAGCGTCGAACTATTGGTTGATCTCTGGTCATATGTTTCCTGAAACGGAAGGCTTTATATTGGAATCGTTAAAGACCCTTCTATCAACAACGATCGATGCAGATATGATTGCCAAACATCTGAATCTATCCAGCATATCACAGGAGGTTGCCAAGCGTTCGCTGCAACTGAATACAAAGAACGACACGATGCTGTTGCAAAAATACTGCACCAGGAACTAGCGCTTAAACTTGAGCTATCACAGTCGGTAAGAACACCCTACTATATATACAAACTAGAATCCATTTTAGAAAATAACAACTACAAGCTATACTAGGCCGGACAATATTGACCGATCGGACTGTTGCTCACAATAGACCAGATATAGTTTTGGTAGATAAAGTCTCTAGAAAAACAACCTTAATTGGCATAGCAATCCCTAACAACAATAATATAAATATTAAACAGGCTGAAAAAATTGCCAAATATAGGGATTTAGAATTTCAAATACAGAAACAATGGGACATGAACAACACTCGAACGGTACCAATTGTTATGTCAACAACAGGAGTAGTCCCAAAACATCTATTAAACAATTTGAAATACCTCGGTCTGGAAGAACTCTTTACCAACTGATGCAAAAAGCCGTCCTGTTAGGAACAGCCCGGGCAGTTAGAAAATTCATGGGGAACTGCAGCTACGACACCAACCAGGGGCCTGATAACCTGGCAAGGGCTCCTACAGAGCTAAACCCTTTTGATATGTAGTATATCTGCGGTTTAGTGAATTTTCCCCTAAAGGCACACTATTAGAGGGAGTATGTTGCCATACATTGTATGCCCAAATCAGGATAGCAAACTGTTTGATAACAATATAGTATCAATTTCCAATAATTGTATCTATTCATTTAATATTAATTTTAATATTTATAAATAAGTTAAAAGATACTTTTTCTTAAAATACAAATATGTCAGAAAATCGACCAGGTTTGAAGCCTTTGAAAATTGTAAAAATGAAAAAAAATAGTAGGACGAAACCCATTGGAAAAGGAAAAGAATAGAACAAAAATGAAAGGAAAAATAATTTACGGACGATTTAAGGGTAAAAAAAGGTTCAAAACTACCAGGCCTATGGAAAAAAAGCAGATATTTTGGCGTGAGAATTTTCGATTGAAAATTAGGGTGCTTTTTCGATAATAAGTCAAAATGAAAAAATAAACATTTTAAATCAAAAAAATAACAGTGTGTTTGGAACATAAAAAGGTAAGTTTTTTTCCCAATTTTCTGAAAAAAACATTTTTTTTGGAAAAGATAAAAAAAAAACAAAAACTTGTTTTTTTCAATTCTTCACATACATTTTGAGGTGATGTGAAAAAAATGTGTACACACAAGTTAATATAAATATATTTTTTTTACCTACGACTTTGCCATTTAACTTTTTTCCCTAGTACTTGTAGTTTTGTCGGAAATCGAGATAAACCCTTTTTTGCCCTTAAAACCCCACCCCCTTCCTCCTTCTCGACCTCAAAACACCCGTAAATTATTTTTTCCTTTTATAGTTGTTTTATTCTCTTCCTTTTCCAATAGGTTTCATCCTACTAAATTTTTTTTTTTTCAAAAATTGTCGACCCTGGTCTAATTTTCAATTCATAAATACATCTGCTTGATTGGTTATTAGATGCCATGGGTTGTATGTAGTCACCATAGAACCCATTCAGTCTGAGTTTGGTGTATCATAGAAATGCATGCAGTCACTGCAATTTGAGCAAGCCCATAGCCAGGGGGGTATTCTAACCCCCCCCCCAGTTTTGGAATTTTTTGTTTTAAGATTCAATTTTAACCAATTAATCTTTTCATAAGAATAAATTTTATATTTATGCAATTTTATATATCCTGGAAATACATGAACGAAAATTAAAAATTATCCAACCTACCCCGACAAAATTTCCTGGCTACGGCATTTAATTTGAGCCTTAATTCAACCTTGAATACACTGCATATTCACAGTTTATAGGCTCTGTAAATATGGTGTGTCCACGCCCACGGTATTTCCATGTTTTCACCGTTGGCTCTAACCCCCAAAGGTTTTTTGGTAATTTTATGGTCAGTGATTCGCCCATTTATAGACCTATATATCTCTCCAAAATTTATAACATTATTAAACAATTTTATAATTACAATCCTTTAGTTTCAAATTGCTTTTGATAAATATAATAATTTTAGAGTACCTACTTATAGATTTTAAAGTTGGGTTAATATTAAATCTGATCTCCCTGAGCAGCCTTCTGTGTATTATATCCTTGTTTCTGTTATATGTGCATGTTTTGTGTGTCAGTATTACCTAGTTGGAGGAGTTTGGTATTAATTAAAAATGATTAGACAAAATTTAACACAAAGTAATTGTTTTCAAATATAACACCAAACATTGGTGTGGCTAACTGAGTGTTGCGACACACGGGACACCCATTTAGCTTTCAGAGGGACGCCAAAATTGGGTTAAAAACCAACTTTGTTTGTTTTAATACTTATCCGAAACCTCGTTTGTCTGTCACTTCGAGGCCAGCGCCTGGCTTTGTTAAAGTTGTCGACAAATTCGAAAGTTCTTGAAAGAAATTTCTCCGCGGCTCTTTGACCTTCTGGAAAACTCTGAGAAGAGATATATAAATACGGAGAGCTGGCGAAAGGGATTCAGCATTTAGTCCCAGTTTAGTAAACATCAGGTGTTTAAGACTAATTGCAACTAGTTGTGTGAATACAAAAGTAGTATAACTAAATTAAAATGAGTTCGACTGTGTTTTTAAATGAATCGAAGAACCCGAAGAGTAAATAAAAACAATACAATATGTACCTAATCTTTAGAATTTATCTGTGTCCCTCTCTACGTAAATATAGTAAATTTTTTTATTTATATTTTTCAAAAATTGTCAATCACTTTACTTTTTTCCGTTCTAAAATAATTTTGATTGATAACGTGGTCTTACCGAGAGCTTTAAACAGCTGGTACTTTTGAAACATACAGACTACACTCAAGTGTGGTAATTATTAACAAAATTAGCAAAAATAAATTATCCGTTTTAATTATTCATTACTAGTTGGTACCTATTTTCCCGACAATCCCCGTATATCGCTACGCTAGGGATGAATGAGATAAAAAAAGAGGTCGGGAAATATTGATTTTCCATCCCTTTGTCAGCTGCGCTTCGTTAGAACAAACCAAAACAGAAACAGCGTGAAGTTAAGTGCAACCAATTAATTTATTTTGAATTTACCATTGGATAAAAGTGTTAAATTCTGTAAGTTTTTAAGGATACATTCTATTCTTAAGTAAAAACTATGTTTAAATGTGGTGTTAAAACAATATTGTCCATAAAATTAAGGAACGTATAGAATTTTCATTCTTGGAAACATAATTAAAAATGTGTTAACCATATTGTTATCAATTAAAACTGACAATAAATAAACACGAAATAATTGTTATACATATCTAATACGCACCAGAAACGTTTCAAGAAACCTAAAAATATAAGCTTACGTCAGATTTCAGATTTGTTTTCACATTATGATATACTTACGTACTTATCGGATATTGTAACTTTTATACATGTGGAAGATCCAATTTATAATTATTACATTTAAAAGCTATTAAGCCCAATAAGTAACCTAGAAAACGAGATAAACCATTGTGAACGTTTGCGGCATGAGCTAAGAGTTACCGACGTCTAAATAAGTTGATCGTAACTACATTAATGAATATGAATGAGATGTGCTGAATGATAGAGACTAGATTTTTATTTGAAAATCAAGATATTATCACGCTTAAAAAATTTCTCGTGGAAAATATCTGCTAATAAGGGCAATACATGTCACTTGATTGAACATTCAACTTTCAAAACACCCTCTATGATTATATAAATTGTTATCGAATTATTTTACATGGACATAGTTTGCAGTCAACTATTATCTTGAATTTAACTGAGTTTGTGGCATGGTACAAGGTTTTAACATGCCACAACCCCGCTTTTTATTTATTTTTATTACATTTTTCAATAGTGGTTTAGGATCAAACACTTTGGCCTTTTCAATCAGATGACAAACAAGGATAGATCAACTCTTCCAGTTTAGAATGAAGATGCAGATTTGTAAATAAAACTAAATTTTTTCTTATGCATAATTCGATCTTGTATCAGAAGAGTCATATATAAAATTAGAAACAAACCTTTATTATGATTCTCTGAAAACGTAAAACCTCAATTAGCCTGGTGTCTGCGTCCCAACATATTCGAGGGCAAAAGTCACGAAAATCGATTTTTCCCAATTATCTAGATTCATGAGTGTAATACGCTAGTTAATGGTAAGAACGAAATAGCAAAATTTCATGGTTTCAAGAAAATATGTATATGTATAAATGGATCTTAATGCGCTATGTAGAAAGGTATAGAAATTGTTTAATACAAAAATAAAAGTTAAAATTAGACTTTTTCTATTTTTTTTTTCATTATACTGCGTTCCTATAGGTTGCAGAAAAAAGTTTCTTAATAGAATTTATTTTGAAAGCAATTGAAAAATATCGAAAATCTATAAAAAAATTAAATTGAAAGTTTGCTGCAGAAGGTTTACTACAATTTTGTCCAAACTTTGGAGAACGACAAACATTAAATATTAATTTATCTTCCTATGGTCTGTAACGGTACATGATGAGAGCAACAATTAATGCGTCGGTTAAAAAAACTGAAAATTGCAAGAGTTGCGAAATCTGAAATTTGTTTGTCCCAAGGATGTACAAAGGTTAAAACGATTTTGCTGCACTGCTTTACAGCGTCTTTTTGATTTCAGAAATGAGAACCTAATAAACAAATTTCAGAAACGCTGTCAATTTTTTAGTACCTACATTTTAATTCTGCAAAATGTAAAAGAAAAATCTTCGAGTTCCATTTTCGAAAATTATTTTACTAGGAAAAGGTAAAATGTTAGTTGGTGTTATTGTTAATAACAATTTTTTGCATATTGTCTAGTGTTCAAATTTAGCGTGCGCGGAGTTTAAACTAATTTAATGATAACTTTAATAGCATTTTCATGTTTATGTTGGGCACTATATCCTATGAATTTTACTTTCATAAATCTTCAATTCTACTTTTAATTTACTTAACTTTAATATAGGACTTATTTTGAAGTTATAAATACTATATAAACTGAAATAACTTTTCAATGAAAAATAAAATGTATATATCACATTTTTAGGATATACTTTTAATTTACGGTTCAAGAAGCAGATATAAATTTTAGTGAGGTTGTACAAATTTAAAAAATATATAAATATATTTATTTTTCTGTTCATTGGGGTAATTTTAAAAAATGCTTAAATTACTGAATGTCATTTACAACAGGTTATCATCACAGAATAATTAATAAATTAATATATTTAAAGATAAATAAATACGTTAATACACACAAATAAATATTAAGCACTTTTCGGCGTATATTTTTATTGTGACAACTATGATGGTCTTCCTTTGTTCAGTGTCCGGTGAATCGCTCCCCTTTCAAGTGAACAATAACCCAAGTGGTATTATACACAAAATTCAAAGCAGCCCAACATACATTATGTTCGATTTATAATATTTCGGTGAACAGCCGCACCCTTACAACTCTTTTTTTTAAATTCTTGTTTTAAATTAAGTTTCAATTTGCAAGAACACTTGTTGCAAGGGATAGTCAACAGGTGATGATAGGAAACAGACTTTGAATATGAAATCTTGAGCTTAAGACGTTTGTTATTGAATCCTCGTTTTGGGCTAAATCAGGGCTTCACACTAGAGCGAGATTTTTCTCCCAAAAACGAGACGAGACGTTTTGGAAACTATTATGGACGATAACGGGACCACATACAGTGCTATCCGAGATTCTCGTTTATGGTCTCGTTAAATTTCTTTCATGAAGTTTTTATTCGAAAATTTAGAAAAGTTCTACATAGAAAGCAATATATTTTACAATATATGAAACCTATGGTGACCATCTGTAAAATATTTTATTGTAAATTTAAAAAAGACTCAATAACCAAGTATGATTGTTCACATTTTTACTTTAACTTGTTATAGTAACATATCTCGTATCATAAATATTTATCCTGGCAGATTTTTATCTTTTAAGTTTGAATGATTTTTTTAACAGATCGTTGGGTTACTCTCCATTGAGTATATTTGTCTATATTAAACTGGAGAGTAATTAACGTATATACTATTAATAGGGTATCTTTGGCTCGAAATTTTCTACCTGGCAGATCCGCTTATTTACAGCAGAACAGTCAACTTTTCTTATGTACGACTGATTACATTATAAATTCAATACTTAAGGGACAAATTTTATTGCCTCTAAATAACGATGTTTTGGAAATTTTGTCTGTATTTGTACATCTGGCGAAATGTTTTGTTTTTTTTCTGCATTTCTTGTAGTAAAGATGTGAACAATTATTGTATGTATACATCTGTGGAAGTATATATAATAGAACCGGTCAAATAAGCAAGTATTTGGTTACAAACTTAGATGCATAAATGTTTCAATTAATTTGTTGAGATACAATTTATGTCAAACTGCGTTACCAAAAATTGACAAAAACAGATACATCACTTGAAGATGATCTGATGCAAGCGTTATTATGTTTAAATTCTTGGTCATCGAGATAAAATTAATAGTTTGTAAAATAAAAACATGTATGTACTTGTTAAAATATTTTTGTATAATAACGTAATAAATATAGCTTTTAAAAATTATTAATTATCATTGTGTTTATATAATATTTATTATCATTATGTAAACTTAAACGAGACGAGACACCTGGCAACGAGAAGAGACAACTCGTAACGAGACGAGACCGAAACTTGAACGAGACGTAATTTTTTAGGAATTGACGAGATTTTTGATACTCTCGCCTACTCTCGTCTCGTGTGAAGCCCTAGGCAAAATAAATAAATAATGGTTTTATTTACTTATTTTCTTATTATAAAAGAATCAAATAGGTGATCGAATATTAGTATTTCAGGCCAGCATAACTTAAAACGTAATGTAAAAATCTTAAGGTAGTATCTGGATTTATATAATTTTTTGACCATTATGAGGTTTCTGCCGCATCTTTGATCCGCCATGTTGGATTTCGCCACATAGCTATTGAACTATTTAGGGCTGTCAATAATAAACTTCTTGCTCCGGAAACCTATTGAATAGGGCGTGCTTTTTTGTGCGGAATTTTTTCTGTATCTTTCGGCCACTATATTAAGCCTCCATTTTGAAACATTTTTCGAAGGGCCTGACTGGTCCATGAAGAGGATACAAGAATAAACATCGTTAAAATCCATCAACAGAAATTTTGAGCAGAGCTTTGTGCCGTTTGAGATGGAACGTACCAAATGAATTAACTATGTAATATTAACACATTTCAATATTATATTATAGAAATATTATAGACAAAAATTTATTCACAGCTTGCATCTTATTCTCCATCCTTGCCAGCATAAACAACTTTGTGTGGTTTAGAAATGTGATAAAAAGGACCGACCATCTTAAATACTCAACGCCTGCGACATTTCAGAAATAAATGTCCTGCTGTTCTAGGTTGTAAGTATTAAACTTAAGTCAGCACTTACATTAATCAAATTATTTTTTCGTACTAATTGTCTAAATGTAAATGTTATAATGTATTTGATATTTTTTATAGGTATGAAACAAGGATAGTATTGAAAGAATTGCTAGATCAATGCTAAAAAATTTCGAATAAAACTATACACTTTGTGACGTATGACCGTATCTTGGTCCCACTCACGAGTCACGAGTTGTTGTGACGTTTTGTCTGTCAACAGTTGAAGAGTTTTTCTGGTTTTGTTTCAGCCTATTGATGTGTATTTATAACAAAGGTTAAAGTGTAAATACCTGTAGTCACTTGTGACATATGTTTTCCGAAAAGCGTACATATATCTAGCAATCCTTAATGTTCTGTCCTTGCGTATGAAATACCTACTAGTAAGATTTAAACTGAAAATGTGCAACGCATGCACTAACAATTATCTATGTTTTCTCAACAGCAGTTAGTGTCGGGACTCATTACTATTATTTCCATAATTATTAGAAATTAACAATCACAAATTTTCAACAAAATCAGAATTGAGACTAGGAGAAATTATTGAAACGAATGGAGACATGACAATAAATGAGTATAGGACTGAAGTACTTAACTTGAAATTACATTTGCTTCGACAACTCAATTCTCTTTTTTAGGGATCCGTATATACAATATACGGATACCCTTATAATATCACTCCGGATTTCTGCCTCTGTCACATCACAACAATTTTCTCCTAAACTACTGGACGGAAGAGGTTGAAATTTGGTATCAATGTGTAGTTTGGTGACTAGATCAGGAGTAGATATCGTAAAAGAAGAAATTTTGATTTTAGGGGTACTTCTGGGGGGAAAAACTAAAAAAATCGACCGTTCCCCCCCTGATCTCCGAAACTACTCAGCCTAAAATTTTGGCAAAAATAGGAAATATAGAACGTTGCCCGAACTTTACAGGAAAAATAAGGAGAAACCATTAATATTAATTTTGGGGGGCAAATTATAGATTTAAATGAAAATTTAAAAATAAAAAAAAATTCAAACGCATCTTGTAATACATGAAATGAAAGGTCCCATTCTGAGGAACACAAATATATTTTTTTCATATTTAAAAAAAATAGTTAAATTTTAACGAAAATATACCAAAATTTACCCATTCTCCCCCCCCCCTATCTCCGAAACATAAAACGCAAAGTTTTGAAAAAAAAATACAGGTATAGGGTCTGACCTGAAGTTTACTGTATAAATAAGGAGAACCTCTACTCTTAATTTTGGGGGGCAAATTACAGAATTAAATGCAAAAAATATAAAATTAAAATTCTTTCTAACCCATCATGTTATATATCAAATGAAAGGGCTCATTATGAAGAAAACAAATATATTTTTTTCATATTTTTAAAATAAATAAACTAAAAGATTTTAACAAAAATTTAAAAAAATACTCATCCCCCCCGTATCACCAAAACCATAAGTTGGAAAATTTTGAAAAAAAATGGAGGTATGGCCCCTCACCTGAACTTTACTGGAAAAATAAGGAGAAACCCCCAATATTCATTTTGGGGTGCAAATTATAGAATTAAATGGAAACTAAAAAATTATAATTGTTTCTAACAGATCATGTAATATATCAAATCACAGGGCACATTATGACGAATACAAATATATATTTTTATTTTTTTAATGAATATTTTAAAATATATTAAAAAATATTTTAAAAAAATTACCAATTCCCCCCGTTATTCCCCAAACTATAAGACCTAAATTTTTTTGTTTACAGGAAAAATGTGAAGAAATCCCTAATATTAATATTGGGGGCCAAATTATAGAATTAAACGGAAAATAAAAAAATATTTTTTAACGCATCATGCAATACATCAAATGAAAGGGCTCATTATGAGGAATACAAATATATATTTTTCATATTTTTAAAATTAATTATTTACAAGATATTAACATAAAAATTTCATTTCTCGCTTTATTTCCGAAACCATACTACCTAAAATTTTGAAAATAATTAGGGGTACTGGGGCTCACTTGAAATTTATAAGAGAAATTATTAGAAAACCCCCCATAGTAATTTTAGGGACAAATTATACAATTAAATATAAAAATAAAAATTCAATTTTCAAACGCATCATGTAATATATCAGATAAAAGGCTCATTATGTGAATTACAAATATTTCATATTTTTAAATCATATTTTTAAAAGATATTAACCTCGACTTAATTCCCACTTTAGAAACTGCACTATTTAAATTTTGAAAAATATATTTTATTTGTATTTTTAAATAATTTGTATAACAGATTTAATAACTTATAATTTAAAACTTGACCTATTTCGCCCTTTATCTTCCAATCTACAGAGCCTCAAAACTCAGAAAGTAGATTATAAAAGGCTTCTCTGAAAGTTTATTAGTAAAATAAAACTCGAATATTAATTTTGGGGGCCAAATTAGAAAATTAGTATTCTGATAAAAATCAAGCGAATCCTGAAGCAGATAAAATAAAAAGTCTATGTGTGGAAAATCAAATGGTATATATTTTTTTAAATTTTAAAACGCTTCCTTTAAAATATATTAGGATAAATATAAGAAAAGGCACTCATTCCCGGCTTGTCTGAAACTGAAATACTAGGATCTTGAAGGTGGTACGGAACCCTTAGTTCCAACTCGCACTTGACCAAATTATTTATATAGAAAATCAATAAATTATACGAAATAAACAAATATAACATCCAACAAACTAATAAACATTCCAATCCTCCCTTTGTGATATATTAAATTAGAGACTTAACTCACTTGAAATACGTCAGAAGTCAGAAAGAACACTACAAAAAAGCACCGTTACTTACCATTAAATTTGTGTGTTGAGTAGCTTCATATTATAAAAATGTTTCATTAACACCTCTGAATAGTAATTGCAATTAATAACACAGGGTTATTCACCATATTCGACAAGGAATATCATGACTAACCGAATCCATTTTCGAACAAAAATCTATGCTATGACTAAAATGCAACATTGATGTTTCTTACATTTGGGACTCCCTATATATCGTATATACAATAGATATCCATCGTTGATCGTTTAGCCATGCAGTTACCCTGTATATGGAGTAGTGCGTGTTATTTTAAAACTTAGTATGGTTTGCCGCTGGGCAATAGCTAATTATGACAATAAAAAACAGTTATTACTGTTTCAGAAAGAATAAAAGTAGATTGAAAAACTATTAACAAATGATTTTCAATTAGCAGCATATGTGTTTGTTAAGAACATTTTTCCAGGTGGGACCTATTCGTGAGAGAAATAGCCATTTAAAGTTTTTCTTCATTAAACATTTGTTGGATATAATTATAAATTAAGTGATATATAATTGTAACTGTTTTAAAAGATATTGTGTCAACTCTATGTGAAAAATGATGTTTTTATTAATTTAAATTAATTACACGTCATATGTTGCATTGGTGATATATTTAAATTAGGATTAAATTACTCATTAGGGATTAATACTTGAGTCGTAACAAAATAGTGGGAATTATTTTAATCCACCTGAAATATATATCCATTACTCAGAATGGCACAAAGAAAGAGAAACAGAGACAGTGAAATAACGAAAGATTGGAAGTGGGTACATATATTTCGTAAAAAGCTTTTGCTTCCATCGTTTAGTCTCAGTTGACTCTTCGTAGTATTTGTACCGTTTAAACTAATTGTATAATAATAAGTATACAGGGTGTTCCTAAATTGGAGGTACAAACGAAAAGGGGAGATTCCTTGAATAGTTTTAGGAAGAAAAAGTCCCATAAACATGGGTCCGCAAACGTTTCGTTTTCAAGATACAGAGTGTTAAAGTTTCATTTTTTTTTTCAAGTTTTTTTCTCATAGCATCTGCACTTCACAAGATATTCAAATGAAATTTGGCATAGATATTACAATTAAGAGTTTACACCTTGTGACATCCCAATTTCGATTGCAAATCTACAGGGTGATATTTTTCGGGAACACTGTCCACTGTTGTCCTTCAGAACTTTTTTTTGGTGAGCCACTGGTACTTTCAAAAATTGTAAAGAAAAGCTTCGTTGTTCTAGCAAACTTTATGTTCTATGTAGTTTATTAATTATTAAACTAGCAATGATTCTTAAAGATTCGATAAACTGGTATAATCATCAAAAGAAAAAATGTATTACTGCAAGAAACGTACAACTCAAAAATTAATCATAATAAAAAAACTAAATAACAACAAAGGAACTAAACTACAGCAATTGTTGAAAATGTCCTCCCCCAACCCTTAACAATATAAGCTTCTGTTCTTCTTCTCATAGACGATCGAACTCTTTCAAACACTCCTGGAGTATTCCTAATTGTATCAAACGCGCCTATTATACGATTTCTCAGTTCGTCTACGGTATTCACTGGCGTTGTGTACAGTAGAGATTTCAGTTGGCCCCATAGAAAGAAATCTAAACTATTTAAATCTGGGGATCTGGCGGGCCATGGGTGATGTCCACCTCGTTCAATCCACCTGTTTACATAATTTTCGTTCAAATACTCCCTAGCCAAAAGTGAAAAATGAGCAGGAGCACTGTCGTGTATGAACCACATTTCACGTCGCATCATAAGAGGTATATCATTCAATAACAAAGGCAAATCCTTCTCTAAAAAATGTCTATGATTGACCAGTAAGTCGCCCTGGCAAGAAAAAAGCACCAATCAAATAATCGCCAATATTACCACCCCACACATTTAATGAAAATTCCTCTTGAAAATAAGCTTCTGCAATTTCATGTGGATTCTCTTCAGCCCATATGTGTTCATTATGAAAATGTATGATTGAAGTTCTTGAGAAACAGGCTTCATCAGTGAATAGGATTTGGCAATCAAAATGAGGATTGTTCAATAGTCTGTTGAGGTACCACTGACAAAAAATTTATCTTGGATGACAATCTCGAGGCAAGAGCGCCTGCACCCTCTGAATGTGATAAGGATAGAGCAAAGAATCCCGCAAGATCCGCCAAACAACTTGATGACTTGTATTTAAGGTAACACTAATTTTTCTTGTACTGGTTCCTGGATGTTCTTCTATTTCCTTCAGCACTGCCTCTTCGAGTCGTGGTGTTCTCACACTTCGTGGTCTACCTGCATTAATATTTTTCGCAGAAAAAGATCCAGTTTCTGAAAGACACCTGTGAATATTAGAGAACATCCGATGACCAGGCATCACTCTATTGGGATAGCGTTCCATGTAAAGACGCTTAGCTTCTCTTGAATTACCATTTGCAAGACCATACATGAAATGCATGTCAGCCATTTCGGAATTCGTAAAATTCGGCATGTTTTGATATTAAAATGCAACCATCTTTAATTTTCAGAACACAGGAGTTTAATTTGATGTGTCAAAACTAACAATAAATTTGTTCATTCACCACAGCCTACTAGGTAGGTAACTAGATTTCTATGACAATTCGGAATTTTCTGAGGATTTCAAGAGAATCATTAAATTTTTTTTTCTCGAATCCTGTAGTAGATACGACAAAACTACAAGAGAACATAAAGTTTGGTATAACAACAAAGCTTTTCTTTAAAATTTTTGAGTGTACCAGTGGCTCACCAAAAAAAAGTTCTGAAGGGCAACAGTGGACAGTGTTCCCGAAAAAATATCACCCTGTAGATTTGCAATCGAAATTGGCATGTCACAAGGTGTAAACTCTTAATTGTAATATCTATGCCATTTGAATATCTTGTGAAGTGCAGATACTATAAGAAAAAAATTCAAACTTTAACACTCTGTATCTTGAAAACGAAACGTTTGCGGACCCATGTTTATAGGACTTTTTCTTCCTAAAACCATCCAAGGAATCTCCCCTTTTCGTTTGTACCTCCAATTTAGGAATACCCTGTATAATACAACGCATCCACATCAACCAGCTGACCAGAATCTGTTATTCCATTTCTTAAAATCATTGGAATTTTATTTACCATACTTAAAACTAAAACTTACAGAACCGTATTCTTTGTTGATGGGTAGACCTTGTGTATCTAGAGTGTAAAGGGACATAAGAATAAGACGGTGTACTGAACTCATTAGGGCTCCGATGGGAGGTCATGACCTCCCCCAAAATCGTACACATAAAACTGACAAAACTCTACAAGTAAGAAAATTAAAATAAATCTAAAATAGGTCTTTAACATAATTGACTGACTCAACTATACTTTTTTTATAAAAATCTTATGAAAACTAGTGAGCTGATAACATAATAAGCTATTCCTAAACTGATATGCTCGAAACAATTTTTTTAACATTATATATCTTAACAATATAATATGTAGTTTTTCGGGCTATTTTGCATTGGTCTAGTGGAATTTCTTTCAAACGTTTCATTTCCAACTTCAAGAGAAAAATACACTATGTTTGGAATATAAAAGAAAGTTTTTAGTTCCTGTGTCAAAAAATTTTAGCTAATAAAATAAAACTGTTCGCATATGTATCATTAATGTCTTAAAAATGACTAAATACCTATTTTGGATTGATAAAGGATTACCTGGCAACTCATTTTAGAGCATTTATAAGTTAATAATCAACAGACTAGATATGTAATAATATTAACTGGGTATACGAATTGGTCTTACCATTTCATTTCAAATTTGATTTATTTTTACAATAAAAATTACCCATTTACTTTTAATGTGGGTTCAACGTTAATGATCAAACTAAATCTAGAATAGAATTTACGAATTAGAATTACGCCATCTGGTCTCGATTGTATTACCAACACGACTTCTCAAGACAGAGACTAGATCAACAGACACATGGACATTAATTTAGAATTTAGTGCCATACCAAAAATAGTTTGTCTTTTTTAAAACTAAACTAAGTTGTATTCTATTAAGCTTCTTAAAATCAGATGTGGTTGTTTAAAAATGAAATGCGGTACGCCCCTGCGAAGTATTTATTCAACTAATTAATGCACCCTGCACTGCACCCTCATAGCTCAAAAAAATTGGCGCCACCAAATGCACAGGTACCGACTACCAATACAACGGCATGTAACACAGAAAGCCGCTCCTGATTTAAATCAAAATCTAAATAATTAATTTTGGAGTGAATCAGCCTTAATAAATTGAATAAAATGCAATATATTTTATTTGTAAAGTCTGAACTCGCGGGCAGTCTCGGGTCACATGTTGCGAACATTTTAACAATCCCATTCCCACTTCTTATGAAGCTTCGCTATTCTTACTTTGTTTTGTATTCAACATTTCAAAAGACAACAAACTCCACACCAGTATTGCTCATGCGTTATAAAATGTATTGTATGAGAAATAACTGACAAATGCCTACGTGTTGCCGGTTTGTCCCCTTTCAAGGTAATCTAAGGAATTTACTAAATAAAATTCATGAAGCTTGAAGTAATCAGGAAACGGAATTTCTTTATAAGTGTGACACAAACAGAATATATTTTCTCGTGTTGAAAGACTTTATAGGTACACATTTTTTAATTCAGTTATGTTTAAGGCAATGAAGCAAATTCGTCTAGCATTTGCTTAAGAATTTTGACTTTCTAACGGCTTCTCTTAAATAGGAAGCCTAACAACAAATAAAAATTTATGACTTGAACATCTTTTTTAATACAATGGTTTAAATAATTTAAACTAGCTATCATAATAATGTTTTATATACCGTAACTTAATGAAGTCATTGCTCAATATACGGCAGTAATCGCTAAAGATATTTTATTGAAATCGGTATTGGTTTGTGGCTCTACATTGTTAACGCGGTAAGTATAGCAAAATAATATGATTCAAACCTAAATGAGTTTCGGTCGGCCACTTCGTTATAATGGAAATAGATGTTTTTAAAACAACGATTTACTGACTGACTCCACTCATTTATAAAAAATTTCAGAGCTACATGTTGGTGTGCACTTGTGTTCAAATTCCGTTAACTTTAAAAGTTCTGATTTACATGTAAACAAATAACCTATTAAGCTCGAATTAAAACTTCATTAAATCTTTATTCAATTTTATACGCCTTTATATAACTGTTGATACTTTCCAAGGTTTTCATTCCGCTACCCTCTCGAAAGTGGGCCAAAGTGATGGTCAATTGGTGTAGCCCGAAGCACCTTTAAACCCTCCCCCTTGATCGTCCCGATAGGTCAAATCTTTACCTAAGAATGATTCCAAATGATGACGAAATCAAAAATTAATACGATTGTTAGAGAATGCAAGCATTATAACTCATCTGCCTAGAATCATAGGAAATATTATTACGGCTCAAACTACAACTAAATATTATTTTGCCTGTTCATTGGGTTTTTTCACCTCAATTTTTTTTCCTGCAACAAATAAGTATTTGAAAATTGTATATGTAGAGCAAAATCTAGTAACGCAATTTCGTAAAATTGCCTGGATTACTGGCTGTCTGTATAGAGATTCTTCCTCACAGTTATTCTGAGAGTAAGAGATGTCTACAAAATCAACCACTATTCCTTTATAAAAGTAATGTATTGTATACTGTTATACTTATCCGTGTTTGGAGACGTTTCAACTCCGAGTGTGTCGTTTTAGCAATACATTTCTCCATTCTAAATGAAGGGGCACCTTCAATCGACCTTCATTTGGCTATTTTCTTTATTTTCCCAACAGAATGAGGTATTTTCTCTAGGCAAAAAGTATCATGTATATTACTACAGGTACGGATTTACCTCCACACCAAATTTAATCAGAGAATCCATCCACAGCATTTACGTAATACGTGTTCAGACAGGCAGATAAACAAACAGACAAATATTCTAAACCGACTATCTACACAACCACCAAAATTTTCAAAAAATATTTCATGTACAGATACGGTATTGTTACAGTTTGATTGTAAATGTACAATTGTCATAATATTTCATTTTATGCTGCCGAAATAAGAAATCTTCAAGAAATTAAATATTAAGAATATTAAATAAACAAGAGCAACAAGAAAGGAATTGGTGAAACTACCTTGATGAGAAAGAAATGAGTTCGAAGTGATCCCGGAAGCAGAATTATAAACGACTACCCGTTACCTGCGGTTTCACCCGTATATGGAATGTAGAATTAATTGCAAAAATAAATAGCTTATGAAACATATGGTGGGCTATACTATATCAAAGAAATTCTAACTTTTTTAAACCAGCCTACATAACTATAAATCCACCAATCCCAAATATATTTCACCTAAACTGCAAGTGCTTATGGGCCCAACCTTTATAACAATTTTATTCAACATTTTTTTAACCTCATTGTATAAGTGTAAATCTACAGTCTACTTCACCCTATACTACAACCCTCCTGTATATGCTGCTATTTATTTTTTACCAAATATAACATTTTTTAAACACCTAACTATAACTATATTCCACCCTATATGTCAGCTATACAACTACTTATGCTTATACTAAATAACAATTATTTCTGATAGTTATTAAGCCACCTAGCAAAAGTATAATTTCTCTCCACTTTATATTTTAACCACCGTTTATATGTAACTTATTCTAAAATTTGTGTTAGACACACTGTATAACTATAATTTTGCTTCGCCCCATATTCCAGATATTCCATATAGTAGGATGCAACTGTTCATGGTCTATCCTATATAACATTTTTTTACATTTTTTGATCCACCCTGTAAATCTACAACTCTACGCCACCCTCGATTTCAACCACCTTGTATATACCACTACTTATAGTATAATATAACATTTTTTGTAACACTCGGTATAATTATAATTCCACCAGTACCTAACATATTTCACCCAAACTGCAACTGTTTATTAGCCACCCTATATAACAATTTTATTCAACATTTTTCTTAAACCGCTTTATTTCTATAATTCAACTTGCATCTTTAATTAAACCATCGTGTATATACTGCTGCCAATTAATCAACTATTATAACCTATAGGTCTATCAGTTTTTGAAGAACCATCCTGTGCAACCATAAGATTACTGTACAAAATATTTCAGCCAACCTGTATATGCATGTGCTTAGGTGTCACCAAATAAAACATTTTTTAAACACTTAACTATAATTCTGCTGTACTCTATATTTCAACTATCTTATCGATGCACTGCTTATGGACTACGCTATATAACCAGTTTTCTGATATTTTTTTAATCACCCTGGAAAGTATATCTAATTTGCCTCCACCTTATATTTAACATCCCTTATATGCAACTTTCTCAATTATTGTTTTGATATTGCATATATGCAACATCTCATGTTGTATCCTACAAAATGTTGTGAACATTTATTTATCCACTCTATTTATCTATTCCTAATTCTACTCTATCCTCTATTTCGATTACCTTGTATATGCAACTACTTATCGGTCACCCAGTATAACATTTTTTGTACCACTCTGAATAACTATAAATCCATCAATTCTTAAAATGTTTCATCAAAAGTGCAACTGCTTATGGGGCACCCTATATAACAATTTTGTTCAATGTATTTTTTAATCGCCTTGTATGTATTGTTCTTCAACCTGTATCACAACCACCCTTTATATAATATAATATTTTTTAAATACTTAACTACAACTCTACTCCACCTTATATTTCAACTATCCTATCTGTGCAACAAATTATGAGCTATGCTATTTCACAATTTTTGCTCATATTTGTTTGAACCACAATATAAAGTATAATTTCTCTCCACACTTCATTTAAACCAAGGCTTCATTTGCAAATTTTTCGAACTAAAACTTTACTTCACGCCATATTTCAGGTACTCCACATATGCAACCGCTCATGTTCTACCTTATATAACTTTTTTGCATTTTTTTTACCCACCTTGTTCAATTATAATTCTACTCCACCCTATATTTCAACACCTTTGATATGCAACTACTTTTGGGCCAATATAATTTTTTTACCACCTTGTATACCTAGAATTCTACTCCAGCCTATATTCCAACCATCCTGTATATGGATTAGCTTGTAAATCTTAACATTTGTTTATAATATTTTTTAAACCTACCTGTATATTTCAACCATCCTATATATACAACTACTTGTGGATTTAAAATATTTCTTAACAACTCTATAAAATATAATTCCACTCCATCTTGTATTTTAAACACCCTGCATAAACAACTGCTTCTAAAATTTTTTCAACCCATTTCATAACTATAATAACTCAAGAACGTAATTAAAAGAACATAACACATTTTTTCAAAGATTTTTTTATCCACTCTGTTTAACTATAATTCTATAATACCCTTATTTCAACCAAATTCTACTTATATGCAACTGCTTATGAGCTAAAGAATATAACATATTGTTATTCACCTTGTATAAATATAATTCCAATACACCGTTTTTCAATCACTTGGTATAGGCAACTATTTATGGCACACCCAATATAACTTTTTTGAATCACCCCGAATAACTACTTTCAGTCCCCCTTATTTCAACCACATTGTATATATACAGCTGCTTACGGGCCACATAATATAACTTTTTTAAAGATTTTTTAACCCATATACCTAATTCTACTCCGCTCTATGTCTTACCTATCCTAAATATATATTTTTTTAAATCGAAACATGTTTTCATTGGCATATTTCGAATTTTTAATAAAAGCTAAGCTGATGCAAGTATCTATATTTGGTGCGTGCGGTCGAAACAATAGGGTAATATTGTGTGACCCAACATCGTAGAAGTACTTTCGCTCTATCTACTGTTTCAATGTAGGGAGATATAATATATGCCAGATTTTAAGTCAAACTATAGGCTTTGCAACAAAAAAGATTCAGCAAAATCAGTTCACTAGTTCTTACGTTATGCCCGATCAAACAAACAAACTACAATTTTATAATAGTGGAGATAAGTGTGCCAGAACAGAGCGAGAAGCATCTCGAAGGCGGTGAAGTTATATAAGAAGGTGACAGCAATACAAAGTAGAGTTGAGCACAGATCATACAATAGAGAAGAGTTGAGTTGAATCAATCGTATCGAAGCCATCATCTGAATATTATTCCATTGTTGATAAATAACTATTGTGAATTATCTCAGTTGAATAAAGACGTTTATAGAAGTGTAGAAATTTTATAATTAAGACTCACAGAGTCTATAACAATATAATATACTAGAGTTGATCTCTATGGAATCAACCAAGCAAAGAACCATTTTAAAATACTTTACACTATATAGAAAAACGCGTATTCCCTACTGCAATTTACCAAGAACTAATGATATCAACATTTTATAATCTCTTCTGTATCATTCGATGTAGAGGATTGTATTGTATGAGATTGTTACAATAAATCCTGATCCATAATTACAATTCTTAAGCTTAATAAAAAGTGTGGAAACATTGGATCCTGGTTTCAGTTATGAAAAGAACAGTTAATCTGACCCTACGCCAAACGCTCATTTAACGTTTTCAATATGGATTCTGAACGCGAATGAGATATTTAAATCTGCGTGCAATATTGTTCAGGTATGGTGTGTGGTTTATATTTCTTTACTGTTAATCCCTTTTCGTAATCTCCATCCGTCTTGTTGTTCATGGCTCTTTTTTATTATTTTGTCGTTCTCATGTAATCTATGTGGCATATTTATTATTTAGTGCAGGACATAGTGGAGCATTCGTTTGCAAAATTATTTTAATTCATGATTTTCTTTTTAATGTCCGGGAGGTCTTCTTGATTATAAAAGTGTAAGATGACAATTAATTAACTTTTTTTATATTCTTTACAATATTTCGAATGAAAAAAGTCCTCACACCCATCATCGTATCCCCAAACCCATTAATTGTTATGAATTTTTTTAAATTGGAAATCGCCGAAATTCCTAATTTTCTTGAATTAAATAATATGCCTTTAAAATTGATATGCTGCTTGTTCCCGATGTTTACTTTATGCTTTTCTGCTCTTACTAAAATGCTCCTGTAAGTGCTTCTCAGGTACGACTTTTCACAATCTCCACAGGAGACAATGGAAACAATTTTCAAGCGACAGTGATGTTTCAGCAGTAAATGAATGAATTTCAAAGGCTAAAAAAAATCTTCCTTAAAGCTGTTGAATGCTCCTAAGATGAATGTATTATTGGCGAAAAATAACCACAATGTCAATGTCAAATGAGAGTGAAGCGTTTGTCATCATCTCCAGAAGGAGAAAATTTTCAGTTGAAAAACGTAGAGGAACCCAGCATTCAAACTTGGTAAATTCAATCAATTGTATTATTTACATTCGATTCATATAAAATTTTCATTGAAGTGGGAAATCAACCACACAGCGAGGAGCTAAGAAAAAATTATTATTCTAGTATAATTTTATCGAATTTAAAATTAAAATACAACTGAAAAACCTAAATATTATTTTTTCATTGACTCTTAAAATAACTTTTTGTGAGTTAAAATTAAAAGTGAATTTATCATTGTTTTAATCAGTCAAGGTCAAAGAAATTTTTTTTCCATAATATAAAAATTTACATCTTTTGAACGAAAAAAAAACCCAAAAATTTGAGGATCTCTTGAGCTTGGTTAGAGGTACTCTAAAAAAAATTTGATTAACAAATTTAATGGAGGTCATCGAATTTTACAATTTTGAAAATTTCAAAATATAAAATAGTATAATGTCATTAAATAAATCATTTGGGAGGAGATCAAGGGAGGAAAATTTGTTTATGGATATTCCCAATAGTGAAAATTGGTATGATACAACATTTGAGACAAATCGCTGATTTAATAGGTAGGTATTACTTACAATTTAAACAAAATATTTGTTTTTCTTTATGTTTGATTTACCTACTACATTCATTATAAACGAAATGACGTAGTTAAATTAAATTTTATCTAACTGGATTCTTCAAAAAACAAAGTAAACTGAAATAAATTTTTATTTCAAAATACGGAAGCAAAAATGTTGCTATAGTGTTGTTGAATTTACTCTTACATTAGTTATCACCACGTTAGTATAGTAACCCAATTATGAATTTAAATTGATCTCCTGATAAAATATTTCGGAATGATTAGAATGAACGAGATATAATTGTATGACTTATCAAGATGGCTTATTTTAGAAGTTTTATGTGTACTATTATTTATTATACATGTATTAATATTCCGCATGCAGTTCATTACTTTCAAAACATGTAAATTTCAGTTATTTTACTATATCTATTAGTTAATAGCATCACCAAAAAACTGTTTAAAACCCCAGCTAGTGGAGAATGTGAAGATGACGTGGGGGCTGCCTAGAAAAGCTTAACTTGAAATTGTTGACCAAGATTTCCTATGTGGGTTTCCGCCATCTTGAAAAAAGTAGTCACATTTTTTTTTGACAATAACTCGACTATCCGACGAGATACGAAAATTTTCCAAGAATACTGTTTTGTAACATTTTTATACATTTTCGAGAGATACATACATGGAATTTATTAAACAAATATTTTTGTTTAAGCACTAAAAAAATGATAGGCGGATTACATATGTTATCCATATATTTCGTACTTCGGTTGTATGCACACGTTATAACAAATAAAAGGGGTTACAATAAATTTTTGTGGTAAACAAAAATACAAAGCACACATTCAAAGGAACAAAAGGTTTTACAGTACATTAATACTGTAATGTTTTTATTTTCACACTCGGGTCCAGTTCAGTTCTTGTATTTATTTAAAAACCCAGTCTAACTAACTCTAATTTATTTCCACTACTTTTACACAAATTTATATTCACAGAAACTACTATTTACATTTTATCTTACTTAACTGTACAAACGACCGACGAAAACTGAATGCCTCCTATCCCAAGCGGTTCCTTTTATATATTAATCTCGGAATTGTCTGGTACGTCCACGAACCATCAGGAAATTCCATCATGTTCTGGAAGCTTTAAGGGAATTCCCAGTAACGGCAGCGGTCCGCCTCTTGAGAGACAAACATTTCGGGTTCCACGAATTTATCGAAATAATGTCCCTTCCATGAATTGGTTGATGGCCGATTGCACCAGCTGTCGGATGAATACTCGTAACATTGCCCCCTCCTTAAGACCATTTCGTCCCGGAATGTCCTAGAATCCTTCCTGGTGTGACGATATTTGCAGGACTCTCCATTTCGACAACGGGAAGATTGGTGGAAGTAACAGTCAACGGTCTTCGAATCTGGGCTGCGAGTACTGAGACAGCATACCAGGATGTCGACGCCACTGAATCGAAAGATTGTTTCCATCATACTTCTCACCACCCTCCATCCAACCCGCAGGCTATCTTTGGGATCGCCAATTTCATCAGATTCTTCTCCATCATTACATTCCTCAATTCTACCAGAGTCTTCCAAAGATCGCTGTATGTTGGCTTGTCCTGCGAGAATGTTTTCGTTACCAAATAAAAGATGTCTCTGGTACCCACTGGTTGTTTATCTTCGAGATGAAGGACCTTCTCTACCGCTGGATCTTGCTCCCGCAGCTTCTGGAACTGGCCGTACTTTTTGGCAAACACCTTGGCTATTCCTCTGGACATACGGAGATCTCGAGCAACACAATGAGCCAGGGCATATTCTATGGGCACCTCAAACAGATCTCGGGGTTCTTCTGTGGTCACGTCGTGCTGCACTTTCTGCCCATTAGAGTACAGTGTCCATAAACTGTTCGAAGGTCATCTCGTCATCGGGTGGTTGGATGCTGCGGACTTGGGCTTGGTCATCTTCGCTGCCATGACTGCCGGCATAAGGGGCTAACCTGTTGAAATGTACGACCTTTGGTTTTCTCCGAGGCAGCTTCTTTATTCTGTAGACAACATCGTTGATTTTCTTCACAATTTGGTACGGCCCCTCCCAAGATCTCTGTAGCTTGGGCGAATATCCACGACGACGTTGCGGGTTATACAACCAAACAAGATCATCAACTTGGAATCCTCCGCTCTCGGCTTTGATGTCGTAGGCTTCCTTCATTCGGGCACTGGCATTCTCGATGTTTAACCGGACTCGTTCATTGATGTCGTTCATCTTTTGACGTAGCTGGATGACAAAGTCTTCACCTGCGATCTCTTCTCCTGGGGGGCATCCAAACTTCAAATCGCATGGTAGTCTTAATTCTCGTCCCATGATAATACTGGCCGGGGTCTGACCCGTGGACTCGTTCACAGACGAACGATATGCCATTAGAAACAAGTGCAGATACTGGTCCCAGTCTCTTTGGTGGTCAGAGACTACCTTTGACAAATGGCGGTTAATGGTTCTATTCATGCGTTCTACCATTCCATCGGATTGCGGGTGTAATGCCGTCGTCCGTGTTTTATTGATCTTCAAGAGTTTGCAGACGTCTTGGAAAAGAGTAGACTCGAAGTTTCTACCTTGGTCTGAGTGCAACTCCAAGGGAACACCAAAACGACTGATCCATTCCTTGACAAGGACATCAGCAACGGTCAAGGCTTCTTGATTCGGAAAGGCATACGCTTCGGCTCATTTACTAAAATAGTCCATCACCACCACAATATACTTGTTTCCAGAGTCGGATTCAGGAAATGGACCGGCAACATCAATGGCTATTCTTTCGAATGGACTGCCCACGTTATATTGCTTCATTGGAGCTTTTGGTCGCTTCTGAGGCCCATTACTTGCTGCACAAATAGTACATTTCCGGCACCAGTCCTTGACATCCACTTGGCAGTTTACCCAATAGAAGCGTTCTCTCAACTTCCCCAGGGTTTTCGTTACTCCCAGATGTCCTCCAGTTGTACCATCATGTAGTTCTCGTAAAACCTCTGGTCTCCTATTTCTGGGAACTACAATCTGTTTTCTGACGTTTCCCACCTCTGGAGATTCCAGGACGCGCTTGAGAAGTCCGTTTTCCAGGACGAGGGAGTTCCACTGAGCCCAGTACGACTTTATGGTTGGTGAGTATCGGGAAATCTCCTGCCACGTAGGTTTGCGATCTTCTTCCTTCCACCGGATAACCTCCTTCAAATCTGGATCTAATTTCTGGTCTTTTTGGATCTCCGCAGATTGCCAATGGTCGTTAATGGCGGCAGTTCTACAGAGAACAACCCCTTTTTCTTCAGCTCGCTGGTGAATGTTTGCAATCATCAGGGCATGGTCTCCTCGATAGGGCATCAGCATTCTTATGGCTTGTTCCAGCTCGATGTTCAGTCTGGAAGTCGAATTCTTGCAATCGCTCAATCCACCTGGCCACTTATCCTTCGGGGTTTTTAAACTGCAGGAGCCACTTCAGTGCTGCATGAACAGGAGGAATCTTTTACCATAGAGGTACTTGTAGGAATGTTCTACCCCCTTTACCACAGCCAAGTGGTCCCTGCGAGTAACGCAGTAATTCCGTTCAGGCTTGCTCAAGGTCTTGCTGAAATAGCCGATGACTTTCTCCTGACCGTCTTGGATTTGCGAAAGCACCGCACCAATTCCGACATTGCTTGCGTCGGTATCCAAAACGAAGTTCCCATCTGGCAAAGGATAACTTAAGACGGGGCACTCGTCAATGCTCTTTTCAGTGTCTCGAATGATCGCTGACACTCCTCGCCCCAATGGTATTGTACCTTCCCCTCTGTGACGATAGTACGTGCATAACCCCAGGAAACTTCTTAACTGATGGATATCTTTAGGTATCGGCCATTCCTGGACAGCTCTGACTTTCTGTTTATCAACAGCTACTCCCTCTGCGGAAACCATACGTCCAAGATATTGCACCTCTTCTTGGAACAGCTGACACTTCTTCGGACTTAACTTTAGTCCGGAACTTCGAAGTCGCCGAAACACCTCCTCCAGGTTCTTGACGTGGTCTTCAAATGATCTTCCAGCCACGATAATGTCGTCAAGATACACCAGGCACGTTTTCCATGAAAGCCCTTTTAACACTGTTTCCATCAATGTTTCAAACGTTGCTGGAGCATTACACAGTCCAAACGGCATCACCGTGAATTGATAAAGTCCTGAGGCGATGGTAAAAGCAGTCTTTTCTCGGTCTTCTTTAGCAAGTACCACCTGCCAATAACCGCTCTTCAAGTCCAGTGTGGAAAACATCTTCGATCCAGCCAACGTATCTAGGGTATCGTCTATTCTTGGAAGGGGATAGCTGTCTTTCTTTGTAGCGTGGTTTAATTGCCGATAGTCCACGCAAAATCGCATCGAACCATCTTTCTTTTTAACCAAGACAACTGGAGAAGCCCAAGGGCTATTGGATGGTTCAATAACACCTTCTTCCTCCATCTCCCGGACTATCCTGTCGGCTTCTTCTCTTTTAGCTAGGGGTAGTCTTCTCGCCGACTGTCGAATAGGTTGAGCGTCCCCATTATTAACTTTATGTTTCACCAGATCGGTTCGCCCTCTTTTGCCATTCCCCATATCGAAGATATCCTGGTAGTTTCTAACGATGTCCCTCAGTTTTACTTTCTGGCTTGGTTTCAAATTCTTAGATGAACCGGCGATGAATCTTTCCAGTTCCTCAGATAGTTTACCTGGTGGTATTTCTGCATGCTGCGTGCTTCTGACTACAGAGGAAACTGTTGAACAATGGCCCAAAGTTGTTCCTTTCTTTAGCACAACCGAGTAATGATTCAGGTTCATTACTCTTACTGGCACAATTTCTTTGACCCGAAACAGAGTCTTCCCCAGTGCGACTCCTCTGCCTACATTTCCGTCGTTAAGTTCGGGATCAAACATCATTACGGTTCCAGTTTTAGCTTTCCCATCTAAGCAAGCATCTAATATGATTTCAGCTCTTTCCGGAACATTGACATCCTCTGCTAAGTTGGCTGGCAGCATTATGTCATCTTTTCCATGAAGCACCACTTCTTCGTTCATTCACTCGCAGAATTCTATCTTTGAAGTTTAACTGGAATCCCTTGGAGCTCATGACATCCATTCCAATGATTACTTCGTCTTCAATGTCTGCCACTAATGCTCGATGTAGGAAGGTTGTGTTTCCTAAGGTCATTTCAACCTCTATTTCACCATGGACTTGTCTCTAAAACGATGTTGGACCTTATTACTGTCTTCGTCGCACCAGTATCCAGCAGCATTGCAAATTGCCTCCTATTAATAAGGCCATCTACGAAGACACTGTTAACATGGCTGCGTAGCGAAGCGACATATGCGTTGGTAGTTGACACTTGTTTGCTACAGGTCGACGATGGTCCCTTTACATAGACCTTCTTTAGTTTCTCCGGCGAGGAAGTCTGGACTCCGTTGCTCTCCTTGCAACGACTCTGGACATGTCCTACCTTAGGACACTTCCGACATCTCACTAGTCTTTTTTCGGTAAGGACTTCTTCTATAATTTTTCTTACAGAGGCTTCATCGTTTCCGCCATCTTCGGATTCTCCTTCAATGATTCGGACTATGCCCTGACCCCTACAGGTATTTTTCGCTGCCTCGAATTCCAGAGCTCGAGCCAGTGCATCCACTAATTGAGTCAGTCGAGCTAGGGTCAATGCTTGTCTGGCTTCGTGGTCCCGAAGTCCATCCAAAAGTGCTTGCACTGCTAACCTTTCTATCACATTTTCCGGTGTAGCTGGATAGGCAAGGCGAACCAGACGGGCAATATCAGCTTCAAACTCTTGAAGGGATTCATTCGATTTCTGGTAGCGATTTTTCAGTTGGGAGTGATAAACGTGCTCCAAATGCGTTTGTCCATACCTCAGTTCCAAATGTTTGACCAGTTGTTCGTAGTCTTCTTGCTCAGGAGCATTCAAGGTTTGCAAAATATCTGTAGCATCCCCTCTTAGGGCGAGGGTTAATGCTATTGCTTTTTCCTCTGCTGACCATCCGTTTAGCTTTGCTGCAGCCTCGAATTGGCGCCGATAGTTAGTCCATGACGATTTTCCATTAAATTGTGGAGGTTTCATTTTGTGTCTTGTTCCCTCGAGTCCAATTTTCGAATCCACTACTTCCGAACTGTTTCTGCTTTCGACCTTTGGTGGAGTTTCTTTCCTTTGTATCGAGACTACGTGTTCTTTTATTTTGCTGATCTCACCCTCCATTATATGCCCTTCTATCCGCGTCTGACTCTTCGAACATTGTCTGCTTTAGCTCTTCTATCCGCGTTTCACTTTTTGAGTGAACTCTTCGACCATTGTTTGCCTTAGCTTTCCATCAGAGCCTCATTCTCGAATATTTTTTCTTCCAGCATCTGAGCGTGCCATGCTTTTCAAATTTTCTTCTAGGGATTTAGAATTTTCTGATAATTTATCTTCTAACGCCTCTTTCAAGTTTTTAGAATTTTCTAGTATTTGTCTTCCAAGGCTTTAGTATTTTCTTGTAAGGTTTCTAGGGTTTTCGAATTTTCTAGTAATTTATCTTCTAAAGTCTTAGAATTTTCTAGCAATTTATCTTCTAGGGTTTTAGCATTTTCTACGAATTTATCTTCTAAGGACTTAGAATTTTCTAGGAATTTATCTTGTAAGGTCTCTTTTAAATTTTCCATTTGTTTTAATAGCATACCCATGTCTCCATTACCAGAAACTTCAAACAAATAAGTATCGGGATCGTTACCTCCATTTATTAGGGCATATCGCAGCCGTTGTATTAATTCACTTTTTTTCCCACTAATTTCTAAATCCCTTTCCTCCAATTCCTTTTTTAAATCAGTCACTTTCAATTGGTCCAAATTCACTGCTTTAAACATCGTTAGTCTATTTATTTTTCACTTCAAAAGTTCCCCAAATAAACCCCAAACCTGACACCACTGTAATGTTTTTATTTTCACACTGGGGTTCAGTTCAGTTCTTGGATTTATTTAAAAACACAGTCTAACTCACTCTAATTTATTTCCACTACTCGTACACAAATTTATATTCACAGAAACTACTATTTACATTTTATCTTAACTGTACAAACGACCGACGAAAACTGAATACCTTCTATCGCTAGCTCTTCTTATTTATACATTTATCTTGGAATTGTCTGGTACGTCCACGAACCATCGGGAAATTCCATCACGTTCTGGAAGCTTTAAAGGAACTCCCAGTAACGGCAGCGGTCCGCCGGTTGAGAGACAAACATTTCGGTTTCGCAGAATTTATCGGAATAATGTCCCTTCCATGAACTGGTTGATACCCGATTGCACCAGCGGTCGGATGAATTCTCGTAACTATACAAACACACGCGTTAAAACGGATAAAAGTTTTTTAAAGAAATGTTTTCGGTACAAAATAAATGCATATCCAATAAACAAATTTTGTCCTCCGTACACTCTTGTTGAAACCTTGGAAATGAAGGCTATGTTCGAAGCATCATCATCATCGTCGTTAAACAAAATGTCGACTCTGGCTGTTATTGGTATGTCGCCAACCCCATTCCTACGAAGGATCTGAAAAATTCGAGCCAGGTTTACCGCCATATAGGGCAATGAGCAATTGCTTTCCCGCGCAAGTTGAAACCTCCGGATCGAACTTTTCTTATTTAAATAATTCCAGCGATGACCGTAGTTCCGGATTCTTCTCGAGAGTGTTAATAAAAGCGTGAATGAAAAGATTGTTCTCAAGAACTGACTGACTGTTTGAAACTGTTCTGAGAGTACAGCTTTGCCGGCGTATTTTCATTTGCTAGTTTGCGAAAAAATATATTCTTTTTGTCCTGTGCAAGTCCGGTAATTAAAACCAATAGATCGATTGTATTTTTTGTGCAAATAAAAAAACCAAATTGTAGGTCTGAATACGCTCTACAGGTTTCATCTCGGCGATTTTTTTCGAAATTTATCACCAGAATTTTCTAAATTTTTTATGTTTGTGTAATAAATTCCATGTATGTGATCCATAATTTACTGCTTTATTTATTTCTATTATATAACATTAATTCTTTGAACAACCTTTCATTTTTCAAACGTGTTGACGTGTAGAAGTGTAGATACAACCACGGTGTGATACAACTGAGTGAGCGGCTCGTTCTGCGCTGAGCGCGGACTCACCGAGTTTGCGTCCCGCTGGGGATCGTAATTTTTGACCCAAAAAAAATTATAAACAACAAAATTGTAGGTCTGAATACGCTCTACAAGTTTCATCTTGGCGATTTTTGTCATATTTATCACCAGAAAAAAGATAATAGTAAAAAACAAATTCCATGTACTAAATTTTCAATAGATATCTCGATAAGGATGCATGATACCCGAAACATGTATAATACGTAGAGCTTATAAAATGCTCAAAAATGTAAAATTTTATAAAAATTCCAAATTCTAATATACTTTAGTTACTTTCCCGCGAAATATTTGAGATTTTAGGTTCAACAATTCAATTTTAACGAATAATTTTTTTTCATACTATTTTTATATACACATGAATCTGTATAAAATATCTATAATAAATGTGAAAGTTATATTTTTGAAAAATTGGCACACACACTGTGACTATAATTGTGTAATCATTTGTATTTAAATGTTCTTAGATAAACAAAGCTTACAACCAGGAATAAAAATTAAGAAATAAATATTTGAAAGTGTTGCAAGATAACATATTATTTTCCAATATTTGTTCGAAATGTATACTATTTGGTCAGTGGTATTAGCATGGGCTTTACCTGGGAAAACTTGGCTTACTAAGTTAACAATGAATAAAATTCAAATGAGTTTAAAGAGTAAAGAGACCCAAAAAAGTACTAATTTAGTTAAAGCCAATTACACTAATTATATAGTTTCGTCATTTATACCAATACTTTTATATGAACATATAATTGAACTAATAATGTACCTGTGTCAATACAATTTAACTTATTTCTGATGTACCAATTTTTATATTATACCTATTTGAACGATATTTATCTTTTGTATTTTCCAAATAAACAAATTAAAGTGGCAATCACTTGATGTTAGCTAAATAATCTAAAACGGCTTAAAATCGAAGGATTGGTTGTAAACAAATGTCGCACAATCACAATATATCCTCTCATATGGTTGCTAAGCATTTATGCATATGAAAACCGGCAACACGGTAAGAATTGCAGGTCGACTTCCTCGATTGCCTCCTAGTCCGTCACTTGCGAACCCAAAGTTAGTGACGGCAAGACAAATCTCCACGAGGTTTTGTTATTGTAGTGGTATATTCAACAGGATATTTATATGTCAAGGTAGTGGATATTCAAAACACATTTCCTCAAGGAGTTAACAATGTGATAAGAAGAAATGGATGAATTGCGTTTGAATATACAGTAAGTAAGCATTAAAACAATACATTATTAAATTACCTTTTGGTCCGGTTAACTTAGGGAAAAAATAGTTCATTCCTTCATAGTCAGAGTCAGGCATGGTGATATGGGCATATTTCACAACAGCAATTTTTCTCGTTTATTTATATTACTGAACTATTCTTGGATTTGCAGCAACCGTCTTATTTCACTCATCCGAATTATGCGGAAATATATTGCATTATACTTACAAAGATTTCAGAACGAGAAATATATGGAACGTAATGTTTAATAAATTGTAAAACAATAGTTCATAATTGATCGCAGTTTCTGTTAATTATCCATAAAACCATAATGTGAAATTAAGTGTATTTTAAGTATTTAATGGAATACGATAAAATAATTTCTTTATTGTAAAGTGAAACGAACTACGTGACCGTTGTTTGGCCGTTTTGGATAAAAACAGGTGGCTATTTTGTGAAATATATTAGTCGATTACTGATTAATATTTCTTATTGGATATATTAAATTAAATACAAAACTGAATTTATTGTGTAGCGATTATGTGCTTATCAGACATCACAGTTTTTGTTTACAAGTACTAGTATTAATAAATAACGACGTTATCGAAGGACCACCTGCCTTCTTGGCGGTGTCTAGCAGCGGTTTTCAAAGACACATCTAGTCCTAGTGGGGTTGTTTTTGTGTTTATAAGAAACATTTTTGAGACTTTTGTCGATGAAAGTTTTTATGAATAAAATTGATTAAAAATACATAAGCACTTGTCGACACCGTATTGTGGAGTGTAAAAACTTGTAGGTACATTTTAATAGGTTACCAGAAAAAAAATATTTGCACAAACATTGAAAATTCATTTTTAATATTGCAATATAGTCAGTGGGTTCCATTTAAAATTATAAAACTAATATTCACTTTCACTCTTCTAGAACTATATTTACATCCAATTATACAGAACAGCTGATTCACAATAACATTACGAATACGCTCGTCGTCCTTTCTAACTAACTGCTGCGAGGATGGGTCTTCCTTTTAAAATCAGCGTCGAATTCTCTAGTATAATCCAGTGTGAATTTAACAGTTGTCGAGAAGTTTTTCTCCCGTCCGCACCTTCTAGCTTTTTTTTATATCCCAGCGATCGTTGTCGTACTGAAATGAAACAGGGTCGGTCGGCTTTGGTAAATTTCGTAACAATATATATTTTTCAATATTAAAATAGAAACGCAGTACTTTCACGTCGCGATTCTGAACTTTTTTATCACAAAAATAGTACACAAATAGTTATTTCTTATACAAATCCATAGGCACCCAATTATTTAGTTAGGGGTCACTAAAAAAATTTGTGGAGATTTCTTTACCGACAAATGGATCCCACATGTTCATTACTATCACCACACACTGGCATATATCGTGACAAGATGAGAGAGGGCAATAAAGTGAGCATCATGCCATCTCACGTGGTGGGTGGAAGCAGCCAGTGAACTACATACTGGACTTAGTTAATTGGAATCAAGTGAAATAGCCTCTTGTTGTCTCTATTACACTCTCTTTCTAGTCTTGTCTCGATATCTGTACATTGCAGGCTACCTCCAGAAGTATAAACTCTAAGGATTAAAATGTTGCTCCTGATTTTTAAACAGTCAGGACATTTATAAAATTGTCCATCTATAGGAATGACTAAATGTATATTTTCCCTTCTTATAACAATAGCACTACCGCATACAATCTCGACGAAATTACCTTTTGAAACTGCCGAAGTGGTTTTTTAGGGTTCCGTATAAATATACGGATACCCTTATAATATCACTCCGGATTTCTGCCTCTCTCAGATCACAGCAATTTTCTCCTAAACTACTGGACGGAAGAGGTTGAAATGTGGTATCAATGTATAGTTTGGTGACCCGATCAGGAGTACATATCGTAAAAGAAGAAATTTTGATTTTAGGGGTATTTCTGGGGAATAAACTAAAAAAATCGACCCTCCCCCCCTGATCTCCGAAACTACTGAGCCTAAAATTTTGAAAAAACTTTACAGGAAAAATACGGAGAAACCATTAATATTAATTGTGGGGGCAAATTATAGAATTAAATATTAAATAAAATTAAAAAAAATCAAACGCATCATGTAATACATCAAATGAAAGGTCTCATTCTAAGGAACACAAATATATGTTTTTCATATTAAAAAAATAGTTAAAAAATATTACGAAAATATACCAAAATTTACCCATTCCCCCCGTTATTCCCCAAACTATAAGACCTAAATTTTTTAGTTTACAGGAAAAATATGAAGAAATCACTAATATTAATATTGGGGGCCAAATTATAGAAACGGAAAATAAAATAATATATTTTTTAACGCATCATGTAATACATTTAATGAAAGGGCTCATTATGAGGAATACAGATATATATTTTGCATATTTTTAAAATTAATTGTTTACAAGTTATTAACATAAAGATATAAAAAAAATCATTTCTCGCTTTATTTCCCAAACCATACTACCTAAAATTTTAAAAATAATTAGGGGTACTGGGGCTCACTTGAAATTTATAAGAAAAAATATTAGAAAACCCCCATAGTAATTTTAGGGACAAATTATACAATTAAATGGAAAATAAAAATTCAATTTTCAAATGCATCATGTAATATATCAGATAAAAGGCTCATTATGTGAATAACAAAAATATATCATATTTTTAAATCATTTGTTTAAAAGATAGTAACAAAAATATTAAACATCGACTTAATTCCCACTTTAGAAACTACACTATTTAAATTTTGAAAAAAATAATTAATTTGTATTTTTATATAATTTGAATAACCGATTTAATAATTTATAATTTAAAACTTCCTATTTTGCCCTTTATCTTCCAATCTACAGAGCCTTAAAACTCAGACAGTAGATTATAAAAGGCTTCTCTGAAAGTTTAGTAGTAAAATAAAACTCTAATGTGAATTTTTGGGGGCCAAATTAGAAAATTAAATACATATGTATTCTGATAAAAATCAAGATAAAATAAAAAGTCTATGTGTTGAAAATCAAAGTGTATATTTTTTTATAAATTTAAAACGCTTCCTATAAAACATAGTAGGGTAAATATAAGACAAAGGAAATCATTCCCTGCTTGTCTGAAACTGGAATATTAGAATCTTGAAGGTGGTACGGAACTCTAAGTATGCGAGTCCAACTCGCACTTGACCAAATTATTTATTGGCATTATTGATTCTCTTTTTGGCTGTGCCCGACGTAAATACGATAAAGGCGGTGCGGGCGATGTCACTTTCATCGCACGAGATCGATGATGACACAGCATAAGGCTGTGTCCCACGTAACGCGGTTGGCGCGTTTCTTGCGGTGCTATACGTCAATGTGACAATGTTTTATAAACTTCAACTAAAGGCTAGAACAAACCAATTGAACAATGCGACAAGACAAAATCGCTACACGCTCACGAATTTGTTTTCCCGTAAATACAAAATGAATTCTTTTATGTGAAGCAGCAAACTATAGAACACATAAAAACATTAATTTTGTCCTTACTGGAAAATTAATTCGTGGGATTGTAGCAATTTTGTGTTGTCTCATAGTTCATTTGTTTTGTTCTTAGATCATGTACCTCCTAGATATAGCCTGTCAAGTACAAACTCGTGGCAACGTTAGAAAGAGAGGGCAACAGAGACCCTATCAGGCTATTTCATTTAGTGGGTGGAAGCAGCCAATAAATAACATGCTGAACGTATTTATCGTAACGTATTATTTATCTCACACGTCCATCGTCCGCAAAAGATGACCACCCACTTCTTTCAAATGTGTTTTTTATGAATGGATATATTCATTCTACAACTTTTTTCCTCTCGTTGGCTGTTAATATTTTTCATTCAGGGGTTTCTAGATCCGTCAGTTTTATCTGCCAAAGAACGGTAACTTCAAAAGCGCGACTCGATGTAAGGGATCGATGGTTTCATGTCGTTTTCTAGTAGGAAATTTCCGTAACTGTCAGGACAAAAGGATTAATGGTGCAATAAAAGGTTATAAAATAAAAATCTGCAAATGCCGGAAGAAAGAAAGCATACCCAATAGTTCAGTCATTGGAGGTTTTTAAGTGATATAACTCCTAACAACCGTTAAAATTTGTATGTTAAAATGCCCGTAAATATCATTTTTTCACTGGTAGATTGAATCCTAATAATTATCAACGTTGGTTATCGTCTTCGCGGACGACGGACGTGTGAGACATCACCATTACGGTACTTGACCCGTAGTGCGCAAGCGTTGCGACTCTGTTGAGTGAATGTAAATGTGATGGAAATAGAAACCACTAACCGCAGATCAAACGGGGAGGCTGTTTTCCAGTTAACAGAGCACAAGTGTTTTTGTGCCGCACACCAATTTTTAGGACAATTGGAACGGTTGTTTTACAACCGGTAAACACTGATCACCATAAGGTTAAAAGTGTATTACTCATAAGTTATCGAATTGACGTTTATGTGTACGTAAATTATTTACAGAATAATTCAATAATGGTTATTTTCAATTACAAGCACAAAGTGTTTTTCTGTCGCCCTGTACCGTACTTTTCGGGCTAAACATACTTCATGTTTTATATAAAGTTTTATGTTTACTTGGTAAACCTACATAAAACATCCCAAAGGCACACTTATTTCTTGTGCTCATTTGTGCACCAGTGCTGTAATTGGAACACTCAGTGCTAGCACTGCGCACTGTGCTCAATTGTGCGCTAATTGGAAAACAGGGAACATAACCACAACGACAAAAATGAAAAATGACTATCGAACATGCGCATAACACACAAAGTTCAGTAAAACGATATTAACATATAGATGTTTGCACCCTGACGTTTGCGCCTGTCTTTAGACTCCTCTAGCAGTATATTAGTAATAAGTAGTAGGTATATGGTTCTGACCGCCAACAATATTAGCTGTTTTCGCGGTGTCGATTCAGGATGCATCCGGTATGGATGCGTGACGAATCCCGGATCGGCTTTATGCGCAAGTGCAGTTACGAACACGGACCAGACTTCTCTGTACCACGAACAATTTCAGAACTATAATAAAACGAGACTATAATAGTACTTAATTCGAAAAAGCAGATTTTGTATTTATATACATCGCAACTATTACTTGAAATAAAAGAAGTTGTGAACACAAGACACAAGCTAGCTAACACATATCAAACAATCCGACAAATATGAATACAATTTGTCGAATCGTTGAATGGATTACAGATCATACAATGAAGAATGGATTCTAAATTAAACGTTTCTGTACTTTGGTATAAAGCTTCAAAGTCACAGAAATATAAAAGTGTTTAAAAAATTCTCATAATGCGCATGTTCGAACTCTTCGTCCTTCCTCACGTCAGCGGATTCATTTCACTCGTCCTGAATCGATCCAAGATGCATTCTTTGAGCTCCGCGAACACTGAATTTCCCATCTGGTATTCGAAATTCTGTTACCACGAACGCCGTGAATGAGTGTGCGCAAGCGCTCAATCCTGGATCGATAACGGATCGTTACCGCGAAAACAGCTGATAATTGTTAGATTTTAAATTTTAATCTATCAGTCAATAGAGCAAATTGGAGAGCATTTTGAAAAATAACATTTTACGGTCGTTCAATGTTTGTATGCCACTTAGGTGATTGGACTAATGTTTGCTTTCATTCGGCGTTTTCATTACCGAATCTATGATTCTTTCACTGGATGGTTCTATTTTGCAAAATAGTTGTGTTTAGAATTTGATAATTATTTTTTGTTGTTAGCATGTACAAAAATACAGATATAATAACTCTGTTAAACAATATAGAAATAAACTGACAAAAAATATCAGCACATAAATTCTATTTGTAGCTGTTTCCCCCCATTGCCTGCTTTAAAAATATGAACATTTTCACGTGACGAAGCAAGTTATTCTTAATTTCCCTCTTCCAATTGTGATACTTTGGATGTTCAACCATGTTCGTGCAATTCGTTGAATTTGGATACAATTTCTAAAGTTCTTGTTTTAGCAACTTACCTAACCATGCTGACGAAGCAAAGTTCACATTTTTCTTCACTCTCATTGCGACGGATACAGCGAGTATGATCCATCGTAGTCTTCGAAACGTTGTCTTTTTTAATCGACAATTTTAACATTTACACATCTGGTTGCAAGGTTTGTAATTAGGTCTTTTTCGTCCAATCGCGTTAAGACGCAGGACACTAATATAAAATCGAATGAGAAAAATGAAAATATCGTATTTGATTTTGACTCCTTTAAATTAACTTTAAAAATGTACTGACCTCAAAAAAGAACTGTAATGTTGAAAAAAAAACAAAAAATAAACAACACATTATAAGTACTTATAGAGTAAGGTACCTACTATGTACCTACCTGTACTACAAGATATTGTCACTAGTGTTAAGTGTAAGAGTTTTCTTCTGGTTAAATTTCGGAACAATGGAACGTATCCCAATAAATATTATTTAATCTATATATAAATAGGCAAAGACAAAACGGTTAGGTACCATTTTCTCCTCTGTCTCAACCGATTTGCTTTATTTTTGTTTGGTTTAGTAGCTACTAACGATCTTCAGTGCAGAATGCTAATATTAATTTATCATATTGGTTCATTCATTAAATACAATATAATAAAAAAATCATTATTTACGTCCATACTGTCAACGCCAAACAAACAAATAATACTGACAGTGCCGCCAGACGGTCAAAACTCAAAACACTGAGTAATTATATATGGAGGGAGCGAGCGTTAGATGCTGTTATATTCTTAGAGCATGTACTTCTGGAGGTAGCACGCAATACACAAATGTCGTACCAAGCGTAAAATGAGAGGGCAATAGAGAGAGCAAGAGGCTATATCACTCGATTGGGAGGTGCAGCCAATGAACTACATACTGCACATAGCTATTTGGATGCTGCTCTTAATCGAGTGAAATAGCCTTTTGCCCTCTCTTTCTGGCCTTGGCACCATATTTGTGCATTGCTGGCTACCGCCAGGAAGGACAAGCTCTATGATTAGATTGGTTGACAGGCTAACACTTTTTCAGACCATAATGCGATGACTGGATAGTTCAGCATAAAGTGTTGTTATTGCTTAGTGGTAAAGTAGTCAATAGTAGATCAGTATTGATTTTTCGGACGCGTTACAGTAATTTTCTTATTAAAAATTCTGTTTTTAGTGTGAATTGAATTATTTGATTAACATATTATTATCACAATCTTCCCGAAGGTGTGTAAAAAAATTTCAGTCAGCGGATATTAGAGAATGTATTAAATATTGAAGTTCTCATAGGGTTGTTGGTCATCCCCTTTCTTTAATATTCATGAACTCAATTGAAACCGAAAATGGCGGAAACTTTTAGGTTGCAAAGAACAATCTTTCAATTATTATATTGAAAATTTTACTAGGAGCAGTTCCACCCAAAAATTTGGGGGTCACTCATTTGTCAAAATTTTTTCGATAACCAATATTTGATTAAATTTTTATTTTCTCTTTATTTTAATAGATTTGTCAATATGACACCTACTTCTTACTTACACCTACTTCTCCGATTTCTCCTCAACTTTGTTTCTTATAAAAATATACTTTTTACAATTTTATGAAATATGGTCGAATTTCGACCACTGGGCAACCACTAGTAATTATTAAATCAGTCCCGTTCCTTTACTGATTCTATTTTTATAAGCATTTTCGTGGCTTCACCAAGCTTAGAACTTGCAACAATACTTACCATTGAATTATTTGATACACTTCATGAAATTTAAAAAAAACTACAAAGTATTATTTATAAATATTTGGAAAAGAGCCGTTTAGCGACATTTAAAATTGAGGGGCAGATATTCCTTTATTATCCTCGATGTTTTCAATAACGATAATGCCGTTAATGAACATTGTAATTCAAAAAGCGGACTGTCGTTTCATTATAATGCTCCATAAAATCTTCAGACTGAATTTTTTACTAAGACTATAAACACGAAAGTATCAGTAAGGTTTTGAAAATATAATCATTTAAATTCTATACATTATTTTTTATTTGGAAGTTGCTTTTGTATACTTTTTTGGTATCTATTTATTTGTTTGTTATAAACATGCTTTGTGTTTCACCGTTAATGCGTAATTTATTCTGTATAGCATAGGTACAAGGTCTTTCCTTATTGTATGGTAAAAAGTGAATCAACTTCAGGTGCGTTGATTTTTGATGTCAGTGGAATATCTTAAATCGATCGAATTCCTTTGGTTAATCGTATGTAAACATTATGTCAATAGTATGGAGATCATTAATTAGAATTTGATTATAGTTTTCAATGTGACAAATATAATTATTTGAATTATGTGTTTTTTACCGACCTCAAAAAAGTGGAGGTTATCAATTCGTTTGTATATAGACCGTGCCCACATACTAATAATTAGAAAAGAATTTCTTCTGCATAAGTAAAGTACTTCTCTGAAACCTAAAACGAGATTAACACATACCACTTTATCTAATATTATTGAAAAAGTTATTAACATTTGTAAACTGCGTTCAATCATGCCATTATAAAATATTAAAACCGACTTCAAGAAAACTCAAAATTAATTAAAAAGCAAAAATACAATTTCGGTGCCAAGTTAAACTGCAAATAAATGAGTTTTCAATAATTAGGGCTGTTTTGTATAATTTTGCTTTGCACTGACATCAAAATTAGTAATTAATTGTGGCAGAAAAATGTTCTTGTTTTAATTAAGTTACTTTTGTGGTTTTTGAAGTCGGTTTTAGTTTTTCTAACTAATTTATTTCGTTTGTCTGTTAAAGAAAACACAAAATTGGAACTGCTGCTAAATCTGTAATAGTGAGCGATTTTTTTGCATATAATTTTATCACATATAATGGTCAAACCGAGATATTTAATATTTTTGCACTGTTTTACAACTTTTTTATTTTGGTTGACAAATAACCTTTAACTTTAAATATAACATGCAGCAAGTGTTTTTACATATTGAAAGTTAGTTTCGTAAGGCAATGAACCCACAAAATAAATTGATGGAACCAGCTGAAGTCGAATTACCCGTGTAAGTGTAAATGTGTGGCTCCAAATCCCAACAGAAAATTAAAATGCCTAATCTCATAAATGTGTTATTTTCATAGATAAATCCTCCTACTTCATTCATATAAAAAATCTATGTGTAAATAGGCAAAGACAAAACGGTTCGGTACCATTTTCTCCTCGGTCCCTCAACCGATTTACTTTATTTTTGTTTTGTTTAGTAGCTACTGACCATCTTCAATGCAGATTGCTAAAATATATTTATAAGATTGGTTCATTCATTAAATAAAATAAAAAATGATAATTTACGTCCACACTGTCAATGCCAAACAGTGTCGTCAGATTGCATGAAGAGAAAGTCGTAAGATGGATTGACCGCATGAGAAAAACATACTCAATTAAACGAAAAACTAACAAATTTTGATCGGTTCCAAAAGATATTCTACATCTATTGAAATCTCACCCACAAAATTTTATATTATATGATAATGATCATTTATTGGGACTCCCAAGTTTCAAACTTTCCTATCTTTCCAAATATGATTTGTCAACTAAAATTATAATTGCTCGGGAAAAATCGTAATACCAAAAAAGGACGAGATTGTGACATTTATGAAAGCTGCTTTGAAATTCCAGGGCATTCAATACAGGGTGATTTGTTGACCTACTTGAGAATGAAACTGCTCATGAAAAATTCTTTCATTACAAATTGATGTGTAGGATTTTACAACAATTTTATCACTATTTAATATTTTTTTAGCATTACATATTACAGCTGAACACTTCAAGATTTTAAGGTAAACAGTGCTTAGGTGATTTTTGGATGGGTAAAAAGTTATGTGTTCTCATTTTAATTTGAGGCACACAATGAAGAGGTCTTGGGAGTCGTTACATATGCGTATATAAATTGACTGAGATCTAAGGCGCTGTAAATTATAATTATACAGGGTGATTCCAGATATGTTAAAAACCAAATGTTTTATTGGGCGGCAATTGCCTATATAGACCGTTTAAAATATAGGCAATTATAGTTATATAGGGTGGTTAGAAAAACGAATTATATAATTTTAAGTGCATTATAGGGTGAGAGGAAGAGGAATTATAGTTAAACAGGAATTATAGTTATAGAGGGTAATTATAATAAATGTTCCAAAAATAAATGTTTTATAGGGTAGCCCACCATCAGTTGTATATGTATACTGTATACTATGGTTGAAATATAGGGCGGCGTAGAATTATAGTTACAGAAGGTAGTTAAACAAAATTTGATGAGTAGTTCATGCGCAGTTGCATATACAAGGTAGTAGTTAGAACATAGCCCGGAGTAGAATTATATTTATCTTATAGCCTATAAGAATAATTATAATGAGTATGTTAATAAATGTTGATAATTGAAATTAAACTGAAAAATTAGCTTATAGAGCAAATGTCCGATTGTGTGGATACGTGTACCAACATTTCTTATGAATCCTTGAATGTACGACTAAAGATCGGTCACCCATGTACTATTTTGTAAATGTACAAATGGAAATTGAATAAATATTAGTAGAATAATAAAACACATTATTTTGCAAGATCTATTCAAATGGAATTGTTATATACGTTTGTTTATTATATTATTCCACCGGTTAACAGCTATATTATTTAAATTTAAGAAATTCGTGTTAACTAAATTTTTGTCTTTAATTTCTACTTACTGTCTCCTTGCCACACCTTATATCGTTAAGGTAAGAATTAAGATGTTCACACAAATAAAGTACTATTAATTATATATGAAAAACAAGTTGAATTTCTAGGTCTAGTATTCATGAATTTGCTTATATATTTATAGGTTCAAACTAAAAGATAAGATTAACCTAATGTTTTACAGCGTTTGGATTAATTTGGAATATCGTCTAGATCCAACTTTAAATTTAAAATTTTCGCATATTTTTGAAAATATTGCTTTTTTCGATAGAATCTTGGCTTTTTCTAAAGTTATACGTCATATCGTCTAGAAAATGGCACTCTAAATACCCTATATTAAGAAACTTTTTTCTACAATATATAGGAACGAAGGTATAAAGAAATAAATACATTAAAAAACTAAAAACAAAAAGCAAATTAAAAAAATACAAATATATTGCTGAAAGAATTAAATACTTATTCTGAAGTCGGTGTCAAGTTAAAGCCAATATAATATGGTGTAGGTATATTTTTAAGTTCCTCTGTTCAACTTGACATCGACATCAGAAAAAGTATTTAATAGTTGCAGCGAGATATTTTTTTGTCTTTTTTGTTAGGTTGCTTTTGTGTTTTTTGGATTCGGTTTTTGTTTTTTAAATTTATTTAATTTGCAATTTTTAGTGTTATAATAACTTAATTGATACAGTTTCAAATGTAATTAACTCTTTCCAAAAATAAAGTATTTTACTTTAAAGCATTCATATTTTTCAACCAACCTCGTTTACTCTTAAATAGAATAGAATAAATTGTCTTCTAAATATTAATATGTATTAAGAAAGTTTTGCAGATGATTCCAACTTAAGGGGACCCGCTGTATATGTAGACGAATTGAGATTCTCTATACTTTTGTTTTAAGCTGTTAATTATCATTCATTATCATTTAATTCCAATTAGATGCTTTTAATAATAGTCTCCGCGTATTTTCATAATAAAATCAGTTTTTTCAAGTTAAATTTTTTAAAATTATATTCCATTTTTTTGTTACATAGCATAATTGGATGCAATTCTAATTAACTTTGTTTGATATCAATTTTAGTTCATTTATAAAAGAAAAGGTACTTCAGTTTTAAGCAAAATTCAATTTTTGACAAACCTCATACAGTTGAAAAAGTGGCTTGTAGTGATTTCATTTTAGGTTTCATAACAAGCAGGTCTATTTATACTGAATTATTCATATGAAAGTTTTCTATTTGATTCCTATTTATATAGACACGCTTTATTGTATATACAGGTGAATTGTGAATCGCCATCCTGAAGTTGGTTAACTATTATTTATTTAGATTTAATTCCCATCTATTTTCAGTTAATTACAACCTAGGTTTCGAATAGCGAGATTTGCTTTCTATAATACTATCTCTTTCGCCAAAAGGAACTTTATAAGAACAAGTTTTTGCCGATTTTCTAAAAAACCTATTATACAGTTGAAAAAGTGACATGTAATGATTTCAGTTAAAGTTTCGTACAAAGCAGACCTTTTTATGAAGAATAACTTTTTCTAAATATTCAGGACAAAGTTTTTCATTTGATTCCAACTTAGACACAATCTATGGCAACTTCGGGATATTCCTTAACAAAATCCAGTTTAAACGATCCAAATTCGTTAGGCCGGCCGGTTTCGAGTAATCACCGAACACAATAAAACACATATTCAGACGAATAGCGAACCTCCTCATTTTTTTAAGTCGATTAAAAACTCAGAACGTCAAATTTCCACAACTTCCTACATGACGCATTAATTATATTAATTGTCTGGAAACGAAAAACGGTCTAGTCCTCATTTTGCATGAAATATTGGTAATTCGTGTTTATTTGACATTGTTGGGATAATTACTCAATTACAGTTCAGTTTGATTCAAACTATGTGGGCTAGTTTTCCCTGAAACTACTAGATGTGGATTTTCATTTCGCGTTAAAATATTAAGAATTATTCGAGATATCGATAAGATAAGCGAAGCGCAACTGAAGAAATTTCCCCAAGACGCGTTCAATTCTTACTAGAATTGTATGTATTGTATCTCAAAATAGCAAATTCTCAAAAATAAGTTAGTAGTAAATATTTGCATGATTTTCATTTCAGGACTAGACTGGGGGAAAGGATAGCCAGCATGAACTCGACTTTGGTTGAGACTGTCAGTATTAACTATGAGGACTTTAACGAAAGTTTTCTTACCTGTGGTACCTGCTTGTGTGAGTATATTCATATATTTCTTTGTTATAATTTTCATATAATGTATATATTACAAATTATTTTGTAATTAAAAAAATACTGGTTTCGATAATTAACAGACTAATAACAACCTGTAAAAGGTGTATAAACAATAAAATGTAGAACACTTAGTACGGAAGGTAGTTTACGTAGAATTTCAAAGAGTTTCCGACTGAGATTGTACCGGTAATCAAATATTTGTATTGTTACAGACCGCATTTGGAGTGGTACGTTTACTTAATTACTTAATTAAGTCACTTTCTGCATGAAAATAAACTGAAATTCACAACTCGTACTTGTATCTGAAGCTTGCTAGAGTATTTTTTCCAAATTGTTGAATAGTTATCGGTTTAGGTAATATTTATTATTCAAAATTATGAAAGTTTTTAATACGTAAATATTAACTATCATCGGCTTTCGCCCACAAAAATCCATTTTGTAATTAAGTGTGTACCGTTGAAGAATCAATATTATGAAAGCAATACGTGTTCAAGAATATTTTACATAACCTTGATAATTGTTTAAATTTGTTGTATTGTTAAATGGAATACGTTTTCTTTACCTATACGTGTGTTTTGATAGCATCCTTCCTACAATTTTTAAAAGTACCGTTGTAAAACTTATATTAATAATTTATATATTCTAATTAATACACATGTTTTGTTCATCTAATATAATTTTATTTACGTGTTGCTTACATTGTGTTATCTCAATAAATTGCCGTAAATTTCTGGTGCGTAAAAGAAGTAACAGGTAGAGCGAACATTGATGATCGATACATGTTTTATAATTAGATATGCTTCAGAGTCATATGTATAATAGCTGGATTATATTATTTTTAAAATAAATGAAAATCTACGTTGAGTTTTTAGAAATGAAAAAACGATTAAGGAAGTTCTAATAATGAAAGTTGTAGATTTAAGCATAAAATAGCATTAAAAATATTACTCCTATAAATCAGTTCAATCCTTTATTACCAATTACAATAACGGGTCTTTAACATTGTTAAGAAGGTAGAGTTCACATTTTTGCCATTATTTTTACAGATGCTTTTATAGTAACAACATTTCATAATAGATTTAGTACTATTTGCACAATTGTAATTGTTTTGTCAAGGACGACCATTTTGTAGTTTACATTCCCAAGGATTGAGCAGTTGTACGAAACTCATAAAACGTTACTTTTGAATCTTGCATTAAAAACGATTAACACGATAAAAGTATATTTTTTTAATCAGTATTTTCTTTAAAACCTACAGAATTAAGTTGGTTTTGCGGTTTTTATTATCTTTGCTGATATTGAGAAAAAAACCCTACGTGAACGAGTTCGCCAACGAGCACCATATCTTTCATTGAGATATCCTCGAATTAAAGCTGCAAAATGAACAAATTAGATAAAATTCGTGGCTAAGTTTATTGGGTAAAACAATTGAACAAATTCTTTGTCAATTGTTGAATTGTTGCTCATATCCTTAAATAGAGTACAATGATATTTCCATCTTATTTGGAACAATTTTTGTACTAGTGGTTACTTCATTTTGAACATTTTTCAGAATAGCTTCTTCTACTAGAACGGTTCACCGGTATCTTTTGCCTCTACAGTCAAATTTGGTTAGTTTTATAGAACCGGTTTGCCTCAAACTACATTGGGGTAAAATCTGGAGATTTTGGTGGCCACTCAATAATTTCACATCTACCAATTTTTCATTAACAGTGGTGTACAGAAAATATCTTACTTGTCCACCATAATGCGATAGTGCCTCATCTTATTGGAAAATAATTGCACATTATTGAAGTCTCGAAACGATTGAATTAAGTCAGGAAGAATTGACGTCCTCAGAAGATGTAAATATCGCTCAGCTGTGAAATTAACATAAAAAATAATATTTGAAGTGAATAACAAAAAAATCCAAAGTGTGTAATGTAGATATAGACATTAAATAAGAAAAGTAACAAACTTTTAGACTTATTCAATTTAATTTACATAAAAATCAACTGCAACAGATTTCAAATTAAATACTATGAACTCAACTTGAACAAACATAATGAACGGAAAAAAAGTGTGATATAGAAAGATACGTGTGACTAATTTGCTTGGAACAAAATTTTGTAGCAAGTTACAAAAACAGCAATTTTTCAATTGCTACCTTTAAATATATTGTTATAAATTATCCATTCCGTCCCTGGCGAGTAACGTAAAACATTTCGATATTATACTTGGTATGGACCTAATCAGCCAACATGGATTTATGTTCGACCCGAGATACGATGTTCTTCGATTCCTAAATGAGGAATATGTATTGACAAGGCCCGTTAACAGCTCAGCAACGTCGATAAAAATTGTAGTAAAATCTTCAGCCAGAATTCCCGGTCGAATGGAACAGATTATTCATGGGCAGTTGGTGGAACCCGTACACTCAGCTCATGACTACTTAGTTGAACGGGCTATAGTTAAAACCAGACGAGATATACCAATTAGAGTCCAGAATTTGTCCTACAACGACATCAGAATTGCCAATGGTCAAGAGATAGCTTGTTTGGAACCAGTCGAGACCATCATCAATTGCGAAGAATTAATAACGCCAACCTGAGACCCAACCCTTGTTCCAAAAAGAAGTAGAGTTTTTGGGCCACGTCGTTTCCGAGTCAGGATTCTGTACCAACGAGACAAGATAGAAGCCATCCGTGATTGGTCAGTCCCAAGAGGCAAGCATGTACTCCGATGCCTCTGTTCCTACTACAGGCGATTTGTTGAGGAATTTGCCACCATTGCCGCACCTCTACATCGGCAGACCACCTCTATGGTCGTCATTTCTTAATCCAAATATCCAATAGCTGCTGGACATGAAGACACCTGAAGGACAACTGGCCAGACGGATGGAGAAATTACCGCAATACGATTTCAAGGTGGAACACTGTGCCGGCCGTTTGCGCAATAATGCCGATGCCCTATCCAGAAGACCCTGTAGAGCAAAATGCAGACATTGGCTGAAGACGGAACAGCGAGAGGGTATGTCCATCAGACAGATCCGAGTGCAGGCCAATGAAGACTGGACAACGGAACAGTGCATCCAGAACCAAATAGCTGATCCAGACATCGAACCAATCTTGTCACTCAAAAAGAGAGGGGCACCTGAAATCGTTATGGGCCCAATGGAACTTTCTGAGAGTAGAGAATGGTAAGCTCAAGCGAATTTGGGAGAGCACTGACGGTCGAGAAACCAAGTCTCAACTGGTAGTTCCAAAGAAAAAGGTACCAGCCATCCTGACCGAAGTACATGATGGGATTACCGGGGGTCATCTGGGTATGAATAAAACCCTACACAAAGTTCGCCAGGGGTATTACTGGGTAAATTACTTCGAAGACTTCAGAGCTTGGTGCCGGAAATGTGAAACCTGTGCAGCCAGTAAGGGCCCGAAGATCCGGACCAAGGGCAGAATGCAGCAGTACAATGTGGGCGTCCCCTTTGAGAGAATTGCCACCGATGTCGCCGGTCCATTTCCAGGAGTGAGAAGCGTAACAAATACATTTTAGTCGCAATGGATTACTTCAGTAAATGGCTATTCATACAATAGTCCAGCAAAGTGTTTTTGGTTTTGTGAATAGCATCGGCTGTAATTTGTTTCCATTCATAATGAAGCAGTTATAAAAATCTGCTAGGATTTAGGCTAGGTAGCGTAGATTTTTTGTTTCAAATGTCCCCGCATAAAGAGAACGAAGGGAAATAAATCGGATGATTTTGCGGGCCATTCGATAGCACCCTTCCTCCCAATTCATCGACCAGATAAGGTTTATTTCGGAAACTGCCGTATAGTTAATAGAAAATGAGGTCTTGCTGCAATATGGATGATCTTTTTCCATATTTTCGACCAGCGGCAAGGAAAATGGTCCACCTATATGATCACCCAAATGTTTAGTTTTAGAGGATGTTTAGTATGAACTCTAGGGTGGTTCCTTGTACTCAATATTATTTCCCTGTAATGAATATAAAGAGGAAACAGTAACACTCGAATCAAATTGAACTTAGTTAGTTTCCATTTATTATATCTACATTGTAAATCTGCTATATTGAAATAATTTAAGTCACGTATTGAATGTAGGATTCACATTTCTTAATAGTGGTCCGCTCGGCTGAGCGTCTATTGTATGATTGACCTTTATGTGTGAAAATCGGAATATAGTTTCTCATGTATATCAAGATGTAATATTGTAATCTATATTTTACAGTACGTGAAAGACTGTGGAAGCCTTATTTTTCTCTAATAACCCCGAAAAATGTCTAGTACTTCTTGACTTAAACTGCTCCAAGGCGAAGTTTCACGCCATCTATTAACATTTTTAATGTGCAGTTAGAAATCAAAATAATAGTGAGAAATACATTTTGAATATTCTGTTCGAACAGAAAAACTAACCTCTATTGCTTAGTCGTAAACCAAATTCAGAAGATCATGGATTTTTTGAAGTTGGTATGCTGCTTTTAGAGATTTTGTAATTTCTAGTTGTTTGAGTACACTAAAAGGGTTATTATCTATACAGTGTGATCCTATTCCCATAATTTTTGTGTTCAAATTAATTTTTAAGCTCTTTTAACTGGTATCACAATTTTCCTTTCATGCGACCAATGATCAGCTTAATATTACATGAACTCTTAAGTTCCCAATACGTCGGTAACAGCCTTCACCAGGCATTTAATGGACATAATTTACTTGTATTTTCATTTCAGTATGTCAGGTAATAAATACCCTCATAATTGTCAGTTAAAATTTAATAAGAAGGAAATAATTATAAAAAACCCAGTGTATTCAACGTAATTTGCTGTTTATCTCGACAGAAATACCGACATGATACTTTAAAAAATTGTTAAGTTTAGTATTCATCAAGACCTAAAATTCTATAACATAAGTCTCGTAATTAGGTAAGCCGAGTAATTTTGAACAAAATTTTGAAAGAATTTATGTTTTTAAATTATTTCTTCTTTTGGTCTGGTAAAGTACACCTAAGGCAGTCGTTTAAAGTTAGGTATTTTTTCTATGATGATTAATTAATTTGTCTATTCGGTTACTATTAATTACTTTAATGAGTAATAATAAATAATCTAACTTGTATCTTGCTTTTCCTTTAAAAGTGAAGGAACATGTTACTTATTTTTAACCTAAAATCCTGTTATAATACCTTTGAAATTCCACGTTTAGAATTGTGTGATAGTAAAATGAATATGAATGAGACGAGACGGCAATTTGCGATACTATTGTGGAGGATTTTTATGTTGCGGTTTATTGTCTTGCTGCTTGGAAAGTTATTTGGATTAATACGTGGTTTACATCTGTTCTGTGTGAAAAAGGTTTTTCCGTTTTTACTTCCTGTGCTCTCAAGAATGATGAGCAATCTTGTGGTATAGGGTCATTAGACATTCTTCTCTGGAATTACTGAAATCGTTAGTTTTCAGTCATTAACCACAGACTATAACCTTACCTTAGGGTAATAAATCAAGATAAACGAATATATAATTTTTAATATAAGATTTTATTTAGTGAAAAATGAGGTATTAAAACAGAAAACATTTCATTTTCTTAATTCTCCCCTATTTACCGAAAATGAAGTTCCTATTTCGTCAAATCATCCCATATTAAATTATTATATATATACGGTTTCAAGTTTCTAGAAACACCTAATTTGAATAAGGATTAGAACTTTATGCTCTGTAAAAATAATAGAATGAAGAAAATGACGTATTCCCATTAAAATAAACTTTTTTATTTATTTCGTATATTGTTGTAGACTCTGTGGATTTTTAATTACAACAATTCTACATCCACTATCAACGTCTTTATTTTACCAAAATAAATTACAATACCTATTTAAAACAACAACAATGACTACTACCCCACATATGTTCATTCACTAAATTTCAATCTCTCCCATAAGGCAGTCGCGTTTGTCTATCGTCGCCAGTTCGAGATGTTTCGCTTGTCCCTCTGGTACGCCAACGTGTTTTCATCATCAATCGAATTCTTCTGAAACCCCTTATCAGCATTGTTTATTTGAATTGTTTTTATCGTTATTCCCAAATTTCGTCTTTATTTATGATGATTAATTTTTGGCATTGTAAAATGAATGTTATAACATTATTAACTAAGTAAAAGCTTGTTTTATTGTAAATTATAAAATTTATTATTCTCTAACCTAAAATAAAAGTTTGTTGTTTTTAAATCTATATACACATATTGTTATTGAGTTCATGTGATCATCTTTCGGCAACATCATTAGACTCTAGATTTCTGATCAGTAAGGCAAGTCCAAGACTTTAGCTTTTTTTCGAATTGTTCTTGGTCTAACTTATCCGACCTTGGTATTCATCTTGTTAGATTCATTGGATATTGGGTACTGTATTCTCACTCTAATCTTGCCATTTAAATCTCCGTATGTAAGCAACATAATAGAAGGAGTTATAACAGAAAAAAATTATAAAAAACAGCTAAGACTGGTCTTCAGTTTAAAAATTTGCAAATCAGATCAGATTATTTTGGACAATTTTACACTCACTCACACTTACCATTAACTTAACCTGTTTAAAACAATCACCTATCACTCATTCACTTTCTGCCTTACCCTCAGGGTAGAGCGTAACTGTCTGTCCGCGCCTTTTGGTGGACAGTTTCACATCGCACAAATGGTATTTCAGTTTTTGCTGACTTGTCCCTCCTGGACCAAAAAAATGTTCTGATTTGTCCCTCCCTGGAGGACAATTTTTATTCCCATTTGCCCCTTCCTAAGACTTTTTTTATAATTTGCCCCTCCCTAAACCAAAAGTTGAGTACGCCCTTGATGACCAAGTTTTTTTTAGATATCAGGTTTTATTGCTAAAATCACACACGCAACCCCCGCCTCTCGAAAAACGGCATCAAAAACTTTATTTTTAGACTGAATTTGTTTTACACATTTAGCATTTTGGTACCGATTGCTACCTGGAGTCTAGAGCTAGCGCTTTCTGTTAACTGAGAGAATGCAGCTCTATGGATTTCTCAAATAGTTTGCATATTTAATATGTGAGAATGTACATGGTATAACATAAAGCAGTGCAGATATTGTTTTATACGATAGAACTGATCAGTATAAATAATAAAATATTGTATAATTTATGTCAAAAAAAATTTCAAAGTTGTCAATTAAAGTTAGTATTTACATATGCATTTTTCCATTTATTTGCAACTGCAACAAAATTATCAACTGAAACGGCATCATAAATAAACTCTACATTTCTTATCAAATAAAGGGATATTCAAGGCAAAATAATTTATATTTTCAACAGATTTAATGAAACTGAAATCATGACAACACTGGATTAAATTTACTATCGGACATTAAGTGTAATAAAGGAATTATTTTGGAAGGATCTGGTTCAGTATTGCAAAAAGTAATGTGATATTTATTTATTTTGAATGTTTTGACGTGGTTGGTTTAGCTCAGAGAGTTAGTTTTATTTCAATATAAATTGAACAATGTTCTGTAGTTATTTTTCAATAATGAGGTCTTTGTTTATGTTGACGAAATATAAGTTTGTAAATGTTAAGCATAGAATAAAAACCAAGTCAGTTATTGGTGATTTTTTTTGACATTGTAATTTCATGTTACCAGTAAAAATTCTCAATTGTATATTGGTATTGTCGGATATGATAGGTTCTAGGTATCTACACATTAGATTTTTTTTTGGAAATGTCAAAGAAGATGAGTAACTTATTACTAAATACTTACTCAGGCACAGAAATGTTACACAATTCCCTTAGAATGCCTCAGTAAAACAAACATATCACATTGACATTGTTTTTGCATTGAATGTCTTCTCTTGAACGAATGTATTAAGAATATATTGAAAAGGAGCAGTAATATAATGTCATAAATGAATATAGTAAATACAAAAACTACATATTTCTAAAAACCACCATACAAATTTTCAAGTTAAGTAAATTTCACTTTTTAGTATACATACGGCAAGGTTGCCAGATGTATTTAAATTTCCAAAAACTTAATAATAAAATAGGCCTTGAACTATACAAGATAGATATGTCTTTATTAAGTTTTTAGTTCATACACCCTGTATATTCAAGATGTTCTCAAGGACTTATTGATATTTTCTATTGTAAAACATTACTTTTGACTTCAGTCATGGAAATAATAAAAACTTATATTCGAGGACATCTTGGACATGACCTTAATTAAGATCTTAATTGTTACTGACCATTACTGCCGATCCTTAAAGACCAACTAGTTCATTTAAGTGGAATCCACGTTCTTGGACTTAGAAATGAAAAGGGATGTAACATTATTGTTCGTCTATGACTTATGAATGTTACCTTTAAGTAATAATTTTACATTTATTTATGAACTTTCTACGTGAAAGTTAAGGGTTCAAGGTCATTTTCAATTAATAATAACGGCTATGCGTTGATTTTATATTTTAACATGTTAACTGTTACGTAATGCATATTCTCTAAATTAAAAAGTTGACGAGAGGATTTTGCCTCACCCCCATTTTCAGGTTCTCGTAATTAATGGATGCCCCTATGTAATTTATATTTGCTTATTGTTTTCCCCTTTTTGAATACTGAAGCCTGTCTAATATTTTAATATAAAAGGTTTGCATTTCTTCCGTTATATAAGTGGATATTGGTACATAACGCTATTATTTTTAACTTATATTTTGGTGACAACTGAATGACTATCGATATTCTTTCTGATTCGTTATCTAAATTTCTAATATAATCTGATACTTTTTTATCAATGGCAAACCGAATGCCAAATTGGCTTTCGTTTTCTAGGCCATTGAAAGACTTATTTGATTTAATTTATTTGGTTCTAATAAAATATTGTCTATTCGTTTTTTAAGCATTAATTTCAGATGTTATCAAAATTATATTAATTATACCGCATTGGCAATTTTATACCAGATAAAAACTTGTATCGTTCTGTAAAATTTAATTATACCTAAGTAAAACATCCCTACTTAAAAAATATATATCTAAGATGCTCGTTAACAGAACATTCTTGATTAGTATTTTATCTCCGTGTTCATTTCGCATGCTATCCACTTGGCCCAATCAAATACAGACTTCCGTCTGTTCTTTTTTGTTCACTTAAGTGGGCTACTTTTGAATTTGTCGCCAGTATCCATCTTTGGAAATTATTAATTGCAATTTTGTACTTAAAAAATATTGTTACCTTCTCGGAGCTATGGTTACCTATTTATATAAATTTTATTTGCTTGGACCAATCAATGACAGTGTCGTAAAAAAAGCAATTTTATTTTTCAGGTATGTACGATGGCCAAGAACATACTCCAAAACTTTTACAATGCTCTCACACCGTATGCTTGCACTGTCTAACTCGGATAGCGGCTAGTCAAACTCGCGACAGCGGTTCCTTTCGATGTCCGATATGCAGAGAACTCATAAATATCCCTAGAGGTGGAGTTTCTGCATTACCACCGTCATTTCTCGTCAATCAACTTTTGGATTTGATGTCTAGACAACGAAGGGAAGTCATTCCTAAGTGTTCGGTTCACATAAATCAAGAATTGTTGTTTTGCGAAACATGCGACACCGTATTTTGCACACTGTGTACAAGTGGGTCCCATAATGACAGCTCCAACACATGCGAACATACGATTATACCATTTTCAATAGCTATTAAGAGGATGTCGGAGATATTACTATACAAGGCGAACGACTGCATTTCGAAGGTAATAAAAATTTAGTATTTCTTTATGTTAACGATAGAATTTCGTTTTTATACAATTGAAATCATACTCATACTGTTTAGGCCATATCGGCTATATCTCAGGAATGGCTAATAGTACGGCCTAGGGAAAAAAATAATCACTAAAGGGTATCACAATAACTCTTGGAAATTATTTACAGACAATTGCAAGACGACTGTGAATTTGTGTAACTGGTTCTGTCTTGAGAAGTCAGGTGGAGAGGAAGTTTCAATCTTATTCTGAACAAACTCAACAATAAACTCTAGAGTGCGCTTAAACTTTTTTTTATTAATTTCCCGTGGAACTTTTTTTCGGAGTTCTTTGGGAAGAACACCACATAAACTTGAAAGTCTGTATATTTCAAAAAGTCCAAACGTTTCAAGGTCTAAATCAGACCCCGTTTTCAATGCATTTCTAACAAGGTTATAGGAAAAGAAGATTAGTCTCGTTCGAAAGTGTTTTCTGTGTTGCCTTCGCCGTTAGGTGACGCTAAGTTTTTTCTTAATCCAGTTTGTAGCGTTATTCGCTCAGAGCATCTACTTCTGGAAATAGCCGGCATTGCACAAATATCGTGGCAAGACTAGAAAGAGGCTATTTCACTGGTGGGTGGAAACAGCCAATAAATTACCTACAAGACGTATTCCATTGGAAACTGCTCCCAATCGAGTGAAATAGCGCATTGCTCGTTCTGTTGCCCTCTTATTTTAGTCCTGGTGCATTGTAGGCTACCTACAGAAATATACGGTCTAAGGTTATACCCCTTTGGTTTGGGTTACTAATCGCCTGTCTGTCTATTCTGCCAGTCATAGTCAGTTAGATTCCTTTTTGGCATATCCTTTGATTATCCCCTGAATAAGCTCCATATTGTGGGTGATCTATCCTGTTTCTTTTTCTGGAGGGGTCCATTGTAAAATTATGTTTGGGATTCGTTCTTCGCTCATCCATCTCTCGTGATCATACCATACCACTTGTTGGTTTTCTAAGATTTCTAATAATTTTCTTTTTTCGTTCATCTATCTTCTTGTTTCTTCGTTTCTCGTATGTTCTAGTTTAAATCTCGTTGCCGCTCTTCTCAAAGAATAATTACAATTGCACATGAGCTGTTGTTTTTTCTGTTACTGTGACATGTACCAAACTTTAAAACGATACATAAGTAATTTTTACTAAGGTAAATAATATGTGCAGTAGTGTATTTACATTACCTGCTAATTAGTAATTATTAAAAACAATGACAACAAATGTATCGATAAGAATGTTAATAAACACGAATGAAAACTTTTTTTGCATTTTCAATACAAGAATCCAATCTCTGATAAGTGAACAGAACAGAATGATGGATGGCATCCCTTATTGAGGGTTTTTATGTAAGATTTATTTCGCACAGTTAAAAATATAGACTTGGATAGCTTGCTGGCTTATTAAAATAAAATGCCATGTCCGATTCACTTATCAAACTATTTTTGGTCTTAAAAAAATTGGTCATTTGCCTACTAGTGTTAGAAACAATGTATTCCCCACAGTAACATTGCCTCGTTAATTAAGCATTAATTATGGTTAGCCTCAAACTGAATACATGACTGTAATCCAGGATTCTTCCCCCATTATACTCAGCTGTCAGTTACAATAATGCAGTCTGCTATCGAAACAGCGAGAAGTTAAGAATTTTGATGCAAAATCACCTGATGTGGGTGGATTTTAGTTATAATGAAAAAAGTCAGTGTAAATAATAGTAACCTGCGTTTACTACAGTTCTGGGGCTTGTATGTAGATTAAAGTTTACTTAATCTCAAACATTTACAGCATTTTGCCCTGTACATACCTTGGTTTCTATACATAGGACGATGTACACCTGCGGTACGCCGACGATGTACCTCTTTTCTTGGGTGATGTCGATACATTATACTCTTGCAGCAACGGTTGTATTTTTCATACAGGAGAAAGTATAAGTACACCACGTAAAACAATACATTTTCGCAATTGAAATATCACAATCCTTGTGATACTTATGATGCAGTATTGGTGGCATTGAATGAAGACGACCTACAACGACTACTATACCGCTTCATCTTCACTGCCAAATCGATTAATGTGCTGATATATCTCTCTAAAACAAAAAGCCTGACGACATATATAACACAGATCAGATGTAAACTGCTGGTTGATGACTAATTTCCAGGAAAAATGAAATTAAAATACCTATGCATAGAGCGTTAAAACATAATTTATTTTCTGTTGAACATATTGAGAGAGAAAACCATGAATTGTATAGACCTGAAATTAGTCTGCTTTAAACAAGGATTGTAGAAAAATTACCTATCTGCTACACTAATTGTATTTATTTGGAAGTAAATAAGGAATATTTCATTAGCATTATACATACATTCAGCTACGTATTTTTTGTCATTTGCAAATGAATAAAAGAAAAAGAGTTCTAGTTTTCTAATTTGAAACATTAATATTACATTTTTCTATCTAGATTCTAGATAGATTCTAGCAAATTAAGTCCTAAATACGCCGATGCTACTATATTTTCTTCATTTTGTGGCTGACCCCTTTTATAGATTCTTATTTCGTTTTAGTCATATAATAAAATAACACCTTCAAATTTATTACATTGTCTGGCTATCTCAATATCATCCAAACCAGTACACATTAAGATCATTGGTTAAAATCTAGGGCGTCACTTTTTTTGATATACCCAATATCTCGTTTACCTCGAGCAATTACAACAGTTTTTTTTTCTTTTAAAACATAGGTATACCTTGTAGACTAATGTTACAACTGACTTATTTCGGTAGATACCATCATCAACTTTTCTAACTGTAGCTCTCCTTTTCCAAACCAAATTCACACAGATGTTGGATTCTGAGACTACCATAAAACATTAAAAAAATACATAACCGACTTCTACCTATAACTAAAAAGCTAAAAATAATTATAACAAAATACAACTCTAGCAAATAAATAACATATTCAATGTTGTTAGGTACCTACCCAGGAAGTAAAAAATGTAAACATTAAAAGGTGTTCATTCTGTACAAATTAATTACCTACCAATCTAGTATATTTTTGAAGTCGTTGCCAACAATCTTTGATGAAGTAGTAGATAAGTAGCAATGAAGGATTTTAGAACCGACTTCGATTGGTAGGTAATTAATTTGTACAGAATGAGCACCTTTAATGTTTACATGTTAGGTACCTAACAACTTTGAATATGTTATTTATTTGCTAGAGTTCTTTTTGTTAGTTATAGGTAGAAGTCGGTTGTTTTATTTTCAACTCAGGTAGTTTTCATTCTTTATTTTTTATTTTGTACCTATAACCTCAATAGACCGAACCAGGTAACATCGAAAGCCTCAACATTACACAATGATACTTTATCATTTAAATTGACAGGTAAATCTTTACGAACAAAATGTACTAGTCGCGTTTACTTAATAAGCCCAAAATATATTTATGCCTTATGCACTACGCCATGTAACCTTTTTTCAACTTTTTTTGACAACCCTGTATAACTATAGATAATTCCACTCCAACCTATGTACCAACTATCCTGTACATACGACTGCCCACGGACAAGCATAAATTTGTTAGCTGCCTTCTATAGGACGGAGTAGAATCCATCCCATATTTATGGAATCAAATCCGTCCTATATTTCAACCATAGTATATAACTCCTTGTGGGCTAGCCCATAAATTAGTCAATTTTTTTCATTTTATATTATCATCCTGTGTAACATTAATTCCTCTCCACACTTTATGCAACTTCGTTTTTTTAAATCACACTGTATAAATATAATTCAACTGCAGCATATATTTCAACCATCCTGTATATGATTTGCTTATGTCCACATCATATAACAGTTTTTTAATCACCCTATATAATTTTAATTTCACATTTTTTTGTACCACCAAACGTCCCGTCCACCCTATATTCCAACCATCCTGTATATACGGCTGCCTACGGACCACTATTATTCTAGTCCGTCCTATATTTCAATCTTCATATAAATGTAACTCCTTCTATCACTTTACTTTGTGATTTTGGTTGCTATAATTAAACACTCTGTCTAGAAACGTACCAAATAGCAGTTCAAAGTTTGACATGTGTTGTCACTGAATTTTCTATTAGGCCGGGAGAATGTGACAATCAAAAGCACCGGCTTCGCAAAATGGAAAAATTTGCATTTAAATAGGTATTTGCCTGGTATACAAACAAAACGAGCTTGGTACTCATTGATTTAAGGAGCCGAAAATACTATGCTTTACTACCTTTACTATGCTTGAGATGTACATAAAAAATTTTCAAATTCGAAATTAAAACTTCCAGTGCCTACAATTACCGCACTATTACGTTGGAATTAAAATATTTATGAGGAAATGTCTGTTATGATATTTCGATGAAATTTTTGTTAAGAATTTTGGAATTTTCGGCGATTTTCTGCAAAACTGCAACTTGCACTGCGCAGAAAATTATATGAGATCACCTAAGGATATTCCTTAATAGATTAACCGTTAAAAAACTATACACATCCATAAAGAGTTATCGAAAAATCGACTAAAATATTAGGGATATTGTGTTCACACACAAATTTTATCACTTTACCAATAGAATTCTTTCCCAAAATTTGAAGTTTCACCAATCCGGATATATACTCTATTAAACAAGACCATATTCATTCAAAACGGTGCACCACAGGAGAAGAAATCAGGTAACATACATACAAAAAAAGCGAAAAAATAAACGAATTGATAACCTCCTCCTTTTTGGAAGTCAGTTAATAAATCTTAATAATGTGTTATAGTGCCATCTTTCGATATTCGTTAGCATTAATGATCATCCCAAGCGACACTACCTCTTGATTTTTTTCTGAGATCAAAAATTGATAATTTTTGGTATTTCTAGCTAACACAAGCTCAAGAAGGTGTCACTGCCGAACTGAATCGATTGATTTGTGCAAAGGAAGACTGTCTGGAGAAAATAAACGATAGGTTTCAGTATCTCCAAGATCTTATGAATCAAAGAAAACAAGAGATTATTGAAAATGTTAATTCAATTTGTTCCGAGAAAAGACGTATCTTAGAAGAGCAACATGCCCTTATTGAAACTGAGAAAAGAAAGGTGAGTCATATTAAATATAAAATGTATAAATATATAGGGGGAAATTTTAAAATATTTAACTTTGATCCACGTTACTGGAACTAAATGTTTCGACTTTTTTAGGGGTTTATCAGAAGCTATTGACAAATACGAATTTTAAAAGTGGTTAAGTAGACTTTATAGTTTCTTTGAAAGTAAATTATGCAAATTCATAAATACTCAGAGTTTAAAATTATCTTTACCCTAATGAACAATAAAAAATATGACAATTACGAGGATGTTGACATAACATCTAATATTCTAAACCTACAGCTTCACAAAGATGTGTCTCAAATGCATAAATAAATACTTGTTGAAGGGGTCATTTTTTGGGAAGTGCAACTGACAAAGGAATCTCGATAAAAAACAGTATTGCATACAATTCAATACCTCTCTTGTATTGAATTACGAAGATATTATCTGACCTATGAAATTTGTAGGAAATGGATTATAAGATGACCATCACATAAAAGACATAGACATTTATATGACCATAAATTGCAAGCAATGTTTAATGACGACAAGATGGTTGGCGTTATTCGTGCTATCTTTCTTTAGCTAAATCGAATATTACATAAGGGATATACCCTACAGATAGAGAACTAACTATGACCTCCATAAGTAAGTCAGATAGAACAACTAAAACAATAGGCAAGAACAAAAATACAAATGTGAATATTTAGTAGTAAAGAATAATCTGAATAGTTTGTAAAGCTTTGTTGTTAGTAGTAGTACCACAGGAGTACCAGAAGTACCTGACCTGACATAGATAGCTGGTGTTGTATTGTAGAAAGTACCTGCCTTATAAAGCCCAATTTGACGATGTTACTTTATTTAGTATTTGTTTGGCAGCCATTAATACTGAATGCTGTGAGTAAGTTAGTAAAGAAAAAAAAAGGTCACTGTTATTTACCTTAATTCAAGAGTACTTAGTTTACAACAGTAAAAACAAGGCCGAACGAGCTGTCAAGATTATGTATCACAGAAGTTGAGCAAATAAGGCGACCACACAAGAAATGGTCACGAAAATCCCTGAAATGGTGTTGGACAACTTTGTGGGCATTTCAAAACATGCTGTGTATTACCCATTGAATGTGAATTTGGACATTGGAAAGCTGTGCGTTATTACTCAAAATGAAATTAAAACAGCGTTGCGAAGGTATTTCAGTCGAGTTTTATAGTGCCGATTCATAACCACGGTTGAAACGGATCCATCCATCACTTCACATCTGAGAAGAAGAAGCATTCAAAACAGTGGACTGAAAAAGGCAGCGCCTTAATTAGGGAATGCTAACACATAGCCGTTGCCAGAGGTGAGAAATATTTTCATAATTCATTTTTAAAATTTGTTGGAAATGCCAGGGAGAACATGGGACCTAAAAGTTCGATTCTCACACCGGATATGCAGATCTTACATTCTTCCGGAGATATTTACTCTTCCATCCTATGATCTTTATAACAAAATCTTGCTATCTAAGTGGAAATACTGAAATTACTGTACCGGTGACTAAGGAAAAAACCGACACCAGAGAAGATAATCCATCCGCAGGCAGAACTTTTACAGTTTTGAGTGATGAAATTAAAATATGGCGGCAAACAGAAAATTTTGTTTCTTCACGAGAATATATCAGTTATCACATTTGTTTCCCCAAGCACCCTATTTGTCAGAACTGGCCCTCAACGGGTTATTTTCTGTTTTTACATTTAGAAAAAAAATATAAAAAATTAGTAGAGGAAGAGCAGTCTGTGGTCAACAGCTACTTCGAGAAGCTTGACGATTCTTACTATAAACAGGGTACCGAGACATCGATCTAAATGGGAACTATATAAATATAAAGAAATAAAGATATGTTTCCCAAATTTCCTGGTTCATATATATTGCGCAACCTGTAACTACGGGGAACACAAATATAATGAAGAAGCATTGTACATTAAAACACTAATAACTCCTTAATATTTACAGGTTGAGCAAGAATGTCAAGGTCTTCAATATCAAGTAGAGGTCAGGAACATTACTCAGCGGATAGAGATACTTTCAGAGAAACTCGATGCCACCGCAACTTTGGGTGAACCGCGTGAAAATGCTTTTCTTACGTGCGATTTCCTCCTCAATGACAGTCTGGAACAAATACAACAACACTTGAGCGTTTTAGGTAAAGTTCGTACGAGCACAACGTTCCCTAGTCTATGCACTGCACAACTAGAAGGCGATTTAGTAGCTGGTATCGAAAACCACGTTACCCTTACCACTGTAGATTATCACGGTAACCCTAGGAAGACTGGAGGAGATCCGATAGAAGCAGAACTAAAATTAGTTTCGACGGATGAAAATGAATCCACCCATCCAGTAAGCATTTTCGACTGTGATGACGGTACTTATAAAATATATTTCCGTGTGCCCAAAGCGGGTCGCTATGGATTTAAAATCTCTGTGATTAACCGACCTATTAAACACAATCCTTTATATTTCGACGTAACGGACCACAACAATCCGATATGCACGTACGGTTCCAAGGGAAGCGGGAAAGACGAATTTATGCAGCCAGTAGCTGTGGCCATTGATGAGAGAGATCAGACTGTTTATGTACTTGACACTGGGAATTCTAGGATTAAGGTGTTGAATGAAAAGTTAGAATTTGTCAAGCATGTGACTAATGAAGGATTACTTGGTAGAAGTTGCACAGGTTAGTAAATGGTTTTTATACTAGAATCATGTCAGTCATATTTTTTTAATGTAATTTTTATGCTGGTTTATTTTTTAACTCAGTTTTCATGTCTGAGCTATTGATAAACAACGGAGTTGCCTATTTAGTTTTGTATATTGGGAGATAAAGGGCGGCACTAACCAAATTTCCTTTTTTTAAAAACCTCCATCTTTAGTTAACCTAAATCCAAAGTTTCAGTGCGATACATACAGTGTTGTAGTTTCAGCAAATTGTCAAAGTTCACAATGAAACAGAACAGAAAATTTCGCCTATCATTTTTAACAAGTTTGAATAATGAAAAAGATTCCCTCAGGAAGAATGCTCGCCAATGAAGCATCACATCAGTGGACAATAAAAAAGTCTTGGCGTCACTTCAAATACAGGATTACCAAAAACGGCAATTACCCAGGACAATGTCGATCCTGGGCGCGGCTCATCAAGGAAGATAGATAATTTCAAATATTAAAAAAAATTCCTTACCAGTTGTGTGCCAAATTGATGAAAAGAAAGAAGTTCGATTGATGCCATAAAGTAGTCCGCATAAACGCAGGAAACTCTAAAAACGTGTACACCATCGCCAGTGACAAAATGACAAATCCAGACAGATCATCCATTCTCTAAATGTTTTTTAAAAAAGGCTTGTGTCATTTCCCTCAGAAACAACAACAGTTCTACTGCAAGATCAAAGAAATGTTACTGCTGATTGGTAAATAACCATTAGTTTGGCGGAAGTCCTTGCTGAAAAAGCAACCCCAAACAATAATTTTTAATTAAATTTTGAGAGCAACAAAACGTGAATTGTTAGATCACCCTCCACAACTATTTTTTACCTTTCCCAAAAATCAAAAACCAAGTTCCTGGTGGACAAACAATTATCAAATGTAACTTCATCCAGAGTTGACTCAATCACAAGGAAATGTATATTAATCTTTCTAAAAATCTATGAAGTCTTTAAAAGTCATGTCCTGTTTTATTTCCGCTCCAAGAGACTCCTGAAATCATCTATAAACTGCAATACTAATAAATATTTAAGAATATCGAAATACTGTTTAAAGTTAAACTGTTAAATTTGTAAGAAATTCTATTTATTGAGTCTAAATACAATGGCATGTTAAGATAGATATATAAAACTAAAGTTTTTAACCACATAAATGCAAAAGCTTTGAAATATTATTATGTACTCCATGGGTTTAAAAACATTTCTTCGCCGAAAATAAATTGTAATACGTTCCACTACAAAAGATGTACTTCAACGGTCGATGAATTCACACTGCTATCTACTGAACATTCCTGCTATGTGTTTTCACGCCTTTTTATACCATCATACTCAATCTGATTGGAACCTGCTAACGTGTATAATTTATAATTCCCGAATAGGATCGGAATTCTCGATACTTGTTTTTATACCAGCAATATGTTCAAAAACCGTTTTTGTCGGATCAAGGTTTTGTTGCGAACAATTCATGTATACAGTATTCAAATTGGAATTTTATTGTTTGGATACAAATCATCTGCAACCGAAATACTGTTTGACGAAGTCCTGCCTTCAACTTCTAACTTTTAATAACTTTAAACATTAAGATCGGAACAATGTAATTAAAATAAAAAAATCAAAGTTTTGTTGCGAACAGTGCAAAGAATTTTAGTGTTTGGCATGTTCTTTGTAGTAATTTCGAAACGATTGTTGGGGAGGTCCTTGATTATACTGTCCGCTCATTAGGGTTTTCTCTTCTCACTTCTTTTGTTGGAAAGTTTTACAGAAAATGTTTTGCAAGTAAGACAGAAATGAACAGATGGAATCTGAAAAGTACAAATTAAAAACAGTAGGAGCAGATTCCATAGTGATAGAAACCGATAAGGCGGGCGGAACACCATCCTCAACAAAATGAAAGACCTGTTCAATCTCTATTTGGAAAATACTTCTATAGCAGCAGACTGGAATATTGTCTTGATATTGATATACAAGAAAGGAGATCTTACAGATATATAAGTGTTGTTGTCCTACCTATAGAAACTCTTTTACAGCAAGAATATCGAGATATAAACATTGTTGGCAAGAGACTAAATTAGTAGCATGTTGCCAATGACATCGTGCTCATTTTTGATGACCCGATGACATACAAGATGCCCAAAAAATGCTGAGAGAATTAACAACGACCACCTCAAAGGTAATACTATACATAAACACCAAAAACAAAAATAATGACTAATCTAGTAGAGCATATACCTAGAGAATTCAGATATCTCTAGGATACGACATAAAAATAATACAGGGACAGTTAGATTCACAAACTACAAAGACGCATAAGACTGGGATGGGCATTGAAGCAAACTAAGCCGTGCGCTCAAAACTGATATCCCGATGTGCGAAACGTAAAGTTTACGGAGCAGAGACAATAACACTAACAAGTGCCAGCACAGAAATTTAATCGCTAGACTTAACGACGAGAGATGGACGAAAAGACTATGAGAATGGCTAACACGAAGGATAAAAGGAGAATAGGAAGACCCCCCCTCCGCGAGGTGGAGAAACGATGAAAAAAGAATATAAAGTCAGTGTTTTTACAAGTGAAAGAATTTCTAGAATCGGTTCAGTAGGTCCAGATATTACCCTCCCCCCATACAAATTTTATATATTATTATAGGTATACACGCAATATAATCGAAATATTTTTTATGCATGCTCATCAATTACTCTAATGTCTATAATTTAAATCCCCACTAATTTCTCTGAAGCGGCTTAATATAATTATTTTAAATTCAATCCAGGGGTGATTTTATATATTTTTCTATAAAGTAGAGCATAGCGTTTATCACAAAATTGGAAAAATAAATGCATAAAAGACAGTTATTTTCATCGAAGTATCACAAAAAATTCTCTAAATTTAAATCTCAAAGTATATCACAAGGTGGAACTGTTTTCATTTTAAATTTTTTTAGTTAATTTTTAAAAATAAATTATTCTTATTTTCACATATCATTCTTTTGATGTGATTCTATTATATGAGACATATCTATTATTAGTTTTAATATTAAAAGCTTTAATACATATTTTTAAGGCATTGCCATATCCAATGACGGCCTTGTAGTTATCAATTGGAGAACGAAATTTATCACTGAATTGACAACAGATGGAGAAACACTAAAATCCTTTACATATAATGCATTCCAAGAACCAGTGGATGTAGCTGTAGATACAAATTACGGACACATTTTGGTGGCTGACAATGGAATGAATTGTGTTTACGTTTTTGATGCAGAGGGCAAAATATTGTTGCAGGTACATACACGAAATAGTATTTTGATATACATAAATTAATATTATAGAATTTTTATTAAAACTCGCTGGCTTCGCACTGCGTTGACAAATCAATGTTTTATTTTGCTGTATATGTATCATCTTTATCATCGTCAAATTGCACCAGTATTTCATAGTGTTAGCCATACATATTGGTTCCTCATATCCTTCCATGCGCTTCAGTTTTTAGCTTTTATTATAAGGTCATACATGTTATTTTCCTGATATCATACTGCATCCCATTTAGGGATTTTCTTTGGTCTTAGGATACCATTGTATGATTTTTTTGGCTTGCCAAATCTCTCCCAATTGCCACTTCAGGGATTTTACTTTGTGAATGACATCTATTACCTTGATCTTATTTTTAACCACTTTATTCTCTTACAGTTTCTTCTTGTTAATCTGATCATCTATCTCTCCATAGACTTTGTGTAACTTTAAGTTTTCGCGTAATATCGGTTTCATAACCCTATGTCACGTTGTGTCTGGAGATGCACTGGCATCATAGATTTGAGGGCTAATAAATTCTTTATAATTGTCATCCATGCAATTTTTATCAATTCAATAAAGACAGAATCACCAGCAAATCTTAGATGATAAGATATTCGCCGTCTACCGTAAATCCTTTGTTCCAGTTTAACTTTCGAAAAATATTCTGAAGCTAGTGTGAATAGTTTTGGTGAGATTGCGTCACCTTGTCTGTGGCCTCTGTTGGTGGGAAATTCTTGTCTGTCTTTAAATATTCTGATTTTGGCTTTGGCTTTCCTTTATATATGGGCAGAAGTTTATATACGAGCTGTAACTACTAAATATTGTAAGTTGTTTATTATCCTCATAGACTTTTTTTCTGCTGCATTCATTTATTGCTACTCTTTAAAAAGACAGATGTAGGTACTTTTTTAAATACAAATTATCTAGGGAACTAACAGGAAAATTAAAGTAGGAAAAATATTCTGTGAAAATTATTTTTAGATAAATTAATATTACTTTTATGTTTTTTTGGGCAATACCAATATTTCGATTGTGGTGTTAAAAAAAAACATAAAGGTAATCAAGATTATGCCACAAACAACGTTTAGAAGACAATAAATTAATATGTTGTAACATCACTTTTCGCCTCTATCACTTTTTTACATCGTTTCGGCATAGTGTCTACTAAGCTTTTACAGTATACTGCTGTGAATGAACGCCAAATATCTTGGATTTTCGCCTTAGGAGCGGGAATAGTTCGCTGCCGGTTATTTCTCAATGATCTTTTCATATGATGCTACAGCGTTTCGATAACACTAATGTCAGGGCTGCTTGAGGATCACTACAAAACTTGAATGTTATTCTCCCCAAACCATTTTTTTTTGTAGTGCCGTGTGGCATGACGCACCATCTCGTTAAAAATATAATTTTCATTTCTGTAAAGCTTGGCTTTTGGCAGTAGGTTTCTTTCCAACATTTCTTAATATTTTTCGACTTTATGGTCTCATCTATGAAAGAAACCTTTACATGACATACAACGTCAAATCATAACTCCTTTTGAAAATTTTGCAGTTCGTTTAATACACTCTTTATGGAATGCTTCGGATTTTGTTCTAATAACTCCCTTTAGATTCATCGCTAAAAATGAATTTATCCCAGTTTTTTTGTCCAGATTAATTTGGATTTGGATTTTTGGCCTACAAAAATAATTGACTTGAATATTTTTAGTTCTGTCAATTAATCAGTGTTAAAGTCAAATCAGACATAAATAAATTAATAATTAGAATTTACTTTATAAAACCCATAACCGAACTTGTGTATCCACTGTTGACAACTCTGTTTGAATACATTTATGCCTGCATCTTGGTTTCATTGTACTTGGATATCTCTTAAAATAATCTTCTTGGTCGACCTGAACTTTAACCACGAGTATCAATGTTGCCCATCTCTCCATATTTTTTAATAACATCTCCGATTTTCGAAATTCGTAAGTCTTCAGCAATTTTTTGCATTAATTTACCGGAAGTATACCTCGAATTATTATTTGACGCACTTTCTTATCTGTTGGTACTCCGCGCCCATTCTCAAAGTAAATATCTTATTGTTAATGTTAGTAAAACCCATTTCGTTGCCATAGCTCGAAACAGCAAATGTTTTGTAAAACCCACTCTAATGAGTTAAAAGGATATTACCCGAATATTAAGCTATCAGCAATTTTAACAAAGAAATGTATAAATCTTCATTTATTAGGGCATCACGTAGTCGTTGTAATAATTTACTTTTATTTCCACAAATTCTTTTTTTTAATCCACCACTTTCAATTGGTTCAAACTCGTTGGTCTATTTATTCTTTTCGCTTCTATAAAGTTCCACAAATTCACCGAACACCTGACACTACTGTAATGTCTTTATGGTGACACTCTGGGTTCTTGGATTTATGTAAACACTCAGTCGAACTTACTATAATTTATTTCCACTATTTTTATATTCACACAACTATATACTATTTATCTAGGCCGTCCGAACATTTTGTTGTTATGCTCCTATATATCTTATCTGGGTAATATGGTATCGAATGCTTTCTCGAACCCTATGAACGCCAATGCGAGGGTTATATAATATTTTTTAGTTAGAAAGCTAACTTCCTTAGAATATGTGGCTGAGCAAAGTATAGTGTACTTTGTAATTTCATCTGTATGACAGGAAATTCTTTGTACACTACCGTACTACTTATCGGTATGTAATTCCGGATGACTTGTGGATTACTAATATGAAGGAGCTATTATTATTGCTCTGATATATATATATCTGGTTTTTAGACATTGTATTCTGGCCAGGCGTTTCCATATTTCTCTGCACTGTAATTTAGTAGTTCGACTTACCGTCGTTCCATGCTTACTTACGATTAATAAATAAATAGTAGAGCATGAAAGAGCTACAAAAAAGTATTTTTTTTCAGATGGCGGAAAACCCACATAGGAAATCTTGGTCGACAATTTGAAGTTAAGCTTTTCTAGACACCCCCTACATCATATAAAAATAAAAATTTAGCTTTCTCGATTTATTTGCATTTCCAAATGTGTATAATGATGAGTAGATAATTATGAGTGAAGAAAACAAAAATGAACCAAAAACTACCTGTTAAGGACTACTTACACAACATCAAATCTATTCTTAACAACTTTTACAGCAGCCCTATATCATCCCTTTAGAGGTCGAATTTACAAAAAATGTTTAAAATATATTTATTCTAAATAACCATCCATCTCCCAGTTAAATTTTATCACATCTCTTTAGCAGTTTGCGTTCTGTACAAACCTTTACGTCTCTTTCTAACCACATCTTACTAAATCTCACCAAGAAGGAGGAAAAAAAAGACCCAAATTTCCAAAAAAAAAAAAAAAAAAAAACACATAATTAATGGAAGCCCCTTACACTGTGTTACAAATAATTATTCCCAAAATTTATCAAAATAACTTCAGTGGCTTGAGTTCTCCTGTATAAATTTAGCCATTTGATCCCCTTCCTTCTCTTTAAGATTTGAAATAACAAAAAAAACCCTAAACTATATTTATACCAAATATTCAATCTTCTAGTCAAATTTTATGAAGAAAGTATAGCCAATGTTCACACGTGTGAAAATATATAGACGAACACACTTTCACATTTAAATATCATTAAATTATCATTTTGTGGTTTTAGGTAGGAAAAAAGGGAACGTTTAGTTCAATATCGTCAGTTACTGTGGGTACAATGGGCGAAATTATTGTAGCAGATTCAAGAGTACAGATGTTTTCAGCTAAAGGGGATTTTATGGAAGTCATTTTGATGATAGGAAAGGTACTAAACTGACAACTATTAGATGCATAAAAGTTGTAATTATGTTATTATTTTAGGGAAAGGTCGTTATGGTGGAGTTGCTGTTGATGCAGATGGTAGAATTCTCCTGACACGGACAGAACAAAAAGGTAGAACATATGTGCAACTCTTGTCCCTTACTGATAGCACTTTAAATCAGTGTATTGATTCACAAGATGCCAAATTGAAACGCCCCAGCGGTCTGGCTATAGCTAAAGATTTTCATGTGATCGTTGTCGATTTAGGCAATAATTGTATCAAGAAATATCGATATTGGTAAAAAAATACCTATTAAATGTGATATTTAGTAACTTATTACTTTTGTAAATAATTATTTGGTTTTTATTATTGTATGAAGTCTTTGTCTTAGTTTTACTAAAAAGTCTAGGTTACGCTTTATTGTTGATATGCAATATTTATGTTGAATATTTTACAAGATTAAGTTCTATAAACATATCAACAAACTTTTTTTCAAGTCCATGGCTTTAAGTTTTAGTTCTCAGATTAATTTATTGGGTTCTAAGTTATTTTTGCATACACAAATACTGTTTTTGTAATTTTTATAATTATACACACACAATAACACCACATAATTAATGTTTCAAAATGCAGACACACAACTTATTATGAAAATACGTTTTTCAGTTTTCAACCTTATGCCATGTTTTAGTGTCATTTCAATCTCAGTAGTTAAGCAAAATTGGCTTTGCTGATATTCTGAAAATGCTCTAGTCTCTATGTATATTTGCTAAGAATATAGTTGTAAAATTTGTACTTGTTAAATACTTATTTATTTTTATTATGACTTTGTGGTACTTTCTCTTTTCTGAACTGTATTTTGCTGAAGCTGAATTATAAAAATCGCGTTTCGTTTTCAAAGAATTTTTAATATAATTCCCATAAAATATTACCACTCCTTATCCTTTTTCCATATATTTTACTGATGGATGAATTTTGATGATTATGAAGCATGTAAATGTCTATAGGTAGCTCAGCTTGGTGACAAAATTAATAGTAGAATAAAACTAACATCAATGTGTTCTAAAGATAAAACATGGCTAATTGTCATAAAACTATCGTGAACAATTTAGTTTTTTTTTACCTTTTTCACAAAATCTGTCCGTGAAACCCTGTTACAACTATGGGCAATGTTGTAGAGAAATAAAAAACCTACAAAATAAGCAACGAAGTTCAGCGTGTAGAACTTCGTTAATTGGTTCCTTAGATAACGGAACCTTTACTTGAAATTTCAATAAAATATATCATTTACTTTTTTATTTTATAGTTAAAACATTCATTTTAACTGACAGGGTAGATCTCATCCCCGGTTTACGTTCTAAAAATAATTACTGTTGCCTCGGTAGGTTTTGTACAATTGCAGTCTGACCTATGGAAGCCCTTTTTTATTAAAGTCATATTACCTCACCAGATTACCCTATCATTACGAATAAACCAGGGTTGGAGAGTACAATACTTGATCTAGAGACCCCCTATTTCAGTTATCCAAAATTAAAAGTATAAATACATATAGTAATTGAAAATATTTAGTGATTCTGAACTGGTCCCTCTGGAGTCTATTCAAGAAATTGCTAAGTGGTGGTCCTGTCCTGTGAAACTTTATCCTTGTAATAAATAATCTTATTGCAAATGTTATTCTTATGCCGACACATATTTATTTCTATTTCTAGCATAATATAAATTTAGCAAAATGGGATACCAAAACTACATGTAGACACAGAAGATAACGATGGAACAATCATTTTTCATATGCAAAAGGCGTAGGCTATTGTAAAATATTTTTTGGTTGTAAATGATTCAATAAAATATTAACACAGATATGTAAAGGAATTTGACTTCTCATTAATTAGTTGCTAAATTTATGATATATATTTTAATATTATATAAATATGAAGCGCTGATACAAATAGTAATAATAAAAAAATTGTTGATGTTAATTTTCAATTAGTTAACTATGTTAATTTTTATTTTATTCAATTCTGATTCCTATTCTATTAATACATCCATTTTGTGCTAGAAATATAAATATGTTAAATTAATATTTGCAATAAGATTATTTATAATAAGGATGATGTTTCACCTTTAGCAATTTCTTTATTCGATTCGTTCAGCGGGATCAGAATGGCCAAATATTTTCAATTACTTATATGTATTGTTATACAAAATCATTTTACGCTGATAAAGAAAAAAATGAGAAACCTTCTAAATTAATCCTTTCGAATAAAACAACGTAAACATAAAAATTGTAGCGAAATCCTCAACCAGAATTTCCGCTCGAACGGAACACCTTATTCATGGGCAGCTAGAGCTGCGCTGAAATGGTAGAGCTAGTACATTCAGCTCATGGCTACTTAGTTGGACGGACTGTAGTTAAAACCATACATACCAATTAGAGTAATGAATATGTCCAACAACATCCAAATTGCCAATGATCAAGAAATAGCTTGTTTCGAGCCAGTAGACACCATCATCAATTGCGAAGAAGCGTATCAGCCATCGGTGAAGGCGACAGGGCCCAGTAAAAAGTTTCTTAAACAGTTTACTGATCATTTGACCCACCAGACATCAGAAGAACAGCAGAAAGCCAAGCAATTTATCACAAATCACTGGCAAATTTTTAATAGTCAAGATGGTACTAGTGTCGTTCAAACATTGTACAGCACTGAATAGATACTGGGAAGGCTCAACCCATCAGAATACCACCTCGGGGACTATCATTGGGGCATCAACAGGCAGTTGAGGAAAACATTGAGTCTATGTTACAAAATGGAGCCATCCCTCAGTCCATGGTCTGCTCCCGTTGTTTTAGTGAAAAGGAAGGATGGAACCAACCGTTTTTGCGTTGACTGCAGAAAATTGAACGATGTTACGAAGAAAGACAGCTATTCACTCCCCCAAATCGATGACACACCGACCACACTAGTAGGGTCCCGTTGGTTCTCCACACTAGATCTAAAGGGTGGATATTGGCAGGTTGGACTACATGAAAACGACAGAGAAAAGACAGCGTTTTCCACAAGTAAAGGGCTGTTTCTGCTCTCGGTCATGCTCTTTGGAATATGCAATACTCCCGTTACATTAGAGAGACTAATAGAAAATGTATTGAGCGGGTTGGCATGAAGAACATGCTTAGTATACTTCGACGACATTATGGTCATGGTCACACATTAGTTGACCATTTGAACAACCTTGGCGAAGTATTTTCCAGAAATAAGAATGTCAACCTGATACTCAACCCGAAAAAGTGTTCCATGTTCCAAAATGAAGTAGAGTTTTTGGGTTACGTCATTTCTGAGTCAGGAATCCGCACCAACGAAGACACGATTGGAGCCATTTGTGATTGGCCGGTCCCGAGGGACAAACATAAACTATTAAACTTTTTGGGTCTCTGTTCGTATTAGAGGGGATTTATTGAGGAATTTGCCACCATTGGCGCACCTTTACATCGGCAGACCATTGAAAAAGAGACGTTCCGTTGAAATCAGGTATGTGAAACATTGTTCAGACGACTGGAGACGGCACTATGATCCAGTTCAATCCTAGCGTTTCCTATACTGTTCGGCAAGTTCATCTTAGAGACCATCCTATCCCAGGTGCAAGGTGGTGAAGAGAGGGTGATCGAGTACTACAGCCGAGGAAATCTTCGAAACTGGAAAGGAATTATTGTGTCACCAGACTTCTTGCTATAATCAGGGCTGTAGACCATTTCCACAAATATCTCTATGGTCGTCATTTCCTAATCAGAACAGATCATGCGGCCCTCAAATGTCTGTTGGACAAGACGACACCGGAAGGACAACTGGCCATGTGGATGGGGAAATTACAGCAATACGATTTCAAGGTTGAACACCATGCCGGCCGTTTGCATAATAATGCCGATGCCTTGTCAAGAAGACGAGCAGATTGCGGATATTGTCTGAAGACTGGAACAAGCGAGAGGGTATCTCCATCCGACAGATTTGCGTTATATACTAATGAAGACTGGACAACGGAACAATGCATCCAGGACCAAATGGCTGACCCATACATTGAACCAATCCTGTCACGAACAAGAATGATACTCAGGCGTCCTGAAATCGTTATGGGCCCAATGGGACTCTCTAAGAGTAGAGAATGGAATGTTAACGATAATTTGGGAAAGCAATGACGGACGGGAAACTAAGTCCTAACTGGTAGTTCCAAAGAAAAAGGTACCCGCCGTCCTGACCGAAGTATATAATGGGATTACCGGAAGGTCATCTGAGCATGAATAAAACTTGGATAAATTTCGCCAACGGTACTACTGGGTAAATTATTTCGAAGACGTCAGAGCTCGGTGCCGGAAATGTGACACCTGCGCAGCCACTAAGGGTCCGAAGACCCGGGGACCAAGGGTAGAATGCACCAATACAATGTGGACGTCCCATTTAAGAGACTTGCCATTGATGTCGCCGGTCTATTTCTCGAGTCTGATAGGAGGAACAAATACATTCTGGTCGCAATGGATTACTTCAGCAAATGGCCTGAGACATATGCTATACCCAATTAGGAGCCAACCACTGTGACGACAGTGCTGGCAGAACAGTTATTCAGCAGTTTTGGTGTCCCGCTGGAAATACATTCAGACCAAGGGCGTAACTTTGAATCCAATATATTCCAGAAGGTCTGTACGATATTGAGAATCAAGAAAACGGGAACCACACCTTTGCATCCACAGTCAGAAGAAATGGTGAAATGATTCAACAGGACCTTGGAACAACATCTATCCAAGGTCGTCAGCATTAACCAGCGTGATTGGGATGAGCATATTCCCCTATTCTTGTTGGCCTATCGCTCAGCCGTACATAGCAGCAGAGGACTGACTCCAGCCAAGGTACTATTCAGGAAGGGAGCTCAGATTATCTTGTGATTTAGCTTTTGACTCACCAGAAGAACCGCCCCAAGAAGTCAACGATTATGCCGACCAACTCCGACAGAAGATGCTGGCAATACACGACGACTAGCCCGAACGCAGATGTTGGCAACTAACGATCGGATGAATACACGATATGACCCCAAGGCAAATTCACTCGGATTCCATGAGGGAGACAAGATCTGGCTGTAAATAACCCCCAGAGGAGCAAAGGCAAATCTCACCCCAGCTCGGTATGGTCCATATGAGGTAGTCAAGAGAATCAATGACGTTGTTAATCGTATTCGCAGGACTCCAAAAGCTAAGTTGAATGTGGTTCATTTGGATCGACTTGCTCCCTACCATGGTGAGAATGATGCCGATCGGGACAATCAGAACTAAAAGTAGGGGGGCAGTGTTATAAAATTCATTTTACGTCACCTAAAGAGAAAAATTAAGAAACCCTTCTAAATTAATCGTTTCGATACAGATAACGTAGACATAAAACCGTCTGAAATAATAAAAAAGCAACAATGGCGATCCCGAAATTTCCGATTGGAATATAAAAAAGAGGTGGCTTTGAGAAGGTTCCTGAAAACGCTCCGACAACAAAAAAATAATCACGGCATTCGGGTATAATTTGCGTTCGCTATTTATAGGACAAATTGAGTAGTTTAGTTGAGTTTATATTCGTGTGATTGAATCCACAGAAGAAGTCAGCTGTAATATTACTCATTGTTTGTAAAAAGTGAATTTATGTGGAAAATAAAGACGTCGAAACTGAATATTTGGTGTACATTTGATTTGAACCACAGAATCTATTGCAGTATTTATACTTTAAATTTTTGAACACTTAGATGAGGGTTCTCTGTTTTCTAGATCAACTCTTCAACTTTCCAACTCTTGGTTCATTCATAATGATAGCGTTCGCTGTTCATTGGATCAACTCTTCTACTTTCCAATCGTGGTTTATTCATTTAATGATAGGGTATCCGGTGAGGTAATATGGCCCTTTAAAAAGGTCTTCCATAGGTTTGATTGAAATTTTGTAAAAACTACGAGAGCTACTATGTCTATTTTTTATTTTAAATATAATGTGGATATGAGAAGGTCTACCCTTTCTGGTTAATTAAGAATGTTTTATCTATAAAATAAAAAAAATATAAACCATTTTTTGAAATTTCGAATAAAGGTTCCATTAGCCAAGGAACCAATTTACGAAATTGAGCTTATAGTGGACTCATTTTGCAGATTTAATTTCTCTACAACATTGCCGATGGTAGCAAACACCGGTTTCACGGGTAGATTTTATGTAAAACGTAAAAAACTCATTGTTACCGGTTTTATGAGGATTTTTTTGGCGAAAAACAAGAACGCAGCGATAAAAAATATTGAATTTTATTTCAATTAATCATGTTTTATCATTGCAACATTTTGATGTTGGTTTTGTTCTACTATTAATTTTGTCATGTAAATGATCTGGGCTAAGAGGGATCTGATTATTTAACTACGAAAGTAAAGGCCTACTAAATTAAATTTGTTAGAGAAAATTTTAAAAACTAGGTCATGATTTTATTTATTCAAAATTAGAACAGTTGTCCTCCGTCCATTTAAAAGGGCATGGTACGAAATTTATAACAAGATGTTATATATAATAACAGAACACTACAGCACTTATCTTATTAAATTTGTGTCAATTTTTAATGCAAAAAATATAGCAATCATTGAGGTTGAATAAAAAAGACGAACAGCTATTTAAGCATAAATTCTGTTCTGTCGTTGTTCGTCTCGACACGTGTTGAGAGGACAACTTTCCTCTACTGGTATATTTGTTAGTCCTCTGCTCCGTCTCGCCCTGAATGACCAGCTTTTCCATTCCATCCTTCCTTAGAACAAGGTCCGACATACTGTGATATGTCTTTGTATGGATGATTTATCCTGTTCTTGATATGCGTTATGTATCTATTGGAAATATAAGTGACTTAAGCAATCGCAATTTTGTTTCTATCCTAATGTGGTTTTTCCATATTGTGATTCATGATATTCACTGTGGCTTAAAGAACAATTTTTACACCGAAAATAATCTTTATTTCCACATCAAAACTTCACACACTAGTTTCTTTAAACTAATACTTTGAATATTACAAAGATGAGTCAAATGCAAATTAGCTGCCCACTACTCTGCTTGTTCCTGTCGTGTAGCCGAATTATAATTCATCGTTTCGATCAAAATTGTCTTCTTCATAATAGGGAGCCAGTCGATTCAAATCCGACCACCTTCATCTTGGCCTTCGGATTCCAGCGAATACGATAGACACGTCTTTGACCCTACTATATGGCCCATCCCAAGCTGGTGTGAGCTTTAGAGACTTCTCCTCACTCATGTGGAGTTGTATAGCCAGACCTTATATATATATATATATATATATATATATATATATCTCTTGGAACTCGACTGAATTTGCCTTGAGATCATAGCGACCGAGTCTTCATTCGATCGCTGGTTGCCAACATCTGCGTCTGGGGTAGTTCGAGCGTGGGCAGCCTGCTTTACCGGAGTTGGTCGGCATAATCATTGACTTCTTGGGACCGAACAGGAATAGGGGAATATCCTCATCCCAGCTGTTGCTGACGACCTTGGATAGATGTTGTACCAAGGTGTAAAGATTCGACAGGTCGAATCCGCAATCAATTCATGGATAATAACTTAACTACCTAAAGTTCACTGGGGACGTTGTCTTAACTGCCAGAAATTGCCTATAAGATTCAAGTTTAGAAGTGTTATGCCAGCTCAAGAAGAAAATATTATCATTATAAAATGCTGTGGAAGCCGTACTTGATAGAATGGATCTTAACACAGGTCAGTCACATAGGCAAGTCCTTTTGCAATTGACCGGACATGTAATTAGAAAGGACCACGGATGAACAACAAAAATTCAATAGTATCTTAGGGGCGTTAGGAGGCCAAGTAAATACTCTAATGTGAGGAGATAAACTATGACAAAATTGTAAAATTTACTGGTATGGTCAAGTTCAATAAATAATAGTTTTAAAAATACAAATCACACTTATAGCGAACTAAAAAATAAAATAATTTTTAAGTATTAAGATAAAGTGATTGACAAAAAATGAATTTGGTCAATAGTATTAGATTATTGTGGCTGATATTTGGTGTAAATCCAAGATGAGAAACACAAAAACGTAAAACTTGATAAAGGCATTGTATGCCGACACGTGTCGTTCTGTTAAAATAGAGTGTAACCTGGAAGTGTATTTTCGTTTTTGTGTTTCTCAGTGAATAGTGCTGATTTTTTTTTTGAGAAAATGAGTATTTTACAGACAATAGTCTCTACTATCATTTAAGTATTTATTACTGTTATTTTTAACGCCAGTTAAAAGAAGTTCAGCGTACTTTTCAGATAATAAATAAAAAATAAGATGAAAGAATGATGTTATGAATATGAAAGAATTTTGTACAAAATAAGACACAACCTGTTCAACTTACAAATTATCATACTAAAAGTAAAAACTGACTGACAGCTCATAGAAAAACAATAGGATTAAAGCAAAATTTAATGAAAGAATTCAAGATTCATATATAACAAATATATCTGTTCTTGCATGATGTCAAATAAGCTGTCATAATCTTTAGCTGTCATATGGAGACACATATTTAATGTCTACTCTTAGAGTAGCCATTTTACCAATTGTTATTTAGTTACAAATAGGCCTGTAACATAATCATGTTTATATTTACTGCTCAACCTAAATGTCTTTAAAATTCCATTGGAATCATCATGGACAGGGCATGGTAAAAGTTCTTCAGAGCATCTTGGAGCATGATGCAAAAAGAACAGCAGCACAAGCTATAGCTAGAGAAAGTCGTGTGATTTCTTTGGAACTTCCTGGCAGACATGAGTTCTAGTGAACTGTCCAAGTATACCACTTATGGTGACTGCAGATATGAAAACAGAAAGTGAATCAGCTGATCAATTAGATGATGTAAAAGTTGTTACAATAAAATCTAACTTTACAAGAAATAGCAAATAAAGAAAGGCTAGTATCTGGTTTCTCAAGACCAGCAATAAGTCTTCTAAATACAGAAAAGTATATACCAGTGCAATGAATGGCCATTCTAAGGCCATCTTTGATTTAGTAGTATTGAATACTCATTTTTTACAAATTTTTTAGGAATACAAGAAATTCTATGCTTAAGATAAATATGTAATAAAAATCTTCATTAGTAGAATTTTGATGTTTTACTCTGTACAACTGCCACAAAGTTGACCATTATATAATTTCTCTTAAATTGGTGTGTCAAAATTTTCCTTGCTCAATAATAAAACTGTTTAAATTATTAAACTTGGCTAGCCCTTTCACCTTAGGTTTCTGATTCTCTAAATAAGTTAATATGTTTAGATGTATCATAACAACACTATATATGCCTAGTAGCCTGAAAGGACCCAGTTCTCTATATGAGCTGGTCTACAGTGTTTTAAAAATATTTATTGTTTCAATTTCTTGCTTATTCTGATAGAGTTTAAGACACTTCCACATGTCTTGTAAGATTGTATCACACTAAATACATCACTCATTATAATTATCCAATTAAAGATCTTCTACTTGAAGATAAAGAAATTGCCAAAGACCTAAGTATATATTTTGATAGTCATTTGAGTTTTAACTTCCATGTGAATCATATAACCAATAGGGCATTAAAATTATTAGCCTTCATTAAGAGAACTCTACAGGATTTTAGTAATATAGCTTGCTTCAAAACTCTGTTCTAGAATATGCATGTCAGATATAGTCTCCACATTATGCTCATTATATAGATCAAATTGAAAGGTTTCAGAGAATGTTTTCTAAGTTTGTGGGCTTCAAGATGGGAATTCCACAAGAAGAATATGAAGAGACTCAAAATCAATTAACTTGTCATCTCTACAGGATAGGTGTTATATTTATACGAGAACTTTTTATAAAATAATAAATGCTCTAATAGATTGTCCTGAGCTGTTGTCTTTGTAAAATATAAATGTCCCACAGAGAACCCTAACAGACCACAATCTATTTGATGTCCATTTCCATAGAACAAATTATGGTGTATCATCTTCTTTAACATGTTTTTCAGTGACTGTGAGTAAACTAACAAGGGAAAGCAATATTGACTTTTTTAAAGACTTATTGAATGTGTTTAGCTCTAAAATAAAAAAGTCTGTGAATATTTCCATAATTCTAGTTTCAATATCTTTACTTGTAATTTACCTTGTATACATTTTATTATATTTATTGTTTCTCATGTTATTGTAAATTTATATATCTAAATGTTAAATTTATTATAAATGGCTGGTCCTTAAATAAACTTTGATTCATTAATTCATTCAGGTCAAAACACACTTGATGTCCTTGAACATTGAGAGACACTGGGCAATACAGAGAAAAGAGAATGAGAAACTGACAAACCCAGTTATTTAACAGCTGTTTTCAAATATCAATCACCTTTTTGTTTTTTTGACCAGGTCAGATATACTTTTTTTTTAAATAATACTATACAGAGACAAAGCAGCTTATTTTATTAAATATTCTAAACTATAAAATACAAACTAATCACTTATCAAAAATTGAGAAATTGCTGTGTAACATATGGGATGCACTGCATTCTTCAATTCATTTCTGTCCAACCATTTGTAACCTATATTTTTTTGTAAAATAACACCATTTAAATATCTAGCAAAATATATAAATACCTGAAACAAAGGTCAATTAATTAATTCCATTACCTACATAGTTAAACCTGTTTTATACTCACTTTAGCACCCTCAACACCAGTTTTATTCCTTACATCTAATGGATATTTGTATTTGTAAAATCCACAAGGTGCATTACCATATATTTGAGCAGCAACACTATCACCACAGCAGTTTTTCAAAATTCTTTCAGCTGACTACAAAATTTGAAATATGGTTATACTGACTTACATTTTGTAAAAAAATTACTTGTCTCAATGTTTCACCTTTTTTCCAGAAATCTACTGGTAAACCATCAAATTTTTCATGTGTATTATTTTTATTTATAACTAAAACTAAATTTTTGTCCAACTTTTTATTTAATGAATTTAACTGATTTTTTTTATCTGCTTCTGTTAATCTGGGAGGTGGCTTAAACTGAGTTAATTCTTCTGTCCACAAATCAACCAAATCTTGTGCAGTCTGCTTTAAATTTATCTCAGAATCATCAAATTCTGCACCTTTCTTTAATGTTTCCAACTGTTTCCTGAAATCAAACAGACAAATATCTACTTTGCAGTGATTAATTTAGAAAACTTACAGCTCATTTTCATGACGTATTTCAAAATCAGATTTCACACTTTTTTCAATTTCAATTTCTGCCAAGACTCTTTGGAAATCGTTTTCTAATTCACTAAAATTTGGGGTAATTACAGGTTTTCTTTCCAGGCAAATTGCAGTTTGCACGTCCCATTTTTCCTTTACAACATTACTGTATTGTGAAATAACTTTGGTTAAAGAATTAATTTTGTATGAATTTCTAAAACACTGTTTAATCATGATAAATATCCACAAGAGTTTTTAAATTAATTATTAGAACATTAGAGGCACAGGTTATACTATAAAGGATTAGAAGCAATTAGAAGTTAACCCTTTTTCTTTTTTTCAACACATTTTTAAGGTTACGCATACATACATATACCCTAACAAAATTGTACACTATAAAATCCTTAGAGCATATACCTCTGTAATTCACAAATATGGCGCCACAGAACTGGCCAGAATTACATAGGGTGGACAATGAAGAGAGCAGCATGTTACCTCACTAATATTTTAATTGAGAAAAAATAATGAAATTAGTAGGTACTTTAGGCGAAAATAGGTAGTTATTATCCATCATTAAAACCTAATTATACGTTTGCGCAATTTGTGTCACTGTGACAATTTTTTATTCATGCCCTACACAGTATGATATATTTCTAAAACATTTATGCAATATTTCTGGTTTGATTTGAAACATTTCAAAATATTTCTTGAAATTGAAATTTGAAATAATTCATGAAATATTCCTGTAATATTTTATGAAATCTTTGTGTCATATTTCATGATATATTTCAAAAGATCTTTTGTTGTAGATATAAAAATAGTTTACAATATATTTTAGTGAACTATTTAAAAATATTTAAATAATATTTCATGTTTGTTTTGAAGTATCATACAATATTTCAGAAATCTTCATATTTTCGCCACAAAAACCTTTTGAAATATTTCATGAAATATATCTGTAATATTTCATGATATATTTCAAGAGATTTGTTTGTCGTGGGCATACGAATATTTCAGAAATATTAGAGTCAAATATTTTAAAATAGTGCTAAAATATTTTATGTCTAAAGTATCTTTTGAAAAATTTTCCAAAATATTACTATATTCACGACTAAAATTCTCTTGAAATATTTCATGAAATATCGCTGTAATATTTCGCGAAATGTTTCTCTAAGATGTTCATGAAATATTTCAGTCGAAGTTTTGTTGTGGACATAGGAATATTGCAGAAATATTCCAGTGAAATGTTTCATGCTGTACCTATGGGGCGGCTTTATTAATTATCTCAGAAGCGAAATATTATTAAAGTATAAGAAAAACTAACATTGAAATACAAACCCCTGTCGTAAAAAAAATAAACAGGACCTTAGATTGTATTTTAAGTGAAAAAATGCTACTATAGCTTCAAATGAAACATAAGTGAGAAATAGGTACACAAATATTTAAAACATATATACATACATTTTCGCATGAATTAGTTTACATATTGTTACGAAATTTACCAAAGCCCACCCTGTTTTATTTCAGTACGACAACTATCGCTGGGATATAAAAAAAGCTAGAAGGTTTGGACGGGAGAAAAACTTATCTCGATCATAACTCGACAACTGTAAAATTGAGACTGGATTATACTAGAGAATTCGATGCTGATTTTAAAAGGAGGACCCATCCTCGCAGCAGTTAGTTATACCGCGACGACTAGCGTATATTGTAATGTTATTGTGAATAAGCTGTTCTGTTTAAATTTGATGTAAATAAAATTTCTAGAAAAGTGAAAGTGAATATTAGTTGTATAATTTTAAATTGAACCCACGGACTATATAACAATATGTTTTGAATATGTTTTTGGCAATTTGTTTTTTTTTTGTGATAAATATTTGTACTTTTTGGTACATATTATCATAAATTTTGTGAAATTAAAACTGCCCCTTTAGTCTTTATATTATTGTTCTTTAATGTAGCAACACCACAATCCGTCGCTTTGAATTTAATAGAAATGAATTCAAAGTTTTTCAATTAAATTAATAGACAAAAGTCGGGACCCTATATACTATAAATAAATTGCTTAATTTATTTGTAAACACAGAAAAACGAATGAAAATTATTTATACACAAGACATCTATAAATAATGAACATTGAAATTATGTTCTACAACCTGCAGAAAACGCTCAAAATTGTCGAAATTACCTCTAATAGTGTTATATTCAATGGAAGACAAACGTTTCATTGCCAGGTAACCTCATGCGCAAACTTGGTCACATTTGAGAGCACAAGTCGGCATACTGTTATAGGTGTATCGTGATCACGATGTCTGTGCATTGCAGGCTACCTCTAGAAGTATAAGCTCTAGCTCTAACTACTTAAGAACACATAGACCTTCAAAAAGCACCTGAGATTGTATCCTCATTCGCTCTGTATTATTTTATATAAAGCGAACGAACGCTACACGGTCAACTTTTCAAAATATGAGCACCGAGTTTATATTTTTTACACCAATCGTGTTACCGAATTTGCTTGAGCTTGAGTGGCTTACATCGTATCTTTCTGGCTTATTCAGTAAGGCCGACTCCACACGTTGGCCCGAACGTTGGAGCCAAAACGTTGGCTAGTTAATTTTCTTGGTATCCACACGTTGGGACTTACACTAGTTTACTCTAGACATCTAAACTGTTTTACGAGTTTTTACAGTTAGTACATACCTTCGATGGAAACCGATTACAAATATAAGTTAATTTAAGAGCCTTCAAGAGAGTTTGATAAATTTTGTCGCATGTCATTGATTTATTTTAAATACCTTCGTTTTCATCCACAACCAACGTGTGAACGGATCACGGACGTTGGCGCAGATTCCTTTGATAACACCAACTCTGATCGGCCAATTGCCAACGTTGGGGCCAATGTCATTTTCTAGGCCCATACGTTGGCTCCAACGTGCGGGCCAACGTGTGGAGCAGCCGGCACAAGAGAGTGCACGATAGTAAACCGCTGAAGTAAATTCGGTAGCGGGCTAGGTGTATAGTACGCTACGTTTAGGTGACTAATATATATACTCCATGCTCATATCGTGATCCAAATATCGCGATAAATAATGAACGTGTTGGTTTCACCATAGCGTCACAAAACAATGGAAATACTTTTACTTTTATTGATCGACTAAAGAGCATTTTGCACTAAACTCTTTTTTGGTTATAACGAATTACTAAAGACATTATCACTGAAATTTTAGTGTAAAATGGAACAAGCTTCTTTATATATTATTATGGACATCGTGGGTTCAAAACAATTTTTGCACCAATAATAATCTTCTTTATTTTCACCATCAATATTACACTACTTTTCATCAGTGGACCACTACTTCTCGCTGCTCGTGTATCGCGGCATTTATAATCTATTTTCACTTACTTTCGAGTGCTCCTGTTAATAATGGAAATTTCGGTCCATTTTATATCCGCAATCGTACATTCAGAATAGATTTTTGCTAAACGTTTGTGTGTTCGGCTAAATAGTTTTTATTATAGTGAGAATTCTTTAATTAATTGGGGATCGGGGCGATCAGAATCGTCTTAACCATGATAGGGATTCCGGCGAATGCGATAAGACCACGTCGTTGGTCCTTTTAACTCCTTTATATGACCTATCCCAAGCTGATGTGAGCTTTGGAGACTTGCCCTTACTCCCTTGGGGATTGTATAGCCAGACCTTACCTCCAAGTTGGAACTCGACTGAGTTTGCCTTGAGAAATAATACGGTACGTCCTTCCGAAGAGTACTCTGCAAGTCCAAAGCGAGTTTCCTTTCCTTAATAGAATTAATGAGATTTTAACGTATGCCGTAATTGTACGTATGGATTCTATATGTAGGTAACTTGTGGAAATGTATCTGTTTCTATTGTAGACCATTAAAATTATGGAGCTTATGTGTATTTCCTAATACAAAATCAAACATGTTTCTAATGTTTTTTTCCATAATCAGTAAGTTTAATGTTTCCTATTTGTAACAACTATATTAAACTATTATAGAAACTAATAGAATATAAATTGGAAACATATAATGTAACTGCAAACGCCAATAATATGAAATTTTATTTATGTTTTTATAGGAAGCTATAATACATCAATGAAATAGTTTATCTATGGTAATACTTTTGGAATTGCTACGATAAAAACACATTAAAAATTAATAAAATCTTTTAAAAGTATCGAGTTCTATAAGACTCTAATAGCCAAACCATACATCCACGTTGCCATAATCTTTATGGAATACCTTTGGAAATGCAGCGACAAACGCAGTTTAAGAATTCTTAAAATCCAATACAACTATCAAGCCATTCGAATCTAACAGCCAACCATACGAGCAATTTGCCATGATAGATTTCTGTGGGAATAGAACTGGAACTATAAAACCATGAAAAAGAGTATGGTTCCACAAGACAATTTCCGCAAGAAAATACAATTAAATGTATATCTTTCTCTGTAGATACATATGAAATATACATTAAAATTGTATGAAATTTAACGGAATATTCATGTAAAGTTATAAGTTTAGGTAGATTCAGATAAATCATTAAGAATTTAACGGTAAACTTCAATTAAATGAATGGTGTACGCAGAAAATTTTTATGAGAAAATGTGCAAGGAATTCATGTTTTCAACGGTCTTATATAGGAGAATCCAACAAAAAACGATCTCTACCTAAAAGGGCCAGATTAAACAGTTGACAGTTTTGCCGATTTCTACCAGGATATCCAGTAAAATAATACGTCAACTTCCTAGTAGATTACTTTAGATTGGTTATCTTTTTATCTGAAAACGTTTATGAAATTTTATAATTCCAGAAATATAGCTATGAAAAAATGCATTTTATTTTCAGTTATTCTATTGTCTCTAGAATAACTGAAAATATTGTTATTACTATAAGTACCTACATATTTCAATAAAGAAGGTATAAATGTTGATATAAAGACCAGATCCCTTCCCCGCTTAATTGTGATTTAGGCAAATAGATTGTAAATTACTTATTAATTATGCAACTTTTTGGGTCCTGCTTTCGAGCCATTATCAAGAACCAAAAAAGGAAGAATCAATCTGTCTACTCTCTGAGATTCACTAGAATATTAATAAAGACATTTCAGCAGTTCACTAAATGGATACCTACAAACAGCACACTATCAATTTTGAGAAGAGCAGGATTACTATTTCCCCTCAACTCCTAATATTTGTGGTTGATATTCATTGAATATTCAGTTTATTGATGGTAAATTGTTCTTTCATTTGTTAAGTTGTCTCTATTGTAATGTTTTTATTTTCACACTCGGGTTCTGTTCTTGGATTTATTTAAAAACACAGTCCAACTCACTTTTTTTACATTTTATCTTAACTATACAATACGACCGTCGAAAACAAAATGAATCCCATCACCAGCTGTCCGTATTTATATATTTCTTTTGGAATTATTCTGGCAAGTCAACGAACTATCGGGACACTACTTTCAGGTTCTGGAAGCTTTAAGGGAATTCCCAGTAACGGCAGCGGTCGGCCTGTTAAGAGACGAAACATTTCGGATTCCCAGAAGTATCGGAATAATGTCCCTTCCACGAATTGGTTGATGGCCGATTGCACCAGCTGTCGGATGAATTCTCGTAACAGTATGATCTGTGTTATGTTGCGATGAGTGATCATTTCTTTACTGCGTGATCTTTGATATTTTCAAGACGTTCTCTCTAGTACTGTATTGTGTGATCTGTAAAGACTTTGAGGAGGTATTGTGAACATAAGTGTTTGTGACTTTCCATTCTTCCAAGTAAGTATCGTTTAAATAATAATTACAAGTCTAATTTAGTTCAAAGTTATGTTCTGTATACCTTTAATGTTAGGTTTATTCATATTGTAATGTTTTTATTTTCACATACGGGTTCAGTTCTGGGATTTATTTAAAAACACAATTCAACTCACTCTAATTTATTTCCACTACTTTAACACAATTTATATTCACAGAACTATTTACAATTTATCTAAACTATACGGCAACCGAATACTCAATGAATACCATAGCCATTTCTCTCTGAATTCTCTGGTAGGTCAACGAATCATCGGGAAACTTCTTTCATGTGTTTTGGAAGCTTCAAGGGAATTCGACGAATTCCTATTAACGGCCGCAGCCAGCCTCGGGTTGAGAAACAAAACATTTCGGATTCCCAGAAGTATCGGAAGACAATTTCTTCCCGAAATATCCCAGCATCCTTTATGGTGTGGCGATACTTGCAGTGCCCTCCATTTCAGCAACGGGACGTTCGGTGCAAGTAACAGTCGTCTGGGCTGCGAATGTTGAGACAGCAAACAAGGATGTCGATGCCACTGAATCGAAAGATAGTTTCCATCATGCTTCTCACCACCCTCCAATTCAGTCCATCCAACTCACAGGCTATCTTTGGGACTGCTAACTTCATCAGGTTCTTCTCATCAGCACAGTCCTCAATTCTACCAGAGTCTTCCAAATATCGCTGTATGTTGGCTTGTCCTGCCAGAGTGTTTTCGTTACCAAATAAAAGATGTCTCTGGTACCCACTGCTTGTTTATCTTCGAGATAAAGGACCTTCCCTACCAGTGGATCTTGCTCCCTCTTAGCTCCTGGAACTGGTCCCACTTTTTGGCAAACACTTTGGCTATTCCTCTGGACATCCGGAGATCTCGAGCCACACAATGAGCCAGGGCATATTCTATGGGCACCTCAAACAGGTCACGGCATTCCTCTCTGGTCACGTCGTGCTGTACTTTCTGCCCATCAGAGTACAGTGCCATAAACTGTTCGAAGGTCATCTCGTCATCGGGTGGTTGGATGCTGCGGACTTGGGCTTGGTCAACTTCGTCGTCATGACTTCCGGCATAAGGGGCTAACCTGTTGAAATGTACTACATTTGGTTTTCCTCGAGGTAGCTTCTTTATTTTGTAGACAACATCGTTGATTTTCTTTACAATTTGGTATGGCCCCTCCTAAGATCTCTGTAGCTTGGGCGAAACAAGATCATCAACTTGGAATTCTTCGCCCTCGGTTTTGATGTCGTAGGCTTCCTTCATTCGGGCGCTGGCATTCTCGATATTTAACCGGCTTGTTGGTGGACTTTTGACGTGGCTGACATAGTCTTCACCTGCAGTCTCTTCTCTTGGGGGACATCCAAACTTCAAATCGCATGGTAGTCTTAATTCTCGTCCCATAATAATACTGGCCGGGTTCTGACCCGCGAACTCGTGCACAGACGAACGATATGCCATTAGATACTGGTCCCAGTCTCTTTGGTGGTCAGAGACTACCTTTGACAAATGGAGGTTAATAGTGCTATTCATCCGTTCGACCATTCCATCGGATTGCGGGTGTAATGCTGTCGTCCGTGTTTTATTGATCTTCAAGAGTTTGCAGAGGTCTTGGAAAATAGTTGACTCGAAATTTCTACCTTGGTCTGAGTGCATCTCCAAGGGAACACCAAAACGGCTGATCCATTCCTTGACCAGTACATCTGCAACGGCCAAGGCTTCTTGATTCGGCAAGGCATAATAAGCTTCTGCCCATTTACTGAAATAGTCCATCACTACCACAATGTAGATACTTATTTCCGAAGTCAGATTCAGGAAATCGACCGGCAACATCAAACTCTTTCGAATGGACTGCCTACGTTATATTGCCTCATGGGAGCTTTTGCTCGTTTTTGAGGCCCATTACTTGCTGCAGAAACCGTATACTTACGGCACCAGTTCTTGACATCTGCTGGGCAGTTTACCCAATAGGAGCGTTCTCTTAACTTCCCTAGGGTTTTCGTCACTCCGAGATGTCCTCCGGTAGTTCCGTCATGTAGTTCTCGCAAAACTCCGGTCTCCTATTTCCGGGGATTACAATCTGTTTCTTGTCTTTTCCCGCCTCTTGAGTTTCCAGGACGTGCTTTAGAAGTCTATTCTCCAGGATGAGGGAGTTCCACATAGCGACTTTATGGTTGGTAAGTATCGAGAAACCTCCTGTCACGTAGGTTTACGGTTTTATTCCTTCCACCGGATAACCTCTTTCAAATCTGGACCTAATTTCTGGTCTTTTTGAAACTCCGCAGATTGCCAATGGTCATCGACGGCGGTTGTTCCACCGAGAACAGCCTCTTTTTCTTCAGTTCGATGACATTGTTTGCTATCATCAGGGCATGGTCTCATCGATAAGGCATCAGCATTCTTATGGCTTGTCCCAGCGCCTTGTTCAGTCTCTCAGTCTCAAAGTCGAATTATTGCAACCGCTCAATCCACCTGGCCACTTGTCCTTGGGGGTTTTTAAACTGCAAGAGCCACTTCAATGCTGCGAGATCAGTCCTCAGGAGGAATCTTTTACCATAGATGTACTTGTAGAAATGTTCCACCCTGTTTACCACAGCTAAAAGTTCCCTGCGAGTAACGCAATAATTCCGTTCTGGCTTGCTCAAGGTCTCGCTGAAATAGCCAATGACATTCTCGTGACCATCTTGGATCTGCGAAAGCACAGCACCAATTCCAACATTGCTTGGGTCGGTATCCAAGACGAAGTTCCCATCTGGTAACTGATAACTTAAAATGGGGGCACTGTACGTCTTTATAAAGTGGAACTATAAAACCATGAAAAAGAGTATGGTTCCACAAGAGAATTTCCGCAAATAAATACAATTAAAAGTATGTATTTCTCTGTAGATACATATGAAATATACATTAAAATTGTATGAAATTTAACGGAATATTCATGTAAAGTTATAAGTTTAGGTAGATTAAGATAAATCATTAAGAATTTAACGGTAAACTTCAATTAAATGAATGGTGTAAGCAGAAAATTTTTATGAGAAAATGTGCAAGGAATTCATGTTTTCAACGGTCTTATATAGGAGAATCTAACAAAAAACGATCACCAATTCCAACATTGCTTGGGTCGGTATCCAAGACGAAGTTCCCATCTGGTAACTGATAACTTAAAATGGAGGCATTGGTCAATGCTCTTTTCAGTGTCTCGAATGATCGTTAGCATTCCTCGTCCCACTGGTACTGCATCTCCCCCTGTGTGAGTCTACTGAGTGGCTTGGCGATATGGGCAAATCCCGCTACATACCGATGATAGTACGTGCATAACCCCAGAAAACGTCAGCTGGAGGATGTCTTTAGGAATGGGCCACTCTTGGGCGGCTTTGATTTTCTGTTCCTTCTGCGGAAACCACATGTCCAAGGTATTGCATCTCTTCTCGGAACAGCTGACACTTCTTCGGGCTTAACTTTAGTCTGGAACTTCGAAGTCGCTGAAATACGTACTCTAGGTTCTTCACGAGGTCTTCAAACGATTTTCCAACCATGATAATGTCGTCAAGATACACGAGGCATGTTTTCCATGAAAGCCCTTTTAACACGGATTCCATCAATCTTTCAAACGTCGCTGGAGCATTACACAACCCAAACGGCATCACCGTCAGTTGATAAAGTCCTGAGCCAATGGTAAAAGCAGCCTTTTTTCGGTCCTCTTTAGCTATTTCCACCTGCCAATAACAGCTCTTTAAGTCCAGAGTGGAAAACATCTTCGCTCCAGCCAAAGTGTCTCGGGTATCGTCTATTCTTGGTAGAAGAGAGTAGTCTTTCTTTGTAGCGTGGTTTAATTGCCGATAGTCCACGCAAAATCGCGTCGAACCATCTTTCTTTTTAACCAAGACAACTGGAGAAGCCCAAGGGCTATAGGATGGTTCAACCAACACCTTCCTCTTCCATTTCGCGGACTCTCCTGCCGGCTTCGTCTCTTTTGGCTAGGGATAGTCTTCTCGCCGACTGTCGAATAGGTTGAGCATTCCCGGTATTAATTTTATGTTTCACCAGATTAGTTCTTCCTCTCGTCCCTTTCCTCACGTCGAAGATATCCTGGTAGTTTCTAACGATGTCCCTTAACTTTGATTTCTGGATTGATTTTAACTTCTTGGAAGAATCTGTTAGGAGTTTTTCCAGCTCTTCAGATAGTTTGCCTGGTGATATTTCTGCATGCTGTGTGCTTCTGACTACAGAGGAAACTGTTGAACAATGGCCCAACGTTGTTCCTTTCTTTAACGCAACCGAGTAATTGTTCAAGTTCATCACTTTTACAGGCACAATCTCCTTGGCACGAAACAGGGTCTTTCTCAGTGCGATTCCTCTGCCCAAATTTCCGTGGTTAAGTTCGGGATCAAATATCATCACTATTCCAGCTTTAGCTTTCCCTTCTAGGCAGGCATCTACAATAATTTTAGCTCTTTCTGGAACATTGACATCCTCTGCCAAGACAGCTCGAAGCAATATTTCGCCTTTCCCATGGAGCACCACTTCTTCGTCATTCACTCACAGAATTCCAACTTTAAAGTTTAATTCGAATCCCTTGGAGCTCATGACATCCATTCTGATGACTTGGTCTTCGATGTCCACCATTAATGCCCGATGTTGGAATGCAGTATTTCCCAAGACCATTTCAACCTCTATTTCACCATGGACTTTCTCTGCTTCGCCTGTCGTTGTTCGCAGTTGCCATTTTGTTGGTTTTATCATAGTCTCTAAAGATGTTGGGCCTGATAACAGTTTTTGTCGCACCTGTATCCAGCAGCATTGCACATTGCTTCCTATTAATAAAGCCATCTACAAAGACACTGTTAACGTAGTTGCGTAGCGAAGCGACATATGAGTTGATAGTTGGGGCTTGTAGGCTACAGGTCGATGATGGCCCCTTCAAGGTCGACCTTCTTTAGTTTTCCGACGAGGAAGTCGGGCCTCCGTTGCTCTCCTTGCAACGACTCCTTATGTGTCCTACCTTACCACACTTCCAACATCTCAGTTGTCTTTTCTTGGTAAGGACTTCTTCTACTATCTTCCTTACACAGGCCTTATCATTTCCGACAATTTCTGACTCTCCTTCAATGATTCGGACTCTGCCCCGACCTCTACAGGTATTCTTTGCAGCCTCGAATTCCAGAGCTCAATTCACTAATTGAGTCGGTCGAGCTTGACTGGCTTCATGGTCCCACAGTCCCTCCAAAAACGCTTGCACTGCTAGCCTTTCTATCAGATTTTCCGGCGTGTCTGGATAGGCAAGGCGAACCAGACGGATAATATCAGCTTCAAACTCTTGTAGGGATTTATTCAATTTTTGGAGGCGATTTTTCAATTGGGAATGATACAAGTGCTCCAAATGGGTCTGTCCGTACCTCAGTTCTAAATGTTTGACCAGTTGTTCGTAGTCTTCCTGCTGAGAGGCATTTAAGGTTTGCAAAATATCTGTAGCATCCCCTCTTAAGGCGAGTGTTAGTGCTATTGCCTTCTCCTCTGCCGACGATCTGTCTAACTTTGCTGCAACCTCGAATTGGCGCCTATAGTTAGTCCATGACGATTTCCCATCAAATTGTGGAGGTTTCTTTTTGTCTTGCTCCTTCGATACCAATTTTCGAATCTACTATTTCTAGACTGTTTCGGCTATCGGTATTTGAGTGAGTTTCTCCCCGTTGTATTGTGACTACCTGTTCTTTTATTTTGCTGATCTCACCCTCCATTATATGCTTTAGCTCCTCTATCCGCGTTTCATTTTTGTCTGTCGTCTGTTTCAGCACTTCGATCATTGTCTGCTTTAGCTGTTCTATCTGCGTTTCATTTTTCTTCGACCATTGTTTTAGCTCTTCCATCCGAGCCTCATTCTCGAATATTTTCTCTTCCAGCATTTCTGAGTTTTTCTGTACCACGATTTTCAAATTTTCTTCTAAGGATTTAGAATTTTCTACTAATTTGTCTTCCAGGGTTTTAGAATTTTCTGCTAATTTGTCTTCTAGAGATTTAGTATTTTCTTGCAAAGCTTCTTTCAAGTTTTTAGAATTTTCTAGCAGTTTATATTCTAGGGTTATACAATTTTCTTTTAGTTTGTCTTCTAACGCCTCTTTCATGATCTTAGAATTATCTTGTAATGTTTGTAGCATTTCCTCTAAAGTCTTAGAATTTTCTAGCAATTTGTCTTGTAATATTTATTTTAAACTCTCTTCCATTATTTAAAATAGCATACTCATGTCTCCACTACCAGAAGCTACAAACAAATAAGTATCGGGATCGTTATCTTCATTTATTAGAGCATCTCGTAACGTTGTATTAATTCACTTTTCTTCTTACTAATTTCTAAATCCCTTTCCTTAAGTCCGTCACTTTCAATTGATCCAAACTCACGTTTTTAAACATTGCCAGTCTATTTATTTTCTACTTATAAAAGTTCCACAAAACACAACCTACACCTGAGACCACAGTAATGTTTTTATTTTCACACTCGGGTTCAGTTCTTGGATTTATTTAAAAACACGGTCCAACTCACTCTAATTTATTTCGACTACTTTAACACAATTTATATTCACCGAACTATTTACAATTTCTTTAAACTATACGGCGGTCGAATATTCAATGAATCCCATAGCCAGCTGTCCGTATTTATATATTTGTCTCGGAATTCTCTGGTAGGTCGTTGACCATCCGGTAACTTCTTTCATGTGTTCTGGAAGCTTCAAGGGATTTCGATGAATTCCTATTAACGGCAACCGTTAGCCTCGGGTTGAGAGACAAAACATTTCGGATTCCCAGAGTTATCGGAAGAATGCCGTTTGTACCAGATATCGGATGAATACCCGTCACAAATAGTGACCAATTGCATATAATTATTTTAAAATATTATTTGTGTAAATACCTTATGGAGGATTATGTACACGTGTCGAAGGCAACAAGATTTATTCTAAAATTTACATTCGGTATTCAGGAATAGTAAAAACCACAAATATAGTATATATTTATTTTTACTTCTTATTTTATAGCAAAGAATGTGGCTGAGGAGTCCAGTGCAGCTCCGAGGCTAGCAAAGGAAATACCGATTAATAAAAAAAACAATATTAAAATATGTAATTGAATAAACATACCTATAAATTTATGCCAAATAAAGTATACTAATAATTTTGAGTTTCATTTAATGAAAGTCCTCTTTTAAAACCTCACTTAATTTATTGAATTACCGTTTAATTTCTATAATTTTGTGGTGCATTTATTTGTTATTTACAGATAAAGAATTATTTTTAGCTGGATACACCAATAAAAACCTGCAGATATCCAGATAAATAACACTGAATCTGAAATAGTGTTTAATCTGGATGTTCCAAGTTATGCGTTTTAAAATCAAAGTTATGCAAACGCTGGATAGTCGAATAGCAGCCTACTAATAACATTACGTTTCATATATAGAATTCGCTATAGAAACTCATATATAACATTAATTTAATTTTGGATATTTGCTTTTAACAGTTACTTACAAATAAAGACATAAAATTATTTGTATTTCGTACCTGGATATCTCAGTAAAAACCTACTGATACAATTGTGTTTTACCTGTTGCAATCCAGATGAAAATTCAGAGATTTCAATTTAACTATACATAGAAAACATCCCTAATGTGTTTTTGTCGCTGTCAATCCAAATAGATGTTTCTAGGCGAAACGTTAACATTTATATTTTCAAATAATAGCTATTACAAACAGAAAACATTAAATTTAGGTACTGATTCTGGAAAATCATTCAAACCACATTTTATTGTGTTTGAAAATAAGCATATTAAAGCGCCGTAATTCCGAACAGACTACAATAGAAACAGATATGATCCCACAGAATCCATACTATTACGGGGTACTTTAAAATCCCATTCATTCCAATAAGGAAAACTCGCTATATTGGACTGGCACATAGATTCCGATAGGTTCGAAAATGGTCTTTCCAGAGAAACTGCATGCAAAATATTAGTTTCTGTAGTTCTGTATACGATTCTATTGGATACTCTGTTAAACTCCTCACATCATATTTTGACAATCTCTAGTTGCATATGCATAACACAAAAATAATGGTTACCATTACATTATGTATGTGATGTGAAATCCAAATAGAAACAGAAATCTTGACTTGTGAGAAAAAAGTGATTGAAACCATTAAACAACTTAACATTATAATTGGGAGATCTTTAACAGATGTATATAAATATATATCTTAGACCGGGGTGTATTAAGGCTTAGACTAATGAAAGTGATACCTTCAATGCTTAAAAGTTACTTTAAATACTGGAGAAGAGTACAATAAAATAAAACTAAAGAGGAAAGTATACAATAAGAATGAATGGGAAATATGGATTGAAAAATAAAGAATTTTACTGAATATATCTTGTAAATGCATACTGAATTATGTACAACATATTTAAAGTCATTTTTAATGTATATGATACAGGTTATTGTGGTGAATGTATATAATTTTAATGTATTTGGAAATACTAAATATGTTAATGTTACAAAGAAATGTTGAGGATAATGAAAAAATATTTTTATTTATATACACTTATAAAAAAAATATTAACAAATGTCAGTGCAATATTAAGTTTTTAAAAATCAAATATTCAATAACTTAACAAATTAATAATTCAAAGCCATTGAATAAATTTATACTGTAAAGTTTTCTATAATATCTAAAGCCCTTGATTATTATGTTGATTATTACTACAGTTTTAAAGTTTCATAACAAGACCATCACCAGGCATGAGATGGGAGGGACAGTTTCCCTTATGGTCCTTTCTAGCCAATCACTGATACATTGTTCATAACAAAAACTAAATCTATAAGGATGTATTTCTGTTAGTACTTAATATAGTAAATGCACATTTCTATATTAAAAGAAAATATCAGATTTGCCTTCTCAAGACTAAAACCTTTTTAACCCTTCTAAGAGCCAAGAGCTGCTAATATGCCCCCTCTTAATCAAAAGCTGGCGACGCCCCTGTTCTTTGAAAATTAAATTTACTATGTAAAATCAAATCACCAGGAAGACTATGTATATATAAGATTTTATTACTATATAAGCTGTGGATTGCATCATAATAACTTTTAAAACCATCACATTGTTAGGAGTAAAATTATGATAATGTAATGTTACACAATGCTGGTATTGAACATTTAAAATTTAGATATGCACCATCAGAATCAAAAATCTATATACTATACAGGAAAAATGCATACCACTTTATAATTGTCAATATAATTACATATTTTACCAATTATGAACTATGAGCTATACCTAGATCTACCTAAACTTTAATACAAGATAAAGAATAAAGAAAACAATTACTGAAAATACAAATAAATACAGAATGTAATAATTATGAGATCCCCTTGCTAATCTGACAACTTTGTTCATTGTAGTTCCCAGAAATCCAGAAGTTCTATCTAAATCATCATCAACATCTTTCAACATTTTATCTTGATATTTGATTTCATTTCCTATATCTATTGTGAGAGATTTCAAAACACCAATTTTCTCTTGAAGTTCACCAGTCATTTTTTCATTCTCTTCTTCAATTTCATTTGAATTCTGGGATAGCGGTTCATAGTAATTTCCAGCGTGTGCTCTTCTCATTTTAAAGGATGCCAGCTTCGTCAAATTTGTTGGTAGGTACTTGAGAACTATTGAAGTTTGAAACAAGGTGTTAATATGCAATGTTCAGTACAAACTTGGCGAAAATAATTCTAGCGATTTATTAGTTTTGAATTCGATATAAACCACTTTTTTCGAAATTCAGTTTCAAATCAAAAACTGTAATATTATTTTAAAAAATGAATAAAATTCTTCTCCTTACGTGTATTGAAAATTTGACAACTCTACATAAATTTTTATTGAGGTTATGTCGAACGTCAAAATCTTCTTCCTCATTAAACCTAAAATTATTGTATTTCTAGATAGTTGAATAAGAGTCGAATAAATAGAAGAAACCAACTGTTCTTCTTTTTCAATTTATTGATTTGAATTACATTTGAATTTATTTTTTTGTATTTTTTAAACATTAATTTAGACCAAAAGGATATTAATTGAATAATACTAAAATAGATTATTTCTCATTCAAAAGTAATTCTAAGATCGAAACCGACTGATATAAATTTTAAATTTTAATAACCATTGAATATGCGCATGGTTTGCACGTGCGCATTTTCTTCAAGTATTTTAGGGCTAGAAATGAATCGTGCCCTAGATAATCTTTTTTAGTTTTGCTATTATCTTAAAATTTAAACTGAAAAACAACTGAAATATTTAAAATCTGAAATCTCGTTCTATGGCACCAGTTGACGATAGTGACAGTGGCATGGAGTCTCAAGAGGGGTCACAGTCTTTGGATCAGGAAGAAACTGCACCTAAGAGCAGTAAAGATAAGAAATATCCAGAATTAGAGGACGACGTCGACGATGAGGTGACTACTGCTTATTTGTTTGAACACTATGGATTTTTATTAGTTATTTTCTCATATATAATTATTATGGAAAATTTTCCACCATTTCTATATGATCTCATTTGTTAAATAATTTACAATTTCTTACAGCCAGGGGAAACACTGTCGGAGCGTTTATGGGGTCTTACTGAAATGTTTCCAGAGTCAATAAGAAATGCCACTTATGCAACCTTTGTAAATACCCAAGCTGGAATGAAATTAGCCTATAGTTTCTCTCGAACTGCAGTTTGGGTAGTTTTCAGCACTTCCATTATTCTATTTGCTCCTGTAATTTTTGAAGTGGAAAGAGCTCAAATGGAAGAAATGCAGAAGAATCAGCAAAAGCAGGTATGGTTCACAAATTTAATTTGAGAATTGGGAAGTGCACTGCAAAAATATTATTCTCTATCAGTATCATGTCATGTTATATCTGACTGATGATTTTTGTTAATACACAGATAAGCCGTGCACAAATAAACTTACAACTTCTATGTGTCCTTAGGCTGCTTTGAATGCAATACACATCATTAATCCTCTTGATACTGTTGTAGGGTTATGAGGGTGACAAATTCAGTGATTTACCTTCATTCTCTGTAGATTTTCAATCATATTGGGTTTTCGTCCTGGCACTTGTAGCTAGCATTCAATTCATGGGTGGCCTATAATCTTTTTCCATAAATGACAGCATAATCATTAAATTTTATATCAGGTTGAACAAGTCATACAGGATTCCATTCAGAACAAAATATGATGTTAATCTGATGCTGTCATGTATCTGTATGTGAGCAGCAACAGAAGTATGTGCTCATTCCAATCCGGGTGATTACATATTGAGCACTTGGAAAAGAAGCATTTCTAGAGTCCTGGTAAAACTCTCCACAATTCCATCAAACTGTGGGTATAACAGTATAGTTCTGGTTTTGTTATGCCCATCATGTGCACACCTTCCAGAATACACATGATTCAAAATTTGTGGCTTGGTCAGAATGAAGTTCTGTTGGTACCCCAAATATGCTAAAGAGCTGTGCTACTAGGACTCTTGCTACAGTGGTTCCCACCTGGCAGGCAAAATCACACATTTTGGGCCTCTAGCTGAAGTAATGAACAGCAACAGGGTTATATCTGTTACCATTTTTCTTGGTGATTCACTTTCAATCTCATAATAGTTTACCCCATCGAAATATTCTTATACTTTTTCAGGTGTTTAATTAATGCCTAGGTGACCTCCAAAAATGCCATTGGGTAGCTCCTTCAATGTGGTACATACCCTTATGTTTGCTATAACCAACTGGGATTTTGTTTTGTTTCCTTCCCATTGGCGGTTTCCTCGAATCATTTCAAAATTACTTTCTCAACTCCCAATGGAATCCCATTTAGTTCTTTTAGGAGTCAGGATTTCTTCACATTGAGATAAAGGTCAGTCTGCTTCTTCGCTCCTTCTTGTCAAAATTGGTGGGATGTCTGGGTCTTCCAGTTGGTCTGTTCAGCACTGGTAATCTGTTTAATGGACATCTTTTTGATGTTTAATTTCTCTACCTTGCCTGCAATGATGCTCATTGTTGAAGTGAGACTAGTGCTGTAATTCTTGCTTGGTTGTTTTACAGAACTGGCTGTCTAAGAAAGGTTACAATCTAATTGTGCAATTCTTTGATTTGATTTGTTTATTTAACCCAACAGTATTACACCAATTACAGGGTTAATATTATCTATACTAAATTACAAAATATAGCCTATGAGATCTAACAAAAAAAAAATGAAAACAAATAAAAGTCCATAAACATCAGATAATATAAAAAAACGCTAACTGTATACAACCATGACTAACAAACCTGAATGAATTATATAACTATTATTACAAAACGTGACCGAGTAACCATAACAATACATTTTAATATACTTAGACACAGCATTAAGAACATGTTACTATGTTACTTTGAACAAACAGCTTCAGTAGGTTATGTAAGATATTCCTCCTTACCGCATAATCAATATTTTTGTGATTTATATTATAGCAAAAGCATAGCCTAAAATTGAGAGAGACAAAACGGATATTTGTTCGACCAGGTGGGGGATAAAACAAACATGAACTTCTAGACTCAGCTCTCAGGACTAAGAACTTAAAATGTTCCATTATAAATGGGCAATCAATTTCAGAGTTGATTAGTTTATAAACAAATTGGCAATGGGCGATAAATCTGCGCTGCTCTAAACTCTCCAGAGAAGATTGGATAATAACACCTCATGCTCAAACCCCCTCTAAGGGGATAACCCATATTTTTTGAAGTACATGAACTTCGCAAACGTTCTTTGCACACGTTCCAATTTATCTACATACAACTTATAATGCGGCGACCAAATAATCGACGAGTACTCCAGTTTAGTTCTTATAAGTGCACTATACAGAGTTTTGAGGCAATTGACATTTGTAAATTGTCTTGTATTTCTCATTATGTAGCCACACATTTTTGATGTGTTAGTAACTATGTTTTCTATATGATTGCTGAAGTTGAGATGGCCATTGAATATAATTCCTAGGTCCCTGGCTTCACTAACTCTGTCCAGCACACATGAACCAATCTTATAACTGAAATCAACAAAATTATGACTTTGTCCAAAGGTCATAACTTTACATTTACTCGAGTTTAGGGGGAGATTGTTTATCATACACCATTCTTGAATTTTATCAATATTATTTTGTAAGTTTTTACAATCCATTTGGTTTTTCACACAAGAGAAGAGCTTAAGATCGTCTGCAAATAACAATTTTTGAACATGAATGCCATTGGTGATATCATTGATGAAAATTAGGAACATTAGTGGCCCCAGAAATGAACCTTGAGGTACCACCGATTTAGAAATATAACTAACAGACTTATGATTATTGTACCAAACAAACTGAGTACGGTTCACTAGGTAGGTGCGAAGAAACTCGACATAATGATTACTCATGTCAAACGCAGAAAGTTTGCTGAGTCAGGTTGAATGATCGAGCCTATCGAAAGCCTTCGAGAAATCTGTAAAAATAACATCAACCTGTGATCTTTCATCTAATGACTGAGACAGATATTTGGTGAAACATGCTAGATTTGTCACTGTTGAGCGTCCACTAATAAAGCCATGTTGGTCAAATGTTATTTGGCTTTTAACGTGAAAGAAAATATGCTCATACAGCAACATTTCAAACACCTTTGAAAAACCACTAATCATTGATATAGGCCTATAATTGTTAATTAAAGAAGTGTTACCATTTTTGTGGATGGGGCAAACTTTAGACATTTTCCAACATTCAAGATACTCCGCTCGACTTAAGGATAGATTAAATGTGTTACACAGAGGTATAGCTAAGACATTGATACAATCTTTGACAAAAAAATATGGAACACCATCTGGACCAAATGATGATTTAGGTTTGATTTTCTTACCTACTTTTATTACATCATTCACTGAGAACTGGGGTATCAAGATATTATAAAAGGACAAAGGTGTATTAGAAGTATTACTTGTATCTCGATTGGGGTTGATAGAGTTTTTATAATGAGCAGCAAATGCATTAACAATATCTTAAGGATGACTGAATTCGGTATCCTCATTATCAATCATAATTCTTCTGAAAATGTCAGGTTTGTGAGCAGTTTTGCACTGGTACCTTTTCCTAACAACTGCTGCATCTTGGGCAGGAACTTGTACCCACTGCTTTTATGTTAGTTGTGCCTTCTTTGTCATTTGCTCAACACTACAACTAACACTACAGTACATTTTAATATGTCCAGTTTTTCTGCAGCATCAACATTCTGGTTTGTTAGGCTGTGTTATTTTTATGTGTTGGATTCTCTAAAACTTTCTTCATCTCTGATTGGAATTCTGTAAACATGTTTTTCTTCTGATGGCTCTTGGTGTTCTTTTGTTTAAACATTCTAGTCTCACTTTTGGAATAGACATATTCATGAATTCTTCTATTTCTAAAACACAGACAAACAAAAACCACTGAGTTGCAGGATTTTCTGATTTTGACCTTCTCTAAGGCAAAACTGGAGGCAAACTGCTTCAGAAACTCTTCATTTGCTCTGGATACACTAGGTTCACCAATTTTCTAATATTAGGTGTTATTAATTTATTACAAGTAGTCAAATTAGAAGTGAAATTTAAAATTTACATCATGCAGATGCAGAGGCACTGAAAGCCTAAAAAATAGGTATATAATATAAATTGTGTGACTGTGAACATATTTAATTCACCTCTATGTGGCTACAAATGTGAGAGTAAGTTTAGTGGATATTTAAACCAAAGTGTTTTGGTTTTGTTCCATTTATTAAAATTTCCAAATTGATTTTTTTCTATAATTGGTATATATAATTTAAGAGCTGTTCAGTTATTCCACATGATGTGTTAATTTAGTTATTGGTGACAATTTTAATATAAGTAAAGTTATTGAAATATATTTTTTTTCTAGATGCTCTTGGGACCAAATTCTGCTATATCAGGTGGTGTTCCACCTCCAATATTACCACCGATGCCACAGCAAAGGAGTTGAGTTGTATCAAATCTTTGTGCAACTAGATTGTAAAATTGACTGGAATTACATAAATTTCAATCTGCATAATGTTGCATTTTTAATATGTTGTATAGAATGTTTTTAATTAGAAAATACATTTAAGCATTTTTTCCATTTACAAATGTTTCATATAGTTACCATTGTTCATTATTATATTTGTTTGATGTGATTTTCAGTAAATTGTATCAAAATCATGTTAAACAATTTATGCCCATTTTTTCACATTCAGTAAGTAAGATTACCACTTATTTAAACATTTGGCATATGATATTGGTTATACGAAAAATTATCAATGTGTATCAGTGGGTATGACCTGAAACAAAATACTAACTTTTAATAGATTGAACAATTGCATACTTCTCTCATTTATCAATATTACCCAAATATACTGTAGTTGACACTTTTTGAAATGCTTAATGAGCATTCTGCAAATATCGTTTACACATACAGATTATTCAAATTTAATGTCATAAAATTAATGACAGTTAAGAAATGATTGACATAAGTAATACAAACTCATACTCATAGATGTCATCACAAAATTATTAAGTTTTACTGTTATATCAGTTGATGAGCTTTTTTATGCTACTGAGGTTTTAAAATATGTTTAAAGTGGAGTTGCGAACAATTTTTGAGTAGATTGGTTACTGAGCGAATTCTTAGAGTATAAATGTAAGATTTCGACAGTCAAAGTCAACATGATTTTTTTCAGTAGTCTTCCAACACGTCGATTGCGCCAGAATTTACAATGACTTCTTACAGAAGTATTTTTTTGGACTTGATGAAGAAGTAATTTTTCTAACTTAATAAAGAAAGTAATTTTTGTCACTTCCTAATAAGACTACATAACTGATCTTGCATAAAGGATTTCTTAGGGACATCATTTTTGTGATGTCTGAAAAAATAATATTGCAATGAATTATTATTGGGGATATTTTGCTTGTAAATTAGGGTTTTCTCTCCTCAGTCTTTTCTACAACAGATAATTGTTTAAAATTTGTAAAAGTGTAGTAAGGAAATTTAGAAAAATCCCCTAGATTACTAGTTGTCTCTACAGATATTCTAAGAGAATGCTATAGCGAGTTCATGCTTCAGAGGGGGCGACCCTGTACTAAATTTACCTAAATATAATTTTAAACTCATATTTCTTGGACTATTTATTACATTAAAAATAGTCTTTCGGAGATTTAAACCCATGGAAGTGACCTTCTTCTAGGCTCTTGGAGTTAAGATTACCTCGTTTTAATGCTAAATTTACTAACTTTGACGCTCTCGAAGGGGGCAATCGCCCCCATCGCTCCCCCCCACACAGCATGAAATATTTCTAAAATATTTATGCAATATTTCTGGTTTGATTTGAAACATTTCAAAATATTTCTTGAAGTATTTCAGCAATATTGTTATGTCCACGACAAAACCCCATTTGAAATAATTCAAGAAATATTCCTGTAATATTTTATGAAATCTTTATCTTGTTATATTTCATGATATATTTCAAAAGATCTTTTGTTGTAGATATGAAAATAGTTTAAATGTATTTTAGCGAACTATTTAAAAGATTTATATAATATTTCATGTTTGTTTTGAAGTATCATACAATTTTTCAGAAATCTTCGTATTTTCGCTACAAAAACCTTTTGAAATATTTCATGAAATATTCTGTAATATTTCATGATATATTTCGAAAGATTTGTTTGCCGTGAGCATACGAATATTTCAGAAATATTAGAGTCAAATATTTTAAAATAGTGCTAAAATATTTGATGTCTAAAGCATCTTTTGAAATTTTTTCCCAAATATTACTATATTCAAGACTACAATTCTCCTGAAATATTTCATGAAATATTGGTGTAATATTTCACGAAATGTTTCTCTAAGATTTCATGAAATATTTCGGTAGATGTTTTGTCGTGGACATAGGAATATTGCAGAAATATTTCAGTGAAATATTTCTTGAGATATTTCATGCTGTGTGGGCCATCTTGGATCCCCCCATGACAGCTATATGATCAACTAGTATTATTGTGTACAAATAAGTGGTATTGTGGGATACTTATCTGTGTTAGGATATGTTTCAAGTCCAAATCGGAGTCTTTATCAATCGCTATGTGACAAGAAAAATTCTACAGATATTATATTTTACTTTCACAAATTGTTTTTTAATAGAACATAAATGGCAATCAAGAGTTTATAATTAAATAATTAAGAGAGAGACTTGCTTCACTTCACTGACTGTTCAGTTTTTTGTGTTCTTTGTGCAGACATTAAAATATTAGGTTATGATACACATTTATAGGCATATGCTCACAGCATATACTTTAGTAGCAAGTATATGCTTATTTATAGGTCTATATACATTACTCAAGCAGAAGTTGGAAAAAGGCCTTTCTGATTTATTTTTTCCTTCTTAAAGAAGTCAGAAAATGACATCTTCATGATCTCATATATCTGAATTCTTCAGAAGTCTAAAAATGATGATTTCAGGAACTCTTTAAAAATGGCATCTTTAAGATGTATTTTTAGGATGTTCGAAAGCGCCCTCGAGAAGAAGACGACAAACAAGGTCACGCTATACTTTCACATAAAAATGATTTGTCCCTCTCACTGGAATATTTTTTTTCCGATTTGCCTCCCTATAGGACAATTTTTTTTCAAATTTTGCCCCTCCCTAAACCAAAAGCTGGGTACGCCCTTGCCTAGTATTAATCTTTATAGAGGTCGGCAGTTTGAATTGTAAAAATTATATAGACATAAAAGGAAATTGAAATACTATTGTCAAAATATGTAGTACTGGAAAATCGTAAAAAACTAATAAAAGCCAAGGTAAAGGATTACAATGGCTTTGTAACAAATATAATATGCGGGATAACATCAACGCCCTGAGTATTGTTGAACTTGAGGAGAATATTTGTTTAATTTGTTACTGCATGAATATAAAAAAATAATGTATGCTGATAAATTTTTTAAAGGATAAATTGAGGAAAAGGCACTTGTGATTAAAATTGTGTCAATTTCAGCATGATTTTTTAAAATTTAATAAATAGTTGTATTTATATATATTTATAAGTATGATTAAAATCGTTAAATGTGTTATTAAACAAAAATTATTAACAGTAAAGTATTAGTTATTGTAGTCTTAAATATCGTCTAATAAAGTTATTATATAAATAGGCAAAGACAAAACCATTAGGTACCATTTTCTCCTCTGCCTCTCAACCGATTTTCTTCATTGTTGTTTTGTTTAGTAGCTACTGACGACCTTCAGTGTAGAATGCTAATATTAATTTTTTATCTTTATTTACGTCCATACTGTCAACGCCAAACAACTGACCGCAAATGACGAAAACTTTTAGGTTGCAAAGAACAATCTTCCAATTATTATATCGAATATTTTGCCAGGAGCGGTTCCAGCCAAAAATTTGGGGGGTCATTCATTTGTCAAAAATATTTCGATTACCGATATTTGATTACATTTTTATTTCAATAGATTTGTCAATATGAGTGAACTATTTTGGTCATTACATCTACTTCTCCGACTCAGTTTCTTATAAAAATATACTTTTTACAATTTCATGAAATAGGGTCGAATTTCGACCACTGGGCGACCACTAGTTTACACTAAATGCCCAAAAAACGGGACTATTTTGTATTTTACTACTTTCGCAACAATAATGAAATAATTCACTTCAACACACGCACACCGATTTTTTTCCGCTTCCAAAATAAATCAGTATTCATTACTCATTTTTGCTTTTGGAAAATAAAAAAAAGTAATATTGAAATTCCGCTCGGTTAGCCAGATTATATTGTAAGCAGTAATATGCCGTCAAAGTATGCATTGTTGTCATATTTGACAGTCTCCTATTTGAAAACGTATTGAGATCTGATAACATTTTGTTTCTTATTTTAATTAACTAATAAATTAGAGGTAAGTGACCTTTTTTTTCTTTCAGAATTTATGATTTAAGCTATCGATTGCGAAGTTTTTTGTAACTTTCTTAACGTTTTTTAAATGTAATATCACATGTTTGTTTCAATATAGACATCGTTATCCCATAAGAGCTCATGTATAAACTGGCTATTTTCAAAATCATTTTCTCAAAAACTACATGGTCCATCAACCCTAAATTTTAAGAGAAGATAGGTATTACACTATATATTCGTTTGACGTGAAATATCCGATATTTAGATCGAGGTCGATTTTATTTTGTTTTTCTAGGGTGATTCTAAATCGCTGGACAAAAAATTAATAGGAACACCCGGTATATTTCTACAAATTTGAATAGGACATTGCCTCAGGAATACGAGGTGTTTTTTCTGATTTTCTACAAAATTATGAATTTCACGTTATCTAAAACTATAATACTGTAATGTTTTTATTTTCAAACTCGGGTTCACTTCTTGGATTTATTTAAAAATGAATCCCATAGCCAGTTGGCCGTATTTATATATTTCTCTCGGAATTGTCTGGTAAGTCAACGAACCATCGGGAAACTTCTTTCATGTGTTCTGGAAGCTTCAATGGAAGTCGACAAATTCCTATTAACAGCAGCCGCCAGCCCCAGGTTGAGAGACACAAATTTCGGATTCCGAGAAGCATCGGAAGAATGTCGCTTCCACGAATTGGTTGATGGCCGATTGAACCAGCTATCGGATGAATTCTCGTAATATTACCCCCTCCTTAAGACCATTTCGTCCTGAAATGTCCCAGAATCCTTCCTGGTGTGACGATCGATTTCGACAACGGGAAGTTTGGTGGAAGTAACAGTCAACAGTCTTCGAATCTGGGCTGCATACCAGGATGTCGATGCCACTGAATCGAAAGATTGTCTTCATGATACTTCTCACCACCCTCCAATTCAGTTCATCCAACCGCAGACTATCTTCGGGACCACCAATTTTGATCAGGTTCTTCTCCATCATCACATTCCTCAATTCTACCAGAGTCTTTCAAAGATCGCTGTTTGTTGTCTTGTCTTGCGAGAATGTTTTCGTTATCAAATAAACGATGTCTCTGGTACCCACTGGTTGTTTATCTTCGAAATGAAGGACCTTCCCTACCGCTGGATCTTGCTCCCGCAGCTTCTGGAACTGGCCGTACTTTTTGGCAAACACCTTGGCTATTCCTCTGGACATCCGGAGATCTCGAGCAACACAATGAGCCAGGGCATATTCTATGGGCACCTCAAACAGGTCACGGGATTCCTCTCTGGTAACGTCGTGCCGTTCTTTCTGCCCATCAGAGTACAGTGCCATAAACTGTTCGAAGGTCATCTCGTCATCGGGTGGGTGGATGCTGCGGACTTGGGCTTGGTCAACTTCGCCGCCATGACTTCCGGCATAAGGGGCTACCACCTTTGGTTTTCCTCGAGGCAGCTTCCTTATTCTGTACACGACATCGTTGATTTTCTTTACAATTTAGTAAGCTCCCTCCCAAGATCTTTGTAGCTTGGGCGAATATCCACGACGACGTTGCGGGTTATATAACCAAACAAGATCATCAGCTTGGAATGTCCCGCCCTCGGCTCTGATGTCATAGGCTTGCTTCATTCGGGCACTGGCATTCTCGATATTTAACTGGACTCGTTGGTGGATGTCGTCCATCTTTTGACGTAACTGGCTGACATAGTCTTCACCTGTAGTCCCGTTTCCTGGGGGACATCCAAACTTCAAATCGCATGGTAGTCGTAACTCTCTTCCCAAAATAACGCTTGCCGGGGTCTGACCCGTGGACTCGTGCACAGACGAACGATATGCCATTAGAAACAAGTGAAGATACTGGTCCCAGTCTCTTTGGTGGTCAGAGACTACCTTAGACAAATGGCGATTAATGGTTCTATTCATCCGGTCTACCATTCCATCGGATTGCGGGTGTAATGCTGTCGTTCGTGTTTTATTGATCATTAATAGTTTGCAGACGTCTTGAAAAAGTGTGGACTCGAAATTTCTACCTTGGTCTGAGTGCAACTTCAAGGGAACACCAAAACTACTGATCCATAAGGCATAAGCTTCTGCCCATTTACTGAAATAGTCCATCACTACCACAATGTACTTATTTCTGGAGTCAGATTCAGCAAATGGACCGGCAACATCAATGGCTACTCTTTTGAATGGACTGCCTACGTTATATTGCCTCATAGGAGCTTTTGGTCGCTTCTGAGGCCCATTACTTGCTGCACAAACCGTACATTTCCGGGACCAATCTTTCATATTTAGTTCACCCAATAGAAGCGTTCTCTCAACTTCCCCAGGGTTTTCGTTACTCCCAGATGTCCTCCGGTTGTACCATCATGTAGTTCTCGTAAAACCTGTGGTCTCCTATTTCTGGGAACTACAATCCGTTTTCTGTCGTTTCTCTTCTCTGCAGTTTCCAGGACGCGCTTGAGAAGACCATTTTCCAGAATGAGGGAGTTCTACTGAGCCCAGTAGACTTTATGCCACATAGATTTGCGGTCTTCTTCATTCCACCGGATAATTTCTTTTAACTCAGGATCCAATTTCTGATCTTTCTGGATCTCCTCAGATTGCCAATGTTCATCGATAGCGATAGTTCGGTAGTTCTATAGTGGACAGCCCCTTTTTCTTCTGCTCGCTGACAATGTTTGCAATCATCAGAGCATGGTCTCCTCGATAGGGCATCAGCATTCTTATGGCTTGTTCCAGCTCTATGTTCAGTATCGAAGTCGAATTCTTGTAACCGCTTAATCCACCTGGCCACTTGTCCTTCGGGTTTTTAAGCTGCAAGAGCCACTTCAGTGCTGCATGATCAGTCCTCAGGAGGAATCTTTTTCCATAGAGGTACTTGTAGAAATGTTCCACCCTCTTTACCACAGCCAAAAGTTCACTGCGAGAAACGCAATAACTCCGTTCCGGCTTGCTCAAGGTCTCGCTGAAAAAGCCGATGACTTTCTCGTGACCGTCTTGGATCTGCGAAAGCACCAATTCCAACATTGCTTGCGTGGAATTGTAGCGTTATTAAAATAATGTTAGAAAAAAATGTTTGAATGAGTTTTTCATAAGAAGTTGCATATATAGGGTGGTTGAAATATAGGGGGGAGGGGTTGAATTGTCGTAACATCATGTAAATAAAAAATGTAAAAAAAAATATTATGTTAGGGAGTTTAAATTAGTTTACATAGCAAATGTCCGATTATTTGGATATATGTACGTTTATGATAAAAGTTTGAATTTACGAGTGGAGATCGGTCACACAGGTACTGTATAATTATAAGTTATACCTTTTGGTTTAATTTATCATTATAGGTTCAATGATTTGGAGAAATCGAAAAGCATAGGTAGATAAAAAAGATTACGACGAATATAAAACCTCGTTCTTTTTGGAAATCGGTGAATTAAAACATAATTTCTTCACTGGTAAAAAGTATATATATATATATATATATATATATATATATATATATATATATATTATATTTGATTGTAATATAAAATTGAATTTTTTAAAATGTATGATTTTACCTCAGGGTCTTTTTTGCTTGGGTTCAAAATTGTAGATCTTAAATAAATAAATAAATTCTATACTTATCTTATAAGTCTCTCTTTCTTCTTTGTTACACTATCACTTTTTTAAAATTTAGAAATTATAGTTTTCACTTTTTCTTTTTAAGATTTTTTTTTAAATGATTAATAAATAATTTTCAAATTTTCAATCAAATCACAATTTATTAATAATGATTTTCCACAATACAATTCTGATATATATAATATTGCCTTTACAACAAAATAAATTTCCTTGTTACCTAAATACTCTTAAATTTCTATCAATTTATTACAAAAATTCAATCCTCTAAACACAAATATTGATTATACTAAATTTAAAGAAAAACCTTTATTTCTATCACTGATTGATTTTAGATTTCAATAATCTGTTTATTAAATAATGTTTCAAAAACTCACAGTTGTCTGGCTTGAATTCCCCTTTTCCTTAATTTTGGTTTTTAGTATACTGCTTCCTGATTTGTTTTGGTTTATAAACTAAATTCTGCTTCCTAATTGATTTGTTTACTGCTGCACCAATATTTATATTTTTAATAAAATTTGATTTTATCTCTTCCTCCAATAGATTTCAATAATTCCTTTTATGGAATATTTAAATTCTCAATTTCAGAATGATGATTCAAAAATTTAAAAAAAAATAAACTTCAAACATGATTTCTTGTCAGAAAATTGACATGGAACACTTATTTCAAAGATATCACAGATCATTTATCTGGTTGTCATGGAAACGTGATTTTATAGGAACAAAATTTTCAACTCCTCTCGTCGACGCTTGAAATACAAAGAGGAGCTTTCAATGTCACATTTCCTATTTATGTAATAAATTTTACCACCTGCTATTTCCATTTCCGCTTTAATTTATTTTATTAATTTCCAAATATGTTTGTTCTAAATCATATGCAAAAATCTAAACAAATTTTAATTTGAATTTCAAAACCATTTACTATCCTAAATTTTATCTAAATTACTTAATTCATGTTTTCAAAATTTTTGATTTGATACTTGTCACCTGCTGGTCACCAGTCATTTAACAGGTACTTTAAAAAAATTGGATTTTACTGAAATTAGGACTTAATATCTTTTGAACTATTAAATTTTCATAAACTATGCTCTAAGCTCTTTCTAACGGTGTAAATCTCTTTAGTGTTCCATCATTCATTCCGATTTTTAACGGTTTTAACAATTCTGACATTTCAATTCTCTAAATATTTAACAAATTTATGTATTTAAAATTAATTTTGATCCAAATGTGTTATATTCAGTGTTCTCATGGCCTAATATGTGATCTAAACTTGTTTTACAAACTCTACTGTGATTTTCATAAGTGAATTTAACCTCTTTGATGTTTGGCCTAAATGTGTCTTCCTGCCTAGATTTTCTTATGTAAGTATCCAAATTCTACTACACTCTGCATGATAGATTATCTAGCTTTATATGCCACCTTTTATCCTCTCAACAATTTGCTTTTGAAACATTCTTTTTACATAGTTTATATTTTTAGGTTAACTTTAACTTAATTGATTTCTGCAATTTTCCTTTTTTTTATTAGATATGTATGAATTTTATTTACATTTCCCCAATCATTTACTTATTTGAATTGCAAAACTTTTGTATTATTTCCTGTCTGTTTAAATCCATTACAAATTTCCCCAAAATTTTACAAAATAAATTCTTTTAGTTTTAACTTAAGAATTTATTTTGCTGAAATTTTTCCAATACTTTCTTAATATCCATATTTTTAACCTTTTATATTTATTAATTTTTTTTTTTTTAATTTTTTAGCTATCAAGAATGTCATATAACAAGAATACTGTGAACAAATTAAACATGAACGATTAACAAATTAACAAGAAAACTCAATAAACTCAAATAACTTATATAAATACATCAACTGATGAACGATCAACAAATCTACAACTACTAGTATATTATTTACAAACTTATCCAAGATATGCTGTTCAAACTTTTGGAATCAACATTCTTAGTAAGTTTCCAATCATCATGTATCGTTCCCATTTTATTAATAATTATTTTTTTTTTTCCTCTAGTTATATCAAGACTTCATCTGGTTGTTCCCTAGTATCTTATCGGTGAAAATTATAAGATTTCTACAAACATGTTATTAATTTTAAAATATTCTGACTTGTATTCATTGATATTATTATAATATTTTTCCATATTGTCCTTGTTTAATTTTAAATTTAAGTTGTACATATTTTCATTAATTTAAGATTTCAGTTTTTAGTTCATAAGTTTCTTCTTCTCTTTGTAATTTTTCTAAACACTCTCACTTTTCCTTTTCTTCTAACTTATTTGCTTCCATTCCATCTCCATACTTTCTCTTGCTATTTTATAATTCTTGCCTACAGGATAATTTATATTTCTTCATATGTTACCGCATTTTTATCACATTATTTATTTATACTCTTTATCTGTACCTTAGTACCTTCTTATTTCATCATTATTTCATACCTTCTTATAATTCTTTTATTTTAACCGCATTTATATCATATATTTATTTATAATTCATCATATTTTGAAATACTTGTTATCATCCTGTTTCTTTTTACCTACTCTGTTTCCACTCAAATCATCCACCATCTATCATCTTACTTATCCATCACCTACATTCTTATTTATTTTAATCATTTTACTCTGAACATATATTTCTAAATTTCTTCACTTTACTTCTTTTTAATTAATTATGTTGTTTTCTATTTATATTTTGTACAATATGGATTTTAATTATCTTATTTTATATATAATATTTGAAAATACTATCAATGTTGTATATGCCTTTGATCTTCTGTGTCTTGATGTCCACTAACTCATAACTGTTCACTCCATCTTTTGTTTTTACCATATACGGACCTTTTATGATGATACTTCCCTATGAAGAACCTTTACTTATCTTCAATTTGCTTATTATTATTATTTTTTTTATCTTGATCTTTTATTAATTTTCATTTCCATGTTCCTGTGCTAATTTTGGTCTTCCATCCATCCTTCCTGATCTATATTGATATTTTATATCTTTTTCCTGGTTTTCCAGTTTACTTTTGGGTTTATTCCCCAGTAATAAATTGAGTTCTTATGAGTTTCCCCCACAAAACTTTCCACATTTTTCCACATACATGCTCATCTTGATACATTCTTGCTCATACTTCTTATTATTGATGCTTGGTTTCATGCACTCTGTCTGATAATTCTTTTTACTCATGATCATTACCAAAAATCCTATTTTTCCCCACTTTATATCCATTTTCATTTCATTTTTACCTCCATAATTTACATATTTTTCTATTAACTTCAACTTTTCATATAATTTCACTTTTGTACTATGTTCTGGCATAACCTCTTCATTTTTCATTTGTGTTCCTGTTTTTTCCTGATCATTTTGAATTTTGACTTCTTCCCCAACTTTTGCTCTTTCTTCTTGGTGTGTCCCTATAACTTGCTTGTCTTGCTCTTCATGTAATGTAGTATTTTCATATTTTTCTTCAGCCTTGTCCAGCTTTGAATCATCTTCTTGATTTTCTTGACCTTTACATGGTTCTATAAATTTTTCTCTTATTTGTTTCATACCAACTTTCACTTCTTTGATCACTTGTTGCCAATTATTTTCTATTGTTTTGCTGTTTTCATACATTTCTTTTTTAAAATCTTCTAGATTCTTCTCCATATCTTCTTTCAATTGTTTATAATTTTCATCCATTCTTGAGCTTATTTTTCCCATTTCTTGTTTTAAATCTGCCATATTAGAATTTACATTTCCTATTTCTTGTTTTAAACTTCTATCCATCTTTGAACTTATATCTGCCATATTAGAATTTACATTTCCTATTTCTTGTTTTAAATTTTTTCCATCCTTGAACTTAAGTTTTGATTATCTTGTTTTAAATCTTGTTTTACACTCCCAATTTCTTGTTTTAAATTTGAATTGAAATCTTGCATCATTCTCTTCATCATTTCCATCAATTGTAGATTACTATCCAATCCAATATTTGTATTCTCCTCAGATCTTGATTCTTCTGGTTGTCCTTCTACTACCACATGCTCTGAAATGATTTGAATATTTTGTTCTTCAATTTGCTCTTCACTTCCACTTCCTTCTTGTATATCTTCTGTTCCCTGCATATCCTGCTCCATTTCTTCAGACATATGTTCTTCTGGATTATCCACTGATTTTGCAGCTCTAGTTTTTACCATTTTGATAAATTATTTTTAACACAATTTCTTTATTTATTAGTAGATATGATTTAAATTTATTATTGTCTTACTTTGAATTATATTGTTTCTTTATCTATATGTATTTTTATAAATTCCCCACCAAGTTTTTACGAAATTGCAAAAATCACTTATTTTTTTATAATTTCAAATATTCTTACCTTTTATCTTATCTCTTTAACCAAATTATCACACAATTTACTTTATCAGGAAATTTATTTTGTTCTTTCTTTATTTAAATCTGACAATTATTATATTTAATTTTTATATAGGACCCACTAATTTTTGAGCCCTTTTAGTTGTTTGCCTTTTATAATTGAATGATATGAAATTGTACACTACCTACCAATGTGTTCCTGATGCCACACTAATTTTGATTCCAATTTTTTTTATATAAGATCCACTAATTTTCGAGCCCCTTTAGTTGGGTGCCAATTTATAATTGAAAAGCCCCACGTTTGGTCGACAATTTATATTTGATTGTAATATAAAATTGAATTTTTTAAAATGTATGATTTTACCTCAGGGTCTTTTTTGCTTGGGTTCAAAATTGTAGATCTTAAATAAATAAATAAATTCTATACTTATCTTATAAGTCTCTCTTTCTTCTTTTGTTACACTATCACTTTTTTAAATTTAGAAATTATAGTTTTCACTTTTTCTTTTTAAGATTTTTTTTAAATGATTAATAAATAATTTTCAATTTTCAATCAAATCACAATTTATTAATAATGATTTTCCACAATACAATTCTGATATATATAATATTGCCTTTACAACAAATAAATTTCCTTGTTACCTAAATACTCTTAAATTTCTATCAATTTATTACAAAAATTCAATCCTCTAAACACAAATATTGATTATACTAAATTTAAAGAAAAACCTTTATTTCTATCACTGATTGATTTTAGATTTCAATAATCTGTTTATTAAATAATGTTTCAAAAACTCACAGTTGTCTGGCTTGAATTCCCCTTTTCCTTAATTTTGGTTTTTAGTATACTGCTTCCTGATTTGTTTTGGTTTATAAACTAAATTCTGCTTCCTAATTGATTTGTTTACTGCTGCACCAATATTTATATTTTTTAATAAAATTTGATTTTATCTCTTCCTCCAATAGATTTCAATAATTCCTTTTATGGAATATTTAAATTCTCAATTTCAGAATGATGATTCAAAAATTTAAAAAAAAATAAACTTCAAACTTGATTTCTTGTCAGAAAATTGACATGGAACACTTATTTCAAAGATATCACAGATCATTTATCTGGTTGTCATGGAAACGTGATTTTATAGGAACAAAATTTTCAACTGCTCTCGTCGACGCTTGAAATACAAAGAGGAGCTTTCAATGTCACATTTCCTATTTATGTAATAAATTTTACCACCTGCTATTTCCATTTCCGCTTTAATTTATTTTATTAATTTCCAAATATGTTTGTTCTAAATCATATGCAAAAATCTAAACAAATTTTAATTTGAATTTCAAAACCATTTACTATCCTAAATTTTATCTAAATTACTTAATTCATGTTTTCAAAATTTTTGATTTGATACTTGTCACCTGCTGGTCACCAGTCATTTAACAGGTACTTTAAAAAAAATTGGATTTTACTGAAATTAGGACTTAATATCTTTTGAACTATTAAATTTTCATAAACTATGCTCTAAGCTCTTTCTAACGGTGTAAATCTCTTTAGTGTTCAATCATTCATTCCGATTTTTAACGGTTTTTAACAATTCTGACATTTCAATTCTCTAAATATTTAACAAATTTATGTATTTAAATTAATTTTTGATCCAAATGTGTTATATTCAGTGTTCTCATGGCCTAATATGTGATCTAAACTTGTTTTACAAACTCTACTGTGATTTTCATAAGTGAATTTAACCTCTTTGATGTTTTTGGATGTGTCTTCCTGCCTAGATTTTCATTGTAAGTATCCAAATTTTACTACACTCTGCATGATAGATTATCTAGCTTTATATGCCACCTTTTATCCTCTCAACAATTTGCTTTTGAAACATTCTTTTTACATAGTTTATATTTTTAGGTTAACTTTAACTTAATTGATTTCTGCAATTTTCTTTTTTTTTATTAGATATGTATGAATTTTATTTACATTTCCCCAATCATTTACTTATTTGAATTGCAAAACTTTTGTATTATTTCCTGTCTGTTTAAATCCATTACAATATATATATATATATATATATATAACCTTTCCACAAAAATATTACGAAATAAATGTCATTCTTTGTGAACGAATGAGTCAAAAATGGTTTAGTCCATTAAAGGTCTGTGGCTTGACATATATATCTACTTTAAACTTTAACGAGCGGGCGTGTTTATGAAAAAACACCATGGCAGATCAGATCCATTTTACGTATTTCGCAATCAGTGATTCCGAAACCTCCGCGATACCGGATTTGGAGAAAAACGGTACAATGTGCAAAATTTCGCAGCTGCAGCTTGTTCAATTTAGTACCTCATTAAATTGGATCAAAGATAAAGTAATTATTGGCAAAAGCTTCTATGTAAAGGCTGTTTAAAAACATGCCCAATTGTTTGACTGGAAATTTGCCATTCAAAAATAAGAAAAAGTTCATGTAAATGTAGGTCCGTAAATTCATGGTTTTTAAGATACTGAGTGTTAAGATGTGTAATAAATCGAGCAGTTTTTCAAGAACATTAATCTACATATAAATAGGTATTGGAAGCAGAGTTAGTGGAACTGATTATATAGACAATTTAACATTTCGGTTTAATAAATAAGTGAATACACTGTAACTTTACTTTATAATACAATATCTATTATTCTGATTTCTAATACATGTGCTCTAGTCCAAAGCCATTACCACAGATCATCTAATCTGTGTATTAGGTACACACAATATATATAATAGGCACAGACAAAACAGTTCAATACCCTTTTCTCCTCTGCTTGTTAACCGATTTTCTCTTTTATTTGTTTTTTATTGAAAATCTTAATAACTTCATTAATGATAAAAAATAGGGTTTCTATTTTGACGCTGGCCTCTTCTTTTCAATAATAACTAAACTAGCTCTTTGAAATTTCTGGTCACCAGAGAACATAATTGTTCCATATGCTCTGACTAAAAGAACCTCAATTTTGACTATTGGGCGACTACGAGTTTTTTTGTCTTAAAAATAAACGACTAAAGAAAATGATCCCAATGACCACGATCAGCTTCAATTCAGGCATGTAGAACAGGATGTAGGGAATGTCGCATTTGGTTACAAACTCGGCATTTTCATTAATTCTTCGAAATCCTCTGTTTATTCGTTACGTTAGTTCTTCTGTTGCATGAACAGGTGTTTTATAAATATATTTCAGGTGAACGTGGTGGCCAGCCAGCACGATTTCCGCGTCCGTTACAATGGCCACCTTGTAGAGGCATATTTAAATAGGATTCTAGGATAAGCCTATGAATTAAAACAACTGTATAAATTATTTCGTTATCAATAGAGCTAGTCCTTATGTTGACTAGAATGATAGAGGAGTGGCAAGCAAAGAGGGAGAGACATCAGGCCCTGGCTGAGTGGTGCAAAAAGGAACCTAAATTATGGGATGACTCAGGTAGTTTTCCAATTACCAGAGCACACTGGGACTTTGTGCCACACAGTGTCGTAATTTTCGGGCATTAATTGGAATATTCATTTTTTCTGTAAACATTTTATGTTAACTTGGTAAAATTACATAAAATATCACAAGACACAACTATTTGTTATGCAGTAATTGGAACACTTAGTGGTGAGCATTGTGCTACATTCTGCGGTAGTTGGAAAACCACTTCAGTTACTAAGTAGGCACAGACACTTTAGAGCATATTTACGCAGATCTTGAAAAGGAGGGTTAGAATACACGGCGGAACATAAGTTTTATGAGTGCAAGTGGTGAAAGAGAGGGGTGAGAGAAAGAAGATGTTGATAGGACAGAAAGTAGGTGTTGCATTCCCGCAACTTTGTTTATTGTATTGTTTAAATTTGTTTGAATTAGCTCATTATTTTTTAAACATTTGCACCTTTTTCGAAATCTAACCGTCGCGCCAATGCTAATTAATATTTGTACAATTTGTTGCGTCTAAATAAGACAGAACTGTGAATTGTGTTTTGACTTTCGATTCGTTCGGTTTTTGAATTCCGTTTTGAGACAGACGGCATTTTTTGTTGATGTATTATGACTTCGCGAATCACTAAATTCCGGTCGTAATAATTCACCGCATTATTGCTATAATTGTTTCTTTCGTGTTTACGTAAGCGATTTTTGTTTGTCCAATCGAGAAACATTGTTCGTCGCCATTTGGTGTACCGTGTATGGTCCAGATTTTAGTTTAAGGACATACGAAGCCCTACAATAACTGCTCCTGAAGACAGAAGAATCATGAAAACACCAACCGCAGCGCTTCGACATAAGGTTAGTGATTAACTCTTACTTGACTACTTCATTTACGCGACGTCATTATTATTATCGATTGTTTCGTCTATTACATATTTGTTTGAACCAGAATTGATACTAAACCGCAAGATCTAACTCATATAGACTTTTTTGTATTATATGTAATGTTCCACTGAGGATGTTATATAATTTTGGTCCTTCGAGCCGTATGCATTTGTTTAATTTGTGTGCACAAGTTTATTGATCAAACCCCATTGATTTTTCATTTTGTTTATTGTTAATACAACCGCATTGATTTTTTCGATTCTTTATTGTTAAAAGAATAACAAGTTCGAGATATTCTTTCATTCACCTCCGAAATAATTTCGCATATTTTTTGTCGTTTTAAATAAAATTACTTACACGAAATCGTTTCGATTGTTTTGGTTATTTGCAAAATCTATACGTTTTAAATTTATTTGACATTTGGTCAGCAGTAAAAAATTGTAGAACTTTGAGTACTATAAAACTTTCCACAATTTTAATTGTTTAGAATAATTTTTTGCTTCTTTATATTGTATTAGATTTGTTCAGTGGCGTTACATTGATTCTTAACTTGTTGTAAAATGTCAAAAACAGCTTAAAATGTACCTACGTAAATAATTTGGTCAAGTGCGAGTTGGACTCGCATACTAAGGGTTCCGTAGCTCCTTCAAGATTCTAATATTCCAGTTTCAGACAAGCATGGAATGAGTGCAGTTTCTTATATTTACCCTAATATTTTTTAAAGGAAGCGTTTTAAATTTATAAAAAAATATACACTTTTATTTACTACACACAGACTTTTTATTTTATCTACTAAAACTTGGCCTATTTTCTCCGTTATCTTCCAATCTATAGAGCCTAAAATTCAGAGAGTAGATTATAAAAGTCTTCCCTGAAAGTTTATTAGTAAAATAAAACTTTAACGTTAATTTGGGGGCCAAATTAGAAAATTGAATACATAATTTTATAAAAATCAAGCGAATCATGGATTTTTATTATAATATGTATTTAATTTTCTAATTTATGCCCAAAAATTAACATTAGAGTTTTATTTTACTAATAAATATTCAGGGAAGCCTTTTATAATTTACTGTCTGAATTTTAGGCTCTGTATATTGAAAAATAAAGGGTGAAATAGGTCAAGACTTAAATAATAAATTATTAATTCTGTTAGACAAACTATTTGAAAATACAAATGAAATATATTTTAAAATTTTAGATAGTGTAGTTTCTAAAGTTGGAATTAAGTCGATGTTTAATATTTTTGTTAATATCTTTTGAACAAATGAATTAAAAAAATGATATAAGTATGTGTAATTCACACAATGAGCCTTTTGTTTGATATATTACATGATGCGTTCGAAAATTAAATTTTATTTTCCATTTAACTCTATAATTGGTCCTCAAAATTAATATTGGGGTTTTCTACTAATTTTTCTTATAAATTTCAAGTGAGACCCCCAGTACCTCTAATTATTTTCAAAATTTTAGGTAGTGTGGTTTCGGAAATAAAGCGGCAAATGAGAATTTTTTATATATATTTGTTTATATCTTGTAAACAAATAATTTTAAAAATAAGAAAAATATATATTTGTATTCCTCATAATGAGCCCTTTCATTTGATGTAAAGCATGATGTGTTAAAAAATATTTTTTTTATTTTTCCTTTAATTCTAAAATTGGGCCATCAAATTAATATTAGGGATTTCTTCGTATTTTTCATGTAAACAAAAAATTTGGTTCTTCTAGTTTGGGGATTAAAGGGGGGAATGGGCATTTTTTAAATATTTTGTTAACATATTTTAAAAGATTCATTTAAAAAATAGGAAAAAATTATATTTGTATTCCTCATAATGAGCCCTTTGATTTAATTTATTACATGATGCGTTATAAATAATTTTAATTTTATGTTTTCTATTTATCACTGTAATTTGCCCCTTAAAATTAATATTAGGGGTTTCTCCTTATTTTTCTAGAAAAGTTCAGGTGAGGTGATATATTCCTAATTTTTTTCAGTATCTTACGGCTTATAGTTTCCGAGATAATTTTTTTATAGTTTTATTAATATCTATAGAATAATTTATTTTAAAAATATGAGAAATATATTTGTTTTCGCCATAATGAGCCCTTTTATTTGATATATTACATGATGTCTTAGAAACAATTTTAATTTTATATTTTTCATTTAAGTCTGTAATGTGCCCAAAAAAGGTTTCTCCTTATTTTTCCGGGAAAATTCAGGAAAAAAAAAATAGAGAAGTAGGGCCTACATCTTTTTCGGCTTATAGTTACGGAGATATTTTAGAGGGAATGGGTAATTTTTTAAATATTTTGTTAATATCTTTCAAATAATTTATTTTAAAATATAAAAAAATATATATTTGTTTTCGCCATAATGAGCCCTATCATTTGTTATATTACATGAGGTGTTAGAAACAATTTTAATTTTATATTTTTCATTTAATTCTGTAATTTGTCGACCAAAATTAATAGTAGAGGTTTCTCTTTATTTTCCGGTAAAATTCAGGTGACGCCTTATATCTCTAACTTTTTTCAAAATTTTACTTCTTATAGTTTCGGAGATAAGGGGAGGGGAACGATCGATTTTCTTAATTTTTCCCCCAGAAGTATCCCTAAAATCAAAATTTCTTCATTTACGATATCTACTTCTGATCGGGTTACCAAACTATACACCCATACCAAATTTCAACCTTTTCGGTGCAGTAGTTTAGGAGAAAATTGCTGTGATGTGAGAGAGGGAGAAATCCGGAGTGATATTATAAGGGATCCGTATATTGTATATACGAAACCCTAAAAATCATCGTCATTCGGAAATTAAAAGATTAGAAGATATTTATTTTGCTGCCGAGAAAACCTTAACCGGTGAAGACGTCGTATTGTTCATTCTGAATTTCTTAAACATCACAATACGAGTGTAGGTTTGATTTCCGATGCGAAAGATGAGGATGAAGTCTTTTCAGAATATTGCGCCGCAAAATATATCTCGAGAACAGGAAACTGTTGGTTTGCTGCGAATTGATTTGTCTTCATTTAGTAGAGACATTTTGAAATTTTGTACCTTCATTGGTTTATTTGATTTAGTAATTCATAATAATGAAAACCTCAGGGCTACGCAGAAGTTCAAATATTTGCAGTTAGCTTTAGAAGGGCCTGCTTTTGAGCCTATTAGGAATTACTTGTCTGCTTATGAAACACTTTTGAAAAAATTCAAGCGAACTCGTTTAATCGCGGAGTCTCATTGGTCAGATTTAGATAAATTCCTCCAACTTACTGCAGATAGACATTCAGAGGTTCAGAAGTTGTTGCATGATTTCAATGATAATTTTTAAGCACTGGAGAATTTGGGTTTACCAGTAAATCAGTGGGATTTTTAAATTGTTCAGAAGATGTTGAAATGAGTTCGAAGGAATTTATCTGCTAAATATGAACTTTACCATAATACTGTGTCCGCTCAAGATGAATTTCCGACTCACTTTGAACATGTTGTATTTTCCAGGAAGGCAAAGCGAAGTGTTGACAAAAAGTTCCCATTGAATTCAAAGCAACATTCTTTCCATTTCACTACATGGTTGTTTGCTACTAAGAATAGAAATTGTATAGTTTTTAAATCCGATCATGTGTTTTACAAATGTTCTGAGTTCTTTCACAAATCAGCATGCGCGCGGTTTTAGTTTGTTAATGATTTTGGACTAATTACTTGAGCGATTCTCATCAGTCGACTCGCTGTAGTCCTTTATCCACTTGCAGCAACTGCAAACAACACCATCACACATTGTTACATTTTGGAAATCGTGGTCATTCAGGCATTCGTTCTGAATCTAAATCTGATTTCGCAAAGGCATCTACATCTATTGAAAGTCCCGAAACTTCTCTACCGCAGACTTCTTGTCATAGTTTTCTTCTATCATACTTTCTTCTGTCATGCAAATGTGTTGTTATCTACTGTTTTAGTTGAGGTCTTAGATTAAATACGGTTCTTATTAACCGTTGAGTCTGTTAGATTCTGTCTGGTAGCATGACATCATTCATTGCGAACAAGGGTGTGAAACGTCTTAGCTTTCGACCTATGCCCGCTTCGATTCAACTCACCGGGCTAGGTTCTACGCAGAGTACCTTTGCTGAGGGCCCTCTACCCTTTCTCTTTCTCTCTATAGTAGAGCGCGAGTGCAATTTTGTTGTTGATACTATTGTTTCACACCGCATTTGCAATGATATGCCTGTTGCGTCCATTAATAGGGCTGATATGGCATACCTAACCTGAAACTTGCTGATGCTGGTTTCACTAACTTTTGTTAAGTACCATTAAATTCTCTCAAATTTTGTTGGATAGACGCCTCCTGGGAAAGGAAGGTGTTTTTGGTGCTTTTAACACTGTTTGGTTACATCCTTATGGGTAGAGTGTCTCCGAGTTCAATTAACTCACACTCTTATTCAGTGTTAACACCAACCGCTATTTGTAAAATTGAAGATGTAGTATTATTAGATTATTCACTCCAAAGGTTGTGGGCAATTGAAGTTGTACCTACCGCACTGGTTTAGTCCCCTGATGATCTTATCTGCGAAAAAATAGTAGATTCGTTGTGCCACTTCCTTTTCGAAATTTACAACGTTTCTACTCTTTAGAGTGACGTCTTCTAAAACAACCAGATCCCTAGAAACAATATTGTGATTTTTTCAAGGAGTATTTAGAGCTTGAGCATATGGAGTTGGTTTGCGATTCATCTACTACTTCTGATTGTTACTAAACACCACAACATTGTGTTTTGTGTTTTTGATAGTAGCACAACCAAACTTCGTGTAGTGTTTAATGCATCCGCTAAGATACCTCAATGGTCAAGCCCGTAGCCAGCGGGGGGGGGGGAGGTCTGGGGGTTCAGACCCCCTCGAAATTTTGGAATGTTTGGTTTCAAGATTCATTTTTAACCATTTAATTATGTTTTTCACCGAATAAATTTTATATTTATATAATTTTGTATATTCCTGAAATACATGAACAAAAATATACATTTTGCAGTCCTAATCAGTCCATCACCTATCAAAAAAATTATCCACCCCCCCGAAAACCCACCCCGAAAAATTTCCTGGCTACGGCCTTGTCAACGGTTATCTTTGAATGTGTGCTTATCGGTCCCAAATTGCAACCAGACCTTATTGCTATTTTAATGATTTTTCCATCCCATCATGTAATGGTCAGCGCAGACATCAAAATAATGTACCTATAGGCAAACTTTGATTACTCCAAAACATCAAATTTATCAGCGAATCATTTGGTGTTTTTCTCCGCAAGATCTAATTGCAGTCTATAGGCTCAACACTGTAACTTATGGAGTTTCATCCGCACCCTTTTTGGCTATCCGCACTTTGAATCAGTTGACTAAGGAAGAAGAGAACTCTTTGCCATCAGCAGCCGCTATTGTGCGATCGTATACATACGTAGATGATATCATTGCTGTAAATTCATCATTTGTAGAGGCTCAAACATTGTAGTTAAGCTCTTAAGGCGAGGAGGATTTGAGCTTCGGAAATGGTCCAGTCATGATTCACGATTCTTGTTACACCTCCCTGAAACACATTTGATGAATCCATATTCTTTTGAATCTGATAATCCCTTAGAAGTTTTAGGTTTACATTGGAATCCATTCTCTGACTCCTTTTGCTTTGCTAGTCTACCGCATGTTCATATGTCTTGTAGTAAACGCATACTTCTGTCCACTTTGGCCACAATCTTTGATTCTTGAGGGATTATTTTACCTGTTACGTTTCTGATTAAATACTTGTTTCTAAGATTGTGGTGTTCGAAACATTCTTTCGTTATGGTCGAAATTAATTTGATCTTCGTTCCTGGCAGAATCTGGTTTTGCCTCGGCTGCTTGCTATAGAAAACTTCTATAGTTATGAACTTCACACGCTTTTGGTGATGCGTCTGACACAGGTTATGCCGCTGTTGTTTATTTTGTGTTCGAAAACGCATCTGGATTTCGTAAATCTTTTTTGTGTTGTCTAAATAGAAAGTTGCTCCTTTGAAAACTGTGTCAGTGCCCAGATTTGAACTTTGTGTTTCAGTTCTTACCGCTAAGTAGACTGATTATGAAAATGAGCAATTCAATAGTAGTTTGTCGTTCAAGGTAATTCATTGCTGGTCACATTCCATGGTAGTCCTTTCTTGGCTTTGTTCTTCCCCGCATCATTGGAAGACTTTTGTCAGTAATCGAGTTGCCTACATTCAGGAAAAATTTCCTTCTTCAAATTTTATATACTATATACTACTTTATGTCATCGAAAAAAAGTATTTTATTAATTTCATTTAATGCTCCCCAAAGTTGATATTTGGATTTCACCTTTATTTTTGAAAAAATTTTGGGTAAGGCCCAATTTTATCAAAATTATAGGTTTAATTAATATTTTCGGTGATAGGGGGAGTGGTGGATTTTTTAAAAATTTCCCACAGTAATACCCTTTCAGCGTCAATTTTTTTTATTTACAGTGTGTGCTCGTAATAAGGTTACCAAACTGCGTACTGGTACCAAATTCCAATCTTTTCTGTTCAGTAGTTTCGGAGAAATTGGGCTCTCACAGATATAAAAACACAGGAGTGATTTTTATAAAGGTTTTTGTTCATTGAATGCCTTATTTTTGCTTTTTATTTAAGCTAGTTTTGTGCTTTTTAAAATCGGTTTAGGTTTCGTTTTTAATTTGTGTATGACGAATCGTCAGCGGATCGTTGGAGTATATCTTTGGTAACACCCTGTATTTTGGTGTGCAACAGTTACGATTTTTGTCCAATAACTTATTAATGAATTAAAAATACTTTCTTATCATTTTTGTATTATTGTCTAGTCTGTAAAAATATTCTATGAGTTCAGAACTTTTTTACTCAGAAATTCGTGTTACTGTAAATTGAATGTTTGATAAGCATGAATAACAGGAAAATGTTTGCACAAAAATTGTAATAATACGTACAGATACGAAATCTGCAAAATAATCCGTCTCATATCTGCACACCTTATCTTAATTTATTTATTTTACAGTATATACATTGTTTTTGACGGTTCTATTGTTCTATCAATTATTATTATTTTCGTGAGTAATGGGTGCTTCAAATAGTTCTTCGGTTTTAACACAAGACCTACTCGATGAGTACATTTTATTAACTCACTTAACCAAAGCTGAAATTATAAAGTAAGAATTTTAGTTCAATAACGCGTCACTGTTTATATGTTGAAATATGATAATCTAATATCTATGTATCATTTGCAGTCTATATAAATTACTAGGAAAGCTGGATAAGAAAGATGTATTGCAAAGTCTAAGCTTCAGATTCCCGATTCGGGCCATAGAAGAATTGTTTCCACAGATACAGGTTGTTATTTATGTTTTTTGTTTTGTTGCTCATATTGTGCTGAAAATAACATTTATTTTTAGTGTAACCCATTTAGAGATAGGATTTTTCGAGTTTTTTCATCTCAACAAGATTATTGCCTTTCATTCGAAGACGTTTTGGACTTGTGTTCAGTAATGTCTGATAAATGTCCAACAGATGTAAAAGCAAAATGGGCTTTTAAAATATTCGGTAAGTTACTTTTCCTTGTATACGAAATTATTGTTTCCTTTAAATCACCAACGTTATAAAATTATATAGATCAGGCTGAAATGGGAAGTAGTACCAACGGTTATCTCCGTTTTCTTTCATCGTATTGTGATAAAATAAATAACAGTATGTTGCTGGACTCTCAAATTAATTTAACAAAAAATCTTCCGCTAAGACTATTAGTCAACAGTTCTCCATTTCCACAGCTTTTCACGCAATGTTTCAACCCTTCAGAGAGGCTACACCATGAAAAATTGGTTGGTTATAGCTGCATATGTTGATGATCAGGTGGTTTCCGGGAATTGATCCGCGTAGTTGATAACTGATCCCTACCAGGATCCATGATAAAATGACGATGTTTCAGCAGAGTCCCATTAGCCCTCATTAGGTCTTATCCTAAAACTAAAATCTACAGTAACCCACGTGCTGTTATATATTCGGGGCGTCAGTTATCAGATGGTGAACGGCTTCTTGCGATTGGCTCTTGGCGCTCTGTGGCGTCTCCTGCTAGCTGATTGGTTGAGTTGTTATAGGCCGGGGCCGGTGCTTAACAAAATTTTTCATGAATTCGATAAGTTCTGGATTTCATTGCGCGTGCTTAGACAGTAAGGGTTCTTTGCGATCTCAATTGCATCTCTTACGAGTTTCGATTTCGGGTATTCTATATTTGCCACCATTCTCGTATCCTCAAAGTTTATTGAATCAGTTAGAAGGATACGAGAATACTATTTCTTTTAGTGTCTCAAGGCACATTTCTCTTTTTTTTTCAAACATTCACACATTTGTTTTTTATTTAATATACTACGGATATCTGCTTGTTTATAGGAAATGGTTTATAAATAAAATAATAAAAAATAAAATTATTTTTTCATTAGAAAGACCAAGGGAAATAATTATTTAAAAAAATTGTTCCCAAGCATTGACTTTTATCGACAAAAACAAATTCATTAATAAAGAAATGCGTTTTATACAATAGAATTAAAAAATCATTTTGTCCTTAGAGCTCACTATTTTTACCAACGATTAAATTTTTAAAAAGGAATTTTATGAGAGTCATAAACAATACATTTGGATATTATAACATTTTAAGTAATTAGATAGTTGTCAGTGATTATAAATTGAAACGTTAAAAAAGTATTTTATTAGCTTTATTTGATTTTTACATTTTAGTATTCCTTAAAGAGTAAATGAAAAATTGAAATTTATAAAATTTTACGAAGGGTCTTTTAAACTGATAGAAATAGAATTTCTAAATTAAAGCCATAAATATTGGTTGCAGATTTCCGAGAGTTGACTTTTTAATTTTGTAGAATTTCTACTCTTAAGGAGTCTGCGATGTTTGCTGTAGTTTTGGGAATGTTAGCAAAAAACTAAATTCTTACTAAATGTTTCATAACTTTTGAATGACACCTCAACCATAATTTTCGGAAATCTGAACTGTTTCTAAAAAGTTCACTTGTTGATAGATAATAATAGTCCGATCGTTTTTGGTTAGGTTAGGTCTTATTAATACACCCCGGGTTAAGTTATATGACCTTTCCAATCGAATGACACGATACGTCGACGAAAATTTTTGCCAAAAGCGAACTTGAGTTTCTAAAAAGCACCCTTGCTGACTAGATTATAATAGTCTGGTCATTTTAGGTTTCAATAACCGAAAATTTCTCCGTTAGCCAATTTCTTCTATACCTTTGTTTAGGTTGAAACTACACTTCTGTATGTTCTTAACAATGCTTATTATAAAAAAAATATTTCATAAAATGTTCTAAAAAAATTTCTTCTGTATTAAATATTAATGAACCGTTTTAATATTATAGCGTGGTTAAAGTTGGTTTGAATTACATACATATACATTTTGGTACAGCAGAGTCGAATACAAGGTCCGTTTTGTACATTCATACATGATAGGCTGATACATGGTGTCTGGAATGAAAAAAAAAACATTGTTTTGTACTTAAATTATTTGTAAAATAAATGATAGCTCTTGTTGATGTTTAAAATCTATTTAATTATTCTTTGATTCTAATTCCGTGTTCTTCTCCTCCTTATTATGAATTCTGTTCATTATTGTGTAACATATATCGAGTTGATTAATGCTGAGGATAATTTGAATATCATCAAAATTTATAATGTTATTAGTTTCTGAATCTGGCCGTGATTGGCTGTGGCAAAGGCCAAACACTTATTTTTCACCATAAACGAGTCATCAATGCCATTTTGTGAAGAGTCGTTCGTAGGTGATAAAATCCAAAATGCATCAGGAATGTCGCCTTTGCCTTTTTTAAATAATAAAACTAAAAAAATTGGCATTTGTTCTTAAAATTTGAAAAATATTTACTATATCACAATACTCCCAAAAGGCCTTTTATAAGGAATTGAAAAACCTGCAAAATCAATTATTGTAAAGCTCGATTGAAGGTGGGAAATACTCCCACCTAGAAAATCTAGAGAAACTGCTAAAATTCGCCATCTTTGCAAAAGTTATAACAGAAAATTTTAAAGTTGAAGTTTAGATCTTGCCCGAATTAATAGTTTTTAAACCCGCTAAATGTGTACGCTGTTCTACACTCGGCGTATTAACCGAGATGGACTGAAAGTAATTTATGAAACAAATTTTGAAAATAGATTTAATAGACTACAACTTGCCTCTATTCGATTTCCATATAAAATACGGAAAGTATGTTAAAAATATCTCTAAACTACCGCAAAACGAACGATCTTGTATTTCGAGAGGTCTGGAGCGAACACCAAAGAAGTATTCAAGTTGAAATTTAGTAGTCCGGGAGCAGCTAGTGACTGAAACCTCTCAAACCCGGACCTGGAAAATTCAATTATATTTGTAGGGCAGTAGCTGATACATATGTTTAATTTGGGTAGTAAGAACTGGTATTATGCAAATCCCATATATTTTTTATTCACATACAACTTACCGCTTTCCAGAAAATCGGAGGAAAACAATAACATATAACTGTCAGCGAACGTCCACAAAACCTACCTCCATAAGTCATCTTTAATTTCAGTTTACCTTACTGAATAATTATTGATAAGTGAGTGAGTATTTCTGAAACGATATGCATAGAGTGTTTTAGAAGTTATCTGCAAAATAGTTGGAAAAAACATTTACACTATTTACATCAACAGTACTTCCATTCTACGGGATCATAGGACATAAATTAATGTACTTATTCTTAATTGATCGCCAATAAACTACATTGACATGCAAATGGCATTTTTCGCCACCAAAAGTTGCGAGATCATACAAAATACAAAAACACTTCACTGCATAGTGTGACGCAAGTTGATCTCCTAAAATAGGGTTGTGAAATTTTGGTGACGTTTTCGTCCTATATTCAATGTTCACATAAATAAGAATCAAGTGATTTTTCGCGCAATGCTCGAATGCGGGACACTAAAAAGTCTGAAATCGAGCATTTTTGAACAAAATACCAAAATTTAAAATTAATAAAAAACAGAACACTACTCAATAAGCATTTATGTGAGTATCATTAAATTGATACCTCGATATATTTTTAAAATAAAGTAACATCTGTTAAGGGTTGAATGTACTGGGGAATTAAAGATTATAAAGACAATTCCGTATATATACTTCGTGTATATACAGGGTGGTTTGTACAAGGTTCGCCAAACATGGGGGGCAGATAGGTGGGCTCATGTGCTATATTATGTAGTACATATAACATCTAGATAGCTTACAGTTATTGTTGTTTTTTGATTTAATTTTTTTTTCTTAATTCCCAGATTTTTACCTTAAAACTATTTTAACTTTTTTTTATTTTTCACAGTATCTTCACCGAATAAACTTAAATAGAATCTATGATGTTTATTTGCTCTTCTGCATTCCATATTTGACACAATTGATTGGTTGAAAAAGTTATATGAGTCCACAAATGGCGAGGTTCATAAAAAAGTAATAAAGTTAAACACTTTGTCACGTTACAATAGAAATAAGAAGCACATCGAGAACTTCGAATGCTTACAAAAACTTCTCTACTTCAACCCCATTCCAACAATATATCACAAGTATTGGAAAGTAACCATATCATAATAAAATTGGAGATTGTAACTTACAAGGTCAGAACTACAAAAAATAAAATATACACCAAATTGCAATAATTTGTTATAAATTTTGTTCAAACCGGCTTCTACCCCTACGGATACAATCGCGACACCTTTTTCAGACTCCTACATGGTAGTCTCTAGTCGCATCTCATCCCATATTATTTCAAAAGCAACATTTATTCTTGCTCTTAACTTCTTCTTGGTTTTTATTTCTCTCTCATAAACGAGTTACTTGGCCCGTCACCTGTCAAAAAAATCAAAGGAAGTCAGTTCTGGCGACCTTGGAGGCCAGAGTATCCCATTGGAGGCAGACCAATAATATTCAAAAAAGGTGACTGTCCATCACATTATAGGCGAATTGTCAGAGAGCTCCTGGACAATTCATTCCTGAAAGCGTGGCCAAGCAACTCATTTATGAGAGACAAATAAAAACCAAGGAGCAGTTAAGAGCAATAATAAATGTTGCTTTTGAAATTATATGGAATGAGATGCGACTAGAGACTGCCAGTAAAAGGTGTCGCGATTGGCGATTGCATCCGTAGCGGTAGAAGCCATTTTGAAGTTTATAAAAAAATATTGCAATTTGGTGTATGTTTTATTTTTTGTAGATCTCACCTTGTAAGTTACAATCTCAAATTTTATTATGATACTGATTACTTTCTAGTACGTGTTATATATCTTTGGAAAGCGTTTGAAGTATAGAAGTTTTTGTAAGCATTCGAAGTTCTCGATGTGCTTCTTATTTTTTTTGTAACGTGATAAAGTGTTTAACTTAACTACATTTTTATGGAACCTCGCCAGTTGCGCACTCATATAATTTTTTCACCCAATCATTTGTGTCAAATATCGAATGCAGAAGAGCAAACAAACATCATAGATTCGATTTAAGTTTATTCGGTGAAGATATTGTGAGAAATAAAAACGTTACAATAGTTTAAAGGTAAAAATCTGAGAATTAAGAAAAAAAAAATTAAAAAAAAAACAAAAACTGTAAGCTATCTAGATGTTATAGGGGCTACATAATATAGCACATGAGCCCACCTATCTGGCCTCCATGTTTGGCGAACTTACAAAACACCCTGTATAGTTCCGCAGTTATCTTTATATTTTCGAAGTTGAACCTGAATCCGTATTCTTCGCTAAGACCTACACGAAATTCAGGGTCTCCCGGACTATTAAATTTTAATTGCCTTATTTAGACATGTTTTTGACACATTTCCCAACCTATAAGTGGAAATCGAAGATACACAAGTTGTAGTATAGCAAACGTACATTCAAAATCCGTTTGTTAAATAATCTCAAATTGTTTATAATGCGATTATGGAAAACTATTATTTTCTAAAAGATCTCTGCTCCAGCTTTAATAATGCCCAAGTTATGTATTTTTCAGAAACTGGGAATTTTAGCCGTATCCCCAGATTTTCTTGGTGGATAATACTACGTTCGAACTTCACAAAGATTCATTGTTATAGGTTTTAAAGACAAAGTGTCAATCTTTTTAATGTATTTTGTTTATTCAAAAAATGATATAGTCAACCAGACTTTCCGAAAAGGTGAAATATACTTCCTAGTAATAATGATTCATATTGTCCACAAAAAATGTACTTCTAGTCTGAAGTTACATAAATTACAAAATCAAGTTTGCTTCTTTTTTTGATACGTGGGTTCATAATTTGGTTTCTTGTTTAATGGTTATGTGCTGCTGATTTATGTTTTATTATAAGACTTTATACTATATCAGTAGAAAGAAAATGGGTGTATCAAAATTAAGCGGTTAGGTTGTTACACATATTTTAGCTTTTGTTCGTTCAAGTCATGTTTTTACATACAGTGATAGACGGTCAAAGATCGGAATGTCATTTGTCAGCAAATTTTTTGAAACAATAAATTCAAATCAAAGCGAAAATTTTTTAGGCTCGAGATGACAACGATCCAGACTCGGAGTTGAAACGTCTCCATACACAGATAAGATTGCATATAGGTAATGGTTTGTTCTACATATACAAGCTTACCTGTAAGTAGTTGGATCTCAAATTCAAGATCCTCAATATTACTTGTGTGAAACACAATGGTTTTAAACAAATGTGAAAACCGAACCGCAACAAAAGGAATATTTTATTTTGTTCGTGTCTGTTTTTTACATTCAGAGGTTGTCAAGCTTTTGTTCGTGTCGGTTTTACATCAGTGATTGTCATTTTTACAGATTTCGACGAGGATGATGAAATTGGTGTAGAAGATTTGAGGAAATTAATATCAGTTGTAACTAAGGATGAAGGAAAAATCCTAGAAGATTCCAAAACGCACATAATAAAAATTGTAAGTCGTTCAAAAGAACTATTTTATATTGTGTGTAGTCGATGCGAATTTATTAAGTTACTAAAAAAATGTATTATTTCTTACGCTGACAAAATAAATACTTTGGATATGGGAAATCTAAGGAATCTGTCATGATTGTGGCACATATTACCATCAAACTACAAAACATTAAGAAATAAAGAAATAAATAAAGGAATAAGGTAAGAAAGAAATAAAGAAATAAAGTAAAAAATACAAAAAGAAATAAAGAAATAAAAAAATAACGGTTTCTCCTGAATAACTTAATAAGTTAGGATTTTATCGAAAAAAATATAAGGCTAAAGCTTACCTCACAGAAAAAGAAAGGCTGCTTTACACTCAATGCATGCCGAGTTATGGCTTGCTGGATGTTGGCTCTTGTTCATCAACGCTAAAATTGAAATTTTCAAGGTGAAGTAAGAGAGAAACGATGTATTTTTGAGGGAAGGGGATTAAAATCCTTTCTTGATCACTTAAAACATCACAAAAATCGACCATTTCCCCACCTTACCTCCGAAAATATTGAGCCCAAAATTTAAAAAAAAAATAGTGAATATAGGACAAAGTTTACAGGAAAAATAAGGTGAAACTTTTAATATTAATTTTGGGGTTCAAATTAGAGAATTAAATGAAAATTTTACAAACGCTTCATGTAATATATCACATGAAAGGGCTATTCTCAGGAACATAAATATATATTTTTCATTTTTTAGAAATAATTAGTTTAAAAGAAATTAACATAAACATAGAAAAAATTACGCATTCCTCTCCATTTATCTCCGAAACCATAAAACTTAAAATTTTGGACAAAATCGCGATATAAGTGCCTTATCTGAAGTTTACAGGAAAAATAAGAAGAATCTTCTAATATTAAATTTGTGGGGAAACTACAGAATTAAATGAAAAATATAAATGTAAAATTGTTTCAAAAACATCATGTAATATATCAAACCAAAAGGCCGATTATAAGGAATACAAATCTTTTTTTTTATATTTTTAAAATAATCTGTTTAACATATAACAACGAAAATATAAACAACTATACGACCCAAAATTTTGAAAAAAATAAAAATATAGGGCCTTACTTGATCTTTTCGGAAAAAATAAGGAGAAAACCCTGATATTAAGTTCGGGGGCCAAATTTACAGAATTAAATGAAAAATAGAAAATTATTATTTTTTCAAACACATCCTTTAATTTAGCAAGTGAATGGACTCATTATAAAGAATACAAGTATATTTTTTGATTTTATTAAAATAACTTGTTAAAAAGATTAAAAAATTACAAAATTCGATCCATTACCTCCTAGTAAGCGTAAACTAAAAAATTGAGAATGGAAAATAAAACTTTGTTTTTAAAGTTCACCCGTAACGTAATGTGTCAAATGAAAGGAGTCGTCATAAATATACAAATATATTTCATTTGTATTTTTAAAATAATATTTAGTAATTTATTATTTAAAATTTGATTCATTCTCCCCTTTATCTTCCAAACTTTTGAGCCTAAAATTCAGGTAAAAGTTTATTGGTAAAATAAATCCTAATTTTAATTTTGAGGGCCAAATCAGAAAAACTAAATAAATGTTTTCATAAAAGTCAAGTGCATCATGTACCAAATAAAATAAAAGGCTTCTTGTGGTAAGGTATTGTAACTGTTTTATTTACACTTCGGGTTCAGTTCAGTTCTTGGTTTAATTAAAAACACAGTCCAGCTCACTATAATTTATTCCCACTACTTTAATCTATATTTACAGAAATATTTACAATTTTCTGCATGTGTTCTTGAAGATTCGATGAAATAAGTGTTCATCACTTAACAAGACACTGTCTCATGAACACTTATTTTGTTTACGAGAACCAACGATACAAACAAGTGGAAGGAGCTCCAATGGGATCACCACTCTCACCGGTTATAGCGAACCTTTTTATGGAGAACTTTGAGGAGTTGGCACTAAGAACAGCAACTCTTAAACCCAGTTTATGGTTGCAATATGTGGATGATACATTTGTGATTTGGCCCCATGTGAGGGAACACCTAAACACATTTTTAGACCACGTTAACGGCATCCATCACAAAATAAAATTTACCATCGAGGATGAAGCCAACAATCACCTGCCATTCCTTGATGTTCTGATAAATAGGAAGGAAGATGGAGCAGCTCTGAGACAAACGGATTTACAGACCGAAATATAAAGAGTGCCCTAAAGTCAAATACATACTTACAATAAGTACAAAAGTTCTACTATTAAGATAAAATAATAATAATAAAGAACTTAGCTTCGTTGAGATGGAAATAACACGTAAAAAGTCATATTCCTTCATTACAAAAGAATAAGGGGATGACAATGTCAGAGTTACAACACAATTCATTACTACAGAAATGAATAAAAACAGGATGCTGTGAATTATTGGAAAAAGTGTTTCATTCTATTAGCATAGTCATATGAATTAACGGAAATTACAATTGATATGATTTCGAAATTTTATTATCGAATTTAAGTAAATTGCAGAATATTGTAATAAGGTTTGAATGAAAGTTTTTTAGTAATATGAACAAAGCTATTAAGAAACACCATCGCCAAAAAATTCTTTTAATTAAATTACATTCTGGTGCAAGGATGATGGGGTTATCAAAGTCATATATTTGAAAGTTCTCAAGGCAACGGCTAGTTAAATCATACGAATCTTTGTTTAAAGTTATATCGCTTTTGTGAGAAGTTATTATGTCTCTAAGCCTTCTTGAAATTGGTCCAATATAAGTAGCTGGACAAATGTTTTTTTTTTTCATTTTTCTTAAATTATAAAGCAAATAATGACAATGTTTTGTAGACCTTTGAATGTTTCAATTAGAAAAGTAAGGCCCACTAGAAAAATATTCTAACCCAAAAAATTATGCTGGGATTATTTTATTGAAAATCTGACCATTGTATTCTCAGTTATTGGAAATTGACTTATTGTCGATTTTTGTAAAAATATGTTAATATATATTGTTAGCTAGCAAATATGTGTAGACTGAGTAATGTAAACGTTAAGGCTTTTCCTAATGATAATAATGAGCTTTTAGTAATTTATTCAAAGTAGACAAATAAATAAGGAAAAGTCACTCCTCGGATTCGAACTAATGCCATTTAGCCGAGGTCATTAACGAAAATCCGTGACAAAACTAATAGTAGAACAAAACCGACATCAGCGTGTTCTAATGATAAGACATGAGTAAGTGACGTAAAATTCAACATTTTTTATTTATGTTGAAGAGAAATGAAAAACCTAAAAAATGAGCTACTATACGCTCTACTTTGTTAATTGGTTTCTTATATAATGGAAAGTTTACCCAAAATTCCATTACCAGTTGAAATGGAACACACTGTATATCTTGGTTGTCATATATAACACGATAGGTAAACTAAGTGCTGTAATCTTTGAGTACCTACACACTTTAGCCTGACACGTACGAAGATAATTGAATTTACTAACAACTTAGAATTCCCGATTATGCATAATTTTCTACGAATGTACAAAATTACATTAACTTATCTAATTCCTTAAAAACATACATAATCAGTCAACATGATAGAATCTTAAAATATCTTCAGCTGATAGTAATTTACTACAGTGTTTCTAGGTATCAATATCCTATCATATAGTGAATAACATTTGCTTCTGTAAAACGTTTAAGTAATTTACCAAAACAAACTGAAATAAATTGTATAATGATTGTTATTTTTATTTTGCAGCTTATGGATGAGATGGATGTAACTTCTTGTGGCAAAATTGGGCAAATTGAATTTGTCCATGGTGTAGAAAAGATGTCTGATTTTCATCAAACATTTTGTTTCCGATTCTAAGTATTAATTGTCTTGCAGTAGAAATTTCAATAAGTAATAATATAATAAATAAAATGAACTTAAATAATATATTAAAATATTATTTCATGCTTTTTAGTTAATTTTCTTTTGAAGTCGGTTTTTGTTTTTTTAAAAATGTATTTATTTTACAATTTTCAGTGATGCAATGGCTTAATTTTATGCAGTTTTCAAATCTAATTAATTCCTTCCATATCGGCTAACATAAGATTACTGTCATGTATTACCTTGACCAATAGAATACCTTGTTTTGTAGATATGTATATGTATTAAGACATTTTTTTATACGACTCTAACTTAGGTTTATCCGCTATATTGTAGACGAATAGAGTATCATCATTCTTTATGTTTGTTAATTATACTGACATTCATTTAATAGTCTCCCCTCCGGGGAATTTTATAATAAATTGTTATACAGTTTTAATTGATATAACATAATAGTAGGACGTTGTTTTTAGTTATAATTTACTTTGTCTGATAATAATTTGAGTTGTTATTAAAAATACAGTTATTTAACTTAAACAAAATTTATATTCTTTATTAACCTATTACACAATTTGGAAAAGTGACATGAAGATCAATTATATAGTTTTTAGTGATATGGCATAATTATATGTTTCTCTAATATAATTCTTATTACCCCTGTTTGATAAGATTTTTATATATTATGAAAAATGATGGCATTTTACTTTTAAGCAAAAGTCATATTTGCTGACAAACTTCCTATAAAGTTATAAAAGTAACATCATCATTACAGATCATGATTACAGAATATTTTCTTGACAATGCATTTTTTTATGAAGAACATTTTTTTCTCTACATACTTTTCTTAAGAAGTTTTCCGTTTGAATTCAACTTACGAAGACACACTGTATATAGAAATCAACTGAGGACCTCTACCTTGAAGTTGATTTAACATTTATTTGGATTTATTTCTAGTCAACTTTCAATTTACTACAATTTTTAATAATACGTGACAATTGGATGTAGTTTGCAATTCTAATAAACTTGGCTTGATTACAATTTGAGATGTTATAAAAAAATAAGGCTCACCTTTAAACAAAATTGATTTATTTTTTGAAATCTAGTATATAGTTGGGAAAAGTGAAAGAAATAGTTATTATACAATTTTTAGTGCAATAGCGTAGGTAGATGCATTTTTAAATTATAAGTACTTGCGTGACCAAGCTTAACTCGTAAATTCAAGGTTTCATCATCAATCTAATATAATCTTATTTTCTTCAAATTTTTTAATACTTGGTGTTACTACAATTCTATTCCCCCTATATTTCCACCACCCTATATATGCAACTGCATCACCCTGTATAACTACTATTCTACTCAATTCCATATTCTAATCATCCTGTATATGCCACTCTACACACTCTTATGTTTCTAAAATCTTTTAATGTAACTATAATTCTACTTCGCCCTATATTGTATAATTATAATTTCGGTCCACCGTATATATAAAACTTTTTATAGGCTCTCAAATATAATATTTTTTTGTGCTAACACATTTTAAGTCACACTTTATAATTATAATATGTTTGAACTACCCTGTATATGCATTTGCTTATGACCACCTATTACCATATTTTTTTGAATCACCATACATAATTATAATTCCAGTACATCCTATATTGCAACCGTCTTGTAAATATAATTGCTAATGAGTTAGCCTACAGCTGTAACATTCTATTAACATTTTTTTAACCATCCTTCATAACATTATTTGTACTCCGCCCTGCATGTCAGCTATCATTAATTTCCAACTTCTATTAGCTACCTTATACAATTATTTTTTCTTGATTTTTTCTAACCATCCTGTATACTATAATTATATTCGATGCTATATTTTAACCATCCTGCATAGCAAATCTTACGGATCACCTAACTAATATATATTATATTATAATTATAATTTTACACCACAAATTTATATTTACATGCGTGAAATTAATATGCAAACTTATAAGATTTTACTCATCCAAAAATCGTCTGCCTTGGCAATTTTAACACTTTGAAAACATGAAATCTCCAAGTGTAAAAATATAATGCTATGAAAATATGAGGGAGGCATTAAATAGTTACATGTCCGGAACATACAACAAATACAATTTGTATTGGAAAAATGATTACAAGAGCAGTTTCACTCTCAAATCACCTTGTATTGAAAGAATTTTTTACAAGACGAATTTCACTTTAACGTGGGTTACAAAATTACTCTGTATTGAACGCCTTTAAACTACAAAGCAGCTATCTTGATTTTCGCAAACTGTCAATAATCTATATATAAATAAGCTAAGACAAAAGGATTAGGTACCATTTTCTCCTCTGTTTCTCAACCGATTTTCTTCATTTTTGTTTTGTTTAGTAGCTACTGACGACCTTCAGTGCAGAATGCTAATCTTAATTTATAATATTGGTTCATTCATTAAATAAAATATAATAAAAATTCATTATTTACGTCAATAATGTCAATGCCAAACAAATGAATGTGCCGCGTGCCGCCGCCGCCGCCAGACTCAAACCTTTGAGTAATTATATATAGACAGACCAATGCTGTGATATACTTAGAGCATGTACTTCTGGAAGTTGTTATTGTTTAGTGGGTAAAGTAATCGTTGAATATCATAATTATACAGGGCGATTCCATATATGTTAGAAATCATTTTTTTAATGGGTGGCACATAAGCAGTTGCATATTTAGGGTGTTTAAAATATAGAGTAGAGTGCAATTATAACTAATAAAATAATTATGTAGGGTAGCCCATTAGCGGTTGAATTTACAGGGTTCTTGTACAACAGTGAATAGCAGTTGCTGGTCAATAGCTATACGCGTGTATAGCCATTTGTGTATAAAGTGTTTTAAATATGAATAAACAAAGTGCATTGATTTCTTCTATCATTTTCTCTCTAATTGGTCGAGGCCTAAGTAGTGTAGAAAGTCTTTCTTGATATCAATATTTGTTAACAATTGTATACAAATATTGCAATATAGTTATATTATTGCACCTTAAATTTAATATCTAATATGGTTGATATTCTCCTTAACATATTATCACAGATAAATATCTATAAATATAAATAAATAAATAAATATTAAAATATATTCTATTAACAACTAATAAGGGAGACTATGAACATTTAATGGTTTCTGCTATTAACCAATGTCTGTTATTGCACTATGACCCGGTTCTTTGGACTAATATTTGGCTTGTCGAAGTCATAACACTATAGGCTGATCTCCGGATTAAGGTGTCTGTATTCCCTTTTGAGCTGCCTAGGCCTGCTAAGAGAGTCCTGAAGTCACATTGTGTTGTTCAGTTTGGATTATTTCCCCATAGCAGCCTATTATGAGTAAGCCCAGATTCACTTGGCATTGGTATCTGTCCTTTAATTCTTTCACGAGATTAAGGTCTCTCTTAACTGAGTTGTAGTTCTGGATTTCCTGAACAGAGTTCTTCGTGTACTTTACCACTTTTATGCCCTCCTGTGTCTTGTAGTTTTGCAGGTGGGGTATAGACACTTCGAATAGGGTGATGCTTTTGCGTGCTCCGTCTGTTTCTACCATGATGTCTGGTTTATTGTGGTGTAGTTTTCTCTCGGTTAGAATACCTTGGCCGGCTCTAATTTTGTAGGTTGTGTCGCCTGCTTTGTACTCTGTATTGAGTACCGCCTTGCCGAATTGCAGATCTCGGATGGCCTCTGGAGGGGCATTTGTTAAGGTTAGTAGTAGTAGTGTAGTGGTCAATATCCCCGCCTGTCACGCGGGAGCTCTCCCGCAACGGGACGATTTTTTTATTTTTATTATTAATATTTCTTGTTTATTACCTATAGCACTTACTGCTTTATACAAAAATTATAGGAAATAACTCTAAAGTTAATCAAATTGTTTTTAAATGCGCCCTTTTCATATGTATATATTTCTTATTTCAGTTACCATAAACCTAGAGTTTCAATGATAAAAATTCCTGAATAACCTACATGTATTTAAAGATAACAAAAATATTTTAAACGATATCAACTTCTCATTTATTCAATAAAAGAAAAAAAATGTTTTCTTGGATTAATATGAAAAAAAACTCGAATTAATATCAAAAAAAGAAAAATACTGCATAAATAAATGCATAATTATAATTGCATAAGTTGATAAAAAATGCTATGCAATAACTTTATCGCGGCAGTCCCCGAATGCCACACGTTTTTTTCTTTAGATCGTCAAAAACAGTTTTTCAATGGTTTAAGAATGAACCCCAAGAATTTAACATCTTATTAATGTAAACAATAAAATCTACGAAGTAACATGTGAGAAGGGCTTAAAAATGAATCAAAGAAAACCAAAAAAAACTAGAACACAATATACGAGTACAAACCAGAACATTTAGAATGTACGATAAAAGAGAGAATCATTAAACAGAAATTTGTAAATGGAGAAAACTCAATCGGTTAAGCGGCGCTAAGGTGGCAAATAATGAAGATGAAAAGTGGAGAGAAAAACAGAGGATGTCTTTATCACGTTGGATAAAGATACATGCAGATGTGTTGGATAGATGCGGATTTGGGAGGCACAAGACAGAGACAAATGGCAAAAAATGAGGGGGATCAAAGGCTAAATCTGATGAACAGCTGAAAGTCCTGGCTGGTTTGGGTAATTGACGGTATCCAACAGATTAATGTCCCGGTAATTACTAGACCGGTTACCCCAATCAACACAGATTTTTAATGACATAAAATTTAATAGCAAACTATCAGGGCTTCTCAAACTTTTTCCTAGTCGTAATATCGTTTTCCTAATCAAGTACGCAACGACTGATTCATAAAAAAATTAACTAACGTACATTATTCTATGGACTGATTGATGCAGCGCATACGATTTAAATTTATATTCAATAAAAGAGAAAACTGTAGCGCCCCTCTTTACTCATTACGTCGCCGCTGCGTACGCTTTGAAAACTCCTGCTTTAAATTATTGTGCATAGGTGATAATTGATATGGTTTTTACAACAGAATAGGAACAAATTATTGAAAAAAAATCTCTTAAAATATGGAGGAATTTTATCTTGTTTGCTTATACTTTTATAGATTTCGTTGGTTCAAATCCACAAATATTCACGTCTTCTGAAAGATGTTTCGCAATCTTGATTTCAACGGAAAGTCTCTTTTTCAGTGGTCTGCCTATGCAGAGGTGCGGCAAGCCCCAAAAAGCTCCGTAGTTCATGTTTGCCTCTCGGGACCGATCAATCACAAATCGTTTCTATCTTGTCTTCATTTGTACGGATTCCTGATTCAGAAACGCATTACATAACCTAAAGGGCATGACCGTAAGATGAAACAGCCCTTTACTGGTGTAGATCGCTGTACTTTCTCTGCCGTTTTCATGTAGTCCAACCTGCCAATATTTAACTCTTTAGGTCTAGTCTGGTTAATCAACGGGACCATTCTAGTTTGGTCAGTGTGTCATCGATTCTGGGGAGTGGATAGCTTTCTTGGTCACACCGTTCAATTTTCTGTAATTCACGCAAATTCCATCCTTCTGTTTTACTAAGGCAACGGGAGCAGACCATGGGCTTATGGATAGCTCAATAACTGGTTATTTAATCTGACCTGGATGATATTTGTTCGACATGTAGTACCATCTCGACTATTAAAAATTTGCCAGTGGTTTACGATAAATTGGTTACAGGGGATGATGGTTGCTCGGCCATTGATGGTGTCCCTGATTACTAGGCTGCTGTTATTTCTTCAAAATCCCCGGATGAATACTGTTCTGGGGGCTGACTGATTGGGGTTTCCCTAGCTGGTGAGGTTGTTTTGTTGGCTACCAATGGTTGGTCATCGTTCAGATAGCCTAACATTGCAGTCACATTTGAAAGTGGCCTGTCCGTCCACAACGGTAACATGCTTCTCTTGTGTCAGTTCATTGTGACCGCCCAGGAGTTTGAGTATTCAAATCAATATTGCCTGGAGGAATGATTCTGGTTCCTACTGGTTGAAGGAAACTGCTCGTACCCTTGGCTTGGATTGTCTGTAGCTCTACTTCTAATGCCCGAAGCAAAGCTACATTATTTTTCTTGATGCCACAAATTTCTTTGAACTTCAGCATCTCTGATACTATTTATAAAACTCTGACCAATTCATCTATAGTTTCCTCTGGTAGATCAGGGTAGAATAGGTGTACTAAATGTCTAATATCTGCTTCGAATTCCTGTAGGTTGTTAAGATTTTTTCACTTAGTTGCACCTGATACACTTCTCATATCTCTTATCTAGGACTGCAATGATGTGTTGTTAAAATTACCTTGTTCATCGACTGGAATGCTTTGGAGGAGTTCTAATGCCGGACATCTTAAAGCAATTACAAGAGACATAGATTGGTTATCCCATCCATTAGCTGCAGCTACGGCTTCATATTGCCGTTTGTACATAGGCCAAAATGAACTCCTATCAAAAGTTGGTGGTTGCTAAAGGAATTTTGGTGTACTTACAGTGTTCTGATTGGTACTCTTTGAATATCACGTTGTAAGATATTTTGACTGGAACTAATTTAAACTTTTGTCTGTCCTTGGATGACGATGATCTACTTTGGTTCCAAGAATATCCACAATATTTTTTACGATCTATATGTCATCGTTTATCTCTTTTATGCCTGATTCCATAATCACTATTTTCTGATTAACTGCTTTGTACCTTGCATTACCAATTGCAATAGTTGTTCTAATTTTTCCTTTTGCATCTTTCCCTTTTTAATTCATCAGCTTGTCTCTTTAATTGAGTTTGTTCTTGTTTCTCTTCAAATTTTGAAAATAACCCTTCAATTAAATTCTATAGTTTCTATCTATGGCACTGGCAATGTTTTGTTGTTTCTCATTTATATCAATAACACGTTTTATCTAATTCAATTTTACGTTTTTCATCAAAAGATTTTACTAACCTTGATTTTGTTTCTCCTTGTTCTCACGTTTTTCCAGGACCTGACTTATTTGCTCGTCCAGCTTATCGGTAACTTGTTTGAATTTTTTTGCTAGTCTAGTTAATTTCTGTGAGAGTTCTATTTGTAGTCATAAATCACTTTAAGCTGTTAAACTGCACTACATCCCACTTCTTCTGACAGACACCAATTTTTACAGATTCCGTGGGTTCAAATGCACACATATTCAGTCACTTTAAACGTCTCTGGTTTACCATCATAAAACTCACTTATTTAAAAAATGACTAATATTATCAGCTTTATCTGTATAAGACAGTTTCAGTTCGAGACTTTTCCCAGTCGTTTGTGATCTGCCAGTGTATATGATATTCGAATTTTTTCATCAATCCAAGTGTTTGGGATGCTTGTTGTTGTTGCTCTTTTTTATATTCGGAAGGTTTTTATTATTCTATTGTCATTTTTTTTTCATTAGAATGATTAACTTCTTTCTTAATTTGTGGGGCGTGAATGGCATGTTACATCATTTTCACCACTTCATATCTGGGTTGAAATAAAAACTGGATCATTAATGGTTAAGTAATTTTTGCAGATTTGCAGTTTAAATAGTATACAAAGATGTTTTTCCAAAGGCTACGTATTAATTACGAACGTCCGATTGGGATATACTATAGATGTTTTTGAGGCTCATAGAATTCATTTATATCTTCCATTTGCCGTAATTTTTTACATAATAACAGTTGTGAATAAGTAAGTGTCGTCCGTTTAATGCAATATTCACCATATTTATAACAAACTTATGCAATTTTAACGAAAATCCAAGATATTCAAAGTGAAATGCATTTTATGATATATTGGGTATATCCCCATAAAATTCCTTATTAATGCGACGTGTTTTGCAAAATATATCTATAAATTCTTAAATTACTATAATGAAAAATTACTTAACGGACGATGTTGATTTTAAACTGAATTAATCTTAACATCGTAATCTGTTATTTTGATGAAGATTAAGTATTCCAGTTATGGATATCAACTATGAATAAACAAAAATCCATTTTTCTTGTTTTCTCGGTGAAAAATTCTCCCATACGGATTTTCAAATGATAGATTTGAAGAATAAAAATCCAACAACTTAACTGGAAAAAACTACTAAGGCCAACAACAGTTTGTAAATTTTAATCACTGATGTAGTAGAGTGTCTCTTTTCACCATCATTCATATCGACGACGCCATGGATATCAAAGTAGGAAAATACAAATGACCTCAACTCCTTGTAGAGTGAACAATGGACTGTCTGAAGAGCAGCTATTTTATTTACGAGAACCAACGATACCAATAAGTGGAGTGAGGAGTTGGCAGTAAGAAGAGCGAGTCGTAAACCGAGTTTATGGTTATGGTGTGTGGATGATACCTTTAGGATTTTGCCTCATGGCAAAGAATACCCCAAGACATTTTTAGATCACCTTATTGATATTCATCACAAAAAAAATTACCATGGAGTTTGAAGCCAATAATCAATTGCCATTACCTCATGTTCTGACAAAGAGGAAAGAACATGGTACCCTTGGCCATAGAGTTTACAGAAAAGCAAGTCAAACTAAGAAGGATTTTCATGCTGATTCTTGTCACCATGCAGGCCAATTACAAGTCGTCGTCAAGACTTAGTAAGTATATCACAAGGAAAGGATAACATCAAACAGTTAATAGATAGTTTAAAAAACCTCTAAAACAAAAATGATTTACAGACCGAAGCATATGGCATTTGCTTCGGAGGCAACCACGGTAGCATCGGTGCTTGTGGAACAACTATTCAGCAAGTTTGGGATACCGTTGGAGTTGCATTCGGACCAAGAGCGGAACTTCGAGTCTAATGTATTCCACTCCACACTTGCATCTACAATCGAACGAAATGGTGGAAAGATTCAATATGACCTTGGAATAACATCCAAGATCGTTTACAATACCCAGCTTGATTCCTACTGGCTGATCGCTGAGTGGTCCACAACATGGCATTATCATCTTCGCCAGAAACCGAGAGCTAATAAAGAGGTGGTTAATTTGAATCGCCTGGCTCCCCATCATGGAGAGGATGACTCCGATCGGGACGATCACATTGAAAGGGGAGCAATGTTATAAATAATCTTACGCAGCAAAAATAAGGAGTCTTTCTAGAAATTAATCATTGACACAAAAACCATCTATCCAAATAAACAATGATGACAAAAAGCATTTCTGATATAAAGAAGTATAGAAATTTTGAGTGCTTTACTAGAAAGAACGGGAACAATCGAGAGTTGCTGAGATGGATTATAATCTACGAAGTGGAGTTCAGTAGATAGCAACATAATGGAACAGCTGATATCGAAGTGTAATATAGTATAAGAAGTTTGTGAGTAAATAAAGACGATTTGTTATTGTGTAATAAATTGTCTGAACCCAAGGAGTTCCCAGCAATATGTAGTAAAATATCAATGTCAATAGAAACCTTTTCTCAAGAGCTTGCTAGGAATGCGCCTCCATATTCATTATTTCAGTTGTAGAGATAAAATTTTAATTATCTGCATAATCTTTTAACAACGTCGATAATGTACCGGTTCGTTGCTGTCGTTGTTGGTTCCCCACAGAAAATAGTGATAAACTGAGATAAACAATTTTTTGGAAAACAATTCTACTTTCCAACGCTGCTTCCTAAATGATGACAAGTAAACCGCTGATGAAATATGGTCTTTAAAAAAATCGCCCTATAGTTTAGTCTTGCTTGGTTTACTTTATGAAGATCCCAGGTAGAGATTTAAAAAAATATAGTGTTATAGAACAATACTTTGTGTTATGCATGTTTGACATACAAAAGACATATTTTCCTGGGTATTTTGGATGTTCAAAGGTGTTGTATCTAAGAGCAGTTTGTGGAAACTACCCGAAACACTAGTTGCCTTCTTATAGAAGAAACTCTCTAGCAGGCATAACTGTGACAAAGTAAGTCTATGGATTTGTCAATTAGTTTTCCAGTATAATACTTATCTGTTTGAAGTGACGTTTCGATTCCTCATCAGGAATCGTGGTCGAACAATGTTTTTTGAAGCGATTTATAGAATGTTCGTAGGCTTGACTTTTTTGGCAATGTCAATTGATTGATTAATTTACTTTATAAAAGAATGTATTTCTTTTAATAAGCAGATAAGTATTATACAAAATACATCAAAACATATTATATAGGAAAATTTGCTGTTGACAAATCCGTAGACCTACTTTTTCACAGTTAATCCTGCGCGAGAGTTCTTTCCATAAGAAGGCAACTAGTGTTCCGAACAGATACCACAAACTGCTTTAATGGCTCGTTTAGATTATGCCGAACTGAGCAGGAAATTGGGCATGGAAGCAGGCAGTGCGAGAATGTAAACACTACACTTCTCTAGTTACTGCCACTTCTGCTACAACTCCCTGATACTCGTCAAAAAAGCGGTTTTCGTAAGGAAGTCAAAGGACTGGCAGCATATTAGCAGAGCTAGCGAAAGTGAGTGTTTACATTTAGCTAGTGCTCGATTTTGGATTTTAGCTATACCATAAATATCCATATTTTTATTGATCAAAATAGTTACTCATGAAGGAAACTTAATACTCTAAAAAAAGGTTATTAACATTAAAATTATTCGACCTTGAAATTATATTCACAATTACTTTTGAATAACGAATAACTATAAAAATAGTTAATTTAATGAAAAATGTCAAGGAATGTTTTTTGTAGAGTATTAAATTTCATTTAAGAGTGAGTACTTTGACCAATAAACATATTGATATTTCTCGTAGTTTGAAAAATCCAAAATCCAATAAAAAATTGAAAAAACAAATCAATGTTTAATGCACGATTACAAGAAAACTCGAATTATGTCAATTTACTAAGAGAATTTTATTGTAGGGAATTTAATTTAATTTAAGAATTTATATCGCTCAAATTATACGGATTTATGAGTTTTGAGTAACGAACCGCGATATTTTTTTTTGTCTCCAAGGTTAATATTTTCACAGTATGGTTGAAAAAAATAAATCGTCCTTATTTTTTTTAATATGGACCTGTACTTTTTTTGTTACCATATCGAAAAGGCAGTGAAAGACCAATATATTGTTACATTATATATAATAAATAATTTTTTCCGTGACAAGAAAATCTATAAATATTTTACTTGTTTTTCTTGCTTGTTAAAATATGGAAAAATCGAAAATATTTAAAAAAAATCAAGTTTTGTTTTTTGTCATAAGTAGAAATTGATAAAATCTTAAAAATCAATATTTTTCCTTAAGCAATTAGTTGTAATGGAAACATGTGAATACAAAAATTCTAGGTAACAGCAAGATCTATAGAATAGAATCGACACATTTTCTTTTGTTGCTTTGCACATTGCAAAAAGTATAGTTTTTGCAATAATTACTTACTTCTATGAAAAAGTTTAATATTTTTTAATAAATAGCTCTTGACTTGTTAAATTAACGTAAGCAATTTCGGGATAAAATTCAGTACTTTAGCAATAACTCAATTTACGACAAAAATAAGTACAATCTTGCATAATTGAGTTTACAGCGGTGAAGAGTCTGGTTACTGCGTGCTTGTGAATTAATTAAACTTACCATCACATAAGGCTAGAAAATGGCGTCAAGAAAAGTAATTTAATGAATTTTTTCTTAATTTACAAAAAAAAATTGTTAATATTTTAGAATTTCTCAATTACATCTCTTTACCATCTTAATTATGCTGTCTTTGGGGTTTATTTATAAAATAAGTAAATATTTGTAAATCTTAAACACTAGTTTTTGATATTTTATTTATTAGTGATAATTTTATATTATGTAACCCATATTACCTAAATATAGCTTTAATCTTTGGATTCTCTTATAACATTGAAATATAAAATTAAAATTAACTTATGTTAATCCAATTACTGAACCTACAACTCCTAGCATAGATTGGGTGTGTTAAAATCTACATTATTAATATTAAAAATGTTCAAAAGTAAAATTAAACAACTTAGAATTATAAAAATTGTCTTGTTTGCCTTTTGTTTAAAGTATTTTGATTAAAAATTGAGGAAATTATACTTAGTGTAGTTCATTTTGTGAATTTTTAAATTTTCTTCAACAATGTTCATTATACCAAAGACGATTTTACAATTAGATTTTGCACAAAAAACAATAAACTAAATTTTTAGCATTATTTGAAGGATTTTATTGTTTAATAAAAAATATCCATTGATAAAAAATGTTGAATTTTGTGGCAAATGCCTACAATTGTTCCTTTTCAGATATCAATTTTGTCCAGCATATATTGAAATCACCTGGACTATAAACCATCGATGAACGGCCTAGAGCCAGACCAGCAAACAATTTTGTTCAGTATTTATTTAAATTACCTGGACTAAAAACGATCGATGAACGGGTCAGTCCTTTGACTGCCGCTCTTTTGGGGAGCAGTAAGCAGTGCGAGTATCGCAATATTAAGAGAAGTATGGTGTTTATATACTGCTCTTCATACTTACCTGCCTACTTCCTAGTTCCTAGTCCACTTCGGCATAGATGAGATGAGATTTCGGCCCCACTACGGCAATAATTCGAGCAGCGTGCCGGAAGCACGAGCAGAAGTAGTTGGGGCATAATGTAAACGAGCTATTAGATACTAGACCTTCATTTTTTTAATGACTTAATTTATCTGAATTTTCAGAAACCACTGTGAGGAGTGAAAAACCCTAATCAACATAAAAAAAAACTATTTAGACCGGGCGAATTAGCTCATTTTTAGGTAAAAAATTAATAAAAACTGTTATCTAAGGTTTGGTAGGTGGACGTCGTAGAACGGGTTATTACAAACAAGGGAAACATAAATGCAACAGCTGAAAAGTGAGAGGGATGATTTGGGGGGTCGAAAAGGGGTGTAAAAAGCATTATTGCGATTTCCGCCTAAAGGTGAGGTCCTAGAAAAAAAAGATCTATAACTTTCATATAAGTGACTTTTTCATATAACCTCAAAATTAGCTCAAGAAACACAAAAAACTGCATTTTCGATTTTTATTTTTATTTTCGGCAGAAATTGTTCGATTTTAATGAAACTTTCGTAGAAGGTAGTTTATATAGTCACCAACTATGAAACAAATTGTTCAAATTAAAATATTTTAAATTTTTCGATTATAAAGTTTTTTCTGTAAAAAACATTTTTTTTCAAAAGAAAATTCTCCTTTGGAAAATTTTCGAAATAAGTTCCGTTGGTGCTCATTTTTCGTTTTTGCATCTGCTTTAAATTTAAATAAAAAAAAGTAGTCACAATAGAAGAACATGCTCAAAAATGCCAAAAAAAGAAAAACTACGTTTTTCAATTGCTCATTTGTGCTTAATTGTCCACCATTGAATTCTACGGCAAAAAATACAAAAGTAACAGTGTATAACTTAATTCAATAATAGTTTATGATATTAACGTGCAATATATGTTACATGACTTCTGGTAAAATAAGAAAAACCACAATTATGTTATTGAAAAAAATATATAATTTTAAAAATGATAAAAAAGATTATTTATGTAAGATAAATTATATATAAAATTATATACAAAATTACATTTATAACATTAATCTCCGTCTTTTTGACACAGTTACAGGACAGAATACGTTAATATCGTTTGATGTATTGACATCAGTTTCTAGAAGAACTTTCTTCGCATAATTCTCTATCTGAATCAATGCGAGTAGCCTCATTATTTTTAGTCACATCTTCTTCATAATCGCTTATATCTTGTGAAATAATGAATCGTGACAATTGATACAAAAATGTGTGCATCGCAGACCATGCATGCAACACCCACACCTATTATTAATAATTCTGTCGTATAAGGCATGGAAATTGCGTATCATTAATGGTGACTTGTTTCTAACCCCATACGGGGGCAGTTTTCTTATTACGGAGCTAGGTCTGTAACTGGAAATTTGCTCTATAAGAGTGTTGCGTTGCGGCTCCAATTGTTGGTACTAAGTTTTCTAACTTAAAAGTGTTTTTTGTATATATATTTAATAAAAGAACTCTGGTTTTTCTTATTTTACCTGAAGTCATGTAACATATATTGCACGTTAATAACATTTATGAGTGCTAATAAAACTTTTACTGAATTGAATTCAAGGGTGCAATTTGTTTTTTAATTTATTCTTTAATTTAAACAAATTAATAACAATTAAGTACAAATAAGCAATTGAAAAACGTACTTTTTCCATTTTTAGAATTTTTGAGCATGTTCTTCTATTGTGACTACAATTTTTTTACTTAAATTGAAAGTTGATGTAAAAACGAAATAATTTGGTCAAGTGCGAGTTGGACTCGCATTGTAAGGGTTCCGTATCACCTTCAAGATTCGCTGTATTTAGTTTTCTAATTTGGCCCCCAAAAATTAACATTAGAGTTTTATTTTACTAATAAACTTTCAGGGAAGCCTCTTATAATCTATTGTCTGAATTTTGAGGCTCTATAGATTGGAAGATAAAGGGCTCAATAGGTCAAGTTTTAAATTATAAATTATTAAATCTATTATTCAAATTATTTAAAAATACAAATAAAATATATTTTTCAAAATTTAAATAGTATAGTTTCTAAAATGGGAATTAAGTCGATGTTTAATATCTTTGCTAAACAAATGATTTAAAAATATGATATATTTGTAATTCACATAATGAGTCTTTTATTTGATATATTACATGATTCGTTTGAAAATTGAATTTTTATTTTCCATTTAATTGTATAATTTGCCCCTAAAATTACCATGGAGGTTTTCTAATAATTTTTCTTATAAATTTCATGTGAGCCCCAGTACCCCTAATTATTTTCAAAATTTTGGGTAGTATGGTTTCGGAAATAAAGCGAGAAATGAGAATTTTTTATATCTTTATGTTAATATCTTGTAAACAATTAATTTTAAAAATATATATTTGTATTTCTCATAACGAGCCCCTTCATTTGATATATTGCATGACACTTTAAAAAAATATTTTTTATTTTCCGTTTATTTCTATAAATTGCTCCCCATTATTAATATTAAAGATTTCTTCGTATTTTTCCTGTAAATAAAAAAAATTAGGTATTATAGTTTGGGGAATAAAGGGGGGAATGGGTATTTTTTTAAATATTTTTTTAAATATATTTAAAAATATTTATTAAAAAAAATAAAAAAAATATATTTGTATTAGTCATAATGAGCCCTGTGATTTGATATATTACATGATACGTTAGAAACAAGTTTAATTTTTTCCATTTAATTCTTTAATTTGCCCCCCAAAATGAATATTAGGGGTTTCTCCTTATTTTTCCAGTAAAGTTCAGGTGAGGAGCTATAACTCAATTTTATTAATTATGGTTTCGGAGATAAGGGGGGGAATGGGTAAATTTTTTTATATTTTTGTTAATATCTTTTAATTTATTTATTTTAAAAATATGAAAAAAATATGTTTATTTTCGTCGTAATGAGCCCTTTTATCTGATATATAACATGATGGGATAGTAACAATTTTAATTTTATATTTTCCATTTAATTCTGTAATTTGCCCCCCAAAATGCAAACTAGATGTTTCTCCTTATTTTTCCAGTAAACTTCAGGTCAGAACCTATGAAAGTATTTTTTTTCAAAACTTTACGTTTTATAGTTTCGGGGATAAGGGGGGGGGGAATGGGTAAATTTTGGTATATTTTCTTTAATATCTTTTTAATTAATTTTTTTTAAAATATGAAAAAAATATATTTGTGTTCATCAGAATGAGACCTTTCATTTGATATATTACATGATGAGTTTGAATTTTTTTTTATTTTTAAATTTTTATTTAATTCTATAATTTGCCCCCCAAAATTAATATTAATGGTTTCTCCTTATTTTTCCTGTAAAGTTCGGGCAACGTTCTATATTTTCTATTTTTTTCAAAATTTTAGGTTCAGTAGTTTCGGAGATCAGGGGGGGAACGGTCGATTTTTTTAGTTTTTCCCCCCAGAAGTACCCCTTAAATCAAAATTTCTTCTTATGCGATATGTGCTCCTGATCAAGTCACCAAACTATACCTTCATACCAAATTTCAACCTCTTCCGTCCAGTAGCTTAGCAGAAAATTGCTGTGATGTGACAGAGGCAGAAATCCTGAGTGATATTATAAGGGTATCCGTATACTGTATATACGGAACCCTAAAAAATGAGCACCCACGGAACTTATTTCGAGAATTTTCCAAATGAGAATTTTTGTTTGGAAAAAAGTGTTTTTTAGTGAAAAAACGTCATAACTCGAAAAAATTTAAATATTTTGATTTGAATAATTTTTTCATAGTTTGTCACTATAAAAGCTATCGTTTACGAAAGTTTCATTAAAATCGAATAATTTCTGCAAGAATTAAAAAAAAATCGAAAAATGCAGTTTTTTGTATTTCTTGTGCTCATTTTGAGGTTATGTGAAAAAGTCATCAGTACAAAAGTTATAAATCTTTTTGAGATCTACAACTTTTATATTAAACTATTTTTTCTAGGACCTCACCGTTGGCCGGAATTCGCAATAATGCTTTTTCCACTCCTTTTCGATCCCACAAATCATCCCTCCCACTTTTCAGCTCTTGCATTTATTTTTCCCTTGTTTGTAATAACCCCCTCTACAACTTTCACCGACTAAACTTTAGATAACAATTTTTTTTTAAAAGGTAATTCGCCTGGTCTAATTGCCTACTCATTCATTCAGAAACTACCTTCATGGTTATGTTCAAATTGATATGTTGTAAAAACTATCGAAGTTACCGTGTAAATTTTTACAGCATAGATTGTCTTGTGATTGCATTATTTAAGCAACAGATCAAGGGATATGACCTTATAACAACTCCTTTTTTTTAAGTTCTCGAAAACATAGTTCACAGTATAAAGGTTTTCACAGAATTCGTGTAAAAGGAAAACAGTGGTGTTGGTTTTGGTTTACTCTTAATAGTATTTTTTTCTTCTGTAAATTACCTGTACTAATAGGTATAGAATTATTGTGTACATCTCAAACTAATAGTTTGAGGTGTGTATCACTGTAAGAAAAAAATGTTGCTCAAATGTTTCGGTTTATATAAACATTTTGGTTCGAGCTTGCAGAACAAATAAAATTTGGCTTCCACCTAATTAAGGAAGACGATGTTTGAATTAATTTCAAAAGATAGTTGTATTAAAACCATGAGCTCTTACTTTCTTAAAACTCCTCTTTATGTTAAGGTAATTTTTGAACAACATAAAGAAAGTCGATTTTCAAAAAATATAAATTCCAATTTATTTTAACATTTTCAACAGCATTAAGAACAAATTTATTATCAAACACAGTAGGAACGCTTCAGTTTTCACTTGTTTCCATAGTTTGTTCAGATACCTCTGCAGGTGGAAATTTTTTTAGTACATCTAGTTTGGCTTTCATTTGAGGCAATGGCTGAATTTGACGATTGTTTTGCAAACATTCAAATATTTCTCGGGCTCTGGTTATTAAGTCTTTATCCAATCCAATACTTGCTGCTACGTCAAAAGCATAACTTTTCGAAATTCCTGAAAGAGAGAGAGAGAGATGTACTGATTGTTTATTTTTGACAAACATTGCTCATATAATATAATAACCAAAAAAATTTATCAATTTTTGGGAATATCATCACATATACTTGTTGAAGATTCTGTACATTTCCAATCGTTTCGGGATTTCGTTTCTAGTCAGATCCCGTTGTCAATAGCATTAAATAAACTCTAAGAAAATGCTAAAATTGTATAATTTAAAATTAAAATATTTATGTGATGTAAGTGACGTAACGAAGAGAATTTAATGTAATAATATACAGGGCAGTCCAAGAAAATTGTAAAGATCATGTAATAATACAATTCCTTTCAAATTAGAAGAATTTGCAAGATTTATGTTCTGAATTTTATGTGGCGCTCCTAGGTGCGACATTGTTACAAAACAGTGAATTCGCCAGAAATGTGACAAAAAATTCTATTGATTCAGTGATACTATTCTTTCATAATTATCTATAACAAAGAAAACCTGAATTCTACGAGAGCAGTAGCGATGTAAATTAGACTGTTTTAGTTTTCGTTTCGTGTTGTGGTCTTCTTTGTATAATATAGCTCATTTTTGAAATTGTATTTTACAACCAAGGTCCCCGGCATGTTCACAAATTTTGAACATTTCAAATTGTTGTTTTTTTATTTAATTTTTGTGTTTATTTATTTAAACATTTTGTCTAGAGGCTTCTCTAATAAAGAATTTATTACATTCACAAGAAAGTTTATAAAAGCAATATTTTGTATTTTGAAATGTGTAATTTGGTTTTGTTTTTGGAATAATTGATTTTAATGTACATATTGTTTTGTGAGTTTAAGTAGTAAATCTGTTGCCTACATTTTTTAGTTCTTTTGAGGTACCCAATATCTATGGTATTGTTATTGCAGTAATGTGATTATCCTGGGAGTCAGTGTTTCTTGTGGGAGTTTTGTGTTGATTGTTAGCGATTGTTTGGAATTCGAATTTGTTTATTATTTTTAATAAATATCTTTGGATGATTTTTAGCAGAAAGCACATTTTTTATAATGGTTTTTTTGATTAAGTTTACTGATGTGGGAAGAGTTGATTTTCGCTTTATCGAATATAGATTTGATAATACCTCATTTTACTGAATTTGGATGATTAGAGTTACTATAGGGAGTATTTTAGTGACAGGAACATTATTGTATATATTTACAATATCAGGCTAGTTCAAGGTTTTTCCGACGTTTTTTTTTATGATTTTAATGGGATTACATTTTAACTATTGTGCCTTTTCATATAGTTTCTTTATTGCCATTGTCAACGGGATCTGACCTGGAAACGTTTGAAACAATACCGAACTTTCAACTATATGTAGTGCGTCCCAACAAGTACACAAACCTTAAGTAAAGATGCTACAATCATTAGGAAAAAACCAGAAAAATTGTTTACTTCTAAATTTTGGCATGCTCAGTACACCGATACAGTTTTTATTAAACATGTTGCTATAAATGAAATTACAGTTTTTCTGTTTCACTGTTTAAGTGAGTGTGATTCAATCTGTGAATAATTCTGTTTAGGAATTCATTGTGTCATATTAACCTGGCAATTGTCAATTGCGAGAAAAGTCAAGCCTACGAATATCCTACAAATTTCTTGAAAAAACATTGTTCGACACCGATTCCTTACAAGAAGTCGACATATACAGGAAAACTAGTTGACAAATTGACTTATTAAAATCCTAGATGTCGGTCTTACATCTCGCGTCTTCATACTTAACGTATCTTTATATCTGTGGAAGCGAGTACTGAAAATAGTATTGTAATATTTTATTTATTACGAAATATCGGATGAACGCCCGTCATAGTATTGTAGTACTGAATACGTGAAGTAAACCTGTTGGAATTACGGGATAACAGCAACGATTTGGAACAGCTCCAGGTTCCGAACATAGAGTGTTGGTGTGATAACTTCCCTGAGAGCGCTAGATATCGAAAATTACATCTCACGTCAACATAAAAAAGTCTGTCTACTTATTTATTAAAAAGGTATTAACTACAAACTTATTTATTTTCTGCAGGGTGTTTTATAGAAGGTTCGCCAAACGTGGAGAGCGGACAGGTGGGCTTTTATGCTATATTATGTAGCCCGTATAACATCTGGACAGATTACGGCTTTTGTTTTATTTTTAATTTATTATTTTTTTCTAATTCCCAGATTTTTTCATATGAACTTTTCTAACTTATTTGTTTTTCTTGGTACCTTCACCAAATAAACTTAAATAATTGGCGACGCACCATAAAAAATTCATTAAGTTAAGTCCTTTATCACATTACAAAAAAAAAGAAGTACATCCATATCTTCGAATGCTTACAAAAACTTCTATACTTCAGCCCTTTGCCAACGATATACCACTTGTATTGGAATGTAATTGGTATCATAATAAAATGTGGGATTGTAACAAGTTGCAATAATTTGTTATAAATTTTGTTCAAACTCACTTCCACCGTTACGGATAAGCGATTTACCGATCTTAATAGATGAAGTCCCATTGGACGACAAACCAATAATATTCTAAAAGGATGGCTGTCCAGCACTTTACAGACGAACTGTCAGAGAGCTCCTGGACATTTCATTCCTAACCATTTGGATTGACAGGGCTGCCCATACCTCTAGCCTTCTAGGCCCCCAGACCTGACTCCCTTTGATTTTTTTATATTAGGTGGGCCAAGCAAGTCGTTTACGAAATAGAAAGCAAGGAGCAGTTAAGGGGAAGAATAAATATTACTTTTGAAATAATGCGCGATGAGATGCGACAAGAGACTATGCCTGTAGCAATTAGAAAAAGATGTCGCGCTTGCATCCGTATAGGCAGAAGCGAGTTTGAACAAAATTTATAACAAATTATTGCAACTTGTATGTTTTATTTTTTGTAGTTCTAACCTTGAAAGTTACAATCTCAAATTTTATTGTGATAGTAATTACTTTCCAATACATGTGGTATATCGTTGGCAAAGGGCTTAAGTATAGAGGTTTTTGTAAGCATTCGAAGTTCTCGATGTGTTGTTTATGATTTTTTTATGGACTTCGCGATTTGTGGACTCATAGCATTTTTTCAATCCATTATTTGTATCAAATATGGACTGCGGAAGAGCAAACAGACATCATAGATTAGATTTAAGTTTATTTGCTAAGATAAAGTGAGAAATAAGTTACAAAAGTTTATCTGAAAAATATGGAAATTAAGAAGCAATAAATAAATTAAAAATGAAACAAAAACCGTAAGCTATCCAGATGTTATATGGGCTACATAATATAGCACATGAAGAAAAAACATTATTTTTAGCTTTTTAATTACAGTGATTTTAAAATTTATTTGTTTTGCGATTTTTAGTGACGAGTATACCTAATACAGGCAATAACGACTAGTTGAAATGGAAGATGAAAAAACGAAAGTAGTACCAGCATATTAGAATTATGAATGAAAGTCCACTGAATGGCGAAAATCGACTACTGGGTTTGTCAATTTATGTGTTATATAAATAGTACACGATAATATAATAAATGAATCTAATGAACACCGTGTTTATTTCGCGTTTTTTTTTTTTCATGAATCCGAGAAGTTTTATTGTATATTTGACAAGTCCAAATTCCAATACCAATGAAAATAAAATGGGATAGAGAACCAAATTAGGCACCTGATAGATTTTGTTCTCTAATATCTCATGAAAGGGGCAATTTAGAGATTGGTGAGTAGGTATGATAATTTTTGTTCTATACACGCAGAACAACATCTTACAACAAATGGGGTCCGGTAAAAATATGAAAACCACATTTTACATGGTAGGTGGATATAATTGCATGCACATTTCAGTTCCAGTTAACTCTGTTTGATAACAATTCTTGATATTGCCATCAATAAAGTTACATTACTTATAAGCAAAATATATACTTTTGACAATTTCATATACTATTGAAATGGGGACATATGACTTCATTTTGGGTTTCATATCTGTTTAAGAGGACAACATTTTTAGTAATATTACTAATACAATTGTGTTCAATATAATTCCAACTAGACACAGTTATGTATGTACAGCAATGTTATCTTTTCCGATTATACGCAAAATATATGGAAGCACTTCCAGAAGCTTCTTCTTTTAGAAATCGTTTAAAAACTACGTCTTACCTTTCATGACTTTGTAAAGGAAAATCATTTCGCCGTTTACTTTCGAACTTTCCATTTGTTGATATTCTAGTAACGGGGTTTCTGGCAAATAGGAGAACAGTTGATGAAAATGCGTTGATACCAGAATGTGAGGGCAACCTTTATCTGAATTGAGGAAATATTTGAGAACACCCCCTAAAATACTCATTCCATCTTCTTCAGTTGTTCCTCTGCCAAATTCATCTAATAGTATCAATGAATTGGAATTAGCATTGGTCAAAGCCAGAGTGATCTGGAACAATAAACATGCCATTATATATGGGAAAAGGCTTAGGATTATGCAATTTACCTGAGTAATGTCAATCATAAATGAAGACAAACGAATGGAAACTGATTCTGTTGCCATTAATCTTGAATAGAAACTTGTGATCAAGCCAATGTTTGCCTTTTCTGCAGGCACGTAACAACCTGTGTGTGCTAAGAATATAATTAAAGCAACTTGCTTTAGATAAATACTTTTTCCACTATTATTTGGACCTATAATTCGAATATAGTGTCAATTGTGTTAGATAAAGAAATATCTTAATGATTGTCATATTGTAGGGTTGAACAAAAAAAAACTTTTATTTTCATCTTATAACTTTTTTATTTATGAAACGATTATAATTTTCCTTGGCTCAGAATGTCGACTTCGTGTTTTTAAAATCAGTTTTAGAACTAAGATGGCAAACATGTTTAAATTTTGACCAATTTTGAAACATGCTGGCACTTTCTTGGGTAACCCTGCTAAGATTCTGAACTAACTGACCATGACAAGTGAAGGATAGGTATGTTTTCACATATAATTTCTCTTATATTCTTAAACAAAATAGTTGTAATAACAAATTTTATTTTTATGGATACTTTCCTATATATAATTATGGCTCAGCTAGATTAAATTTTTTTTATTAAACATTAAAGGATACAACCAATCTGTGGAAGGCTCAAATTAGACCCAGACTTTCTTTCAGTGCTAGCCGCTAATTCGAAATATGCAGAATATTTTTCCAAAACCCCCATTAGTTAAGTACCTACATCAAAATAATAACAGCTTAATTACCGTAGAGCCAATTATAAAAGATAGTAGTTACACATATTTGGACACTAATTTAAATGATTAATGTTACCAGGTGGTGGAGATTAAACACAGAATTGAAAAAGAAATATCAGCTTTCATTAAAATTGGGAAACCATATTCAGGAGTAACAATCTTAACTTAAAAATTAAAGTACGTTTACTGATAGGTAACGAGTGCACAATTCTATTGCATGGAGTCGAGACTTGGACACTATCCGAGGCGTCAATAAAGAAACTCGAAGCTTTTGAAATGTGGTACTACACGCGCATAGTCCTGGGTGGACCACATTAACAATAAGGAGATACTACGAAAAGTCGGTAAAGATCGAGAAATCTTCAATAATGTGAAAAACCGGAAACTTTAATACTTAGGCCACATAATGGTATTCACTCACCTTGTACCCTCACAAAATTAAAGTTTTACTACCCAACTACTACCGGTACCCAACGAAGCGAGATTTGTCATTACGCCCACTTGCTTTTGCAAAACAAGAGACATTAGCTGTCAAGGTGTTAAAACATATCAGCTTTAACTTCTCATAGGTCAGTTATTTATTGACGGAGTCTAATGAGCACCCTTACATTTTACTCAGAAGTATTCAAGATTTCAGAAATTTACTTTTAAAGCTATACAGAATGACACAGAAAGAACCAGCACGTTCCAAAATTTACTATAATTTAGTCATGTCAGCCATTTTGTTCAATTTTAATTTAAACAAGCCTAATGTAATGAAAATCGGTTTATTTTTTTTTGACAACACAATTGTATCACTTTCAATTAACATTTTTAGAGACTTAAGAAATTAACAACAAAATGATATTTAAAAAACAATCGAAAAAAGATTTACTAAGAAATTATATGAACTAGCTGTCGCCCAGTGGTCGAAATTCGACCAATTGTATCAATATCTCTGGCAGGTTAAGTAACCTGAAAATCGTAACGGGACATTCTATCCGAGGACTTTAGGGAGAACAGCAATTACACGGAACGGATCCAGATTCGAAACCTCTGTGTGATAGTTTCCTCGAAAATCCTAGATGTCGGTCTTACATCTCGCTTCTACAAATAAGTAAAGAAATTCAAGTTTTTTTCAGATATAATTCATAGGACTTTATTTGTGTTCAAATTCGTAATTCTTAATTTAATATGACAACAATATTATAATATACAACGATTACTTTACCACTAAACAATTACAACTCTTGTATGCCACTTCCAGTAGTACATGCTCTAAGTATAAACAGCATTGGTCCCTCTATATATAATTACTCAATGTTTTGAGTCTGGCGGTGGCGGCACGTGGCACATTCAGTTGTTTGGCGTTGACATTATGACGTAATAATGTATTTTTATTATATTTTATTTAATGAATGAACCATTATTATAAATTAATATTAGCATTCTGCACTGAAGGTCGTCAGTAGCTACTAAACAAAACAAAAATGAAGAAAATCGGTTGAGAGACAGAGGAGAAAATGGTACCTAATCGTTTTGTCTTAGCCTATTTATATATAGATTTGAAGTAGTGGTTCCGGTGGTTTCGGAAGTAATTTTACCATATTTCTACAAATTTTGACGAAAATTTGAGATAAATGGATTGTCACTCATCATTTTCCCATTCGGAATCTGTTAGGTAAGTTCAGCAATATACTGGGTTGCTGACTAAATAAGACTATAAACTGTTTATACTGCAATGATGTGAAAATTTTATCTGTTCGGAGTATCTGTAATCTTTCCCGGAAAATTTTCGCTTAATCTTGTCAATTACTAAAGATATGAATTAAAAAAAAACAATATTTTGTCAGTGTTAAAGAATTTTTTTAGTGTTATAATTCTCCCCAATTAGTCAATTGAAACTGTCCAGACTATACAAGACATATATAAATCTCTTATCTATGAATAGAAGCACCCATATTGTGTGATATTGAATGTCGTGTTGGATTTATCTCCTATGTCATGTCTTGGTATTTCTAGAGATATAGGCCATTCTACGGTTGTCTGAAAATGCAAAAATTTGGCAGTTAATAGTGCTTGTAAATTTCATTGCTTTTTTCTGCACTAAATTGCCCGAACGTGAAAAATGGATTGCAGTAGTGAGAAAAACAATGTAAACATAACCCTAATTTTTAGTTGAATTTAGTATGAAGTAATTTGATTTCGGGCTTCTGGTCTAAAAGTCATAGTTTGATTTGCCATTATCATTTCATTTCATTCTACATGTAAGCACACGATAGATTAATAACTCTTCTGTCACTATCGATCTGGAAAATTATATTAATACTGTTAAGTAGTAAAAGAATTTCTTAACAATTGCAATGCAAACTTTCATGGGCAAATGTCCCATATTTCAAGTACCTAATTGTTGTTCCAAAAAAAACTACATTTATGATTGCTTTGTATCGTTTCTTTAAGCATTTCATCTTTATGAGAAAGCTATAATTTCAAACCCTTCTTGAAACTGACCATCGAGCAGTAATTTATTACCTTTGACAACCGATCGTTGAACCCAACAAAGTTTATTAGGATTTCTAAATACCCAAACACAGCATGGGCCGGTTCGTGCCAAAAGTAGGACAGGGTAATTATGCGATCATAAACACCCTTGGCAGTTATCCCTTATTAGTATTCGGTAATTTCTTTTATGTTGCCGGTACACACGTCTCTTGTCCGTAGGATGCCAGGTATAATTCGGGGATACTTTACAACCTTCCACTTACATAAAAAATGTATCGCGAGCACCATCTTTAAAGGTGCCGATACATACGTCCCTCGTCCGCCAGATATGACCACCCACGTTGGGTTCGTACCCTTCTTTAAAATGCGTTTTTTATGAATGGATATATTCATTCTACTCCCTGACCTACCCAAACATTTTGCGAAGATGAAAGATATTTCGACCAATTTGTACCCTTTTTTGCTTGCCTTCGGTGTTAATTTTATTCATGCAGGTGTTTTTCGATCCGTCAGTCCTATCCGCCAAAGGTCGGTAACTACAAATGCGCGGCTCAATGCAAGGGATCGATGGTTTCGGGTCGTTTCCTAGTAGGAAATTTCAATAACTGCCAGGCCAAAATATTCAGAGTGCCATAAAAAGTAATAAAATGTAAATCTGCAAATGCCGAAAGAAAGAAAGCTTACGACATAGTTCAGTTACTGGAGGTTTTTAAGTGATAAAACACTTAACAACTGTTAAAATTTGTATATTGAAATGCCCTTAAATTTGCTCTTGTCACTGGTAGATTGAATCCTAATCGTCTTTTCGGACGACGGACGTATAGAGATCTGTTTGAGTGTGTTAAAGATGGTGCTCGCGATACATTTTTTATGTAAGTGGAAGGTTGTAAAGTATCCCCGAATTATACCTGGCATCCTACGGACGAGGGACGTGTGTATCGGCACAACCTCCAGTAACTGAACTATGTCGTAAGCTTTCTTTCTTTCGGCATTTGCAGATTTACATTTTATTACTTTTTATGGCACTCTGAATATTTTGGTCTGGCAGTTATTGAAATTTCCTACTAGGAAACGACCCTAAACCATCGATCCCTTGCATCGAACCGCGCATTTGTAGTTACCGACCTTTGGCGGATAGGACTGACGGATCGAAAAACACCTGCATGAATAAAATTAACACCGAAGGCAAGCAAAAAAGGGTACAAATTGGTCGAAATATCTTTCATCTTCGCAAAATTTTTGTTTAGTTCAGGGAGTAGAATGAATATATCCATTCATAAAAAAAGCATTTTAAAGAAGGGTACGAACCCAACGTGGGTGGTCATATCTGGCGGACGAGAGACGTGTGTATCGGCACCATTAGTGGATTTCCAACAAGCAAAGAAACGCCCATTTTTCTATATTTCCGGAAAAATCTATCTGAATGAATTTGAGATCGAAACCAAGCGTCGGACGAGCAACAACTACTTCTAATTTGATTCCGGCCTTGTGCGACTCCATCAAGTATAACATTGTCGCGTTAATTCACATCCTGCCTTTGTTGTTTTGTATTAATAATCTCTTTTTGTAATTTAACACTCAACTTGTCTACAATAGTCTCAATAAAACTATTTTATGTGTAGACATTTTATCTCTTAATATGAACTACCTGTAATCCCTTAATTGGCATTATAGGAACGTAAGACATCCGCAGAACTTAACGACACACAAAGTGTATTGCGGACGTAACAAATACTGTAATCATTCATAGATTTGAGTCAGGTAAACCTTGTTTTTTTTTTTCATCTTGAGATGATAAACTTGTAATAATATTTAGTAATATACCTCATAGCAATAATTAATATTTACTGTTTATTTATCATCACTTGATGAAATGCCAAATTAATTAAATCCGAAAACACAATATGTAACCAAAAATTATATGTTTGGCAGTATAGTAATTAAGTTATAACTTTTCACTTAAGCATTTTGTTGTTAATTTTATGTACCTACTTTCCAGACTCAACTTGTATTTTTAACGAAAAATAATTTAACTTGTGATTATAGGCTTTTATTGTCAACCCGATCATTTGTATGAATAAAAATCCAACATGACTTTTGGTTAAAACAAGTAAACCGTTAAGGACGCGGAGCGAATATATAAGAACCAAAATGACATCATTTTTACTGTTTAAAAAATAATGGCAGTGCTAGTCTGAAAAATAACTTGAATTTCGTTACTTATTGATACAATTGGTCGAATTTCGACCAATGGGCAATACTAGCTCAGATTATAATTCTGTAGACAACGAGGTTAGATTCTGACCTTTAAACGTTTAGACTTTTTAAATACCTATAGAGCTTTTTGTGCATAAATGTAGTGTTAATGTTTAAATACTTGGGAAATAACACCACAAGTCACGAAAATTGCTGTTTATTTCAAACGTTTCGGAGTCTAGGTCAGATCCCGTTGTCAATGGTTAAGAAACTATGAAAAAAAGGCACAATTCTAAAATGTAAAAGTAAAATGTTTGATAATATCTATTGTACGACTTCTGACGTAATTAAGAGAGTTTTATTCGATATACACAGGATGGCACAGAAACTTCTACAAATCATATAATAATAAAGTTCCTTTCAAATTGTAAGAATTTGAAAGGGTGATCTTCAGATTTTTATGTGGCGATTCTAGGTGCGACTTTGTTATAAGATGGTGCATTCGCCAAAAATGCGATCAAAGAATTTTGTTCAATTAGTGACCCCATTAAAATCATAAGGGAAAACCTAGCAAAAACCGTATGAACTATCCCGATATTGGGTTGTTCACAAGGACATGACCATTAACAATTTCTTCCTTAATCAACGGCAACCAGGAATGATTCAATTCAAAGGAGCGATACAATCCTTTTCATTTAACAAAATTAAAGCAGACTCTTTTTGTTTTATTTTGATGTTGTGTTCTTCTTTGTGTAATATAACTAGTTAAATTTTGAAACAGTGATTTATGACCAAGGTCCCAAGCATATTCACAAATTTTGGATTTTTCGAACTGTGGTATTTTTGTGTTCGTTTATTCAAACATTTAGGCTTCTCCAATATAGAATTTATTACATTCACAATTTTTTGTATTCTGAGTTAATTTTTTTTTGATAAAATTGATTTAAGTGTTTTAAATGATGTTTTAATATTATATCTTTCCCACTCTTTTTAGTCTTTTTAGTTGAGATACCTGTTAGTATGAGTCGGTTTTCTGTAAACTTCTGTTTCAAATGTCGATTGTGTTTTGGTTATTAAAATGTCTAAGAAAGGTAGTTTGTTATTCTGTTCCAGTTAAGTGTAAGCTGAATAGTTTGTTCTTTGTTGTTTATATCGTTAAGTAATGCTGTAAGTCTTCAAGATTATTGTCTTCTAAACGTTGTTTGTGGCATATTCTTGATTACTTTTATGTTTTTTTGGGCAATAACACCACAATAGAAATAAAACGACGTATATTGCAGGAATACCAAACGTTTCAAAGTCTTTCTGACTTCGTTGTCAATTGTCTTCTAAACGTTGTTTGTGGCATGTTCTTGATTACTTTTATGTTTTTTTGGGGAATAACACCATAATAGAAATAAAACTACGTATATTGCAGGAATACCAGACGTTTCAAAGTCTATTCTGACTTCGTTGTCAATGGCTTTATATTTATTGATGTGATTGCAAAATCAAATTTTCATTTTGCAATCACATCAATAAATATAAAGCCATTGACAACGAAGTCAGAATAGACTTTGAAACGTTTGGTATTCCTGCAATATACGTAGTTTTATTTCTATTGTGGTGTTATTCCCCAAAAAAACATAAAAGTAATTCGTTGTCAATGTCTTTATATTTATTGATTATGTTGCCAAATAAGGGGCGGATCCAGACACGTGTTTCCGGGGGGCGGGAGCGATTTCATGCTTTCAATACAAAATTTACCAAAATATATTTTAAACCCATATTTATTGGACTATTACATTAAAAATCGTCGTTATGTAGTTTAAACACATAGAAGTAACCTTTTTCTAGGTTCCTGGAGAGATTACCTCGTTTTAATATCAAATATACTAACTTTGAGGCTCTCGGTGGGGGCGATCGCCCCCCCCCTTGGATCCGCCCCTGTCTCAAATAAGGAATATGTCATCACGATAAGGCCATCCAAACCAAAGGTTTAAACTGTTTTGAGAAAATTGTTTGTTCTTTAAATTGTTCCATAAAAATGTTGCTTAAAGCAGGAACAGACAGGAACCCATTGCCATGCCAAAATTTTGTTGTGGTGTTAATGCCCAAATAAAATATAAAAATAAACTATATTTACTCTATTGCTGAAACTAAACAAAAACTGCAAATTACGATTTTGCCGGTTTAAACTTATTTTTAAATTATTACAAAATAATTATTTTTCTCAGTGCAATTGAAGGAGGCAAAAGTTAAAGTTTGCTAAATAAATGTTTATCTATTTACATTGGTAGATATAGCTAGTTTTTGAAAAGTAGAGTGTAAAATTCAAACTATTTGTATCTTGTAATCTTTCGATTTCTGATATATTGACCCCTGTATTTTATGGAATCGTCTATAAAATTTTATTTTTTATTTTGTTTGAATTATATTTTCTGATTCTTTCGTGAATTTGTAGTTGCTAAGTTAGATTTGAAATTTTGCCTTAACTTTTGGAAAGTATAATCAATATTTTCTCTCAGTCTTTTATTTTCTTGTATTAAGTAAGCCAACCAATCAGCATTTATTAAAACTAGAGGACTACTACATTTTATTTAGTTACTGGTCATCTTTAATCAGAGTAATTTTTATTTTTGCATGACTATAAAGAGGAGCAGAATGGAGACATATAAGAGTTTTTCTATTTTTTCGTTCTTCGTTTGAGGTTCCCCTTCTATAAATATTAAGTATAGCAATATCGAGTAATTTCACTGTATACAGGAAAGTTTAGTCGAGCTTTTAGAGCTACAGAAAAGTCATTGATCATATTTTGTGTCTTTTTTCTATTCTTATTCCATGAACATACTCCACACATTAACCGCTTCAGTAAGTTTTCTTTTTCATTTGATCTCTCTTCACATTCGTTCTTTTTTTATTCCATTTTAAAGATTTTTTTGCTGAAGTTCGTTTTCTTTAATGTAGATGTCTTCATTGTAAACCTAACGTTTGAAACATAGGTTTTTACAAGCCTTGCATTAGGATTATTGATTGCTAGTCCCTGCTGGTCAAATGACCTCGAACACTTTTGCATAATTTACCATGTGGGTGTGTTTTGCTGTGAGTTCGATTAAATCTTTTCATGATTATTACATATTATGAAATTTCTGGCTGTTTGCAATATACTGAAACGAAGATATTCATTAAACGGTTGCAGTTGCTAATCACTTGGAATACTCCGAATAATTCCAGAACTATGGTATGGATATGAAAGACGTAACCAGGGTATATTATTACACCCTGGATGAAATGTTATGCTGATTGCTTAAATTGAAAAACGAGTTACGGAGTCATCAAAAATAATCAAAACAGCTGCAAATTCAATAGAAGCCTCCCCGGTGAACAAAGTCATTTTTACATGATGTTTTAAAAACAATTTATTGTTCTTTGAAAATATGTATTACAATACAAGCATCATTTGAGAAAAATAAGGGTGGATGTCATCTCTCATGAGAGTTGAAACACTGCTATGGAATTAATAGGCAAATGCTAACAAAGATAGACGGTTTAAAGAGTTTACATTAATTAATTTTCCCATACAAAGTCGTAAATTTTGCTCAACGGTTTTCCTTGGACCATCCTCTATATATAGTTTATTTATATAGATACTTACCTGTAATAATTTTCATACGGCTGTATCGGCCACCAGAAAAAAAATCGTTTGGTTGATATTGCCTAGTGAATTGCTCTAGGAGTGGATGACGACCGCCTGTTATCTCGAATACACTGTCATTGTTTAATTTTGGACGAACAAAGGAATTACTGAGCGATACTCGAGAAATAGAAATTAAACTGAAATTTAAATTTTGTCAAAATTAGGCTCATTAAGGCGATATTATGTCTGTACATATAGCTTAGGAGGTCATGTTCGAATTGTTAAGGATTGATAAAGTATAAAAAAATGGAATTAAGATTAAAAATTATGAAAATGTTGTCCTTGGCCCAGATTCGTAATGTTTTCTTCAAAAAAAGAATGGTTTTGATGCAAAATAATTATTAAGCTAATTTTTTAAATAAGCGTTGTCGTCAATGAGGACATTTCACACAATGGCAGACTGGCTATATCAGAATAGCAGCTTTTACAAACGAGTTATTGACAACTTACCTGACACTCTCCGCTTTTAATAAACTTTCAGATTTCTTATATTTACCAATATTATATATATATATATATATATATATATATATATATATATATATATATATAGATGGTTTCCGGGAATTCATCCGCGTAGTTGATAACTGATCCCTGCCGGGATCGATGGTAAAATGACGACGTTTCGGCAGAGTCACATCTGCCCTCTTCAGGTCGGTTCGCATAATTCTCGTAGCCTTCTGCTTTTGCTTCTAGTTACTCGAATACTACTGCACTAGAAGCGAAAGCATAAGGCTACGAGAATTATGCGAACCGACCTGAAGAGAGCAGATGTGACTCTGCCGAAACGTCGTCATTTTACCATCGATCCCGGCAGGGATCAGTTATCAACTACGCGGATGAATTCCCGGAAACCATCTAATATATTTAATATATTTAGTGCCCGCGAAAACTTAAAAACCAATATATATATATATATATATATATATATATATATATATATATATATATATATATATATGTTATATAAGTTATTCCATCGACTTATATGAAACAACCTAGCAACAGTTCCCAAGCTGAGTCAGCATAACACGTGTCGTCTCCAGTTACCCGCAGACGAACATCCGTGAGAACTGCAAGCGCTGCGACACCTTACAGATTTGTCTAGTTTAGTTTAACACTCATTTTGTGTTTTTAATTGTTATATAAAGTTTTATTATTTTCATTGTTATTTTTAAGTTATTATTTTTATTAAAAGTATTGTGTAACTATAAATAAAATCTTTTTTAAAAAGAGAAATTTTGAGAGTGTGATATAACAAATTGGCGCAGTCAGTAGGATCCGTCTAACGTTACTAGAACACGAGTACTCTAACTGGTAGTGGCGGATTCCTATCCCTCAACGGAACAACGAACCTGGAAGAAGTTCTCACTGAAATCAAACGTAGAACACGGCGCTTTCAATGTTCCTGTTGATGTAAGTAATGGTGAATCGTCATTCGTTTTAAGAAAATATTATTTGATTTATTTTATTGAACATTGATTTTTAATATTTGATATAATCTATTTGATTTGATTAATATTGATTTATTTTATTATTTGATTTTTAATTTTTGATATATTTGATTCAAATGAAATATTGATTTATTTCATTAACTGATTTATTTAAACTATTGATTTTAATTGCTTTACTATTTTAATTGGTTACCATAGTGTTCTATCATTCAAAAAATCGTTATTCCTATTAACGTATTCTACAGTTTATTAATTTCTATACCTTTTAACATTTCATTTTTGCACCCTTGTTCCAATTCTTTTATATCGACTAATATAAAAATGGCACAAGCTTCTCCAACACCGGTTACCAATGAAACCGAAAGATATCGGTTAACGGAAATATTTTCCGTTATATCCGAATTTGAAGGCAACCAAATTTCCTTGGGAACCTTTATAGATGCGTGTAATTGCGCATATAATATGTCCACGGCGGATCAAAAATATTTGTTAGTGATCCATATCAAAAATAAACTCAAAGGGAAAGCGGCGCAGTTGATAAATTCAAGGAACCCCGGATCGTACCTTGAAATCAAACAACTCTTGACCCTAAACTTTGGAGATTCTCGTGATCTCTCTTCCCTTATTCACGACTTACAACGTCTAAAGCAACTTTCGAATGAGTCTCCACTAACGTTTTACAATAGACTCCAGGTATTGAGTGCGAAAATGCACTCCTGCATCCACAAAAAGACAAAAAGACGCCCAGACCACTCTAGTGGATACTATGGTCATGAATACCCTTCTTACGGGATTAGAACCCCGGTTATGACAAGTAATTCGTGCAAGTAATCCAAAAGATCTTCTAGAAGCACACTCCCGGATTAGGAGAGAGCTTCAACTTTCTTATTTCAAAGACCAAAAAACGAACAAATCTGTTCCTCTCAAACCCAACTTCCAAGCAAGAAAGCCGACACAACCTCTTAAGTGTCTTCTTGTGGTCGATTAGGCCACATAGTCGCAAATTGCCGTTTGAAAACACAAAATAGTTCTCAAACGTTTAATCCAAACTATAGACCAAATCCTGTTGGGCCTAATCAACAAACAAGGCCAAATTTTCCTACAAACAATCCCCCCCGTTCAACAAGGACAACAATTTCGCCCATCAAACTCCCAGAGACCCCCTTTTAGGTCTCAAATGAACCCGAATTATTCTCGACCTTCGGTCATACAGAACAATCCCAACAACCGTCCTGAAAGGACGCACCACTTCAACCAACATCAAAATGATGGTTATTCCCACTATCCAGACTACAATTACTATACCGAGGATAGCAACACTCACGATTATGAGGATGATCTTCAAAATTATCCTATCGTTGAACAAACTTTTGAAGATACCCCTATCGAGCCTTTTAATATCAGGATTATCTAGCACTTTGTGCGAAGTCGAAACCCAGATTCAAAACCTCAATCTGGACGATTTGAACCCCGACTTGAACTTCCCGGAGCAACTATTTCTTTAAGCCCACTTCTTACAGTTAACTCTAAAAACCTTTACTACATTCTTGACGCTTCTTCTAAATTCAAACTACATATTGATACCGGAGCTGGTATCTCCATCCTTAAAGAAAATACCGTAAATAATTTCACCCAAAGATCTCCTGAAAGGGTAACGATTCAAGGTATTACCCATGAAAAAAATCCCAATTTCACAATCTACCCTAATTCCATTCGCTCCACGTAACCCACATAAAGTTTTCATATACGATTTGGACATTGAGTTTGACGGCATACTAGGATTAGATTTTCTCGAACACTATGAATACATAGTTGACTTAAAATCTAAACAGCTAATAACAAATTTTAAAACCATTCCTTTACACAAAGTTCCCGATAACGATCAACCCTTGACTGATGTACCCGACACACCCAATGTTAAGCCAAATATTAACTCACAAACACCCACACAAAACAAAATAACTATTGAGGCACGAACAGATAAGATCTTTAAACTTAAATGCGATCTTTCTAACATCGACGCCATCTTACCAACTGAAGAAATTGACAGAGTACGACTTCCAAACGCACTCGTACACATTAACGCAAATGGCGAATTTCTAACTTCCATCATCAACGCTAACGCGATGCCCAAAACAGTAACTTTTTCTGATTTAAAACTGGAACCACTTGACAAAACTCACCCTCTTCTGAATTTCAATACAGACGATTATCATGATTCCCAATACTTAGACAGAAACTCGACTATTAGACAACAAATTAGAACTGAACATCTCAATGACGAAGAACGCGAACAAATCACTAATCTTTGTTTGGAATTTCAAGACATTTTCTATCTTGAAGGTGACGTCTTGACTTTCACTAACGAGGTTAAACATTCGATTGATACGAATAACGCAAAGTCCGTTTCCACTAAATCATACAGATATCCTCAAGTTCATAAAGAGGAAGTGAAAACCCAAATTGGAAAAATGCTTGAACAAGGTATCATTAGGCACTCCTCATCTCCTAGGCCCTCCCCTGTATGGGTTGTCCCCAAGAAGCTCGATGCTTCTGGTAAACAAAAGTGGCGAGTTGTTATCGATTACAGGAAATTAAATGAATTGACTGTAGACGATAAATATCCTCTGCCAAATATCTCCGATCTCCTCGACCAACTTGGAAAGTGTCAATATTTTTCGACATTGGATCTCGCTTCCGGGTTCCACGAGTTGGAAATCCAAGAGGAAGATATTCCTAAGACTGGCTTTTCTGTCGAAAATGGTCATTACGAATTTGTTCGTATGCCATTTGGTTTAAAGAATGCACCAGAAGGTGTAAAACCAAACCCTTCAAAGGTTGAATGTATTCAGAACTTTCCGCAACCCCAAACTCCGAAAGACGTTAAATCTTTTCTTGGTCTCGCTGGGTATTACAGACGCTTCATACCAAATTTTGCGAAGATCTCTAAACCTCTAACTAAACTACTCCAAAAAGACGTCAAATTCATCTTTGACGCAGATTGGAAGTCTTCCTCCAATGAACTGAAGCAAACCCTTGTATCTGACCCAATTCTGATATATCCAAACTTTGAAGAACCCTTCCTGCTCACTACTGATGCTAGTGCTTTTGCTATTGGAGCGGTTCTTTCTCAAGGCCCTGTGGGAAAACATCTCCCTGTTGCATACGCTTCTCGCACCCTCTGGGCTGCAGAGACACGATATTCCACCATCGAACGAGAATTGTTGGCCATAGTTTGGGCTGTTAAGCACTACAGACCGTATCTTTTTGGGAGAAGGTTTACACTTCTGTGTGACCACCGTCCGCTTACTTGGCTCTTTTCCATCAAAGATCCTGGCAGTCGTCTAGCCAGATGGCGCCTTAAGCTAGAGGAATACAATTATAAGATCGAGTACAAACCCGGCAAGGTAAACCAAAACGCAGATGTTCTTTCTCGCATCAAAATCAACTATTTCAAGCAATGTGCTGATTTCCTTTCCAAAATCAAAATTTTCGCTAACAACGAAACTGACTCCGAACAACCTGAAAACTCTGACAATGACGACGAACATGACGAAAGAATTATCGCTGAGTTTAATCGATTTGTTCAACTCTACAAAACTGAGTCAATAATCGATTACTCTAAAATTGAAATATCCAATTCTCAACTTTTAGACAAGTCCCACAAACGCATAGTTACATTCTTTTGGCAAAACAAAACTAACGATTTACACGACAAAATTATTGATGACTTTTTCGAAGAAGAACCTTATTTCAGTAACGACACTCTTAACATCATGGCCAGTAAAACAGTCAGGCATAGAAAGTACTTAGTTGTACCTTTGCCCTATGACATCTCACATCTTTTCAAAATTATTTATACCAACCAAGACCAATTCAACGACTCCGAAACATACTGCATAGAAAATAACATAGAACTTCCCATTCTTGAAATTTTATCTTTCATTCTCTCCGACAAAGAAATCAAACTCAAAATCTGCCAAAACATTGTTACAACTCCTACCGAAGACGAAATTCCTATAATAATACAACAATACCACTCTGGTAAAAACAACCTCCATCGTGGCATTAACGAAACCATCAGACGTATTAGGGAAAAATACAATTGGACCGGCTTAATTAAAACTGTAGAACAATTTATCAAATCCTGTGAAATTTGCCAAAAGGTAAAGTTCTGTAGGAAAAACTTAAGTGCACCTTTTGTTATTACGGAAACACCCAAGACTCCTTTCGAACGTATTAACATTGACATCTTTGAATACCCATCTAGAAATCATGCACTCACTATTAGGGACGAACTCACGAAATTTACGCAAGCCTACCCCATTAACGACAAAACAGCTTCAACTGTCGTATACACCCTTCTGATTTTCTTTCAACATTACGGGACTCCGCTTCGCATCCATTGTGACTATGGACGTGAATTTGACAACACTTTAATGCGAGATCTATGCCAACTATTCGACATAAAACTGACATTCTCCAACGTTCAACATCCCGAGTCAAACGGTTCTATTGAAAGATTTCACATGACCTTAGTAGAAATGATAAGGGCAAATACAGCGGAACATCCAGACGAACATCCATTTAATGTCCTCCCTTATGCCATCATCTGTTATAATAACACGAAAACTAAAACCACCGGTTTCACGCCCTACGAACTTATATTTGGGCACACTTCAAGTAGGCCTCCAGAAACCCTTTACAACCAGGAAAAACTGATTTCGAAATACGTAAGAGACCTAAATAACAAAATGGACTATTACTACAGACTCGCCCGTGCTAAAACCGAAAGACAGAAAGAAAAATCTAAAGTGCGATTTGACCAACACGTTTCTACTAAACAACCCGATTACAAAGTAGGCGACAAAGTCTACAAAGTCAACAAAGCCGAAAACAAATTCAACGGCCCCTTCGAAATTACCGCAATACGATAAAACTCTGCCACCGTCATAAATTTACAAACAAACCAAATAACTAAAGTTAACTTTGACAGACTAAAACCCTATTTTGAATAAATCCCCTTTTTCAGATTCTGTGGACTGTTTTCAGTCGTGAACCTTCAACAGTACTCCATTACGCCTGTTAACAATACTATAGGAGTTTTCTTCCATGAAGAAGGCACCATTAAAATTTCTAATGAGAAATGGACACTCCTTGTTTACAAAGATCTAAACCCCTTTCGAAACGCTATTTCTAACAACGACAATATACTGAACAGACTTTTAGAAACTATTAACTACAACAAAACTAACATTACAATCTTCAAATCAAAAGTACAGACTCACGTAAGCCTCCTGAAACAAATATCAAAATCTGTTAACATCATGTATATAGAAATTTTCGCTGACACTGAGACTTACAGTACCAACAGAAAGAAACGCGGACTAATTAATGGACTGGGATCGATTTGGAAATCTATTTCTGGTAACTTAGATGCCACAGACGGAGAATACTTTAGTGACTCTATAAACAAAATTACTAAAGACCAACATCAAATTGAAAACTTAATGAAACGACAATTATCAGTAACAACTTCGGTCATTAAGAACCTTAACACCACAATACAAAAATTTCAGTCCGAAGAGAAAATATTTTCGGAAAATATCGAAGCAATTAGGAAGTCAATTGTGTTCATTACAGACGATCTTGCTTTTTATGAACTTCAAGCCAATGTCTTAGATTTGTGTGAAAGCTTAATGGAAAGTTACGTATACATTGAAGATACTCTCAACGATGTATTAACTGCAGTCTCTTTCGCCCGTCTAAAAATTTTACATAGCTCAATTATAAACCCAGTAGATTTGGTCGACTCCCTTCAGAAAATATCACAGTCACTTCATGAAAATAACTTACCGCTTCCAACCTATAGTTCAAATGTTGCTCGATACATCGATCTAATAGAATTGGAAGCTTTTCAAATCAATACTAAAATTGTTTTTGTACTAAAAATCCCCTTAGTCAATCCTGAAACTTATACAGTATACCGCTTGTATCCTATCCCAGTTTTGGATTATCGAACAGGATTTCACCATATTCTTCCAACAAAATTAAAATATATCGCGAGAGATGACGATTCGCTATTATACGCATCTTCCGAAGACCTGAGTGACTGTAAGCCATTATCTAAAGAACAAAAGATCTGTTCCAAAGTTATTCCACACACCATAGACAAAGAAGCCCTCTGCGAACCACAGCTTCTTAGACAGCCAGCAGCCCTTCCTTCAACTTGCAAGCCTTTAATATTATATGCCAAAGAGTATAATATTCAAGAGATTGATCTGAACCTTTGGTTTATCTCGATTTCCGGACAGTTGCCCATCAACATCAAGTGCAAGGGAGAAGATGTCGTTACCCAATCCATTTCGACAAATTCTCTATTGACCATCCAACCCAGTTGCAATGCCTTCATCGGTAACACCAGGGTCCATGCCAGAAGGACCACCAACAACGTTGACAACATCACACTTAAGAGTCACCCAGTCAACATCCCCTACAACTGTTGCGACAACCTGCCAACCATCAGTCAGCTTCCAAAGTTGAAACCCATGAGACTACAGGAATTGGATGCCAGAGACCTGAATATCGCTAACCATAAGCTTAGACAATACTCCAAGGAATTGGAAAAGCTCCTAGACCAACCATTCTTGGAGAAACACACCTCCTGGTTTACGATCATCACAATGGCAACAACCGCAATTGTGGTTGCCCTCCTTTCCATGAGCATCATCAGGAAGAAATTCCAGAAGCCTCCAACGATCAGCCCTTCTGCCGATCCATTACCACCACCAGGTCCATCAACCATCAAGCCCAGGGTAAAACTCCATAGCCTCCTTAGTCCTGTCGAGGATATTGAATTGCAGAACCTCCCTTAAAAGTCGATGCTGTAGCATCAACTTTTTTATATGGATGGGAGTTGTTATATAAGTTATTCCATCGACTAATATGAAACAACCTAGCAACAGTTCCCAAGCTGAGTCAGCATAACACGTGTCGTCTCCAGTTACCCGCAGACGAACATCCGTGAGAACTGCAAGCGCTGCGACACTTTAGTCAGCGTTCTTAGTTTATAAATTATACTTTTTCATTATAACATCATTCATGATTACTTACAGATTTGTCTAGTCTAGTTTAACACTCATTTTGTCTTTTTAATTGTTATATAAAGTTTTATTATTTTCATTGTTATTTTCAAGTTATTATTTTTATTAAAAGTATTGTGCAACTATAAATAAAATCTTTTTTAATTTTAAAAAGAGAAATTTTGAAAGTGTGATATAACATATATATATATATATATATATATATATATATATATATATATATATAACTTCACAAACACAAATGGTTTTTTAAAAAAATATATTTTTATTTAAAACACAAATTAAATATTATACTTTTACTACAAAAATTACGTTAAACAATATAAATGAGATAATTGAATGCGATACACTTAATGACGGTCATCAGCAGTTTTACACGTGCGATGGGCATTTGCGTATTTCATGGGAATTGCTATATCGTGTAATATGACACCATGTGAACGACTCATTTGACCGGTTACACGGTGTTGTCATATTAGTATTCTAAGTATTGTTTAGGACGTATATAACATATATATATATATATATATATATATATATATATATATATATATATATATATATATATATATATATATATATATAAAGCCAACAAGAATAGAGGAATGCGCTTATCCCAATCCCGTTGGTTACTGTCTACCACTTTGGAAAGCTGAGATTCAAGAGTCCTCGTAAATCTCTCCATCATGCCTTTGACTGTGGGTGTAACGGCGTAGTTCTTTTTTTTAATGCCCGTCAAGCCTCACATCATCCGGGAGTACTTTCAATTCAAAATTTCTGCCCTTTTCAGAATAAAGCTTCTCAAATTGGCTAAACAGCTGCTTTACTAGAACCGTTGCTTCAGCAGCTGTTTCTTAATTGTAAGTAACAACAATTCGAGTCATCTGCTGAAGTAATCAGTAGCAACAAGGATATATATGTTATACCTTTTTGGTCACTGGGAATGGTCCAGCTATGTCACTCGCAATTCTTTCTAAAGGAATGCCCACATTAAATTAGTTCATTTTCCCAACTGATCTATTTTTGGTTCCCTTAATGGCGGCACATATGTCGCATTTAAAGCATCATTCTCTTAAGTCTTCGTATATAGTTCATTCAATAAAATCGTTTTCGTACCTTATCAAGGTTTTATTCATGCCCAAGTGACCCCCAGAAATGCTGTTGGGTAACTCTTTCAGGATGGCGGGTACTCTTTTCGTTGGTACGATCAACTGAGATTTGGTTTCTGTCACGTCGGCACTTTCCAACATTCTCTTCAAAACTCCATTCTCGATTCGAAGAGAATTCCACTTGGTCCACAATGATTTTAGGGTCATCTCTTGACTAGATATTTCTTCAAATCGAGGTCTGTCCGCTCTTTCGTTCTTATTTGTCAAAATTGGTTCGATGTATGGACCTTCTAACTGATATGTTCGGCATTCCTCTGTAGTCCAATCGTCATTTGCTGTGACTCTAACGCGGCAGAAGTCAAAAGCTCTTCTGGTGTGGGGTATGTCATTTACATAATTACAATTTTTAAACAAGAAAACCATACTATTGCCCTCTTGCGGCTAATAGCACCCCTCTTGGTAATATTATATATGATGATATTTAAAAGTAATTTTAATTTATTAATTTGATGTTTGTTTATTCCTTAATAGAGAAAAACTTAATATTGAGATCGCAATATGTTAATTTAAAATGACAAAAGCAACAAAAATGTTGAATGACATTTGTGTACCAACTATAAGTGTCTCGTTACATAGGTGCCTTTCTCAAGTTACAAAATGTAGTAAATCAAAGATATAATAGTGATGATGGACTCAGATTGTTTTCTTAATCTAAAGTCTGTTAGAATATTTAAATAAAATAGAATAATTTTATATCAAATAAGGGATATATTATGTTGACGATGTAGTATCAATATCCGACTATGGAGATGACCTGTCAAAGAATTCATGTCATTTAGAAATCGATATTTTGGATTTTTTAACCTAATAACTTCTTCCCATTGGCATCCTTTTGTATCAGAATTTGTTATTCTACTTTTATCAACATTTAGGGTAATTCTAGCATCTTTCTAGTTTCACTTAAAACATGTAGTGCTTCTAGCTATTTTAAAATGATGTATTATTTGTTATCAATTTAATATATTATATACTTATTATGATACAAATTTTGTATATTTTATCGAAAAAATAAAAGATGTCACTTGTAAAAGGACAAGTGGTATCTTATTTTTTAATTACAGTTTACCTACTATATTGAAATTACAATTGATGTGTAAAACCACATAAATACCTACCAATCCATTAAGCCAATAAGTTTTAGTGGGTCCCTAATATCTCTGTTATGTTTACAAATGAAGCCAGCTAGTCTTCTTAGTATACGATTTTCGTGGTCTATAATGTCACCCGTAATATCTCCGAGTCTTCTATCTAATTCTAAAATAATAATTTTAGTAATACAACACTAAATAAATGGAAAATAAAATTCTCACCAACACATAGTGGATTTTTGTAAAGAAATTTATCTTTCAGAGTGAACTGTAACAGAAGGGATCGTGTAAAGTATAATCATTTACTGGAAAAAATATACTTACCACAAATCTGAAACCATACTCCTCCATCTCCTCTGGATAGCAGTCTTCATTCCATTTTTTTATACCAATTAAATATCCCGTTTCTGGGAGGTATATTACAGAGCATTCATCTAGAAACTGTGGCAAATTATCTACTGCTAATCTTGCTGCAGCCATTACGTCCTTAGAGATGTCTTGCTGCCGAAGCTTTTCTGGAAAAGAATTCAACATAGCGGCTGGGTATCATAGGAAAGTATATAATTCTCACACGAGTCGACAACAATGTGAGTGCGAGAATCAATCTGACAATAAATAGTTGGATATCATAGTATTTACATCGTTCAAGTAAATGTTCTACTAAATTATATGAAGAGAGCTAGGTTGGCGTTGTTTTTTTGTAAAAAGAAATGATTTTTTAGCAGGTTTTAACTTCCTTCTCTCAGTTCCCACAAACGATAATGTAATAAGGGGTCCAAGCAAGGTTGAACTGTGTGTACTGTGTTAGGACAAACTAGGTTGCTGGCCATGCTTAATAATCGAGGCGGCCAGAAGGAACGTTCGATACCGAATGAGTGGTCTCTAGAAATACGTATTGCTTGTATAAATACAGTACAAAATAATCGTAGAATAAGGAATGTTGTGCATTTTTGACATTATGATAAAACGTGCCTGAATAACAAGACCATAAAAACATTTATGAATATTTTTTGTCTTCCTAATTTAAATTTGAATATGTAGATTTGTAATGGATATTAAAAATAGTATTATCCGGGTTTTGAGTGAACTATAGTGTTGAGGAGTTTCTATTTGGTAAAAAAATATATATTTCATAAAGAGCCTACTTGGAATAGCCACTAACAGAGTGGCCATTTTTAAAGGGTAATTGAGTATATAGGGTGTTTCGTAAAATAATTAGAGAATGTTCTGAACAATTGCATATAAGTTTTTATAAACCAACTTGGACATCATAATGTTTTCTAAAATTAACGAGACGACTAGGATAATATTTACAAAGTGTAAGGTATCCTGCCTTAAAGAAGACCGTGACAAAAATCAAAAATATGCTAAAATCTGATTCCTCGTCAGTCTAATATGTCGCTTTATAGAAGAAGTAAAAAATTAAACAAGTAAATGCTGAATAAATGGGGACAATTTTCTGAAACCCAATCCTTAATTTGCCAGTTACGATAATTTATTTCTTTCTGCATATTCAGAACAGTGAAGCGGAAGTTTTGTCTTCGAAATACTATATCACACCGCCTATCTTATCTGGCATCAGAATTCTACATTTACTTACGCAAGTCTAAACATTTCATCGGGAATCAGTTTATTGGTAGAGTTTAGTAACTGGAGTAATTTCTTTGTTTCAGGTTTACCTCAAAATTGATGACTAATAATTGTGAATATTTCTTAAAAAGCTGATTCCGTGCCTAAGAGAGATAGATCTACTCAATAGAAACTAATTCAAAACAGATCTATGTTATTTAGAATGTTAATAGTTCCTGCTTCTTACAAGTTAAACACTGAGAATATTCATTCTTTTATATATACATCTGTTAATACAGCAAAAAGGAAGGAATTGCGGACATAACAGTTAACAGCGATCCTCTTATACACTTCACTAAATTATTTAAAGAATCAAAACATACAAAAATATGATTTTCTTTCCTTATATTATGAAACGTGGTAAAGGGATCCTAGCCCACTTAGACAGAAAACTTTTAGAGAATTAAGAAACCTTCAAAATGAGAGTATATAAATTGTGATTGGACTTTTGTAGAACGGGAATGGCAGCAAAAATCGATAGAATGTGAATTTTTCAAATATTCTGAAAAAATCTGAACCTTCTGGTAATAAAAACAACAACATTATTAATAATTTATGAGGTTAAGTTTAATTGGGCTCAAGATCGATATTGTCGGTTAATTGATATAACCATGATAAACTATCATTGATAGTCTGATCGAGATGTTCCAACGATAGTAGTGAATATTATGTTAAAGGAGGGATAATTTAACAGCCAAAAATGGGGGGGTACAATGATAGTAGGTGTGGAGACATCTGAATTCGGAAGCAAGTAATGCTTGTTGGTTCCATACAATATTTACAAAACATTTACGGCATTGTAACGAAAATGAAAGATTTGCAAAGCTAAGTGCAAAAAATAAACTGTTCAAATGTGTTTGGCATATCCCCTTATTTAGAACGAGCATGACTAATAGGGTGTTTTTTGGACACAAAATTGTTTAAATTGCACACAAAATTATTTAAACTGCAATTCTACAAGAAATTGATGATGAAAGCCGTTGCTTTGTGATACTCAATCATAATTATAATGAATGAAACAAATCAATTTAGTATTATATCACTTATATTTATACTTTTTACAATTCTACAAAAGCTGTTTAACCGATAATACGAGTATAGATCTGAAGCTTAATGTGTATTAATGTCATAAGCTTTATGTTGACGAAGATTAATGTTAAAATCCAATTTTTATCCTATTTTTGACCAACAAGCTGCCAGTAAAGATTTTTTGATTTTTTACAACTTTCCTATTGACAATATTGCTATCGCTTGATAACTCTTCATAATACCTACAGACATAGAAGAAAAAATTCTAAGGTTTGAGGATTTTACTGTTTTTTTACTTCTACAAATATGTGGTTAGAATTATGTTGGTTATAGGGTATGTGTTAATGTTTCAATGATGGCATATGCAATCACTTAAATGATGACATAAGCGATTTGGTGTCACTAAAGCATCTTTATAGATTGGGTTAATGAGAATTTGTAATGTTATTTACCTTATATAAATTTGTAAATATTTACGAACAATAAAAATATCTTTATTTATAATTTAGCGTGGCATTACGATACATAAAACGATTCAAGGTCGGTTTTCTCTCTTTTTAAGCTAGTTGAATATCACTGTTATTAAACAACAGTTATTAATTTTAATTTAGAAAACTGGTCATAAATGTAAATAGTTGTACATGTTTTATAGTCCAGTCATTTAAGCTTAAATAAGGTAAGAATCTCGGAATTCGAGATACCCAGCTGTAAGTCTGTAAATACTTGTATATTGACACCCTAAAGGTTGTCTCAAAACCTACATATGGTAGGGTGTACGCGACTATTAAATTTCAAGGTCAAAGTTCACAAAAATCGTTTTTTTGCGCCTTTTTGCAAATATCTCATTTCCTATGGGTTTTTTGCTATTTGCATTAATTATCAATATCGTAGAATACCAAATTTTCTATAAATTTTGTTTAAATAAAAATTTTATATGGTGAACAACATCATTCCAGCTCAACCGGTGCCTCCGGTCGAAACCTCGCCATATACAGTTGATGAATTATCGATAAATCAATGATTATAAATATTTGTCAATTTTTAATAACTATTATATTATATTTTATCATTTTCTTCATGCATTAAATCTATATCTATTCAATAATACTGATAACCATTTCCTAAAATTAAAAAATAATTAAGGGAAAAATTTAAATCATAATATAATTATATTTCCATTGATATAATTGTCATTTTAACTAGGCGTACACTGTCTTACGAACAAGAAATTTTCTTTCAAAAAGTTGGGAAAGGAAATGTAAATACGGAGATATACTCGACTAAAAGTTTTGATAATTATCCTCATTTCAAAACACATATTTTATTTCTGCACGCATTAAGTGGCTGTGACACAACTTTTGCGCTTTTTAAAAAGGGAAAAAATGATTTTTAAAAGTTTTTGAGAAAGTGACAAATTTGGAGGAACTAGCTGCAGCATTTGAGGAAGAAAATTGTTCGGCCAGAGATTATTAGAGAGTGGAACTCAAACCTTATTGGCAGTCTATAATGCTCCGGAATCTGTGAAAAGTCTCGATCATCTTCGTTATATGCATTACGTCAAGTCTACAAAACTTAATAAACCTGTGCAGTTTTCAAATATTCCACCAACAAGTGCAGCTGCTCATCAACATTTCAAACGTGTATATTATCAAGTTCAAACTTGCTTAGGGCATGATTTGGAACCCCAGGTATGAGGTTGGGCAATGCGAAACGATTTTCTGGAGCCTATCATGACAATTTTACCACCTGCTCCAGAAGATTTGCTAAATACAATTTTCTGCAACTGCAAGAGTGGTTGTGGTTCGCGATGGAGATGCAGGAAAGCGGGCTTGAAATGCTCTTTAGCTTGTGGCCAATGTAATGGGCAAGCTTGTCTCAATGCTCTACCATATCAGAGCGACATTAACGAAGATGGAACCTTTGACCGCGAAATCATGGAAGAACTTGAGACAAATGTCGTTGAAGACGATAATGAAGACCAGTTTGAAATTTACCAGCAGCCGGAAGACGAGGAAGAAAATGATTAAAATTATAAATTGTAGTTTTTATACCCTTTATTCCAGTTTTACTTTTAATAAAAAGAAATGTATTGAACTGAAATTAGAAATTGATATTTTTTAATAAAAAGATTAATCATAATTTATTTGTTTTTTTCCATCATGTAAGAAGTTATTAATATTAATTAGGTTAAAATTCAAATATAATTTCTATATTTTCATTAACAATTCTGCAATTACATCGGCAGGTAAGTGTTGTTGAATAAATTAATACTGAATAAAAAGTAGATAGGTTAGGAAAAAAAGATAAAATCTAATATAATAGTTAATAAAAATTGACAAATATTTATAATCATTGATTTATCGATAGTTCATCCACTGTATATGGCGCGTTTTCCACCGGAGGCACCGGTTGACCTGAAGTGATGCTGTGACGGCGCGCTCCCCGCCCTCTATCTCGAAAACGGTTCACCGTATAAAAAAAAATTTAAACAAAATGTGTAGAGAATTTTGTATTCTACAATATTGGTAACAAATACAAATAGCAAAGAACCCATAGGAAATGAGATATTTACAAAAAAAGCGCAAAAACCGATTTTTGTGACCTTTGACCTTGAAATTTAATAGTTGCGTACACCCTACCATATGTAGGTTTTAAGACAACTTATAGGGTGTCAATATACAAGTATTTACAGACTTACAGCTGGGTATCTCGAATTCCGAGGTGAACTTACTTTAATGACTGGACTATTAGGGAGATTATGCGTAAAGGTTTAATAAACTAGAAGGAGAATTACTCATATCTAATGCTTCATCCAATCCGAAACGGATAGTCGGTCTGCTACCTCTGTTGATGCTTCTGAAGTCTAAAGCATTTTCCATGGCGTCCCCAAGACCAATTAAGTCTTCTGTTACTGCATCGCTTAATTCTTTCAAAATCATTAATGATTCCTTGTAAGGTGCACTTATATCATTTATAACTACCGTGTGGTAAATGATCTGAAAGAAAGAGACATTTGCATTTAATGTTCTTTTATTACTAAAATTAATGCTTACTTTATACAAATTATGCCAATCGATACTATTAGCTCTGGAGTTCATGATCTTCACTAATATTATCTAAAAACACAACAACATGATAGTAATATTATTATTATGCAGGTATAAAATACGTATCAGTAACGATATAAGCGATTATAAAAAACCTTTCATTAAAAAGTAAGTTATAATATTAGTGAATAAAATAAGGTATTATTAATTCTAATAAAAATATGTTTTTAGTATCGTTGGTCCCGAAACATATTTAGATATGTTAAAAGTACTTTGTATACAGACATTTAAAGTATTTGACTTGTCACAAGTGAACTTGTTTTGAATGAGATAAAACTATAATTGAACAAAACATGTAACAAAAATTGTTATTTAAGTATATGGATTAACAATTTAACACAAATAGAAATATGTTGGACTTAGTCTTATAATTCTTATGATCAAAAATCAACTATTTAATATAAATTACATACTTCTTCATTGAGTACTGAGCTTTTTATTTAAGCGACACCTGTTTTGGTTTGTTGTTTTATCATCTTAAGATATTTTTACCCGAACATCTCCGGAATGAATTCAGAAAGAACAATTTCGACGTGTGCAACATTTAAAGGTCCTAAACTTGTGTAAAATCAAAATGTGAAAACATTCGAATATGGACGTTTTCTTCCCCTTTTTCCGTTCATAACTTGGAAATAATTCATTATAGAGCAGTTTACCAGATTGAGTTGAACATAAATAGCAAAATTTTATACAAAATGAGTTCTAGACATTATGCACAATAAATGAATCAATTTACGCCATGTTAGAAAGATGGGAAAGCTTTTATGAGAAATTATAGTTGAAATTTAGATTTTTACTTTTTATTATTGTTGTAGAAAACAAGTTTGTTTAAAGAAGTTATTTAGAATTAAACTTCCTACAAAACTGATGACATGCAATTTCAAATTGTATTAAACATATTTATGAAACGATCGAGGAGATATCGTATTCAATAATTAGGTGTAGCAACTGATGTATTATTTCACAATTTAGTCAGAGCGATAAGTATTGAAATGTTTTTATTTTCACAAACGGGTTCTTATATTTATTTAAAAACACAGTCCCCGAAATATCTTTCAAATGGGCTGCCCACATTATATTGCCTCATGGGGGCTTTTGCTCGCTTCTGAGGCCCATTACTTGCTGCACAAACCGTACATTTCCGACACCAATCTTAAACATCTACTTGTCAGTTTACCCAACAGAAGCGTTCTCTCAAGTTCCCCAGGGTTTTCGTTACTCTCAGATGTCCTCCAGTTGTACCATCATGTAGTTCTTGCAAAATCTCTGGTCTCCTATTTCTGGGAACTACAATCTGTTTCCTGTCCTTGCGCTCCTCTGTCCTTTTTTCACGATGAGGGAGTTCCACAGAGGTCAGTATGAATTTATGGTTGGTTTCTGGACTTTTCCTGCCACGTAGGTAGATTGCCAATAATCATTTGCCGCGGACATTCTAACGAGAATAGCCCCTTTTCTTTCAGCTTGCTGACAATGACAATTATCAGAGCCTGGTCTCGTTCTAATGCGATGTTTCGACGAGGAAGTGGGTACTCCGTTGCTACCCTTGCAACTCCTTATATGTCCGACCTTACCACACTTCCGACCTCTCCACTGTATTTTTTCGGTAAGGACTTCCTCTACTATGTTCCTTACAGATATATCATCATTTCCTCCATCTTCTGATTCTCTTTCTCTGCACTGACCTCTACAGGTATTTTTCACAGCTTCAAATTCCAGAGCTCCAGCCGGTGCATCCACTAATTGAGTCAGTCGAGCTAGTATCAATGCTTGTCTGGCTCGCTGGTCTCGGAGTCTGTACAAAAATGCTTGGACTGTCAACCTTTCCATAACATTTTCCAGTGTGGCTGGATAGGCAAGGCGAACCAGACGGGCAACATTAGCTTCAAACTCTTGTAAGGATTCATTCGCTTTCTGGTGGCGATTTTTTAGTTGAGAGTATTAAACGTGCTCCAAATGTGTCTCTCCATACCTCCGTTCTAAATGTTCGACTAGTTGTTCGTAATCTTCTTGCTCCGAGGTATTCAACGTTTACAAAAGATCTGTAGCATCCCCTCTTAAGGCGAGGGTTAATTTTATTGCCTTCTCTTCTGCCAACCATCCGTTTAACTTTGCTGAAGGCTCGAATTGGAGCCGATAATTGGTCCATGACGATTTTTCATCAAATTGTGGAAGTTTCATTTTGTACCTGGTTCCCTCGAGGGAAACACAGTCGAATTCACTCTAATTTATTTCCACGAACTTTATGTACCTGCAACTATTTACAATTTATATTGAACACTTGTTTTTACTACATGACAGTCGAATATAGAGTGAATGTTGCCTCAGCTCTCCGTATTTATATAGTGCTTCTGGGAATTCCCCAGAACGTCAAAGAGCCGCCGAGACTACACTAGAATTCTTCCAGAACTACATCATAGCAAGCCAAGCGGCCGACCTTGATGTGCCAGATTAACAATATTTCGAATTCCCCGGAATATCGGATGAATGCCAATTCCACGCATTATCGGAGGAATTCTCGTCACAGTATGGTTTGAATCAAACATATTCTCTTTTTACTTTTGCATAATAGTCATCACACATAATTCCCAATGAATACTTCGAAGGAAAAAACTTGAAGAATGCCCAATTATGCCATTAGAATATGCAAGAAGTAAATCCAAAAACAAATAGTAACTTAATAGTAGATGGACAAGAAAAGTTTTTTGGCCGAAATGGAAATTGATCCTGGCTGTCTCAGTAGTATTTATTACAAAATCTCAATATTTGTAAATCGTCGTGTGAAAAAGCGTAATTTGCCTTAGGTAAATATTAACAATATTATTTCTTGGTTTTTAGTTAAGTTACTTTTGTGTTTGTTTTGAAGTCGGTTTTTGCTTCTTCAAAATTATTTTTTAAATGAATTTGTTCCAACTGCGTTCCCACTATATAGTTCGATAAACTGGCAAGAAGAATTACGAGTGATTATCATGGTGAAAATTTAATTCGACAGTTTGAGAATATTGCAATTTTTCATAAATATTCGGAACTCAAAATATTAGAATTTAGAAACGAGACACAATGTCAGTGATATAATAATTTTTTACAAACTATTTTCTCCAGGATAGCCACATCAAAATGCTTACGTTTATGTCACCATTTAAGACCTTTAGATTATCTTGCAACGCGTCTACGTATTCTCGTTGTTTCGGGTCAGCAACAAAATCCATAAAATCAAGACGCTTATTCAAAACATCAAGGTCACATATCGGATTTACCAATAAATTCCTGAAAAAAAAAGAAAAATTTGTTTGGCGTTTTTTAAAAATTTTCAAGAGATACTTTAGTGTTAGCATTCCTATTCCGGATTTGCATTTTGAAGAGAACAGTTTAAATATACTGATTGCTTCTCTTGCGCTAGATTGTGTACCATGTTTAACATTGGCGTCATGACCTCGTTGAGAAAAAATCTCCAATGCTCGAAAAATTTTGTTATCCATTAGGACATGATTCTTTCTAAAATGAAAAAGTTATTCATAATAATATTATCAGTAAATTCGAAATGTTAAAAATAACTAAATATTTTCAATAACTTTTAGAAATTATACAGGTGAAATCATTTTAGAATGAAAATGGCGTGGATAAGAAATAAATACTGCTACCACCGTGGTTAGGAGAGGAAAATAGTAGTACCTGACAAAAGCGCGATATTACAGTGAAATAAAATCATATTTGCATTATTCCATAGATATGCGTTAAAAATATGACATATTTTATTTTAAAAATTCATTATTCTGGCATATCCTGGTTCTTCATCGTTCTTCATTTGTCTAAATGCATATCTCAATTTATGTTTTCACTTCTTATGTCTGGCATCTCTTCTGATTAGTTTACTATCCTTGATTTTGGCTTCGTTTTATAAATTTTTGTGTAGGCGTCTGTTAATATGTTTCTTCAACGGTCTTCTTTTTCTTTTAAATTATAGAAATTTTTTTTAGACTGCTACATCGTGGTTGTTGTTTTATATGTAATTTTATTTGTTTCAGTTCAATTCGGCGTCCGCTACCTCATTATCCCCATGACAAACTTTATTTGTTTTCTTATAGGTCTTCGTGTCCATTTCTTGGTTTTCGGGAAAGGAAGGATTTCATTCCTTTGATCATATTTGAAGTTCTCTGTGTATTATTTATTTTCTTCCTGTTTTTTCTTATTTTTGATTTACTAGAGTGTGGTTTTCGTATCATATTTGATGATAAAAGGTTTCCTTTTTTTGTCATATATATGAGAAGATATAAATGCTATGGTTAATATAGTATAGTCGTCACCTGTCAAAGTGCGAAAGTTTACAGTTTCGAATATCATCCCGTTGTTTCTGAATATCCAGTATTTGATTCCTGCTACGCTTCTACCTTAGTCAGTGACTAGTCGTTGAGATACTCGAGAATACAAAGAGACGCTTGAACCACAAACATTTCTTGGGTGATTTTAGAAATTCTCATTCACATTAATCGTTAACTTGACATTCAGTGGATCGTAAAAGGTCTCTGAAGGTTTTCTTTGAGTTATTTGTCATGTGAATATCGAATTTAGAAGCATGCCTAAAAAATCTGAAAAAAAAATCACACCTATGTTTGAGGCCGCTTATACAAATTCACGGCCGACTTGACCATTGAAAGTCTCCAGAAGGTTTTCTGAAGGTATATCTGAAGGACATGATAAGGTCGAATTTAGTATCCACATAAAAATTGTGAAAAAACTCAGTCTTGGGTCACTGAATCCAAGTACTATTTAAACGTATTAAGTATCCTTCAATATATTTCATTTTGCACTCTTTCATAATGTCATTTATGTAGTGTGGCGAAATATAACAGACTTCTTTGGCTGCTTTATTTGTGGTTATTTCCCTAGTTACTACCATTGTGGGGTTAAAATATAGAATTCGTATTAGGTGTCTTGGGTGTCCCTGTTCCTCAATGATATTAGATGGTTGTATTTTTTTTATTGTCTTTCTCGAAATCGATAAAACTTACACGTGTTTGTTTATTAAATTGTTTTTGTTTTTTGAGAATTTCTTCTATTGCGAATATTTCATATACGCATATTGTTGATTTGCCTTTTCTAAAATGTTAATCTAATCCTGCCTTTTAAACGAGTTTACTTTTGCTCTTATCTAGCGGTCAGGGACAGTTTAATTTTTCCATTTGTTGTATAGATGTAAGAGTCTCCGATTTAAAATGAGGCCATCATATTTTCAGAGTTCACCAGTGCCATTTGTACCCATCGCTTTTTTGTTTTGGGTAGCATTAATAGTTGCTGCTCCACCAATCGTACAACTTGTAGTAGTCCCAGGAGTAAATCTTCTATCGTTTGACTTTAGTATCGTCCAAACTCCTTATCTTCTTCATGAATCGATCTTTCTTCTGGGTGTTCATTATACCAAAGTTGTTAATATAACAATCATTTTTTTCGTTTATGTTGTTTCTTTATATTCTGTCATTTACTGATCGTGAAAAGGTTTTATCACATTCTAAGCTATGTTTTGTCCCCCATATATGTCATTTTCTATACTACTTATAAATCAATCCCAAGGGTCTTTTGCTCTACTCTTCTATTCTCTTTCTGTCATGACTCTTTTTTTCTGATTGTAAATTTCATTATTATGTTCAGTTCAGTTATTAAAATATTGTTTAGATGTTTCTTGTTTTTCAGCCGACCATATTTTTAAATTTCTTTTTTACTGACAACTTCAAATCTACCCTTTCTATTGGTTTTGTTAAATTTTGCAATTCTTCATTTATGCCTTCATTTGTTCCTGTTTGTTCTAATATTTTGTTTAACCTATCTTCAAGTAGATATATTTTAAAAACATCATCATCTGAAGTTGTTGGTGGTTCGGCTATTTTTTAAACTTTTATAGGTTTCTATGGGTGAGATTATTAAGTAGTAGTCTAATCCTATAATATAGGATATTATCTAGAGATGTGCAAGGCTGCTATTTTTAAATAATAGTTGTTCTGTTTATTGAAATACGCACATAACAACTGAAAATAACAGACAACAGCTATATTTATTTAATTGGCAAAAATGCTGTCGCCCTCTCTTGGAGAGAAACAAAAATATGGTAAATTTATAATTGTTGAATAGGTATTAATAAAGTAGATATCTTCTCATTTAGTATTACGTAGAATTTATTTCTAAAAGAGAAATGAGTTTTTAGATTAATGTTACAGAACCAATTAAATTCAGTAAACAATCTGCGGGGGTTATATTTATTATGGGTAGTAGGTATACACTGTTGTTATTTCTTGCATTATTCTCAATTATATTTAGTACTTTCTATAATTCATTCATAATTTGCTACTCTTGTCACGCCAGTGCCTTATATAAGTCTTTTCTCAAATGTAAAAATCATATCGTGTCATAGAAGTCACTTATGTGTTGATAAAGTATAAAAAATTATGTTTTTGCGTCATAGTCTGTAATAACTTATCACTAAAAGTAATATGATAATATATTCTTCAACTCAATCTTATTATGCATATATGATTTACTTAATGCTATTATATATTAAGAATTGACATTTAAAGAGCTAGTTCACTATATTGTATAAACCATTTAAATATTTTTTTCAATATAATATAGCTTCTAATACATATTAATGATTACAAATTCACTCATTTATAACTAAATTGTCAAGATTTCCTTAATGACAAAAATGAACAAAAATGTATCCGAACGATAAAATAATATACATTATTTATTTACAACAACAAACAAACTACTGTGATTTTTTAATAATCCTTTTTTGTTTGGCCTTTGACTACTATTCACCCCATTAAGTTATCAGCTTTTGGTATTCAGCGTATGTTATGTTTCACAACCACGAACTGCTAACTTCTATTTATATTATTATCCTTCGAAATAGATCCGCTGATTTTTGTCAAGAGCAGTTGAGGTTACCAGTAAACGTATATCTGTTATCTGTTATTTTTAGCCGACAATAACAGTCGTTATTGTTGTCGAGTAAGTAACAGTCGTTAAAAAGCAGCTATGCTAATAACGCCACACCACTAATATTATTCAATCCTCTGTATACTCTTGTTGCCTTTACTTATCCGGCTAATTTGCTACAATCTATATTTGATCTTTGTTTCTTTCTTTTTTAAAATGTTGTCAGCTTATTAAAGGCAGCAAAGTCTCTTAGTAAGTTTCCATTTCCGTTATAAATGTCGTTTGCTAAACATCCAGTTATATTTGGAATTGTATATTTCCAATACGAGCTTTAAAATCTCTCTTTAATCTTCGTAAGAGAATTATTTTTAATTATTTAAATTGGTTGACATATAAGTTTGGTTAAAGTATATAGTGTAGTGGAATTATAGTTATACAAGGCAGTTAGAAAAAGATAGTTTTATAGATAGGTATATGAGTAGATATAATAATGAAATTATAGGGAGTAGAATAATTCTTAAACAGAGTGGTTAAAAATTTTTTAAATAATTTTATAGTTAAAGTTAAACAGGGTGATTGAAACATATGCTGAAGTAAAAATAAAGTTATATGGTGTGATTTAAAAAATGTTATATTTTGTAGCAGAAGTTGCAATACAGGCCGGAGAGGAATTATTGATACACAGGATGATGAAAGGGGTTAGAGAACGAAGTGATTTATTGCCCAGGAGTTGCATACATATGATCGTTGAACGGAGTAAAATTCTAGTTACACAAGGCAGTTAAAAAACGTATGGTGGCCCATAGTCAGTCGTTTGTACAGGATGGTTAGAATATAGAGTGGTGTTGAATTTTAGTTATATAAGGTGATCAAAAAATGTTAGAAAAATGTTTTAAAGCGTGGTCCATGAGCATTTCCATATACAGGGTGGTTGAAATATAGTAGATAAAATTATAGTTATACAGGGTGATTAGAAAATTTAGTTATAGGATAGTTAAACATGTTTACCAATAGGGTAGCCTATTAGCAGTTGCATTTACAGGGTTCTTGGAATATAGAGCTAAATGGTTATTGAGGTCAGGTATTTTAATTATTTTTTTACTGGTAATTTTATCAAAACAGTTCAAATAATTCCAATGGACACGAGAATCCCGAGAACTTTCTTACCTTGACATTTGAATGAGATCTAAATATTGCAAATTATCCTTTTCGGCTATTCCAAGTACCGACCAGTTCTTTTCCAGATAGCTTAAAAGTGCACCTAAAGCATGTACTGTTAAGTGCAGTTCAAAATTAATGCGAGAATTCATATGAACTTCCTTGCTAGTTGCACAATCGTCATGCACATTGCACATTAGTTTCAAGTTCGATACCATTGAGTGGCAGGTATTATAAGCTGAGAAAAAACACAAGTATTGTAAAATGTATATTCATTGTGTTGGTTAAACAGATTTAACAGCGACTAGAAAAAGAACATATAACTAATATCCATAGTAAGTGATAACGACTCCAGCGTTGGAGATACAATTTGTCCGCAGCAGTTATTAGTAAGAGAGAAGATGCAAGGGAGACAATCCTAATGAATAAACAACATAATCAAGGATTTCATCAACAATGACTTTGACATTACTTGAGAATCGAATTAAAAGTCTTCCATTTTCTGCTAAAAAATGAGCTAGGATAGTCATTATGTAATATATATGTTTAAATTATTTTAGATATGCCTTGACCAATTTATTATTTGTTATTTGGGATGGAGCTACTTTTCATGATTCTAGTATATAAAATTAATTTTTAAAGCAGATAATGGGATGTCATAATTATTTTATTATCAACATATTACATATTATTATTAAGTAATTAATATACAGTTTCATAGATGAGTAGTGGTGAAGATCAAAATCTTCTAGTTAATATATCAAGAAAAACACTTTTCTCACTATAGCAATTGTTGTTATTTAATTCTAATTCGACAAATATCTCACAACTTCTGAAGTAGAAAGGCAATGAAAATTTTCAAAAATGGGTGTTTTCGTTTATGTACAGTTTCGAGATGACCTCATGAAATTTGAAAATTATTTATAATATTGTCTATAATTTCGGAGAAATATTTATGTTAATCAAATTTTTTGCAAAATAAATAACGGTCCATTTTTTAGACAAGATCAAGTACCGAAGCTAATATTTGAATGGCTTAGTTTAATAAAAGCTGTAAAATAAACCTGACATCAGTGAAAATAATTATTTGATTAAGTTTCTTTTTAAGTTTTTAAGTTAACTATCCAATCACTTATTGGATGCATTTTTCGATTTAATTAACATTTAATCAAAATTCACAATATTTACAATCCTCGGGTACAGTTGAAAAAATGGACATGATATGATTTCATTTTAGGTTTAAAAAAACCACGAATTGATAACTTTATTCTTGTCTTGTTGAGGTAATTAATATTATTTTTATATGATTTCATGCGATTTGAATTAATTACCTCGTTGAAATAGAAGAATGCAGACATATCATTCATTTGATATCTGACGGAGGCACTAGAAAACAAGTTTGGACATAAAGTAATAGGTTTTTGTTCACAAAAATGTGTGTTTGTTACATCAAAGAGAAAAATATGAAACCAGTTTTGGAATACAGATTAAACTAGTCATACTCATTGAGTAATCTTTGAGCATACAAAACAATATAAAATATAAATATAAAAGTGATGGTTCTCAAGACGCATTGAGAACCTTCTCATTTTTTCGGGTAATAAAACAGAACTAGAGTTATTGTACAGCTCGTTTTGAATAAATTATTTAGGTACTTACAGTAATACTTCAACGATAGTAACGTCATATTATCTGGTATTGTCCTAATACTATTAGTTGTTGACGTGTTGTCTGAGGTACCGTGTATCAAATCTATGAGGCATTTTATAAAATCCTCTGTAACATCTCCAAAAGACATCAGATATTTAGGCTTCACCTCACGATAAATGTTGGCAGCAACAAGATAATCCGGATGGTAGTCTGGCATTTCTTCGTATACATAGAGCTAAACATAATAATGTTTGAATGCTTAATAGCTTAATTGTTAGTGATATCAGACACATCCATAAAATTGATTTCGCGTAACCGTAAGGTACCCGAAAGTTTTTTATATATTAATACTGCTTCGCACAGGCTAGACAAATGGGCGTATTTGAAGTATTTATCTTGAACATTTTATTGCATTTTTAGATTTTTTTTTCATTCTTAATTGACTACAGCCTCTTCTAATATTCAGTTATTTTGTTATTTAATATGATGAGCTAAACATATTTGACGTGTTCGAGATTTTTGATATTTGATATTGAGGTTTTCTCGTTTTTCATTTTGTTTTTTACATGTACTAACATTGCCATTTTTGACATTATTGATATTTTTGATGTTTTTAACTTTTTGATAATTTTTACATTTTTGGCATTTTAAACATTTTTGAAGTTTTTAAAAATTTTATCTTTTTTGACATTTTTGAAATTTTTGACACTTTTAACATTTCTGATATTTTTGATATTTGTGACATTTATGACATTAACATTTTTAACATCTTTGATATTTTTGACTTTTTAAACATTTTTGAGATTACTTTTTCCACATTTACGGTGAGGTTGACATTTTTGAAGTTTTGTATATTTTAAATTTCTGAGATTCTTCTTATATTAGGTTTTCGACAGATTAATTTCAACAATGTTGTCAGACTTCGTTTTCAATGGTATTAACACAAATTAAAGAAAAAATAAAAAAAAAAATTAAGAGGATTCGCAATGACAAATATCGTAATCACAATTTGACATTAATGTTTGACAATAAAACTGATGTAACTATGGGAATTTATTGCAAATTTGATATGAAATAACAAAGCTTCTTTCAAATTGGAAGAATTTGAAAGAGTTGTCTTTAGAATTTCATGTGGCGTTTCTAGGTACGAATTTGTTATAAGATAGTGCATTCGCCAAAAATGAGACCAAAGAAATTCTGATGTACCAGAGATCTCATTAAAGTCATAAGGGAAAACCTAGGAAAAACCTTATGAACTATCTCGATTTAAAACCCTAAATCGGAATAGTTCATAAGGTGATAATAATGGTAATATCCTTTTGAATGAATTTCATCCTTGATTATCTGCAACCAGGAACGGCTGAATTCTATATAATAAAATTAAAGCAGACCCTTTCAGCTTTACTTTTGTGTTGTGTTATTCCTTGTGTAATATAGTTGAATTTGAAATTGTGTGTTATGACCAAGGTTCCAAGCATGTTCACAAATTTTTGACTTTTCCAATTGTCGTTTCTTTATATAATTTTTGTGTTCATTTATGCGAACATTTATAGGCATAGAGGTTTCTCTAATGTATATATACATTTGCAAGGAATCTTATAAATGCGGTTTTTTGAGTTTTGTGTTACGTCTTTTGGTTAATTTTTTGATAAAATTGGTTTGAGTGTATTTCTTGTTTTATAAGTTGTTTAATATTAAATCTGTTTCCCACTGATTGTCTTCTAAACGTTGTTTGTGGCATGTTCTTGATTATTTTTGTGTTTCTTTGGGGAATAACACCACAATAGAAATAAAACTACGTATATTGCAGGAATACCAAACGTTTCAAAGTCTATTCTGACTTCGTTGTCAATAAATATAAAGCCATTGACAACGAAGTCAGAATAGACTTTGAAACGGTTGGTATTCCTGCAATATACGTAGTTTTATTTCTATTGTGGTGTTATTCCCCAAAGAAACACAAAAATAATCTGTTTCCCACTCTTTTCAGTCTTTCTAAAAAATGTATGGTATGGTTGTTGTAGTAATGTGGTTGTCAAGGGTATTAGTATTTGAGTTATTTCCAAAGAATCAGAGATTCCACAATTATCATTCAGAAAATAATGTTGTCAAGTTTTATAATTTTGTGTTTTTTTGGGGTAATTAATATTTTAAAAATTTCGTGGTTAATATTGGTGTCAGATTTTGGAATTTATTATTTATTATTTATCCTCTTAAATCTAAGAAAATATTAAGGTAGACTGTATAGTAAACGTAACACAGGGAATAAAATTAAGAACTGTAAAAAGTGTTGTTGTTGACTGCTAAATATACAAAAATTAATAAAGTAAAATCTTTTTCTAGACAAAATTGTAGTATTAGAAGCATTTGTTTATCTCGAAATACTCTTTCACCCAGTAACTCAATTATTCGAAATTTTTAGTATTGCTCTTGAAATTCGGGTAATCCAGGTTCTTTTGTTTATGTGAAATTATGCCCCCTAATAACATAAAGATGCAACTTAATTTTACGATCAAATGTGTAGAATCTTGAGAGCGTATTTGCATTTGTTATTGAATGCACCAATGTCGAAAAAGAAACATAAGTAAATATATCTACAATATACCAAGTATCGCAAAAATTGAACATAATTACCGTGATTAGTTTTTGAATGATTGAGAAGATAAACATATAGTTTGATTGTTCATCTAGATTTTCACTCCTCATAGTGGTTTCTGTAACATACAGGTAAATTAGGTAATTGAAAATCGAGATATACTACGTAAAGGCCATTTGTAGAAATTGCCCGCAACACTAGTTATCTAAGTATACTGCAATTAACAGTTGCAAAAAAGTTAAGGGAACTAATATTTTTTCCTGATAAGGAATTGAAAGGTCACATCAAACGGTTAAGTTTCATACAATATATGTCTAAAAATATTATAAAGGAAAACAACTTGACCAATCCATTGACCTACTTACTCTCAGTTAATCCTACCATTAGATACTACACTTTTAAATTTAATAACCTAATTTATCTGTATTTTTCATAAACCATTGTGAGGAGTGAAAAACCAAAGAAACAATTAAAATAATACTGTGACTTTAATTTTATATTGTACACATTATGGTGTCACTACTTGGAGTCACTCTAAGAATTTTTACTTATATTCCTGAATTGGCTATATTTTGTGTTGACTTTTTGAATGATACTGAATAATGGAATATCAAATTAATTTTTTAACCTTGTTGAAATGTAAACAGATCTAAGACAGTTCTGAGAATTTACGTATGATCAGTCATTAAGATACGACGGTATGATGCAGTTTGTCTTGCGTATCTAAAGCAGAGTCACATTTAAGCTGCGTAATTTAGATTAATTTAATTTTTTCGGACAAAAAATCTAAAAAATTTTTAGTCTACAATACTTCTTACAGTTAGTTAAAATTAGTCATTTCGTTTTGAAGATTATCCATAAAACATGTATAAGTGTAGTGTGGGTTTAATTACAATCTAACTATTCCTATGAAATTAGACAAAAGCGATTATTCACTTCAGTCTTATAAGTAATAGATTAAAATCACTCTCACACAGCTGGAGACCATTTAGAAGTCTTTGAAAATATAAAACCCATAACAACCCGTGCCTATAACTTCAAATGATTGTGACTTAATTATAAGTCAGGATAATTGTTTCGTTCTCTCACCTGAAAGAAACATTTTACAACTTCGTTATCAAATTATTTAACTAACTGATCTAAATTTACTTCCCAAAACAAATAATATAAAGACAATAATAAGAACAGGATTAATTAATCCAGATTTTTCATAATGCGGCCCCAAAATAAATAAATCAATAAGTGTGACGACTATTGTATATTATTCGCTCACCCTCTCCCAAACTGTTATACCTAGTTAAATAATTTGGTCAAGTGCGAGTTGGACTCGCATTGTAAGGGTTCCGTACCACCTTCAAGATTCGCTGTATTTAGTTTTCTAATTTGGCCCCCAAAAATTAACATTAGAGTTTTATTTTACTAATAAACTTTCAGGGAAGCCTTTTATAATCTATTGTCTGAATTTTGAGGCTCTATAGATTGGAAGATAAAGGGCAAAATAGGTCGTTTTAAATTATAAATTATTAAATCTGTTATTCAGATTATTTAAAAATACAAATAAAATATATTTTTCAAATTTAAATAGTATAGTTTCTAAAATGGGAATTAAGTCGATGTTTAATATCTTTGCTAATATCTTTTAAAAAAATGATTTAAAAATATGATACCTTTATGAGCGATTTTATAAAGAAGTGGAAATACATTTTTACTTTGGTAGTATGGTTTCGAAATAAAGCGAGAAATGAGAATTTTTATATCGAAATACTTTAATTTCTCATAACAAGCCCCTTCATTTGATATATTGATGACGTCAGTCGTATTTTTGTGCAAATACTTATAGTTTGGGGAATAAAGGGGGGAATGGGTAATTTTTTTAATATTTTTTTAATATATTTTAAATATTTACAACAAATGAGCCCTTTATAATTATAATATGTGAGATAATTTTTTAAACACTTATACCTATATTTTTTTCAAAATTTTACAGCTTACAGTAAATTGTTAATAACTTTTAATTAATTTATTTTAAAAATATGAAAAAATATATTTGTTATAATTTGATAATAACAAGAGAAATAATTTTAATTTTATATTTTCCATTTAATTCTATAATTTGCACAAACATAGGAATTTTTTTTTCAAAATTTTCCAGAAGATTAATAAATTAGATATGTTTGTTTTCGTCGTAATGTTACAAAATGTTTAGAAACAATTTTAATTTTATATTTTTCCATTTAATTCTGTAATTTGTAAAAAGTAGAGGTTTCTCCTTATTTTTCCAGTAAACTTCAGGTCAGAACCTAGTTTTATAGCAATATCACTGGAAATGAAGTTATAATCAAAAATAACATTACTATGGTGAACTTTCTATATTTTCTATTTTTTTCAAAATTTTAGGTTCAGTAGTTTCATCAGGGGGGGGGAACGGTTAGCATCTGTTATTTGTATTACTAAAATTTTTAATAAGTTGTTAATCTAATATATATATATATATATATATATATATATATATATATATATATATATATATATATATATATATATATATATATATATATATATATATATATAATGTATGCATATTTTTATAAAGAAGTGAAATACTTTACAATATCTTACCATTTTATCATTATAGTTATAATATGCTGCACTGGAAATGAAGTTTGCCTTAGCATCCTTGGAATATGCATAATGTTATAATATGCACATTATATTCAATGAATTCTCGTTTTCAACACTATCTAAATTTCTATTAATACAATCTTCACTGGTAATTTCTTCTTGACTTGATAGAAAACCGCGGGGGAAAATAGTCATTGATTCTATATCGTTTGAAGACATTGTCAATTATTAAGTAGTATCAAGAAAAACTGTGAAACTTTATCAACGAAGAGAAACGTAATGTTTTCTGGAAATTTACAGACGCTATTGAAATAATCAGTATAGCCATGACTCTGCTGTCATATTAGTTACAGAACACAAAATTAAAATTTTTGTATAAGAAATAGTTAACTATATAACAAAAACATCTTTTCTGATTTAAAAATTTGATTGGTACCAATTTTCTAATTATATATTTATTGTTTATGAAATTGGAGGCATTTAAATATGCTTGTATTAATCTATATATAAAGTTTTTTATAAGAAACCAAATGCAATGTCGGTGTTTTCTCCCTTTCATACCAGTTGTTCAGAAGGTGTAAATAAGAGGATTTATACCGGGGGTGTTATTTGATATGATTAAACAACCAGCTACCATAAATGTATCGGTTTACCTATGGTATACTTTTCAAAGCGTAATCCCAGTTCACCTTTTCAGTAATAGGAACATTGGATAAAAGTAGGAGAAATTAAAGTATATGGAGTTTGTGTAATTCGTTTTTAAATTATGAGTTAAAAGTGTGTTTTAATAAACTAGTTCATTACTTCTGTGTAAATGTGAATTTCATTTGGTAGTATAATATGGAAAAAGAACGAGTACCTCTTTTAGCAGGAACATCTATTAGAGTTACCGATAATGATGTGAGTACAAATGTTGTTTTGACACAAATGTATCTAATAAAAGGAAGGTAGTAATTTGTAAAGTATTGCCATTTGAGACTTAATATTACAAAATTAAAGATATTAAGTTGGTATTTTTAGAAATATTATGAGATTTTGTATTTGTGCTTAGTAGAATTGATTTTTTCGTGTTTTCATATTTAATTTTAAGTTAGTTATTCATGGATTATTATTATTTTAAAATATTGCATTTGGTATGGGGTTGGTTAAGAAGGCAAATTGTTTGTTGTTTAGAAAATGATCTTAAACCCTTATATAGTGATCATATTTGTAATTGTGGTATTATTAAGTATTTCAACTTTAAAGACTTTTGATTATACCAACAACGCTCTATTCAAATCAAATTGTGGACATCCCTCATTAAATTAGAGATTTAAAAAGGTAACGTTAAAAGCAAAATGTTTTCTTTAATTAATATCAAAATATGTATAATCTTAAATTAATAGTTGATAGACTTTCCTAATATGACGATGGCCCAGAAGAGAGGTTGACTTAGATAATAGAACATTATATTCGTTTTAATAATCACGTGAATGTGAAATTGATAAATTATGTCTAAATTCTTGATTGTTTATTTATTAGTAAAGTATAACTTTGTGAATAAGATAATTTCTATTATTCTAAATTTGAAATTTAAGTAATGAATACTAACCTGATTGAAGCCCTTGTGTTTTTCCCAGAATCAGGTAATTTACTACTATGACTCATCCTGGTAACATCATTGAAATTACATCTATTGGATACAGTCAATAAACAATAATGCAACAAACAACTTAAACAGTAATAACAAACATTTGAATTCATACAGTGAATTGGAATATTAATAAACAAAAAAGGAGAAAAGGTAAAAGTTACGATTCAACTTTTTTTGTTTGATCTAAATTGTCAATAAATCCTCTTTTATCAAAATTTCAATCATCCTTGAACAAAGAGCAAATACCGGTGGCCCATTTTAATCTATGCATGGTATGAAAAAAAAACTTTATACAAAATTTGTTCACGGCATCTTTTGGTGCAATTAATTTGGGGCTTGAACTTCATTTCCAAGGGCAATTGAAGGTCGGAGTGTTTTTTATTAATGAGAATCCCTATTTTTGATGTAATTTCAAGGTCAAGAGCACATTTTTGCGACTAAATAACAGTGACAAAGGCACCTGAGTGAAAAATATCGCAGTCCTTGAAAAGATTGACTTTTCAGGGTTACTTGAAGGTCAAGGGAGTTTTTTAGAGAAATTAATGTTTTAGACACTCCGCTTAAAAAAAGCGAAAAATTGTGGTTGGAGTTGCTGTTTTTGTTTATCGAACCTTTCCAAGGACAGGTCTAATAATGGGTCATTTAAACTGATGAAATAGGTGACATAAGTGCACTGAGAATGCCAAGTGAGACCTTGGCGAAACGTCTGCAGGATTCAAACATGAATCAATATAACGAATAGATGTATTCCCAGATAAATATTTCTTCATAGATAATTATATCATCATCATCATATGCAGCTATATTCAACCAATTTTTCATGGTGTAGCCTCCCTGAAAAATTTAAAGATTGCAGAGGAACTTGAAGAGCTGTGGAAATGGAGAACTTAAGGTCTTGAGAAGAGAGGAGGAAGAAGAGGAGCTTAAGATCTGAGAGAAGGACTGAAGGACTGTATTGAAGAGAATTGAAGGTAGGTGGCCAAATGGTCGGTTTTTCTAACTGAAATGAAGAAGAAGAAGAAGTGAAGACTGAAGAGTTGAAGAACTGGCTCGAAGGATTGAGAAGACGAACATAATTTTGGCAGTTTTTATCGGAAACTCAATGTATTAATGAAGCGAAAGCTGAAGAGCTAATCGGAGACACTTAAGGTCTTGAGGGAACAGATAAAGAGCTTAAGGTCTCTTTGCAAGAAGAATTGTCTCGAAGGATTGAGAAGACGAAGAATATTCTTTGAATTTTTACAGGGGATATGAGGCATACCTTACCACGCTGCCTCAGTGCGGGTTGGTAAGGGGCAAATGTCTATTTCTCTGTACGACTGTACCAATTTTTTTATTAATGAAAAAAAACCTTGACTTGGCTGGGATTTGATCCCGGGTCCGGTCCGCTATATCAAGCTCCAATTTAGTACAATTGTGTGAGCTGACGGACTTTTCCACTAGGCCACCGGGGGCTAAGATAATTATTATATATGTATATATATATATATATATATATATATATGTCATGAACTCAAATAATTTATTTTCACTACTTTTCTTTATATACAATTTATCTTGTAGACCTGTTGTTTGTTTACTAAACTGCGACCAAATACTGAAGGAATCCTTTTCGACAGCGTTTCGTATTTATATATTTTTTCTTTCTTCAGAAGGTCAAATAGCCGCCAGGAAATTTTATATATATTCATATATATATATATATTATATATATATATATATATATATATATATATATATATATATATATATATTATATATATAATATATATATATATATATATATATATATGTGTGTGTGTGTGTGTTTTGTGTGTTCGGTGGTTTCCCGGGAATTCATTCGCTTAGTTGATAATTGATCGCTGCCGGGATCGATGGTAAAATGACGACGTTTCGGCAGAATTACATTTGCCCTCTACAGGTGGCTGCGCATAATTTTTGTAGCCTTCTGCTTACGGTTCAAATTACTCGAATACTAAGATGTTCAGTAGCGTGCGCGCTGTTATACAGTCGCGGCTCGGCGCATTTCGGTTGGCACCGTGAACGGCTACGTGTGATTGGCCCTTGGCGCTCACTGGCCACGCCTCCCGCTTGCTGATTGGTTATTTCCTATTGAGTTGCTATAAGGCGGGGCCGGCCCGACACGGTGTTTAATAGAATTTTCCAAGAATTCGATAATTTCTGGATTTCACTGCGTGCGTTTAGACTATGAGGCCTCTTTCAATTGCCTCTCTTACGAGTCTCGATTTCGGGTGTTCTGTATTTGCAAAAGCTCTGGTTTTCTCAATGTCTATTCGGTATGACGTCATAGTGACGTGTTCCGCAATGGATGTTGTTTTTTCTTGCTTTCTCACGGCGTTCTGGTGTTCATCACATCTAGCTCGAATACTTCTGTTAGTTTGCCTCACATAGGTTTTATGACAGTCTGCACATGGAATCTCGTACACTCCCTGTTGTTCTAAAAGAGTCCTCAACACCGTGCTTATGTTTTTGTCTGTATTGAAAATAGTATCGATATTGTGTCTCCGTAGAATTCTCGTAATACTGTCCGTGGTACCCTTTACATACGGTAAAAAAGACTTTTTTCATTGCGTGTCTCATGCGGTATCGTTGTGCAAAACCCAGAATAGCTGACTATAATTCTAGATTACTTTTGCAAATAGTTTCAGGTGGCATAACAATCAAATCATAATCGCTGTTAACCTTTTGGCCAGCCGCAAGGAATATATAATGCACCACGATTTTAGCGATTTGGACTTAGTCAGTTGTTTCGGGGTCATATATATGGATTCAAGTCTAATCTATGCCAGAAAGTGTTTTTGTTATCAAAATAGATAACTTTCTGTTCAGGCACAGAACATCTTTCAAAATGGTGTGAACCAATTTATCAACGAGGTTTCCAATTGTTAATGGACGATATTTGACAACCAAATCTTTGATTTTCTTATAATGTTGTGTTGTTGCGCCTACTGTGATTTTTGTTATATGTATATATTTAATTTAACTTTGTATCAATTTATTTTTTAAAGTACGTAAGCTTCTATTTAAAAATATTTATCTTACAACAATTCCATGAGGGTCCGGTTTTCCCAGATTTTATAATACTAACTTATGTTTATTCTCTATTCTGTTTCTATTGACATTTGCTTAGTAAAAAAATATTTATTCTGATTATTGTCGTCAATATCATTCTATTCACTTAGACGCAAATAGTTGCTTTATTACAACTATAATGAAAAATAATAATCCTAGAGTTACCTGAAATGCAATGTCAGACCTTCTCTCCATTAGGTCGTCAGATGTTTTATTACTATAAAGAATTTACCGGTCTGAAGGCAATAGAGTTTTGTTTTTGACCCAATCCTGTCCACCCTATAGCTATTCATTGTCTCCCTTTCTAGATTCAAGAATATTGATTAGCTACCAAACAAACGTGCCTATTTAAAATTTGAAACAGATTTGAGTGAATGTAGTACCCCAACCTAAAACAGAAGGAAGAAAGAAAGTTATAAATGTTACTATATTTTTTGATCATAACATATTTATCTTCCCGATTATATTCAGCCTACAGTTTCATTTTGATAGATGATGATGGCAGAATCTATATTAGAATAAATATTACTAGTGCTTATTTCTAAATGACTATATTGACTACCTTAGTTTATTAGGAGGGTCATTTGCAGAAATAAATAATTTATAATTAAGAAGAAAATATATTTTTTATATATATGTATTTCTCGATATGGCCCCTCTTCTTAGTAACGTTTTTTTTCATGGAACAGGCAGGTTTTGCAAGCGGTTTTCTAATAATGACTTTAGGTGGGTCCAACGAATTGGACATAAATTGTTCAACCTGTTGATCGTTAGCATAAGCTTCTCATCCAAGTGCTTCTTTGAGAGGCTCATATACTATATCATATATGAAAATGCTATGGTAAAAGATCAGAGAAATTGAGAGGATGATCGCGCGTAATCCATTGAGTTTCAACCAATTCTTGTGGTGGTAAGACTGCAGTGTGAGGTCTCGTATTATCATGCAGGAGCGGGTTGTCCCGTATAGACTAGAGATTCCTTTTGAACTCATATTCCTCGAACCTGGTCAATAAGCTCATAATAGTTCACAGTCGTTGACATCAACTTTCCGGCTTTTGATGATGTTTGACTTTATAATGTTGAATTGTGTAAACGAAGGATGAACCTCTCTTTTACCCATTGTGAAAACAACTATAAACAGATAATATAATTTCCCACAACCCCTTGGAGTATAAACATATATTTGGTGGCTCGCTTGCCCATGAATCATCCAGAAGGTATACATCTCCATCCTTCCCGATGGTCCACCTTCCGCCGATACACTTTCTAAGTCCTCAGATGTTAAAGGTCCTTTGATCTGTTGTATACAGTTGTTATTCCCCATAAAACTCCCTATTAGATTCAAATTATATCGACATATGGTGGCAAACAAACATATAAAATTATTCAATAAAATAAGAGAAACTAATAGGTGCAGAAAAGCAAGTAATTACAAAAAATACTGAAAATTCTGTTAAAATTTGAAACACTCCAAAATTTCATTAAGTTTGATTCAAACAAATTAGTTCAACAGTATTAAAATCTGTGATATATCACCGAGTTCTGCCAGTGATGGCTACAAGTTAAGGGGTTCTACATAGTGGAGATGAAAAACAGCCATCTTGACAGTTAGTTTTGCTTACACTCGATTCGCGGATAAATTTTCAAACCGTTGGAATTATTAACAACAAACGTCTACGACCAAACGTAGTTCCAAGTCCAATTGGTGTGCAACCGAATGTTGTTAAACAGTTGCCCGGTTTGGATTGGCTTGTAGTGAACAGGCATGTGAAACTTTTTGGCAGCAAATATATTTTTATTTGGTATTTAAATTAAAAGTTTTGTCGATATTACAATGTTATTTTTTTTTTCGTTCTGTTACATTTTCTAGTTCATTACGAAGAGGTATTGAGTCCAATTTTAGGGCTATAGAAAATATCTGCGATTGGTATGGATCAGGTAATTAATACAATGGGATGTAACTTTCCAACTATCATTATTTGCGGCCGGTGATAAAAAATTAAAATGTGCTTAGTTCCAAATGTTCGTGGTCAATTAAGACCTAAGTATTCTGAATGTGTGAATTTATGTAAATATTTCGGTTATGTAATTATTTCAGAGTGATGATGATAATTCTTCAGAATCCTTGTCGTTCAAACTAGCATCATTCAGAGTACCCTTTTATGGAACCGGAACAGTGAGACATACCATACCATTAGAAGAAAGAATAACTTATACATGGAGTGGCATAAATGCTTTTGCTAGTACTGATACAACATCTAGAAGAAAATTTTTATTTTTTAGAAGAGACTTAGTGTCAGAGGGACAAAAGAAACATATTCTTAAAAATGGTATTACATTTGCTAAATATATAAAAACTAAATTATTGAATAAATCGTTATTTCAGTTAATGGAATTGCTTTGCCAAATGAGGTCCTAGCTATATTAGGATCAAGTGGTTCCGGAAAAACAACTCTGTTGAATGCGTTAACTTACAGAACAACAAAAAATGTTATTGTCACTGGGACAAGATGTGCAAATGGAAACTTTGTTAATTCGAAATCTCTTACAAGTGTTTCTGGCTATGTTCAACAGGATGATTTGTTTATTCCAACTTTGACAGTAAAGGAACATCTGATATTTCAGGTAATTTAATTTACTTTAATGTAGGGAATATAAACTACAACGGTTAAAAACATTTTGAAGGAGAGATGAATGATCCGCAGTTAGTTTGTAACGCATCTGTTTGCCTCTAGTCAGTTATCACTGTCCAGTTCATAAATATTTATTGCATTAGTACGGGCAACTATTACGTGTATCTACTCCATGTCCGAAAGATTCGGAATATACCTTTTCATTGCTGTTAAACGGGAAAAGTGAATTTTTGTCGATGTGAGAATTATTTGTATCTATCGAAGAGCAAGTTGTGTCAATATATAAATATAAATATATAAATATATAAATGTATAAATATATAAATATATAAATATATAAATATATAAATATATAAATATATAAATATATAAATATATAAATATATAAATATATAAATATATAAATATATAAATATATAAATATATAAATATATAAATATATAAATATATAAATATATAAATATATAAATATATAAATATATTGGTGTGTTCCCGCAATTTGTTTAGTGTATTGTATTCAATTTGATTGAATTACTTCATTGATTTTTAAACTTCTGCACCTTTTCTAAAACATTCCGTCGCGCTAATGCTAATCGTAAAAGTGTTTTTTTGCGTGTAAAATATAGGCAGTATTGACATTCGTGGTTCGCTTCCCTAGCTGTTTAGACGCTTGGGAGGTTTGTGTTTGTGCTCCGAACTATTCGGACGCTTTTTTTGATTCCGTCTGTAGAGACGCCGCTTTTTGTTGTTTGCGTTACGATTTCGCGAGTTCTTAGCTCCATTCGTGACGACCGCTAAACCGCTTTCATTTTGTTTCTTTTGTGTTTACAAAAGCGCATCATTTGTTGTTAAACCCGCATTTTTTGTATGCTCAATCAATGAACATTACGTCGCTATTTTTTGTGTAACGTGTTGTCCAGAAGAAGCTCTAAAAAACTGTTCACGGGGCTAGCCTCTGAAGAAAGAAGAACCAAGAAAACACCCTTTGCAGAGCTTCGACGTAAAAGGTCAGTGACTAACTTTTGTTTGGTGAATTAATTTACGTGTTTATTGATTGTTCCGCTAAAGGTCCTTCGTCAATTATATACTTGCATTGAACCAGCATTGAACTAAAACCGCAACATCTAATTCATACATTTTTTTGAATATTCTATATGTAATGTTTATCGAACACATTACATATATAAATATATAAATATATTCACTGACAAAGAAATCGCAACACCCAGAAGCAGATGTTTAAATTTAATATTGTTTTGGCAAAACATAGATGCTATAGTAAGGAGTAAATGATTAAAATTTGGTAAGTTTGATGAATGTTTTTTTCTGTAAACTTTTGTTTTATCAAGTAATATTGTAGTTATTTTCGCATTTTTAAATCTACCAAAAACAGTTTGATGAGATCCAAAATCGATGTTTAGTAATGTAAAAATGCCTAGAGTACGTGTACACCGTATGCATCGCCAGCTAAGTGAATTTGAAAGTCTATATATTGGTTTACGGGAGGCGGGTTAATCATTTCGAGAAATCACTAGCCGCACGAACAGAAATCAAACTACTGTTATGAAATGTTATCAAGCGTGGTTTGATTATACCCAAAATCGGAGAAGAGTAGGACCAGACATCGAAGGGGCAGAAATGAAGTTCAAGATTGACCACTAATAGTTATGGCCTTTAGAGACCGATTTTTGACAAGTCGGGATTTGGCTGACGAATGATTAGGAGAACAAGGCCATCTTGTAAGTGTCTGAATGGTTTACCGTCGTATAAGGTCTGTTGGACTGCAATATTATCGATCCCATCTTGTGCTATCTCTGACCGCAGAGCATCGACGGCAACGACTACAGTGGTGCAGATAACGAAAAAAATGGAATGTGGCTTCAGGTCGTCTTTTCTAATGAATCTCGATTCCACTTGGGTAGACATGATGGCTGAAGAAGGGTTAGACAACGTCGAGGAGAAAGGTGTCAACCTCAATTTGATGTTGAGTGGCATGTACTCCGAATAGTAGGCAATATGGTATGGAGTGCTATTGCACATGGGAGTATGTCACCTTTAATCTTTGTTCGAGGCAACATGACAGCACAACGTTAAGCAAGAAGTAATGGACCCCTTAATCGGCTCATGGATCCCATATTTCAATAAGATAATGCTCGGCCTCAAGTTGCTCGAGTTACTTCAAACTTTTTTGAAAAACCCACGTGAATGTGTTGCCAAGGCCGACCAGATCCCCTGATCTTTCGCCCATAAAGCATGTTTGGGAAATGATGGGTAGAGGCTCGGAAATTTATCCCAAGTCCCAGGGACTCTGGAGGTTCTAAGACATGGATTACAGGTAACTTGGGATAGTATTCACACACGTTATTAACAAAGTTATGAAGAACAATAAATTAAACTCTGATATTGTTTATTCAAATTTTAATCATTTACACATTACTACAGCATCTATGTTTCACTAAATAAATCATGTCATTTCAATAGTTCAACAGTCTAAAGAAATGATCATTTGGAGCATGATAGTTGAATTTAGAAGATTCTAATTCAATTATTAATTAATTCCAAACAGTTAAGAATACGAAAAAATGAAAATGACTTCAAAATACAATCAAAAAAAAACTCTGAAATAAGATACAGAAATCTTTTAAAAAGATAACTGGTCCCTGAGCATGGTGTTGAGAAAACGAATTTAGAATGCAATTTTGAATTCCATTCCCAATCTTTACTCTTCGGGATGCATTAATTTCTTTGTTTTAAATGAGACTATTTTTAAGGTATAGCAAATTAAAAATAATTTGGTAAAGTGTGCATCCTAAGAGTTCCGTACCACCTTTGAGATTTCTTGGCTACATGCTTACGAAGATATATATATATATATAATTTTCAGTCTACACAGTTCTATATTTTTCTAGGCCATGGTTAGAATGGACCGACACCTAACCTATAAAGAGAGGATGAAAAGAGTTGAAGAAGTTCTTAACGAAGTATTTTTATATTTTATTGATTTGACAGTATTTCTTATAATTGTTTTTTAGATAGGTCTCAAAAAATGTGAACATACTTTAATTGGACAAACAGGTATCTTAAAAGGATTATCTGGAGGCGAAAAGAAAAGATTATCTTTCGCTGCAGAAGTCTTAACAAATCCATCCTTAATGTTTTGTGACGAACCAACATCGGGATTGGACTCGTTCATGGCTTTAAATGTAGTGCAAGTACTTAAAACGATGGCACATAATGGGAAAACGGTTATATGTACCATTCATCAGCCTAGTTCGGAACTATATTCTTTATTTGACAAACTTTTGTTGTTAGCTGAAGGTCGAGTTGCATTTTTGGGATCACCGGAGGAAGCTAAAATCTTTTTTACTGAGTAAGTTTGAAACTTATATAATTCGCATTTTAATTCGGCATGAAATTGTTTAAACAATGGATGATTCCTCAAAAGAGTTTGTTTTGCATCATGTCCGACCGAACTTGACGGAAGCCAAAGGTTTCATTATGTATGTATTTCCCAAAATAACCCATTAAAACTTGAAAATAGCAAAAACACGTCAAAAGATTTACAAAGGGAGACAATTTGGCCATACTAACCTTTAATTAAATTGCACCCTCATCAGCACAGCGCTAGGTACTCATTTTTTTTAAATGGACCCTATCTCTGATGTTATTTTGAATAATAATTAAAATATATAACTCGCTTAAGCTTTTAGATTCAACGTCATCGATTCTTCTTGACTCGCAGTTCTTAACTACGGATCCCGTTTCGTTTGCTCCACAGTTCCGTAATGTATTTCTGGAAGCCTCTCACTGAATTTACGAGAAGTTTCTCTAGTACAATTATTATTCTGATTATAAAGAACAATATTTTCAATTTTTGCCGCTAATGTGTAAACCATTTTGTCGAGTACCTAAGTAAAATAACTAAGTAAGACTTCACTACACTGAAGCGACTATGGAAAGAAACTGAGCCATTTACTCGCAATTTTTTTTCTTTTCTTTTTAAAAGAAAGAAACTATTAAATTTTTCATATGGGAAGTGATACACAGTGACGCACCTCGAAAATTATACGTCGAATTACTACTCTTCGTCAAACAGGCTATACAATGGAGACCATATATATGTAGTTTCATTTTCCTTGTCGTTATAGCACAAAGTCTTTAAAATTATAACCGAATTATCTGTTTTAATAATTATTCGTCAATAACATCAGATCAGAGATCAGAAAAATATCCACTAGTTCGCAAATTCCTTAAATCTTGATGTAATATCAAAAAGGAGATACAGTTGAATTCCTTTTTTAACAGGCCTTAAATCGAGGTGTTACTTGTGGTAAGGCTTCATTTAATAAAATTAAATAGCTAGGGCTGGGGCGATAAGGGGGCAATTGAATCAATGGTTGGTGAGCAGGGCCTAATATGTCCCCTTCGTAAATCTTTTGACGTTTTTTTGCGATTTTGTAAGTAATAAGTATTTTGGGAAATATTCTAGGAGGCTCGGTTTTGTTGGAGCCTCTGTACATATATTTCTTTGTTGAAATGAAATAAGGCAACAGAAAATGACATACAACTATAACGTGTAAGCAATGCAATTTTTATATTTCCAACGGAAATTCATATTTTCTGTTGCAAAAAACTCTACAAGTGTTTGACTGTATTTTTTTGTAGAATGTACAACGAATAACGCATATAAAGTGTGTTTAACAAATATTTATTTCTTGATTTATACGGAGTGTGTGATGTTGCAAATATATGGTAATTTTATCAGTTTCGGTAATTTCTCAGCAACAGTATAACTAATCATTGTGTCAAATGTAAATTTGGTGGTTAATTAGTAAGTTATTTTTAGAAAAAATTAAAAAAATCCACTTTGCATAGGTGTTAAATGTTCTGTTAGAGCTTTAAAACTTGAAAGAAACTTTCATTTTGATGACATAATTAACTGATGAAAATTCATAACTTTGATGGTTTCCTGGCAAATGTGTTTTTTTTTTCGTAAGCACTTCATTTTATGTGATGTTAACAATGCTAGTGTGCCACAATCATTTTTTTTAACAATCTGAAAGAAACATAATAATTTATCAAGTCTTTCAGAACAACGCGTCAGCGTTTATTATTCATTTCAGTTGGTTTTGTTATCCATAAATCAAGTTTAAAAGTTTATGTATCAGCTTTTGGCATAACAAAACAAAAAAAAAAAAAATAGAAACTATGAACGAGTCACAGTACTGAAAGATTAGATAAATACTATGTTCCTTTCAGATTTAAAAAAATATTATTTGTCGCAACATGGGAGCAATGTAAAAATCTCGTAAAATAAAATGTTCTCGAATAAACTATATTTTCTAGAAAACTAGCAAAGCCACGAAGGTTAATTTTTAAGAATAAAATTTTCTACTGAGTTTCAAATCTGTAACATTTTTTCTACAACAACGATGGGCGATTAAAAAATTATAAAACATATTTCCTTTAGGTTTTTTTCATTCTGTTGCCGAAAATCGCAATAACAGTAAAATTTCAAAATTTGAAATTTTAATCGCTGCTTAATTATGAAATACAAATTTGTTAACATCACTTTTTCTTTGTTATATAATGTTCCTACTTCAAGAAAAAAACAGTCAAATACTTTTGAAATTAAATAGCGCTAAGTGACCTACTCAACGGTAGGCAACTTGTGCTCATTCGTACATGTTAGTCTGTTTCCGGGGGGTTGATAGAAGTACTTCTACAGACATTGTTAATTATTAAATTTATAAAATAAATAATATGAAGTATAGGGGTGTATTTTTATTTTGCATAGAATCATAAAACTAGATACAACACATTAAGAACAGGGTATTCCCAAATTAAATATTATTAATCGAGCTTTATAGGCCGTGTTCGTAGATTCTCTTTGTATGATCTGTGGTCGTAGGCAGGTGAGGCTGTCCCTTAAGAGCACTCGTGCGCTGAACCACCAAATTTAATAAGCTTTCAATAAGGTTAAAAATCAACACAAAATATTTAATAAATATCATTTCAATAACGACGAATTTATCAAAAAACAATTTAAGCTGTAATCCAAACTTGCATTAAGACTTGTATTCGCTTGAAAGAATATTTCAGAGTGCACTTCGACTAGCGCACGGTGAAACTTATATAGCTTCTATGAGATAAGATATAACACGCTTAGCGAATACTAGAAGCGAAAGCAGAAGGCTACGAGAATTATGCGAACCGACCTGAAGAGGGCAGATGTGACTATGCCGAAACGTCGTCAGTTTACCATCGATCCCGGTATTTAGTGCCCGCGAAAACTTAAAACATATGTGTATATATATATATATATATATATATATATATATATATATATATAATCTAATATATTAGACAAATTCATGGTGGGTAAGAGTATCAGGTTTTAAGATTTTAACATTTTATGTTTTAGACTCGAAGCACCTTGTCCAAAAAATTACAACCCCGCAGATTATTTTATACAACTTTTGGCTGTAGTACCAGAACGGGAGGAGTCCTGTAGGCAAGCAATTACTTTGATATGCAACAAATACGAGCAGTCTGGGCCTGGAGTAGAAATGATACTTGAGTCTTCTTCAAAGGTGGGTAATTAAAATATTGGACAAAAGATTCTATATGCACTCTGAGAGCATAAATTTTACATGGCCAATTATTTCTTCAACTGGAATTACCACTATGAAATTTTGGGAATATAGTACACAATTTATTCACTATTACTTGGCCACGCCAATATTTTTATCTGGCGTATGACACCACACGCAAAGAGACCCCATTTTTTTTGGGCTACTTCGAAAATTATTTATAGCGAAATAGGAATTGAAGAGGGTAAAAGGTATGTAAGGGCCAGATAAATATGACAGCGATCTGTCTCCAGTTCTATATGAGCTGTACGTCACCAAAGTTTAACAAGTGCAACTTAACTCACGATCACAGGAATCTGGCGAAATATAAGAATCTGAGGTAAACATTAGACGTTTGTTAAACCTAGCTTATCCGAAAGCAGTTTGCCACCTAAAGCTTTATTGAAAACCTTAGTGAAGCTGAACACATATTGCGGCTCAGTGTTAAAAAAAAGTATAATGAAGCCCTACACTATGCTTTAGAGAGTGAAATAGTCATGAATATATTAAAATAATTTAGAGAAAGAAGAAAAAAATGATACCGTGCCTCCCAGGGCGAAATATTTCTGCTTGTGTCGAAGGGATACTTTTAGAAGAGAATATAAATTTAAGATACCATAACAAACATGTCTCGTTTGGTAAAGGGCACCAAGAATGCTCAACTCGTATGGAAGTCATTTTTAATAAGTTTTTGTAGGGGAGGAAACAGTTATTTTGGAAAATACCATCCTTATAAATGATAGCAGGGCTACCAGTACAAAATGTTTCCGATATGAACCAACCGGATATTTCCAAATTTCAATAGTCAAGAATACACATTTCCATTAAACACATTAGAGCCATAGCGAATGATGATTGGACAACAGAACAGTGTAGAACGAACCAATTAGAAGATCCAGCCATCGCACCAATTTTCTCAAAGAAGATGAAGAAGCCGAAAAACCTCGATGGGAGGAAGTATTGAGTCAAGGGAAAGCCCAAATATCAGTCTTAGTAGGATTCCTTTCGAGTTGAAATTAAATTATGAAGAGAATCTGGGAAGCGCCGATAGGAAGGAAACCAAACCTGTTGGTTGTACCAAAGAAAGGAGTATCCACCACCTTGAAGGAGCTACATAATTGAATATCAGGAGGTCACCCGGAATGTGATAAAGTATAAGAGCGTTTTATTGGGTATATTAATACGATATTGTAAGTAAGTAAGAGGCCCAGATCAGTTTAAAAATTGAAGCAATACAATTTGGGCATTCCTTTTGAAAGGAGAGTCAATGACATAGTTGGATCGTTCCAGAAATCAAAAGGGGTATCAGATACATACTTGTTAGAGTATATTTCTTCAGCAACTGGCACAGTCTTTGGTATTTCCAACTACTAATGCGACCGTCTCAGTAGGACAGCTGTTTAGTAGATTTGGGATACCACTGTAAAACTTAATTCTAATCAATCCAGTCAAATGTGTTTCTGAAGGTTTGCGACGTAGTGAGCCGTTACAGCCACAGTCAGACGGCAGGCTAGAGGGATTTAACAGAAACGCATTTGATTAAAGTGATTGATAGTAATCAAATGGATTGGGATGAGTATGTACCTCTGTTCCCGTTGGCATGTAGACCTTACTTTTGGGTCGCCAGTTGGAAACTTTATGAAAATTAACGATTATGAAGATCGATTATGTTGTGTAGCGCATTCAACGCAGCCCGAGGTCAAAGTTGTAAGTTTTCTACCTGGATCCTCTAACACCTTATCGAGGTGAAGATGTCTCTGATCAGGACTATCATAACTAAAGGTGAGACAGTGTTACGGAACGTTATGATTGTTCCCGAAGAAAGACCCAATAAATGTGATCTTGACGGAAAATTGTAACTGCGAAAATTATTGATATTTCTAAGTTACTAATATGGAACATACATGAGTTTATTTGAAGACTATAGAAGGAAAAAACATGTATAAGAAAAGGTTCTGAGGCAGAAGAGTTCAGTGTTTGAGTTTCAGTTTATTTTGACAGTAAATGTCAGTTGTAATTAGATCTACGTTATATTGTTATCGTCGGTCAGTACAGTTTAGTTGGAAGAACAGTTTGATATGAACGCAGAGTAATCTGTAACAGTATTTAATAAATAAAAGATGCCACATTGACATATTTCTTGATCTATGGTGACCTCAAAGATATTCTTAGTGGATTTAATCTGCTATTCAGACAGCGTATTAAAATGACTTTTTTAAAAAGTCTAAATCACCATAATTATTAACCATTTTTACTGATCAATACTATAATTTTTTCTTAGTTTGTAGATAATTACTTACTTTAGATTTCTCTACTTTTTTCTAAGGAAGTCGAACATGGCAGTGAATTCTGGTTTGCTGAAAGTAATCACGGAAGCCCATATAAAGCATCGTGGATAATACAGTTTGGTTCAGTTCTATGGAGATCTTGGATAAGTATTAAGAGAAATTCACTTCTTGTAAAAGTGAGAGCCATTCAGACAATTGTGAGTAAACTGGTAAAATCTGTTATTATAGCGTTATAGTCTGACAAGGAACATACCATTTAGTGTCTGGAGAATAAATCCCTAGACTAACTTTGTGTAACAGATGGTAGAAAGTAACTACGGATTAAACTCTGTTTTCAATACATCTTTTGCAAAACCAAAATGCTTGGATAGCGCACTATAAAAATCTAAGATATTTTTGTTATGAACAAAAAGAAAATCAACTGCCATAGAGACACATAGTCAGTTCTGAACAATATTATATTTGCTTCGAGAAATCGAAATATAAGGCGAAAATTGATTTCCTTTCATTTGGTTGAGAAACAAAGGAAATATTTCTAACCCACTGAATAGTGCAAAAAACTTTATATGTGCATAATGCTAGATGAAACTACGGACTCTTCTTGTAGGTTGAACGGGCATAGTTTTATCGTTAGCCAATATTATCAATATCAATCCATAGTTATCCTCTATATGGCTTTTGTCGTCAAGTTGTAAAACGCATCTTGAATAATTGGTTTGGTCTTACTTGTTCTCAAATTATTAATTATTAGAGCTATTTCCCTCAATGGTAGTTAGTGTGCCGTTACAACCAAGTTATCTTCTTGGAGACAAACTAAATTTAACAAAGGACTCAAAATAGTATATAAGCTCTTCTTTAACCGTTTTCCAAAAAGGATGATGTTATTATGTATGCTCAGCGATTACTCAAAAATTGCTTAAGTAATTTTGACCAGTTAAATATTAAGAGATTTTGAATTTTCACTAATGTCGTTGTGTTCTGAATGATATGTGATATGAATATGAATATATGAATGATATTTTTTCAGTTTTTAAATACTTTTTGAGAAATAACACCACAAGTCACGAAAATTGCTGTATATTCCAAACGTTTCGGGGTCTAGGCCAGATGTCGTTGTCTATGGTTAAGAAACTATAAATTAAAAAGGCACAATTCTAAAATGTAAATGTAAAAAATGACAACAGGTTCCGACCTAGACCCCGAAACGTTTGGAATATACAGCAATTTCGTGACTTGTGGTGTTATTTCACAAAAAGAACTTAAACATTCACTAAAACGGTTCAGTCAATTTGAATATTTTAAATTGTATTCTGAAAAGATATATTCCCACTACAGTCTGTATATTTTTCTAAAATGTAAAACATGCTGCACATCAGAAAATAGGAAAAATATGTGCAAAAACGGTTGACGTCAAAGTAAATGCCAAATAAATTTGGTCAAGATATGTCCTAAAAGAATGTTGATTGTACAGAGTGTTTGTAAGAGTCTTCATTTTGTTTCATTGTTCTTTTTTAAAAATGCATTATTGTTTTTATTTACTCTTCGGGTTCTTAGATTTATTTAAAAATACAGCTCACTATAATTTAATTCCAGTATTTTAATTGAAATTCACACAATTTATCTTGAAGACCTGTTTTTTGTTTACTAAACTGCGACCAAATACTGAAGAATCCTTTCGCCAACTCTCCTTAGTTATATATTTCTTCTCAGACTTTTCTATAAGGTTTCTGGATCATTCGATCAATTTCCATAACGCCAGCCGCCGGCCTAGGGTCGTCAGTTCAACAACGTTTGGAAATATTGGATAAATTCCCCTTCTTAAGGATATTTCGTCCAGAATCTTTCATGGTATGGCGATATTTACAGGACCCTCCATTTCGACAAAGGGACGTTCGGTGGAAGTAACAGTTAACGGTCTTCGAATCTGGGCTGTGTATTCAGACAGCATGCAAGGATGCCACCGAATCGAAAAATAGATTCCATCATACTTCTCACCACCCTTCAAGTCAGTCCATCCAACGCACAGGCTATCTTTGGGACCGCCAATTTCATCAGGTTCTTCTCCATCATCACAGTCCTCAATTCTACCAGCGTCTTCCGAAGATCGCTATATGTTTGCTTGTCCTGCGAGAATGTTTTCGTTACCAGATAGAAGATGTCTCTGGTAACCACTGGTTGTTTGTCTTCGAGATGAAGGACCTTTCCCACCACATGATCTTGCTCCCTTAGCTTCTGGAACTGGCCGTACTTCTTTACAAACACCTTGGCTATTCCCCTAGTCATTCGGAGATTTCGAGCAACGTAATGAATCAGGAAATAATCTGTGGGCTGCTCAAACAGATCCCAGGGTTCTTCTCTGGTCACGTTGTGCTGCAGTTTTTTCCATTTGAGTACAGGGCCATAAACTGTTCGAAGCTCATTTCTTCATCGGGTGGTTGCAAGCTGCGGACTTGGGCTTGCTCAACTTCGCCGTCATGACTTCCTGCATAAGGAGCTAACCTGTTGAAACTTACCACCTTCGGTTTTTCTTGAGGTAGCTTCCTTATTCTGTAGACAATATTGTTGATTGTCTTTACAATTTGGAAAGGCCTCTCTCTAGATTTTTGTAGTTTGGGCGATTATTCACGACGACGTTGCGGGTTATACAACTAAACAAGATCATCAGCTTGATTTTTTTAATGTCATACGCTTCCTTCATTCGGGCAATTGCATTCTCGATATTTAACCGGACTCGTTGGTGGACGTCATTCATCTGTTGACGTAACTAACAGACATAGTCCTTTCCTGCAATCTCTTCTCCAAACTTCAAATCGTATGGCAGTCGTAACTCTCGTCCCATAATAACACTGACCGGGGTTTAACCCGTGGACTAGTGCACAGACGAACGAGATGCCATTAGAAACAAGTCAAGATACTGATCCCAGTCTTTTTGGTGGTCAGAGACTACCTTTGCCAAATGGCGATGAATGGTCCTATATATCCGTTCTATCATTCCATCAGAATGCGAGTGAACTGCTGTCGGCAAAGTGTTAGTGATATTCCGAAATTTGCAGATGTCTTGGAAAAGAGTAGACTCCAAATTTCTACCCATTCCTTGACCAGGACATCAGCAATGGTCAAGGCTTAGGCATTTACTGAAATACACACACACCACCACAATGTACTTATTTCCGGAGTCAAATCCATGAAATGGACCGGTAACATCAGTTGCTACTCTTTCGAATGGACTGCTCACATTATATTGCTTAATGGGAGCTTTTGCTCCCTTGGAGTTATTTAAAAAAACAGTCGAACTCATACTTTATTTTCAATATTTTGATTTATATTCATAGAATCTAGAACTCCTATTGTTTGTTTACTAAATTGCGACCAAATATTGAATTAATCCTTTGGCCAGCTCCGAGTTATATATTTCTTCTCCGAATTATCTAGAAGGTTCTCGATCAGTCGATGAAATGCGATAAATTTCCATAACGCCATCTGCCGGCCTCGGGTAGCCAGTCCAATATCACAGGGGGTTTAAACTGTTTTCATTTTTATTTAAATATTATATACTAATATATTGTTTTCTAAATGTTATTTATGGCATATTCTTGATTATTTTTATGTTTTCTTAGGAATAACACCACATCGTAATAAAAAGCTGCATATTGAAAGAAAAAACCTAACTTTTCAAAGTCGACTCTGAAGAATTTGAAAGAGTTGTCTTTAGAATTTATATGTGACGCTGTTGAAAACAAAAACCAACCAATAAAACTCAGAATTCAAAAAACTGCATATACAAGATTCCTTGCGAATGCAATAAATTTTATGTTGGAGAAACATCGAGACCATTAAACGTACGAATAAATGAACACAAGAATTACATAAAGAAACGACAATTTGAAAAATCGAAAATTCGTGAATATGCATGGGATATAGGCCATAAAGTACAATTCGACAATTCAACTATACTTCACAAAGAACAACATTACACAAAACGAAAAATAAAAGAGGCTGCCTTAATTCTTTTGAATAAAGACGATTGTATAGCTTCTACTTCTGTAGAACTCAATCGTATGTGGTTACTGAAAATTAAGGAAGAAATTATTAATGGTCATCTCATTTTGAACAACCCAGTATCGGGATAGTTCATAAGGTTTTTCCTAGGTTTTCCCTTATAACGTTAATGGGATCACTGAAACAACAGAATTCTTTGATCGCATTTTTGACGAATGCGCTATCTTATAACAAAGTCGTACCTAGGAACGCCACTTATAAATTCTAAAGACAACTCTTTCAAATTCTTCCAGCTTGAAAGTTGTTCAACTATAATACAGGATCTTTAGAATTTTCTGTGCTACCTGTATATCTAAAAACAACAAATTTTCAAAACATATTTTAAAGCCATTCACAACGAAGTCAGAATCGACTTTGAAACGTTAGGTTTTTTCTTTCAATATACAGCTTGAGGATAGCGATAACAGGGGACTGGTTTAGATCCCGTTTCCATGAAAAAATTGGGCTAGCCATTTTATTGTATATTTACCGCTGTGCAGGAGGAAATCTGGATGAATTCCATCAGGTCCCGGTACTGTTCTCACCATCGTGTCCCTCAGAGCATCCGCTACCTCGTCCACGGTGAATGGGCGTGAGAATTCGGTTTGTTCCTGGCTGTTGGCTTTTAGAGCTTTAAGTTGAGTGAGCTCTGTCCCGTGGAGCTATTGATGTGGCCTCGATGTGGGAGGCATACCCTGTCTGGATGCATTTCTGGGTCGTTTTTTTTGCAATTTTTGGACCCTAGTCGAGTTTTCTTAGAAATGACCACTGTTTCCTGCTGGATTTTTCAAAGTCTAGGTTGGTGACTGTGTCTGTCCACCGCTCTTGACGGGCTGTATCCAGTCTGTGCAACAGTTCGTTAGCCATTTCTCTGCCTCCGGTCTCAAGAAATTTCCTATATTGTTCCACATTCGTTATTCCATCCCGGTATATATTCTTTGCGGAAACTTCTGGGTATGGTCTTTTTTGCCATTTCAATAATCGTTAACATGAACCTCTGATAGTTTTCGGTTGTTGGTGGGAGCCAGCCTATGCATTTATCGAGTCTGTTAGAGTAGCTCTCCCAATCGGCTTTCTTGAAATTCCATCTTGGTCGAGGAAAGGATGTAATAAGTGCAATATTTATGCCAATCTCTATAATAGCCGGTCTGTGTTGGCTATGAGGGAAGTCTGCCAGAGTTCTACGGAGTAGGTCTTAATGGTGTGTGATCGTCGTTTGTGGTGTTGAAATCTCCCACATAGACAGCTGGATGGGGTGAGGTGAGCAGGTCCTCAAGTAACCAGGTGAGTCACAAGACCTTGTCGTTGGTGAGGGAGCTTAAGTCATACACCTAATGATCCCGAGAGCAATGCCGGCGGGAACTTCGGTTCCTGGTAGGGTCTCCCATGCCGGTAAGGTCGGAGGGAAGGGCGTATGACGACTAAGAAGTGACTCACAGGAGAAAACCTGTCGAAAAAATCCGAAATCCAAGGTGTCAAGCGACCCGTGCCGAGGGATGGATGGCTATACGTAGTTGGTCTAGAACGGAGCCTCTGAGATAACAGGTGACCTCAAAGAGTAACGCAGCCTTAGTGGGGTAAGGGCGCTCTGCCCCACCGGAGAAGCAAAACGACCCAACTCGTGGGAATAGTATGGATATAAAAGAATGCAATAAAAAATCTGATGACAACAAGAGCAAAGAGCAAATGACAGACGCAAACAAGGTTACGAATAGACAAATAGATAAGATAACGAGTACCCAAAGAAGGAACTCACTAGATAGTCAAACGGCGTACACGAAAAAGGAAATAACAGGAGGTAATACGAGCTCGAGTAACGCAGGCGGTATGGCAAACAGAACGGTGATGGATCTATTGTGGGACGATGAAGAGGCAAAGTCCACAAAGAGAAGGCGTACTGTTGCAGACGAAGACATGCCGGCATTAAAATTGGCGAAACTCGTTTATGACAAATTAATGTTCAATAAAGTAAGAGGATACATAAATGCAATTGATACAGAAACCAGGGCACTAGGAGCGTTAATTATGGCTAACATCAACACCAAGGTTGAGATTAAAGAAAAATCAAGAAAGGTTAAGAAATAACAGCAGCGCGCTTATGGCCGCCGATATGACAACACTAATGGGAAAAGTAGAAGATTTATTTGGATCGAGAGACAGAAAGGAAGATGTACCGAAAAAAGATATGGATACCCAAACTTCGGAGACAGTAAAAGAACAACTACAAATGGAAATCGAGAGTTATATAGACGACAATATGAACAAAGATGACCTAGAAGAAGTACTGCAAATGAGATGGCCAGAAGATATGTTTAAAGTTCAAACAGTGAAGGAAGAAATAACGAAAAGTGAGGAGGACATGGCGTTAATAGCAGATTACATGCAAAAAGATAACAAATTAATATCAAGAATGATAGGGAAATCGAGTAAAGTGAGAAACTATATAAGACAAAATAAACTAAAGGAATCGGAACTAATATTCAAAAAGACATTTGGGACAATAGGGATTGAGGAGCAAGAAGAAACAGAAGAGCAATATACTTTTTATGCGAACTATGCAGACGAAGACGACAGATATATTAGAAATGGAAACAAATTTAGAATGTTAGTCAACCTCAAAAAGATGTGTATCAAAAAAAAATTAAGGAGATACATATAGCCATTATTGGAACGAAAGAAAGAACGGGAAGAAATAGAAAGCTGCTACACTGCGCCTTCAATGACTATGAAGGGAAAGTAGTGCTCCATGAAAAAATAGAACAAAAAAATAAAGAGAGGAATCCGGAGTACGAAGCTCTTATAATTGATGCAGGGGAACAGACATACGCAGACCTGGTGAAGCAGGAGAAGGGGCAGGAGATAAAATTAGAACCATTAGGCAAACTAGAAACGGTAACATACTAATAGCGACACAAAAAGAAAAATGAAATGCGGCTTCTATAGCAGAAGTGCTAAAAGGCGCACCTGGAAAGATGCGGCTAAGGAACCTGGCCGAGGAGACAAACAAGAAGAAGGCGGTCAACATTGTCAATCTGGACATCACAACGGATAGAGAAGACCTTGAATTGGAACTTAAGACGGAACTGGAATGCAAGGATTTAGAAGTCATAGCGGACGAAAAGACAATTGAAAAACTGTTGGAAATGAAAGAGATTAGGATAGGGCTAACAACAGGCTTAATTAAAAGGAAAAGAGAAATGCAGACATGCTTTAAATGCTGAGAAAGTGGGCAGGGAATGCAAAGAGGAGGATAGAAAGGGCTGGTGTAGGAACTGCTGCAAGGCGGGCCACAAAGCAGCTGATTGCGAAAACGAAGAATACTGCTTTAAGTGCGAATCGAAAGGACATAGATATAATGATGGAAAATGTAGAAACAGGAAAAAACAGCAACTAAACAGAAATACAGAAGAAAGAAAAGATGCAGATTCGGATACTGCAAAGTAATCTAGGAAGATCGGCGAAAGCCCATGATGAGGCTAACGAAATAGCCCTCAAAAATAGAATAGACGTAATAGTAGCTAGCGAGCCAAACATAAGAATAATTAGAAAAAACAGAAAATGGATCGTAGACAAGCAGGAAAGCATAGCTGTCGAAATTAGGAATAGAGAGACGGGTATTGAGGAATACGAGAAATATAAAAGGTTTCATAGTTGTTAAACATAGAGATGTCAATATAAAATGTTGCTATATTTCTCCGAATATAACAATAGAAGAATACAGAAGTAGGATAGATGATATAGCACAATCACTAAGGAAATTACCACGGAACAAAATCATGGTATTGGGAGACCTCAACGCAAAATCCCCGCTATGGGGCGCTCCTAAGACGGATGCTAGGGGAGGAACAATAGCCGAATTGGCTCTACATACAATTTAGAAATTTTAAATAACGGCAACATGGTACGGCACATTAAGAAATAGGAAAACATATTTATAGACCACAGATATATTCTGGTCCATTTACAAGAGGGGGGAAAGGCGAGAGAAATCCTTAAAACAAGAACACAATATAACATCGAAGAATATGAAAAAATGTTTAACACAATAACCGGGGAAATAAACAAAGAATTGACACCAGAAAAAATAACGACAGAAATCAAAAAATGCCTGAAGGCCAGCAGAAGGCAGATAAACAGAAACGAAAACAGAGAAATCCCATCTGGTGGACAGCTGAAATCTCGGAAGCTAAAAGGAAGTGCGTAGAGATACAGCGGTAAATCACAAAAGAGGCAAAGAAAAAGAGGACAGAACTACCGGATATGATGGAGGAAATGAATAGGAAAAGGAAAGAATTAAAGAAACTCATAAACGGAAGCAAGAGGAAATGCTGGGAAGAATTATGTAGACAGCTGGAAACAGACGGATGGGGAAGGGCATATGGGATAGCTATCCAAAAGATACAACCGACACCATTGTTGATACTTAGTACAGAGAAGGAAACAAAAATAGCAAATACCCTTTTTATAACGACCAGAGGTGAATGGAAAGAGCGAATAAAAATATCAAGAGATTTAGTACCCGAAATAACAGAAGAAGAATTTAAAATAGCAATTAAGCATATCAAGATGAAAAAAGCACCTGGACCAGGTAATCTACCGCCAGAAGTCATAAAAATAACATTTGAAAGGAACCAAGCCACAATAAGGGATATGTATAACGAATTAATAAAGAAACAGGAATTCCCTACAACCTGGAATAAGGCTAAAGTAATATTTCTGAGGAAGGGCGCTGAACCTATGAATGACCCAACATCGTATAGATCCATTTGCCTGTTGGATGTTATGGGTAAGGTATTAGAAACACTAATTAGAACCAGAATAGACAAATAATTAGGAGATGAAAAAATTTCAGAAAGACAATTTGGGTTTCGGAAATCAACAGTAAAAGCAGCAAACTGGATTCGTGACAAAGCAAGGAGCACTAGAGCGGGCTGGGTGATACTCATCACTTTTGACGTTAGAAATGCATTCAATTCGGCATCATGGAAACGTATTGTTATGGAAATGGAGAAGAAAGAGATTAGTGAATATCTAATAAGAATAATAGAGAGTTATTTCTCCAAAAGAAGTATTATACACGGAAAGAAAAAACCTTAAAAATGAGCACAGGCGTACCACAAGGATCAGTACTAGGACCGACGTTATGGAATATATTGTACGATGATCTTCTAAATCAGAAGCTGCCAACTGGTGCAAATACGATAGCATTCGCAGACGACCTGGCACTATATGTGGAAGGGCCAAACGCTGACAGACTGGTTGAAAAAGCAAATGAGGCAATAATAATAATAGGAGACTGGATGAAAGAGGCAAAGTTGAAATGGGCACCGGAAAAGAGCGAGGCGGTGCTACTCAAAGGTACAAAAATGCAGAAAATAAGAGAAAAAATAAAAATAAAAATAGAGGATCTAAATATAACACCACAAAAGAGCGTAAAGTATCTCGGTATATTTATCGATCACCATGGTACATACGGGACACATATTGTAAATGCAGTAAGGCAAAGCGGATGATAAGTTAGCAAAACTTGGAAAAATTATGAAAAACATAAAGGGACCATCACATGCAAAGAGACGACTGCTTTATGAAGTGGTACAATCAACACTTTTGCACGGGGCCTGTATAAGAACATGATGTTAAAAATACAAAGACAGGCGCTGCTGCGGGTAATAAGCGGATATAGAATGATCTCGTATGAGATAATGGCAGTTATAGCCGGTATTCCTCTGACCCATCTGACGGTAGAAGAACTTAGAGAAAATTACGAAAATAAAAAATACAGAGAAAACAGGAATAATACGCTAAAAGAATGGCAAAAAGAATGGGATGCGCTAACGGGAAAAGCGGAATGGACAAAGAAACTAATACCAGACCAAACAAAATGGGCGAGCAGCAAATATAGGAGGACAGAATACTTTATGACACAATTTTTGTCTGGGCATGGTAATGTCAAAGCATACCTGAAAAGGATAGGGAAAATGAGGGTGAGTAACTGTGATATGTGCCAAATTGAGGAGACAATGTAGCACGTGGTTTTTGACTGCGAAAGATATGCAAGGAATAAAACAAGAACAGAAACAACGATTGGTGAAAGGATAACACCATCTAACGTGATAAAACTGATGATAGAAAGTAAAGAGAACAAGGAAATTATATGCAAATGGATAAGGGAAATTATAGAGGAAAAGGAGAAAGAAGATTTAAACAGAATGGTGTGATGAAGGCAAAGAAAGGCAGGAAGGTGGCGACGCAAGTTAGAAATAACAGTACCACCACCTTCATAAACTGCAGAAACAACAAGGTGGTTTTAGTGGGTGTGAGTCCCACACTAATTTGAGTGATAGACTCTAAGCTCAAATTGTCCATAATGGATTTCCACTTTCAAGAAAAAAAAACTTGGTAACGGGAGGTATATATATATTGTTAATATTTGTTTCTCCCACCCTGATGACTACAGTTTGGATATTGTTTGAGCTAGATATTTCACACAGTTGGGCATGTTCAGTGGATGAGCGACCCTGGGTAGCAACCCCGTAAGAGTGGTGGTATGTTGCTCCGATGAGGTCGTACCCCGGTATCCTTACTCTTTTGGTACGCTCACTAAAACTTTATGAAGGGCTTGGCATTTAGCCTAGCTTATTCTTTTTATGTTTAGTTGGTAGATCTTGAGACTTAGTCCAAGATTCCTTGTCGCTAGGTCCTGAGGAGGACTGCTTCGATTCAATGTCAGGCATCATGTATGTCATAAAACTTTGTGTTAATATTGATTAGAAATATCACCTACCAAAGTAAAAATGTGCACATCATTATGATACCTGTATATATACTATTAATTTTCAGATAATTTCTCTTGTGATTGGTCTAATTTATTATGGCCAAGAAGTTGATCAAGATGGTGTAATAAATATAAATGGTGTTATATTTATATTTTTGACTAATATGACTTTCCAAAACGTTTTTGCTGTAATAAATGTAAGTATCCCTTAAAATTTCTCCAGACAAAAGTGCATTTTTCTAATTTTCTTTTAGGTGTTTTGTCAGGAATTACCAGTTTTCCTTCGAGAACACAGGAATGGAATGTATCGTACTGATGTTTACTTTCTGAGCAAAACTTTAGCTGAACTACCATTTTTTGTAATATTGCCTTTAACTTTCATATCAATTAGTTACTTTTTGATTGGGCTGAATAGTGAACCAGAAAGATTTTTTATTACGTGTGCAATTATAGTTTTAGTGGCCAATGTGGCTACTAGCTTTGGTAAATTTATAGTAACAATAATGTTGAATGCTGAAATGGTTAATTTTTAGGTTATATGATTTCATGCATTTCTGGGACGATTTCTATGGCTTTCTCTGTAGGACCACCTTTGATAGTCCCATTCTTGTTGTTTGGCGGTTATTTACTTAATGTCAAGTAAGTTTAAAATAAGTATATCTTGTCTAAAATTATTTAATTTATATTTAACCAGCTGAACCGACAGTTCTTGTCCTATCTAAAGGTTTTCAATCCAAATTTTTTATACAGAGTGAGTTTTTTTGATGATTAAATTGGGAAAGATTTGCAGTTTTACTGGCCCAATTTAATGACACATTCGGATTTTTGTAAAAAGTCATGGCTTATCAGATATTTAGAAAAAACGAAATTCTGTCGATTTAGTCAAATTCCTCTAGCTCCTTTGTTTTTGATTTTATAAAAAAGTGTAAATATCAAAATTGAAGGGAATTGTATCCCGAATATGATTGTCATGTCCTCGTTTGCGTGACAGCTCTCGGTTTCGAGATATGACACAAACTTATCTTTTTTTGAATGGAAACCATAGTTAGCTATGACCTCAAAAAATTGGACATTTTTAGAGCTTTTCAACGATATAATACTCGATATAGTTATTCATAAAAATAATGGAGTTATGGATGCTTTTCTCTCTTATTTGCACTTTTAACGTAGTTAGCCATGAAATAGATTGATTTATTAATAACTATTCCAAAAAACATTGAACGATTTTTTTATTAGGTGTATCAGATATAATGAAAAAACTAAATAAGTAGGTACTTACTAAAAACTTAAGAAATTAAAAAACATAATAATGGTTACAATTTATCTTTTAAGATTGACATTACCGCTTTCCTCACAGACCGCCTATTAATTTCTTCAATTGCTTGTAATACCGCCTCCCTTAGGTCACCAACTGTCTCACACTTTCTTTGGTATAGCTTGTTTTTTAGCGCATCCCATAAATAGAAGTCTATAACTGCCAAATCGCGAGACCGGGGTGGCCATTCGCGTGAACCATTTCTTCCTATCCAAGAGTTTGGATAGATATTATCTAAGTGTTGTCTTACTAATAAGGAGTTATGAGCAGGTGCTCCATCATGTTAGAACCACTCAATTTCTAAACTAGTTCTCAAATTCAAATTGTGGAACATGTTTTGAAAAGTGTATTGCAAGAAATGCAAGTAGCGCATCCAGTAATTGATTCGTCTTATATAAAAGGCTCCAGAATAGTAGACCCTATGATACCACACCAAACATTAAAACCAAATTTTATCAGGGGTCGTCTTTGTTCTACATGGAAAGGGTTTTCTTTAGCCTATATAGCTCATTGTGTCTATTGAACATACCGCAGTTAGTAAATCTAATGTCATCTGACCATAAAACCTTTAATGGAAACTGTGGATTGTCAAGGCACATGTCTCTAAACCATGTACAAAACAAAATACGACGATGTTCGTCACCAGCACGCAAAGTTTGAGAAACTGAAAGTTTGTACGGGCGGAACTTGTGCGCTTTCAGTACCTTAACTACAGTTCGTTGAGATGTGCCAGCTTCAGCTGCAATCTCACGAGTTGATGTAGGTATATGGATTTTGATTTACCATTGCCAAAACATTTATTTGGGCTGCGTAAACTATCCTAAAGCCTCTTAAATGTACATACAACAGGTTGACGACGATTTAAATATCTATGAAAGTATTCCTCAGCTTCACGAACTGAATTTTTATGGCATATGATATAACATTCCACCATATTCAGTTTTTCGTCGTTAGAATATTCCATTTTCACGAAAACTTGTCAATATTGACTGTCAGTTCAACACTACTAATGGAATTACCCTCAAATGAGGCAACGTCAAAGTGAAAACAATCTTTTTCACGGCTACCTACGTTAAAAGTGAAAATAAGAGAGAAAGCCATCAATAACTCCGTTATGTTTATGAATAACTACATCGAGTATTATATCGTTGAAAAGCTCTAAAAATCTCCGATTTTTTTAGGTCAAAGTCAACTATGGTTGCTATTCAAAAAAGATAGTTTGTGTCATATCTCGAAAACGAGAGCTGTCAGGCAAACGAGGACATGACAATCATATTCGGGATACAATTCCCTTCAATTTTAGTAGTTACACTTTTTTTATAAAATCAAAAGAGCTAGAGGGATTTGATTAAATCGACAGAATTTCGTTTTTTCAAAATATCTAGTAAGCCATGACTTTTTACAAAAATCCTAAAGTGTCATTAAATTGGGCCAGTAAAACTGCAAATCTTTCCCAATTTAACCATTGCTCTATCTCCTCTAGATTATCAAAAAAACTCAAATGTGTTAAATATAAACTTTAACCAGTTTTAATTGATATCAAGGAAGATTAAACTCAAATTGTTTTTAGTAGCGGATATTTGCTGGGTAAACTAATTGCTTCCAAGACGAAATGAATCAGCCCTCTATCAAAATGCTCTGTTCTCATTTTTTTGTAAATGACCAAAAAAAGTTATAACAATCAAACGAAAATTTGTTCCCCATTTTTTCTAAATTATTGTTAATAACTTTTTTAATTTTGCTTCTACGACCAAAATTTACTGAACCAAAGTTCAAAGGAACTCAAATTGCAATGAAACACTTTTTATAAATTTTCTGTATGCCGAATAGTTTGCTCGATATAATTCGCACCCTTTGCATGATAGCTGCCGCGGGATAAGGTTTGAGATCCTACAAACTTGGATTTAACTTTACAGTAACCCCTTCCTGGCATAAAAAATTAAAAATACGTGCTGTGACTTTTGCAACCCCAAATGTAACTTTTCAATGGGCTATTAGGGGCCCGATTCTCGAAACCAGTCGACCTCTCTACCACTCGGAAGAGGACGTCAAACGAATGAATTTTGACATAAATGACGTTTATTTGGTATACTCGAAAGTCGTGGTTTGTAGTAATCAAATTTGTGGGTTAGTTTTGTTTTGTATTGTTATGTTGGGCTGACTAAATTAATTTATTTGCGCTATAATTTTTAAAATTTCTACGTAACATGGAAGATATTGAAGAAGTTCTGGCAATTCCCCATATTTTAATTTTATATGTCAAAAGGTAGTATTGTCTCGTCTACCAATTCGAGAATACCAATCTGGCTCGCAATAGAAGACACTTCGTGTACGACTGCAAGGTCGTATACGACCATTTTCGTCGCATAGCATGGTTTTAAGAATCGGGCCCCTGGGGGCCTACGGTAGACAACATCATTAATCCTCTTGACCACCTCCTATGGACCATCCCAGGTGGGTGTAAGCTTTGGAGATTTACCCTTGCTCCGTTGGGGGTTGTACAGCCAGACTTTGTGCCTCTCTTGGAAACCGACTGAATTGGCCTTGAGGTCTTATCCCGTCTTCATCCAGTCACTGGTAGCCAACATCTGCGTTCGGGCTAATTCGGCAATTCTCTCAAATGGGACGCCCTTAGTGGCTGAACAGGTGTCACATTTCCGGCACCAAGCTCTGACGTCTTCAAAGTAATTTACCCAGTAGTATCGCTGGCGAACTTTGTCTAGGGTTTTGTTCATGCCCAGATAGCCCCCGGTAATCCCATCATGTACTTCGGTCAGGATGACTGGTAGATTTTTCTTAGGAACTACCAGTTGGGACTTAGTTTCTCGGCCATAAGTGTTTTTCCAAACTCGATTGAGCATTCCATTCTCTACTCTTAGAGAGTCCCATTAGGCCCATAACGATATCAGGACGCCCGAGTATTTAGCTACCTCGTTCCATCGTGGCCTGGGTGCTCCTCTCTTTTTGAGTGACAGGATTGGTTCGATGTCTGGATCAGCCATTTGGTCCTGGATGCACTGTTCCGTTGTCCACTCTTCATTGGCCTCAACTCGGATCTATTTGATGGAGCTACCCTGTCGCTGTTCCGTCTTTAGACAATGTCCGCATTCTGCTCTACAGGGTCTTCTTGATAGGACATCGGCATTAATATGCAAAGGACCGGCCGGATGTTTAACCTTGAAATCGTATTGCTATAATTTTTCCATCCACCTGGCCAGTGTCCTTCCGGTGTCTTTATGTCCAGCAGCCATAGAGGTATTTGTGGAAATGATTTATTGCTCTTATTATTGCAAGAAGTTATTTTCTGGTGACGCAATAATTGCTTTCCGGTTTCGAGAATCCACGGCTGTAGTATTCGATCACCCTCTCTTCACCATCTTGCACCTGGGATAGGAGGGCCCACAAACCTGTGTTGCTGGCATCGGTGTCTAAGATGAACTTGCCGGACTGCGTAGGAAATGTTAGGATTGAGCTGGAACAAAGTGCCGCCTTTAGTCGTCACTTTCTCAGTGGTCTGCCGAAGTAGAGGGGCGGCAATGGTGGCAAATGCATCAACAAATCGCCTATAGTGTGAACAGAGACCCAATAAGCTTCGGAATTCATGCTTGTCTCTTGGGACTGGCCAATCTCGAATGGCTTCTATCTTGTCCTCGTTAGTGCGGATTTCTGACTCGGAAACAACGTGGCCCAAACACTCTACTTCTTTTTTGGAACATGGAACACTTCTTCCGGTTTGAGTCTCAGGTTGGCGTTCTTAATTCTGGAGAATACTTCACCCAGGTTCTTCAGATGGTCGTCGAAAGTCTGACCGATGACCATAATGTCGTCGAGGTATACTAAGCACGTCCTCCATGTCAACCTGCTCAGTACAAATTTCATTAGCCTCTCAAATGTAGCGGGAACATTACATAACCCAAAGGGCATGACCGTGAACTGAAACAGCCCTTTACTGGTGGAGAACGCTGTCTTCTCTCTGTCGTTTTCGTGTAGACCAACCTGCCAATATCCACTCTTTAGGTCCAGTGTGGAGAACCAACGGGAGCCTGCTAGTGTGGTCAGAGTGTCATCAATTCGGGGTAGTGGATAGCTGTCTTCGTGACGTCATTAAGCTTTCTGTAATCCACGCAAAATGGGGTGGTTCCATACTTTTTTTTAACTAGCACAACGGAAGCGGACCATGGGCTGATGGATGGCTCAATACCTCCATTTTGTAACATGGACTTGATGGTTTCCTCGACTGCCGGTTGTTGCCCCAAGGGTAGTCGTCTAGTGGTATTCTGATGGGTTGAGCCTTTCCGGTATCAATTCGGTGCTGGATGATGTTGGTGCGACCGGTGGTTCCATCTTGGCTGTTAAAGATTTGCCAGTTATTTGCAATAAATTGCTTGGCTTTCTTCTGTTCCTCTGGTGTAAAGTGTTTCGAATGGTCGACAAACTGTTGTAGAAACTCTTTACTGTGCCCTGTCTCCTTCACCGACGTCTGGTACTCTTCTTCGCAATTGATGATGCTCTCTACTGGCTCGAAACACACTATTTCTTGACCATTGGCAATTCTGATGTCGTTGTTGGACAAATTAAGGACTCTAATTGGTTTTTCCCGTCCGGTTTTAACTATAGCCCGTCCAACTAAGTAGCCATGAGCTGAGTGTACGGGCTCCACCATTCCAACGCAGCTCCCAGGATTGCTTTCTAGCTGCCCATGAATAATCTGTTCCGTTCGATCGGGAATTCTGGTTGAGGATTTTACTACAATATTTATGTAGGTCGCTGAGCTGTTGACGGGCCGTGTCAATACAAATTCCTCATTTATGAACCAAAGAACATCATACCTCGGGTTGAACATAGATCCACGCTGGCTGATTAGATCCATACCCAGTATGAAATCGTCCGTAATATCAGTTACCAGGACCCTATGCCGGATTCTGTTGTCCCCTATCTGCAGTACTATATCTGCTGCACCCTGTATTGACACGGACTCGCCGGTGACTGTTCTGAGATGAACGTTGTTGTTATCTGGCCGGATTTCCGATGACCTTAAGACCCTCGACTGGGCAATGGACACAGCGGCGCCGGTGTCTATGGTGACGGTAATTGCTCGGCCAATAATGGTGCCCCTTATGACCAGGCTGCTGCTGTCTTGGCAAAATCCCCGGATGGATACTGTTTTGGGGGCTGGTGGAGGGTTAGTCAGCATTCGCCCCGTTATGCTGGCTGATTGGAGTTTCCTTGGTTGGTGAGGTTTTGTTGGCTACTTCTGGTTGGTGATCTATCCGGTAGCCTCATTCTGCAGTCACATTGAAAGTGTCCTGTCCGTCCGCAGCGGTAATAGCCCCTCTGCTGGTGGTTCTTTGTGACCGTACTAATAGTTTGTTCAGACCAGCCAGCAGCGTTTGAAATGGTGACTCAGGTTCTTCCTGGTTAAAGAAAACTGCTCGGACCCTCGGCTTGGACATGTTCATGACGGCCTCTACTTCCAACGCCCGAAGTAAATCTTCATTGCTTTTTTTGACGCCACTTAATCTTAGATTTCTTTGTACTTACTTCCACATCTCTGATACCGTTTATGAAACTCTGTTTGAACAATTGATCTTTAGTTTCCTCAGGCAGGTCTGGGTAGTACAAGTACACTAAACGTCTAACCTCTGCTTCGATTTCTTGAAGGCTCTCTCCGGATTTTTGCATTTTCCTCCTTAGTTGTACCTGGTATATTTAGCTCAAGGACTGATTGTCATATCGTTTGTCCAGGATGGCGATGATATTGTCAAAATTGCCTTGTTCATCGACTGGACTGCTTTGGAGAAGTTCTAAGGCCGGACCTCTTAAGGAAATTAGAAAAGAGATAGATTTTTCTTGGTTATCCCATCCATTAGCTGTAGCCACTGCTTCGCTTCAAATTGCCGTTTATAAATGCGCCAAGATGAACTGCCATCAAATGTGGGTGGTTTACTGACGGAACCTTTAGTACTAGTGGTGTTCTGGTATTTTCCTCGCTGTAAGTACTGTTGCATTTTTTTATTTCTGTTTCTACTTTGTTTTGAATAGCACTGATTTCAAATTTCACCTGGCTCTGTATGGAATCGATGTTATCTACTTTGGTTTCAAGGGCCTCCACATTAATTTTTAGGATCTTTATCTCGTCGTTTATCTCTGTTATATCTGATTCTACTATTTGCATTCTTTCATTAACTGTTTTATTAACTTGTCGTTTTTCTTCTAATAATTTAAATTCATTTTGTCGTTTTAATTCAATCTGATCTTGTTTTTGTACAAATATTTTAAAATCATTTTGTCGTTTTTCTTCTAGTATTTTAAATTCATTTTGTCTTTTCAATTCGATTTGTTCTTGTTTTTCTTTAAATTTTGAGAATAATCCTTCAATTAAATTATGTTGTTTTTCATCCATAGATTTCACTAACCTTTGTTGAATTTCCTCTTGATGTTGTTTCCCGTGTTTGTCACGTTTTTCCAGGATCTGAGTTATTTTTTTATCTAGTCCATCCGTAACCTGAATATTTTTTTGGTAGTATCAGCCATTTTTTCTTTTTCCATACTTCGGGTTTCCATAAATCAAATTGCGATTTTAACGTCACTTAATCCTTTACTTATTTTAAACTCCGTGGGTTCAATTAATTAATTTTAAAAATTAATATTCACTGTCTAGAAACTTCTATTTACACATAAAACATCAAATATTTCCAACACCTGATTCTAATATTATTTACATCGAAATCATAACAACGAAATAATTGCACGCACCAAAACTAACTAACTGCTGAAATTAATGTCTCTTTATATAGGTTAACTTGTCATTCACGATTGTACTACATTTTTCTGCCCAGCGTCGAGAAATACTGTTTGGCGCCATTCCGAAAACAACAGTCTAACTTTTTATTAACCCAGCGATTCATGTCTCATCGGAATTAAGCCAGGGCCGGCTTAGGTAAATTTCTTAACAATATAATATATATATATATATATATATATATATATATATATATGTTTAGATGGTTTCCGGGAATTCATCCGCGTAGTTGATAAGTGATCCTTGCCGGGATCGATAGTAAAATGACGACGTTTCGGCAAAGTCACATCTGCCCTCTTCAGGTCGGTTCGCATAATTCTCGTAGGGCTTCTAGTTACTCGAATACTAAGATTTTCTGAAGTGAACGCGCTGTTATATAGTCGCGGCTCGGCGCCTATTGGTTGACATCGTGAACGGCTGCGTGTGACTGGCCCTTGGCGCTCAGTGGGCACGGCTCCATCCTGCTGATTTGCCATTTCCAGTCGAGTTGTTATTCCAACAATTCGATAAGTTCTGAATTTCATTGCGTGCGTTTAGACTGTGAGGTCTCTTCGCTATTTCAATTGCCTCTCTTACGAGTCTTGATTTCGGGTGTTCTATATTTACCGCAATGGATGTTGTTTTTTCCTGCTTTCTTACAGCGTTCTGGTGTTCATCACGTCTAGCTTGAATTCTTATATTAGTTTGCCCCACATAGGTTTTATGACAGTCTGCACATGGAATCTCGTACATTCCCTGTTGTTCTAAAGAGATCCTCGTCTTCGGAGTCCTCAACACCGTGCTTATTTTTCTGTCTGTATTGAAAATAGTATCGATATTGTGTCTCCGTAGAATTCTTGCAATACTGTCCGTGGTCCCCTTGACATACGGTAAATAAGCCTTGGATATTGGTGTCTCATGCTCCTCGTCTGCTTGTCTCGGTTTTGACTTTAGGGCTCTTTGTATATTTCGGTCTGTACATCCGTTTTGTCTCAGAGCTATTTTTAAACTGTCCATTTCCATGTTTGATGTCCAATTGAACACTTCCTCGATTGGCGTTTTGGCTAAGGGATTCAATTACGCTATTGCACCCTCTCACATACCAAAAGAGAGCATAACATGTGGCGTGGAAACAGCAGTTTCAAAATTAGATGCGAACACCGCTGAAATAATTAGACAAGATGTGTCACATGTTCTAAGAAAGTCTAAACCACCCAAAAGGAACCTATCTATAGAAGAAAATGAGGCCTTGAAACAACTGTGCCTCAACAAGGACATTGTCATTCTACCTGCTGATAAAGGAAATGCCACTGTAATTTTAGATACAGCGGATTATTCAAATAATATTCAAATATTGCTTCAAGATCCAGCATATAAACAAATTACTACTGACCCAACAACTTATCTAGAGAAAACAACCAAGGCCAAAATCCAAGCAAGTAGGATCGACAAAAATCTCCAACTGCAACTCATTCCGCGTGAAAAGTCATCGAGATGTCCGAAATTCTATGGGTTGCCAAAAGTACATAAAGAAGGTGCACCTTTGAGGCCAATAGTAAGCTCAATTGGATCCCCAACACAACACCTAGCCAAATACCTAGCCCAACAACTTCAACCGTTTGCAGACTCATATGTAAAAAATTCGACACATTTCTTCGAAATTCATAGAAAAACGGTTTTACAACCAGAGTGTCTTCTTGTAAGTTTTGACGTAGTGTCCCTTTTCACCAACATCCCTATCGACGAAGCCTTGGATATCATAATAGAAAAATACAAACCACCTTAACACCTTGTAGACTTAACAAGGCACTGTCTGATGAACACCTATTTTGTTTACGAGAACCAACGATACAAAAAAGTGGAAGGAGCTTCAATGGGATCGCCACTCTCACCAGTTATAGCGAACCTTTTTATGGAGAACTTTGAGGAGTTGGCACTAAGAACAACAACTCTTAAACCCAGTTTGTGGTTGCGATATGTGGATGATACATTTGTGATTTGGCCTCATGGGAGGGAACACCTCAATACTTTTTTAGATCACCTTAATGGATCCATCACAAAATAAAATTTACCATGGAGGTTGAAGCCAACAATCAACTGCCATTCCTTGATGTTCTTATAAATAGGAAGCAAGATGGAACCCTTGGCCATACAGTATATAGGAAAGCAACTCACACCAACAGATACCTTCATGCTAATTCTCATCACCACCCAGCCCAACTACAAGCCGTCGTCAAGACTTTAGTAACCAGATCACAAAGGCTAGCTGACCAGGATAACATCAAACAGAAAATGGACAGTTTAAAAATAGCTCTGAGACAAAACGGATTTACAGACCGAAATATACAAAGAGCCCTAAAGTCAAAACCGAGATAAGCAGACGAGGAGCATGAGACACCAATAACCAAGGTTTATTTACCGTATGTCAAAGGGACCACGGACAGTATTGCAAGAATTCTACGGAGACACAATATCGATACTATTTTCAATACAGACAGAAAAATAAGCAAGGTGTTGAGGACTCCGAAGACGAGGATCCCTTTAGAACAACAGGGAGTGTACGAGATTCCATGTGCAGACTGTCATAAAACCTATGTGGGGCAAACTAATAGAAGAATTCAAGCTAGACTTGATGAACACCAGAACGCTGTAAGAAAGCAGGAAAAAACAACATCCATTGCGGAACACGCCACCACGATGTCACACCGAATAGATTTTGAGAACACCAGAGTACTGGCAAATATAGAACACCCGAAATCAAGACTCGTAAGAGAGGCAATTGAAATAGCGAAGAGACCTCACAGTCTAAACGCACTCAATGAAATTCAGAACTTATCGAATTGTTGGAAAATCCTATTAAACACCGTACCGGCCCGGACCCGTCCAATAACAACTCTACCGGAAATGGCAAATCAGCAGGATGGAGCCGTGCCCACTGAGCGCCAAGGGCCAATCACACGCAGCCGTTCACGATGTCAACCGATAGGCGCCGAGCCGCTACTATATAACAGCGCGCTCGCTTCAGAAAATCTTAGTATTCGAGTAACTAGAAGCGAAAGCAGAAGGCTACGAAAATTATGCGAACCGACCTGAAGAGGGCAGATGTGACTCTGCCGAAACGTCGTCATTTTACCATCGATCCCGACAGGGATCACTTATCAACTACGCGGATGAATTCCCGGAAACCATCTAAAACATTTAGTGCCCGCGAAAACTTAAAAACAAATATATATATATATATATATATACATATGGTTTCCGGGAATTCATATATATATATATATATATATATATATATATATATATATATATATATATATATATATATACATATTGAATAAATATACATATACTTCATAATATAAAAGTATTTTAATTAATCCCGCCTAATTTCGGTTATTTATATATATTATTTGGCATCATAGACAAGTAATGTATACAAATATATATGCAAATGTATCTCACTGAGAAATAATATAAAACATTAATTTATCAAATCCGATATTTCGCCGGTCAGGGAAAGGGTGGCATCCCGTATCGGTTGTTTGGGAATTACTTTTGTTAGTTAAATAATAGTTGTGCTTGATAACTATTGTTTAGTATTATTTTAAACCAATTTCCTGTCATTTTAACAAAAATCCAAGATAATCAAATTGAAGTAGAATGTATGAACTTTCAAAGTATCTTTAGTATCCCGATTGGATTAGCCTGGTTACTAGACAAAATTTCGCTAAATTATTTAAATAACAATTCTTCAAAAACTACTTATTCGGCAATAATTGTCATGAGCCCTTAAAAATTTAACATTATATGCTATCATTTTAAAGATGATTAATATTTTTGTTACAAGAAAGTTATCTAATTTTTAACAAAAATTCCAGTTTTTTTACTTTTGCCAGTAAAAAAATGATTCATTGAGAATGTATCAACACTGATTAAGAAAAAAATTCCATTGGCTGTATTAGAATTCCTTCATTACTGTTAATTATATAAGCAAAAAACAAAATAAATTCGAATATTTGGGGATTTTTATTTTTTAAATATTTTACTTCTATGAATTTACTCTTAAAATCTTAAGTTATTCTGCAAAAACTGTTACTGAATTGATGGTAAAAGCGAATTACTCTTTTATTTATGTCCAAATACGAGTACATTTATGTTTATAGATATCACAGTAGGCTGGAAAACCGTAGTTTATGCATTGACATTGGACTCGAAACTTACATAGTGTGATAAATATATGTTTTTAATTTAACTAGCTGTCGTCCAGTGGTCGAAATTCGACCCAAATTAATTAAAATTAATAGTTGAACATCATTGACGTTGTTTTGTCTGTATAAGAAATAGAGTTGATGCGAAATTAGAAAAGTAGGCTAGGACTTTGCTATTTTTATTTGGATTACATTTGTAGAAATAATTCACGAAATTATTTTTTATTTATGTATATTATTGTAGGATTATTTTTACATAAATATATATACATTATCACAAATGTAATCATGTCTATACAACACGTTCTATGTGATTATCGGCGAATTTTTCTATGTAATCTAAAAGTTTCCATCATTTACACACAAACGATTTCAAAAATAGAGATAACAAAAAACCTAATGAAAACTCTTGAATGCCATTTCTATTGTTGGCTGACTGATGATTTGTTGCACAACACATTCTGACTATTGTGAAAATAATATTATATCAATGACAGAATTATAATCGCAACAAAAAATTACGAATATTATTTTCTACGAAAGTTAGTACTACTTGCCCTAAAAATCAATATTGATCTATAATATTTAAATAACGGAGTCCAAGAAAAAAAAAAGGAAAAAATAATATACATGAAGAAAAATTTTCGGGCCCTAAAAATTACTGGCCCTAGGCAGGTGCGTAGGTTGCCTAGGCCTTAGTCCGCATATATAATTACGCAGTGGTTTTTGTTGCCGTGGTAGAGTGTTTTGAAATTTAAATTATTTGAACATTGTTAGGTTGTATACTTTAAAGCCAGCAATTTAAGAGAAAATATGTCAAATAAAAATATATTTTACTTTAGGATAAATGTACCTAACTTAACCTAATAAATGGGTAGGTACATTTTTCATATTCAAACAAATCTTTAAAATTTCAATGATATTTTTCTTTTAAGTAAAACGTAGTCACCTGGTTTTAAAAGTCAGAACTTGCATCAATGGGACCGTGTAATATAAAATAAATCAACTAAAAGATACCCACATTGTCAGAAAACATTAATTTTCAGTATGATTTTCAATATAAAAAAATTTAAATATCTTATGATTCAGTAAATTCTCATTAATGTGAATTAAAATACACTTACCAACCTAGTAACCCATGAAGATTTCTATGTTATGTGGAAAATATAAAGAAACACGAATCACATACTGTTAATTAATATTAGTTAGCAACACCTATTTTTGACAATTTTTTTCTGTGAAATGAAATTGAAACTTTGAAAATACTTTGAAACCTTTTCTGACTGAATTGAAAACTTTCAACCTAATCGCTACGTAATGAAATGTCAAAATTTAAATCAAATTTCCTGCAGATGGCCAAGCATTCAGTGTTGCCAGATCTACCTATTTATCGGGAATTTACACATAATTTCACTATTTTTTGTAATCTTAGTTAAATTTTATGAAAGTTATCCAAAAAAAATAAATTAACAGTATAACCTTAAAATTAATAAGATATTAAAATTAATAAGATATTACCAGACATAAATGATCAAGTGCAACATAATTCTGATTTTAGTTGACAAACCATATTTACAATGCAATGAAAGTTACAAACTGCAAACTTGTTAGCGCCGAATAAACGGCGATTATTATGTATTGTAATTTTTCCTTGGTTCTATTTCAATAACATGACTATGTAGGGTAACTTTAGCGATGGGCCAAAACTTTTAGTTTGACATTTAATTTAGTTTATCCTTCACATTGGAGTCACCTATCTTATGATTTTCTCTCCAAGCAATTTGGCGGCACTGTTTGGCATTGACAGTATGGATGTAAATAATGTTTTTTTTTTATTATTTTACTATTTGTTAAGTGAATCAATATTATAAATTAATTTTAGCATTGAAGGTCGTCTGTAGCTACTAAACAAAACAAAAATAAAGCAAATCGGTTGAGGGACAGAGGAGAAAATGGTACCGAACCGTTTTGTCTTTGCTTATTTATATATAGATTTAACAGTAATTAAAATGATGTCATACAATTTATATTTTGCTCTTTGATTGTTTGCAAAGGAAATGAAAAGAGTGTTAACCGCCTACCACCTATTAATATAATTCACGAAATAGTAAAATTTCCATATCTAAAAAAATATTTTCTCGTATTGTTGCTTATAATAACTGTTCAACATTATTACACAATAGTACTTATAAGTAAGTGTTTACGAAATTATTTTAGTCTATTTCATACAATTGAAAATTATCTATTTAGGTGTGTTGGAGAAAATAGTTTACATATCTCATATATGGCGCACCTGTCTTCAATAAATTTCGGGAAAACACAATTTTTTGACAAATGTATAAACAAAAAAATGAGTTTAAATAATATATGAAAGTTGAAAAGTTAGCTGGCAGATTTTTATGAGAGGGAAATATCCTGGGGTATTATTTAAATCTTGATAAGGGCCGTTGCATGAGATAACTTGACTCTCATTGTAGCTTTTTTTTTTGAAAAGTTCAATACATTTCTGTCACATAAATGAGAAGTAAAATTTTTAAATTTAAATAAGTTATGATAATTTTAAAGAAAATTTCTCTTTTAGTTCCATTCCGGAGTATTTAAAATGGTTATCCTATATCTCCTGGTTCAAATATGGTAATGAGGCTTTACTGATTAATCAATGGGAAAATGTAACAAATATCGATTGTTCTAATAATAATGTTACATGCATTAGAAATGGACAAATGGTGCTGGAAATTTATAATTTCTTTGAGGTACGTAATGTTTTAAAAAATAGGTTGATTGAAAAGTTTGTAAATTATTTTCAGGAAGATTTTCTTTTGGATTTACTGAGCCTTCTTGGTCTTATTGTTGGATTCAGACTGGTAGCTTACTGTGCTTTATTGTGGAGAGCTTATCAACGAAATTGAACAAATCACAGATCTAAGGTCATTTAAAGTTATGTGAAACTATTTTGTAAATATTTTTTGAAATGATGAATGTAAACTTATACAGATGTATATCATTTTTAGCTGGTAAGATTTTTGTTTACAGTGAAGCTTAACTATATAGACCTTACTGAAATCACGAAGAATAAAAATTAATTTGCTTTGGATTACTTTTAAATCGTTTTAAAGAAACACGCCGCTCTTAATAAAATATCTTGTTTTTTAAAAATCTCCAAAGCTCTGAATTGTTGAACACCAGGTGAATTATTTTTTACTTTCTCTCTGTTTAAAATATACAGTAATATTCTATTTTTCGATAATTTTTGACGATCTGAAACCACTGTTCCTTCGAACAACGAACAAACATATGTGGTGAAAACTATGCCGTACTGATAAATGATACATGTGTTGTAAACCAGTATTTCGATGCCCACTTCTCTTGTCCGCTCTGTATGTCTTAATTTTCTTTAGATACTTACTTGACCATTATATCTGTGGTCATCGTCTATGCTCGAAACTCAATGGTTTCAACCAATTTTATTCTGGCTGGCTTAAAGTCTTTGTTTTCCAGTCTTATGAAACTTACCAACATCTTTCACTTTTGCTCGGTGATGAATCGTTGACCTGTAGTTATTTAGCAAATGAGGGGTGTGTTGATACTATGGTGTAAAGTACAGCTTTTCGAATGCTTTCCAGGAATTATATCCATTATTTAATCTGTAACTTTTTCTTTACTTAATTATATAGTTCTTGTTTAATATTATATAAAATGAAATGTTGTTTAAGTGTTGTGTTAAAAAAACTTATTACAAACTAGTATGGTTGGTTTTTAGGGTTCCGTATATACAATATACGGATACCCTTATAATATCACTCAGGATTTCTGCCTCTGTCACATCACAGCCATTTTCTCCTAAACTACTGGACGGAAGAGGTTGAAATTTGGCATCAATGTATAGTTTGGTGACCCGATCAGGAGTACATATCGTAAAAGAAAAAAATTTTGATTTTAGGGGTACTTCTGGGGGAAAAAACTAAAAAAATCGACCGTCCCCCCCCTGATCTCCGAAACTACTGAGCTTAAAATTTTGAAAAAAATAGGAAATATAGAGCGTTGCCCGAACTTTAAAGGAAAATTAAGGAGAACCATTAATGTTAATTTTGGGGGGCAAATTATAGACTTAAATAAAAATTTAAAATAAAAAAATTTTCAAACGCATCATGTAATATATCAAATGAAAGGTTTGATTCTGAGGAACACAAATATATTTTTAACATATTTAAAAAAAATATTTTAAAAGATATTAACGAAAATATACCAAAATTTACCCCCCATTCCCCCCGAAACTATAAAACGTAAAGTTTTGAAAAAAAATAGATTTATAGGTTCTGACCTGAAGTTTACTGGAAAAGCAAGGAGAAACCTTTACTTTTAATTTTGGGGAGGCCAATTACAGAATTAAACGGAAAATATAAAATTAAAATTGTTTCTAACCCATCATGTTATATATCAAATGAGAGGGCTCATTACGACGATAACAAATATATTTTTTTCAAAATTTTAAAATAAATAAATTAAAAGATATTAACAAAAATATAAAAAAATTTACCCATTCCCCTTTCTTATCTCCGAAACCATACGTTGAAAAATTTTGAAAAACTGGAAGTATAGCCCCTCACCTGAACTTTACTGGAAAAATAAGAAGAAACCCCTAATATTCATTTTGGGGGGCAAATTATAGAATTAAATGGAAAATAAAAAATTATAATTGTTTCTAACGGGTCATGTAATATATCAAATCCCAGGGCTCATTATGACGAATAGGTACAAATATATTTTTTTAATTTTTTTAAAATGAATATTTTAAAATATAGTAAAAAAATATTTTAAGAGAATTACCCATTCTCCCCGTTATTCTCCAAACTCTAAGATGTCATTTTTTTTATAGGAAAAATATGAAAAAAAATCCCTAATTCTATTATTTGGCCTCCATATAATAAAATTAAACAGAAAATAAATTACTAGAAAAACCCCATAGTAATTTTAGGGACAAATTATACAATTAAATGGAAAATAAAGATTCAATTTTCAAACGCATCATGTAATATATCAGATAAAAGGCTCATTATGTGAATTACAAATATAACATATTTTTAAATCATTTGTATAAAAGATATTAAAAATATTAAATATCGACTTAATTCCCACTTTAGAAACTACACTATTTAAAATTTGAAAAATATATTTTATTTATATTTTTAAATAATTTGAATAACAGATTTAATAATTTATAATTTAAACTTTGACCTATTTTGCCGTTTTTCTTCCAATCTACAGAGCCTCAAAACTCAGACAGTAGATTATAAAAGGCATTTCTGAAAGTTTATTACTAAAATAAAACTCTGATGTTACTTTTTGGGGGCCAAATTAGAAAATTTAATACATATGTATTGTGATAAAAATCAAGCGAATCCTAAAGCAGATAAAAAATAAAAAGTCTATTTTTGGAAAATCAAAGTGTATATTTTTTATAAATTTAAAAAGCTTCCTTTAAAAGATATAAGGGTAAGTATAAGAAAATGCACTCATTCCCTGCTTGTCTGAAACTGGAATATTCGAATCTTGAAGGTGGTACGGAACCCTAAGTATGCGAGTCCAACTCGCACTTGACCAAATTATTTTATCTATATTTCATAAATAAATATATCCAATCTCCTCTCATGAAACCAAGAGTATTATAACTGTTCTCTTTATGTTAACTGATTCAACTTTGAAGCATATCTCAGACCTGCTCAGTCGTAGTTAGGTCCAGGAATTGTGCTGAACATGGTAGTTGGTTACAATAAAGGTGCTATGTAGGCGAACATTAATATGCATTAAGTGCAAGTTTTGACTAACAATATCCACAAATATCTACACGATGGGTTAAAGAATAATATCAGATACAGCTGTGCTATTAAAAAGTTATTTGAAATGACGACTTCGGTTCAACGGCCTATAATAATTCCCATTAAACAACATGGGTTTTTTGATCCAAGTCATAATCAGGTCTCCCAAAAACTATATTACAGAGAGACCGTATCCAAAGGTTCATTGTAGAGGTATGGACAGAAATTGGCTAATTGGAGAAACGAAAATAGATCTAGAAAAGATAGAGGCCACGTCAAGGAAGCGAGATGAAGATTAAGGCCATTTAAGAAATTTTAGACGTTGTAACTGATAGAGCTTCCCAATTAAAAACAATATATCGTCTTGTGTTGATAAGACCTTACTCTCAAAAGGCTAGTAACACAATTGCATTGAAATATTCGTGTTCACCTTCGAACGTGTCTAGTGTAATTTCGAACTAATGAGTTACAAGCATTATATTTTAACTAAAGGTAGACCAATCGAAACTCGACCAAAATCATTGCTAAAAATTTAAAGATAATATATCTATATAAATTTGCATATTTCCAACATTTTTTTCTACTATTATACACTTTTTTGTGTACTTATACAAAATAGGTCACTACCATTATAATTAAGTAAAAAATTATTTCCCAAAGGATAATAATTTCAGTTTTGTTGTCTTATGGTTCCAGTTAATGTACCAGTACAAGGCTAAGACATATTCAGTAAGCAAAATTAAATAATGCTCTGTTCCTGAATAAAACAGAATATACAAATTTTCATGCCATTATACTATTATTGAACAAATTAACAATACAAATACACTTCGAGAATTCAAAACGTCAATAAATTTCAGGAATTTATAGGAAGCCTTAATTTGAATTATTATTATTCCCTCTAGAGGTGGAAAGTTTAATGGCGCTAGTGCAGCTATTATGGAGTAGATGGAGCAATAACTGTTATTTATGGAAAATTTTGACTCTTTGATCCAACACTAAAGACCGTCAATTAGCAAAAAAAAGTCAAGAAAATTGGTTCACAAACAGAAGGAAATGGTACAGAAGTAGTTTGTATTTGCGTATTTATATAAAGATTTTTTATAAAATATAGATATTTAAAATGCTAATATGTTCATTTTAGGTAAAAACCATTCACCCTGTATTAAGAGACAGGATTTTCCAGGAATGGTACATCAAATAATAACTTAATATTAAATATAATATTTTTAAACTTTAATTTTTCCAAAATGCTTTACGCTTGTTCAGATATTTCACAATTACGATTTCAATTTCTAAGAAGAAAATGCAAGAAACCAACTCATAAGTAACTATGAGGGTGCAGTATAAATAACTACGATACATAATGACTTACATATTAGTACACCTTAAACTGCAATGTATATACCTATAATCTCAATAATTTCAATTTAATACACAAAGTTAGCGATGACTATTTCTGTATTATATCAAAAATATAAAGCAATACAATGCACCTGGTGTTAATTTATGTTAAATAATACTTTTTATGGTGACAATTTATCTAAGTGTATTGAAATTTAAATTTTTCAAATATTATACTGATAATTTTCACACTCAATAGAAAAGGTACATTAACCTAATAGTAGGGGAGCCCAACCGAGGTTTTTGACCGTTACTCGAGCGCCTCAGAAAATTATATAGGGAGAAACCTTGCTCCTTGTAATGTATCCCTACCATATCTGAACCCTTAATACAGAGGGGTAGGTTGAGGGCAGCCGATCAGATTAGTAAAAAAAATTGATCCTCAGAAAAACTCGAACACGTCACATTAAGATAAAGTAAATACATGGAGAAAAGTGTGTTTTTCAATAATCTGATGATTTGAGCGTGACATAAGGAAAAGTGGTAGACAAAGTCACCTCGAAATACTCAAGCGTGATTGTTCTTTTTTATTTTGAAGAAAGTCCTTTAAGAATCATGGAAAAAATATAATTTGACGTTTTTAATGGGATGATGTAGCTAAAATCATTAACAAAGTGTGGAGAGAACAGCTGCTGGCTGCTGGGTATTTCCCACTCCATGCCTTTCCTTCTCACTCTTTCCTTATCCCCCGTCTGTCGCTATGACATAATGTTGGGCAAAGCTGCAACTTTGCAGAAGTAGTCGCAGTATACGACTGCTTCGGAAAAGTAACAGTGCTGCATGTCTGCTCCTTTTTGGAGCAGTGGCTTTCACATTGAGCGTAGCTGTGACAATATGCAATGCTTTCCCTTAGGGTATAGTCAAATAACTAGAAGATTAATTTAATTATGTTTTATATGCTAAAATAAAAACAAGATTTCGACGAACTGTAGTTACTTTTTTATAACAATTTTGTTGAACCACGGGAAATATATCAAGATTATTATTATGTCATTCCCTATTTGCATTATTAACATTTTAAAAAGACATTTACTTTGATTAAAATTTTGTTGCTATATTTTAATAAAATTAATTTTATTTTTATGTATATCGATACATTATAGAATTATAGCTGATTCTGCTTTTTCCGGATTTGGACCGCGTCATTTTTGGAATTAATTTATTTATATACCTAAACCAGGATATAAACAAAGTTTTCCGACGTTTCGCCCACACTTGTAAGGTGCTTTTTCAAGGATGAGACAAAAAACAAAACAAATGTTACTCACCTTGCGGCTACTCCAATCATTTCATCTTTTTCTCACGAACACTTCAAAACTTCACTTCTTATTCAACTTGTCACAATGATGCACAAATTCTAAATGAGTATTAGGTTCGAAGAAATAATAATAAGCCCCCGTTAATAGGATTATTTTATGATTGTGATGAAATTTCGTATACGTTCCTGGAATTTTTATTAGTGGATAATGTAAGTGATTTATTTTGTGGAAATGTTGATGCAAGATTGCCAGATGGAGTTCAAAACCTTTGTCTCGGTTGAAATTCTTGGGATTTTTGGCGATTTCAACGGCCTCACGGAATTTTCTGGTGAAATAATACGGAGATTTAGCCACGACAAAGGAGCTGTCGAAGAGGATTTGGTGGCCCGTTTCGTGACGATGTTCAGCTACAGCAGAGTTTGAAAGCAGGCCCGTTTTCAAACAACGTTTGTGCTCACCCAGACGAGTGTTTATAGATCGACCTGTTTCACTGATATATACTGCCCCACACGAGCATGGAATGGAATAAACACCTTTAGATGAAAGAGGATTTTGTTTATTCTTTGGAGAGGGTAACATTTGTGAGATTTTGGACAGTGGTTTGTAGACTGTTTTCACATCGTGCTTATGGAGAAGCTTCCCAATCATATCCGTGACCTTGCTGATATATGGCAAATATGGTACTGATTTATTAGGTGACAATTCTTTCTTAGGAAGGGGATGTTGGTGACGAGAAATGGAATTGCGAATCTCACGTTTGCTGTAGCCGTTGTTTACTAGACTACCCTCAACCCAAGCTATAGCTATATGGCCTGCAGAAAATTAATAAAGAACAAGTTCCGTTACGACCGATTGTGAACCTAATCGGCGCTCCAACATATAATATTGAAAATATTTAGCGGACATTCTTAAGACATTCACTGGAAAATCTCCCTCACATGTTTTAAACTCATCCCATTTCGTAACTCTTCTGTCAGAGATACAAATAGAACCCCAAGACATTTTAGTTAGTTTTGATGTGACAACATATCTCAACCAAATTTTGGGTTTGTGGCTTGAAGACTCCAGAGCCACTGCTTCAAAGGCTTCCATAAAGATATTTGCCACTACCGGTGATATCGGCGAACCCATGGGGGTACCAGAAGTTTGCATGTAATATTTATATTGAAAAAGAAAATACGTCGACGTAAGACATTTTTCGATCAACATGAGTAAATCCAAGGTTTGTCCGTCTTCCGACAGCAGTTCTCTAATAATCGATAGGGAGTCTGGGATAGGAACTTTGGTGAACAGTGATGTCACATCAAAACTAACTAAAATGTCTTGGGGTTCTATTTGTATCTCTGACAGAAGAGTTACGAAATGGGATGAGTTTAAAACATGTGAGGGAGATTTTCCAGTGAATGTCTTAAGAATGTCCGCTAAATATTTGGCAATATTATATGTTGGAGAGCCGATTAGGTTCACAATCGGTCGTAACGGAACTGGTTCTTTATGAATTTTCGGCAGGCCATATAGTTATAGCTTGGGTTGAGGGTAGTCTAGTAAACAACGGCTACAGCAAAGAGAGATTCTCAATTCCATTTCTCGTCACCAACATCCCCTTCCTAAGAAAGAATTGTCACCTAATAAATCAGTACCATATTTGTCCTATATCAGCCAGGTCACGGATATGATTGGGAAGCTCCTCCATAAGCACGATGTGAAAACAGTCTACAAACCACTGTCCAAAATCTCACAAATGTTACCCTCTCCAAAGGATAAACAAAATCCTCTTTCATCTAAAGGTGTTTATCCCATTCCATGCTCGTGTGGGGCAGTATATATCAGTGAAACAGGTTGATCTATAAACACTCGTCTGGGTGAGCACAAACGTTGTTTGAAAACGGGCCTGCTTCCAAACTCTGCTGTAGCTGAACATCGTCACGAAACGGGCCACCAAATCCTCTTCGACAGCTCCTTTGTCGTGGCTAAATCTCGGTATTATTTCACCAGAAAATTCCGTGAGGCCGTTGAAATCGCCAAAAATCCCAAGAATTTCAACCGAGACAAAGGTTTTGAACTTTCGTCCATCTTGCAATCTTGCATCAACATTTCCACAAAATAAGTCACTTACATTATCCACTAATAAAACTTCCAGGAACGTATACGAAATTTCATCACAATCATAAAATAATCCCATTAACTGCCTCCTACCCTTCTTTTACCTGAAAATTTCGGGGGGCAATTATTATTTCTTCGTACCTATTACTCATTTAGAATTTGTGCATCATTGTGACAAGTTGAATAAAAAGTGAAGTTTTGAAGTGTTCGTGAGAAAAAGATGAAATGAATGGAGTAGCCGCTAGGTAAGTAACATTTGTTTTGTTTATTGTCTCATCCTTGAAAAAGCCCCTTATAAGTGTGGGCAAAACGTCGGAAAACTTTGTTTATATCCCGGTTTAGGTTTATAAATAAACTAATTCGAAAAAATGAGGCGGTCCAAATCCGGAAAAAGCAGAATCAGCTATGACTCTGGCCGCGAAAACCTCCGTTCTCATGACAGAATTACAAATATATTTATATTATTTTTATCACATCCAGTAATTTGGAAAAAAAAATCAAATTGACAAATTAACAATATTCCTCCAAATAATTGTCAGATTATCATTGAGGTGACTAGGACATCAAGTTGAACCATCAGTATAAAAATCTGATGGGGTGGAGTATTTCAATGTTATATATTTTTTTACATTTTCAAAAATCAGTCATGACTTTCGGTCGCGGACACTTTTTTGAGCCCACTTAATGTTTCCTCTGAATATCTGACACCCTAGAATAACTTTTTTTCTCCCTTTTTTTACAGCCATACTCCATTATATAATCGTCAGATTAATATCTCTCGGTTATCAGAAATTTAATGCGCGCATACACTAAAAATGTCTGACCCCCTCCAGTATTTCCATGTGACTGTTTTTTATGCATTTTTTAAAATGTGTTCACGCTCTCACTGCCCACTCAAATTAGAAACTTTGCATAAACTTTCGTTCGTTTTAGGACCTAATCTTCACGATCCAACAGGTCCCCATGACGCTTTAGTAACTGCAAATTTAGCATGCGGGGTTCCCCTTAGAATTATTGCCATGATGTCAGATCTATCTATTTATCTTAAATCTCACTAATTGTATTCATATCACAGGCTTTGTAATCTTAGCTAAATTGTATGAAACTACTAGTCTTTATAATAGAAACAAGATAAATTAAAAGCATAATGATAAAATAATAAAATATGATCGGAAAAACATTGATCAGTTGCCACTCAATACACAATTATAATTTTAGTTGACAAACCATATTTACACAGAAATGAAAGTTTCAAACTTGCGAGTACCAAATAAATGGTTATTATCATATAATATAATTTTTTATGCGTGAGATTTGAATAGCGCCATAATGTTGAGTAACTTAAGCATTCTGCACAGAAGCTCGTCAATAGCTACTAAACAAAACAAAAATAAAGAAAATCGGTTGAGGGACAGAGGAGAAACCGAACCGTTTTGTCATTGCCTACTTATATATAGATACTGCCACTTTGAATATCAAATACTGATCTTGATTATGTAGAAATGTTTTTTTTTGTTGTCCAAAGAGTGACATTTTGAACCAACATCGAAAAATGTTAATACTTTATGCAAATCTGGACCGACCATATGCTTATGAAAATTTTAACGTTCTTTTGTTTTTGCTGTTTAGAACAAAAGTTCTCAAGCTAACCAAGTCGAAATTATATTGTAATAGGAATCTTAAGAATTAATCACGGTGTTCATGTGACTCATTTCTTAAAATGTCGCGTGCTGTTAGTCTTCTTGATTTTGTTTGTTAATTTATCACATAAGCTCGGATATCTGATTTTGCATTTCGGTGGAATATAATTCATAATTCGCAAAATAATTATTAAAAGAACAAAAAAATACAAAAATCCAAAATTAATTTAACCAAAAAGCAAAAATAATATTGTTCTGCAACTTATTATTTGGAAATTCTTTTCAAGTTAAAAGTAAAATAAATTCGATTTTAATATTTAAGTGGGTATATTTATGTTTATTTCTTGCTTTTTAGTTATGTTAATTTTATATTTTTCCTGAAGTCGGTTTTCGATTTTTTAAATTGATTTTTGGTATTAATTAAATCTCAGACTAATATTTACATTCTCTTATACTGGTAGTTTATTCATTTGTGATTTTGTACAGCCAAATTGGGTGACAGAATTTAAAACAACCACATATCACTCGAATATATATTAATTAGAACTGAAGAGTACGAAGGCTTATCAATAAACAGTATTATTTCTTGTGAATTTTGTTATCATATCCAAAGCCCACAATGGTTGATCAGTAGGTACCATATGTCCAGCATTTCTTACCATAACTTCTACCAAATTTCCGGCTTCTTTTACATATCCAGCGATTTCTCCATCAACTTTCCATATTTTTCTTTCTGCTACTCGATATTCTTCTGCACCACTGAAGTTGAGAGTTTTAAGGAAATTCACTGTCGGAGGATATGGCACCAAAAGATCAAGATGTCCATTGTATATTAATACTTTTATATGTTCCAACATTTGTAAAACCCATGATTTCACAGATAGCTGTAATAAATGTCAAAATTAAAATTGGAAAGTAAAACATAATCTATAGTTTACCTACCATCATATCTTTACTAAGATGGTTATACACTTCGTCATCGTCATCATGAAAAGAGGTATTACCAACATGAATAGACTTTCGTATTTGGGCATTGGATAAAAATTGACCGAGATATGGGCTATCTTTTCCATGTTCTAAATAATTATAAACGTTGTCCCAACCGGTTACGTTAGAGAAAAGGGAGGTCCCATCCCCAAGTATTAAATAAGACGTGATTTTCAAAGCCTCTTCACTTTTTCCTTCTCTAGCATATTTGACAACTGTAATTGTGTAGGTTTTATAATTATTATAATGTAATAATAGGAACTGGGAGTAAATCGAGTAAATCATAACTGTATAGTTAGCATTAACTTACCATGGACATATATATATATATGAGGGTGAGTTTTTTTGATGATCAGTATGGTAAATTGGGAAAGATTTGCAGTTTTACTGGCCCAATTCAATGACGTTTTTGTAAAAAGTCATGGCTTACTAGATATTTTGAAAAAACGAAATTCTGTCGATTTAGTCAAATCCCTCTAGCTCCTTTGTTTTTGATTTTATAAAAAGAGTGTAAGTATCAAAATTGAAGGGAATTTTATGCCGAATATGATTGTTATGTCCTCGTTTGCGTGACAGCTCTCGTTTTCGAGACAAACTTATCTTTTTTTGAACGGAAACCATAGTTGGCTATGACCTCAAAAATTGGACATTTTTAGAGCTTTTCAACGATATAATACTCTATATAGTTATTCATAAAAATAATGGAGTTATGGATGCTTTTCTCTCTTATTTGCACTTTTAACGTAGGTAGCCATGAAATAGATTGATTTATTAATAACTATTCCAAAAAACATTGAACGATTTTTTTATTAGGTGTATCAGAAATAACGAAAAAACTAAATAAGTAGGTACTACTAAAAACGTAAGAAATTAAAAAACATAATAATGGTTACAATTTATGTTCGACCAACATTGTTATTTAGACAAAAATTGCATCTTTTAAGATTGCCATTACCGCTTTCCTCACAGACCGCCTATCAATTTCTTCAATTGCTTGTAATACCGCCTCCCTTAGGTCACCAACTGTCTCATACTTTCTTTGGTATAGTTTGTTTTTTAGCGCACCCCATAAATAGAAGTCTATAACTGCCAAATCGGAAGACCGGGGTGGCCATTCGCGTGAACCATTTCTTCCTATCCAAGAGTTTGGATAGATATTATCTAAGTGTTGTCTTATTAATAACGAGTTATGAGCAGGTGCTCCATCATGTTGGAACCACTCAATTTCTAAACTAGTTCTCAAATTTAAATAATGCAGCATGTCTGGAAAAGTGTATTGCAAGAAATGCAAGTAGCGCTCCTCAGTAAGTGATTCGTCGTAGATAAAAGGCCCCAGAATAGTAGACCCTAGGATACCACACCAAACATTAAAATCAAATTTTATCTGGGGTCGTCTTTGTTCTACATGGAAAGGGTTTTCTTTAGCCCATATATGCTTATTGTGTCTATTGAACATACCGCAGTTAGTAAATCTAGTTTCATCTGACCATAAAAACTTTAATGGAAACTGTGGATTGTCAAAGCACATGTCTCTAAACCGTCTACAAAACAAAATACGTCGATGTTCGTCACCAGCTTGCAAAGTTTGAGAAACTGAAAGTTTTTATGAATAACTATATCGAGTATTATATAGTTGAAAATCAGAAACAAAGGAGCTAGAGGGATTTGACTAAATCGACAGAATTTCGTTTTTTCAAAATATCTAGTAAGCCATGACTTTTTACAAAAATCCGAACGTCTCATTAAATTGGGCCAATCTTTCCCAATTTAACCCTTGCTCTAACTCCGCTAGTTTCCGAGATCCCCATACTCATCATAAAAAAAAACTCACCCTGTATATATAGTGCTTTTAGGGTAGACGGCTGCTCGCCTATAAGGAGTGGGAAATGTATCTGTAATCCCACACAACACTTCATATCATTTAGTAGAGTCGATGAACCTAATCAATATGTGATTTTGAATAGTTGAAGATAGAAACTTGAAACCTATTCAATTTTCTTTAATATCCGTCGTATAAAAAAACTGGCCAAGCAGCATCTATTAGAGATGACCTTAAGGAGTGGAAAGTACCCTTTTTCACCCGCAATTTTATATATCCTAAATTAAAAATTATTTTCATACTGTTTTTGATCTTCCTGAAAACGAATATGGGAGTAAAATAAACGCCAGATCCCTTTGGGGGGTAGTAATCAACCCTAGATATAACCCTTATTATATAACTTGTGGAATTATGAATGAAAGTTAATAAAATGAATAAGTGAAAAATTGAAAGTCAAATATTTTTTTAGTCAGGCCAGAGGGGTTGTATGCGAACAACTCCCCTTTTGCAACAATCGCCTTTTTCAAGCAAATTCAGTCAATATATTGCATAGGGGTAATTGGGTAGCTCGTTATGAAGCTACGAAGCGTTATGAAGAAAATTAACGCTGAAACTCTTCGAAGGATGATATCCACCCCTTTAAATACCCCTATATAATCCTAATTATATTGCTTGGAAATTTTGAATAAAGGGTAGTAAAATAAATAAGTTGAGTATTTTTTAGCCCCCTAGTGACAACTAAAATCACACCAGAAGGGTGAGTCTACTTTTGCGCGAAGTACTCTTATTTTGTAACCATCACTATTTTCAAATAAATTGTGTGAAAAATATATCTAGGACGTAATTGGAGTCGTTCTTTATGACTCTGCTATCGAAATTAACGTTATTGCTTTTAGAGGCTGAAAACCATCGCTTTATGATTTTTTATAAATTTTTTTCTATAATTCTTACCTTGGCTGGTTCGTAGTCATCATTTTCCGAGATTTTAATCAAATCTTTATGTATTTGTATTGCCGCATGTATTTCTAGATAATTAGAAATTTTGTCATGGTGTTATTAATTAAAAACAGTATGCTAAAACATTGTACATGGTACTACCCTTTAATTGAAACTAAACCAACGGCATAAATCCTGCGAAAAACAGCTTTTTGGTAGACAAATGAGCAATTTTTCTACAAATAACACATACGTTTTTTAAGTTTAAATTGGCAATTGTTTCAGCTTGATTACTTGTTCCTGTTTTAACTACGTTTTCTGAAATATTATTATTTTTTTGTATCCTCTGCCTTAACCTTATTTGGTGCAGCTCAAGGGATGGTTTTTACTCTTTGAAAGCACTAACCTCGATTTGGAAAGCAGGTTCATAAAGAGCGACTCAAATTACCCCTTAGATATATTTTTCCTTAAATTTGCTTGAAAAAGGTGATGGTTACAAAATAGGGGTAGTTCGTGCAACGTTGAAACACCTTTCTGGTGTGACAAAAAAACTCTCAATTTGTCACTAGCTAACTAAGAAACACTCAACTTATTTATTTTTTTTACCTTTGGTTCATTACGTCCCAAGTAAAATAACAAGGATTACATAAGGGTGGATACCACCCTTCCAAAAATTCCAGCGTCAATATTGTTACGAAATTTACCCAAAGCCGACCCTGTGTCCTTTCAGCACGACAACAAACGCTTTAAGATAAAAAAATACGATTCTCGAAAAGACTCGGAAGCGGAAGAAGCGATGATGGTTTCTACTGGAGAATTCTACGCTGGTGATATAAAAGAAGCCCGCCACGATCGCCGAGAGTGATACCGCGTCGACTAGCGTATATGAGAATGTATTGTGAATCAGCTGTTTTAATGTAAATAAAGTTCTAGAAAAGTGAAAGTAAATATTAGTTGTTATAATTTTAAATTGAACCCACGAACTATATTACAATCTGGTGATCAGAAGTAAAGGATTAATGCAGTGAAAAATGTGACAAGAAGGAGAAACAACATCAAGAAGAAATTCAAACAAGGTTAGTGAAATCTTTTGATGATAAACTTAAAGTTGAATTAGAAAATCTTGTCACTACGATGAAAAGCGAACAACAAAATCTTGTTTCCACGATGGAAGAAAAACAACAAAATTTAATGGAAGGATTATTCTCGAAATTTGTAGAAAAACAAGATCAAACTGAATTAAAACGACAAAATGAATTTAAAATAACTGAAGAAAAAAGACAAATGCAATTTGAACAACTAATGCAAATAGTAAGACAAGTTAATGAAACAGTTAATGAAAGAATGCAAATAGTTGAGTCTGATATAAAAGAGATAAATGATGACATTAAGACCATAAAAAATACCGTGGACACTCTTGAAACAAAAGTAGATGACCTCGATTCCATCCAAAGCCAGATAAAAGTTGAAATCAGTTCAATTCAAAACACAGTTCAAGACCAAATCAGTGCCATCCAAGACAAGGTAGAAACGGAAATAAAAAAATGCAACAGGACTTACAGCGAGGAAAATACCAGAACACCGTGAGTACCAGAGGTTCCATTAGTAAACCACCACATTTGATGGCAGCTCATCTTGGCCTATGTATAAACGGCAATTTGAGGCTGTGGCTACAGCTAATGGATGGGATAATCAAGAAAAATCTACTTCTCTGGTAATTTCGTTAAGAGGTCCGGCCCTAGAACTCCTCCAAAGCATTCCAGTCGATGAACAAGGTAATTTCGACAAGATCATCGCCATCCTAGACAAACGCTACGACAATCAATCCTTGAGCCAGGTATACCAAGTCCAACTCAGTGGAAAAACGCAAAGATCCGGTGAAAGCCTTCAAGAATTCGAAGCAGAGATTAGACGGTTAGTACAGTTGTCCTACCCAGACCTGCCAGAGAAAACGAAAGACCAGTTGGCCACACAGAGTATCATAAACGGCATCAGAGATGTGGAAGTACAAAGAAATTTAAGACTGAGTGGCGTCAAGAAAAGTAGTGAAGCTCTACTTCGGGCTTTGGAAGTAGAGGCCGTCATGAACATGTCCAAGCCGAGGGTCCGAGCCGTTCCCTTCAACCAGGAAGAGTCAGGGTCACAATTTCAAGCGCTGCTGGCTGGTCTGAACAAAATATTAGACCGGTCACAAAGAACTGGCACCAGAGGGGCATGTTACCGCTGCGGACGAACAGGGCATTTCCAACGTGACTGTCGAGTGAGGACACCTGAACGATCACCGACCAGGGGTAACCAACAAAACAGCCACATGTCCAGGGACCCGTCAGTCAGTCAGCATAGGGGGGCGAATGCTGACTGTCCCTCCACCAGCCCCCAAAACGTTATCCATCCGGGGATTTTGCCGAGATAGCGGCAGCCTAGTCATCAGAGGCACCATCAATGGGCGAGCAATTACCATCACCATCGACACCGGCGCCGCTGTGTCCATTGCCAAGTCCAGGGTTTTGAGAGCATCATAAATTCGGCCAGTTACCAATAACATCCAGCTCAGAACAGTCACCGGCGAGTCCATGTCAATACAGGGTGAGGCAGATGTCGTGCTACAATTAGGGGACAACATGATCCGGCATAGGGTCCTGGTAGCGAATATTGAGGACGATTTTATCCTGGGAATGGACCTAATTAGCCAGCACGGATTTATGTTCGACCCGAGATATGATGTTCTTCGGTTCCTGAATGAGGAATTTGTGTTGACACGGCCCGTCAACACATCAGTCACGCCCATAAAAATTTTGGCAAAGTCTTCAGCTAGAATTTTCGGTCGAACGGAACAGATTATTCATGGGCAGCTAGACAGCAATCCTGGGAGCTGCGTTGGAATGGTGGAGCCCGTACACTCAGCTCATGACTACTTGTTTGGACGGGCTATAGTTAAAACCGGACGAGAAATACCAATCAGAGTCCTGAATTTGTCCAACAACGACATCAGAATTACCAATGGTCAAGAGATAGCTTGTTTCGAGCCAGTAGACACCATCATCAATTGCGAAGAAGAGTACCAGACGTCAGTAAAGGAGACAGGGCCCGATAAAGAGTTCCTACAACAGTTGCTGACCACTTGACACACTTGACACCAGAGAACCAGAAGAAAGCTAAGCAATTTATCACAAAACACTGGCAAATTTTTAACGGTAAAAATGGAACCACCGGTCGCACCAACATCATCCAGCATCGGATAGATACCGGAAAGACTCAACCCATCAGAATACCACCTAGACGACTACTATTGGGGCAACAACAGGCAGTCGAGGAAAACATCGAGTCCATGTTACAAAATGGAGTTATTGAGCCATCCATCAGTCATTGGTCTGCTCCCGTCGTGCTAGTTAAAAAGAAAGATGGAACCACCCGATTTTGCGTGGATTACAGAAAGCTGAATGATGTCACGAAGAAAGACAGCTATCCACTACCCCGAATCGATGACACTTTGACCACACTAGCAGGCTCCCGTTGGTTCTCCACACTAGACCTAAAAAGTGGATATTGGCAGGTTGGTCTACACGCAAACGACAGAGAGAAGACAGCGTTCTCCATCAGTAAAGGGCTGTTTCAGTTCACGGTCATGCCCTTTGGGTTATGTAATGCACCCGCAACCTTTGAGAGGCTAATGGAGTATGTACTGAGCGGGTTAACATGGAGAACGTGCTTAGTATACCTCGACGACATTCTAGTCATGGGCCAGACATTCGACGACCATCTGAAGAACCTGGGCGAAGTATTCTCCAGAATTAATAACGCCAACCTCAGACTCAATCCGAAGAAGTGTTCCTTGTTCCAAAAAGAAGTAGAGTTTTTGGGTCACGTAGTGTCCGAGTCAGGAATCCGCACCAACGAAGGCAAGATAGAAGCCATCCGTGATTGGCCAGTTCCAAGAGACAAACATGAACTCCGAAGCTTCTTGGGCCTCTGTTCATACTACCGGCGTTTTGTTGAGGGATTTGCCATCATTGCCGCCCCTCTACATCGGCAGACCACAGAGAAGGAGACCTTCCTTTGGAATCAGGATTGCGAAACATCTTTCAGACGACTGAAGGCAGCACTATGTTCCAGCCCAATCCTAGCCTTTCCTACACAGTCCGGCAAGTTCATCTTAGACACCGACGCCAGCAACACAGGTTTGGGGGCCGTCCTATCCCAGGTGCAAGATGGTGAAAAGAGGGTGATCGAGTACTACAGCCGTGGATTCTCGAAGCCAGAAAGAAATTATTGCGTCACCAGAAAAGAACTTCTTGCAATAATAAGGGCTGTAGACCATTTCCACAAATACCTGTATGGTCGCCATTTCTTAATCCGAACAGATCATGCCGCACTCAAATGGCTGCTGGACATGAAGACACCGGAAGGACAACTGGCCAGATGGATGGAGAAATTACAGCAATACGACTTCAAGGTGGAACACCGTGCCGGCCGGTTGCACAATAATGTCGATGCCCTATCCAGAAGACCCTGTAGAGCGGAATGCAAACATTGTCTGAAGACGGAACAGCGAGAGGGTATCTCCATCAGGCAGATCCGAGTGCAGGCCAATGAAGACTGGACAACGGAACAGTGCATCCAGGACCAAATGGCTGATCCAGACATCGAACCAATCTTGTCAGTCAAAATGAGAGGGGCACCCAGGCCACGATGGGACGAGGTAGCTAGATACTCCGGCGTGCTGAAATCGTTATGGGCTCAGTGGGACTCTCTAAGAGTAGATAATGGAATGCTCAAGGGGGTTTGGGAAAGCGCTGAGGGACGAGAAACCAAGTCCCAACTGGTAGTTCCAGAGAAAAAGGTACCAGCCATCCTGACCGAAGTGCATGATGGAATTACCGGAGGCCACCTGGGCATGAATAAAACCCTAGACAAAGTTCGCCAGCGGTACTACTGGGTGAATTACTTCGAAGACGTCAGAGCTTGGCGCCGCAAATGTGCCACATGTGCCGCCAGTAAGGGCCCGAAAACCCGGACCAAGGGCAGAATGCAGCAGTACAATGTGGGCGTCCCATTTGAGAGAATCGCCATCGATGTCGCCGGTCCGTTTCCCGAGTCTGAGAGGGGGAACAAATACATTCTGGTCGCAATGGATTACTTCAGCAAATGGCCTGAGGCATATGCGATACCCAACCAAGAGGCAACCACGGTAGCGACGGTGCTAGTAGAACAACTATTCAGCAGGTTTGGCGTCCCGATGGAATTACATTCAGACCAGGGGCGTAACTTCGAATCGAATGTATTCCAGAAGGTCTGCACGATGTTGGGGATCAGAAAAACGAGAACAACACCATTACACCCACAGTCAGACGGAATGGTGAAAGATTCAACAGGACCTTGGAACAACACCTATCCAAGGTCGTCAGCAATAACCAGCGTGATTGGGATGAGCATATTCCCCTATTCCTGTTGTCATATCGCTCTGCTGTACATAATAGTACAGGCCTGACCCCAGCCAGGGTCCTATTCGGAAAGGAGGTGCGATTACCATGCGACTTGGCATTTGGCTCCCCCGAAGAACCTCCCCAAGACATCGACGATTATGCCTACCAGCTCTGACATAACATGCTGGCAATACACGAATTAGCCCGAACTCAGATGTTGGCCACCAGTGACCGGATGAAGACGCGATACGACCTCAAGGCCAATTCAGTCGGGTTCCAGGAGAGGGACAAAGTCTGGTTGTACAACCCCCAACGGAGCAAGGGTAAATCCCCAAAGCTTACACCCGCCTGGGATGGTCCATACGAGGTGGTCAAGAGGCTTAATGACATCGTCTACCGGATCCGTCGAAACCCCAAGGCTAAATTGAAGGTGGTTCATTTAGATCGACTAGCTCCCTATCATGGAGAGAGATGTTTCTGATCTGGACGATCAGAATTAAAGGGGGGGCAGTGTTACGAAATTTACCCAAAGCCGACCCTGTGTCCTTTCCGCATGACAACAAACGCTTTAAGATAAAAAAATACGATTCTCGAAAAGACTTGGCAGCGGAAGGAGCGATGATGGTTTCTACTGGAGAATTCTACGCTGGTGATATAAAAGAAGCCCGCCACGATCGCCGAGAGTGATACCGGCTCGACTAGCGTATATGAAAATGTATTGTGAATCAGCTGTTTTAATGTAAATAGAGTTCTAGAAAAGTGAAAGTAAATATTAGTTGTTATAATTTTAAATTGAACCCACGAACTATATTACAATATTAATAGCAGATTGAAGACGAGCAATCCCGATTACTCTTTAGAAATACATTTCACTGCATTTGTTTGAAAAACGAGATGGTAGTTCGCGCAAGGGTAGCACAACCCCTCTGGTATGAGTAAAAAAATATAGAACTCTCAAGTTTTCACTAAGAAGCTACAATATACGCAACTTATTCATATTATTAACTTTGATTCATAATTTCACAAGTTATATAATAACGATTTTATATTGGGCTGGTTACCACCCTCTAAGGGTTCCGGCGTTAATTTTAATCACATATTCGTTCTCAGCGTCTTCAAAGACAGTCTGAAAATAGTTTTCAGTTAATTATCTTTTTAACTTGACGAGATATAAAATTGGGGATTTCTAAGAGATGCCGCTAGGTCAGATTTTTTATTGGACGGATCTTCAAGAGAATGCAATAGGTTTCAAGATTCTACCCACAACTAGTCAAAAACGCATAATTTGTTCATTTTTGAGGTTCGGCTCCACTATTTGGCCGCCCAATCAAATTATAAGTGAACTTCTGTTTAAATAATTATTTTGAGAATTATTAAAAATTCAGTCACACATTTTCAGAACTATATGACAAACGTTTTTTTGCTTAATCACTAAATCAGATGCTTCAGAACAAAAATCAAAATATCGATTACGTGCAACATGGTTAAATGTTTTGAAACCAATTGTGAAAATTGTTTTTTTTTTCGGACCGCAAAATTTATTTTGACTGTTTGACTTAGCCTGATGAACAAAATTAAGGGTTTTCGTGTTATAAATTATTTAATGTTTTAAAATGGACAGAACAGCTATATTTGAAACTTACAAATAATATGAGAGAATAAAATGTTTCGTCTTTATAAACTTCTTAAATAATCTTTGGATACCCCTTAACAAAATCATGATGAGTAGTTAGAAATTATTATTATATTACGCAGGAATGGAATATAATACATACAGGGTCAATCTTTTGACACATAATTTTTTAAAACCAGATTATTTTTTACAGAGTAATGACCTAGAAACCGTAAAAAAATGGAATTGTAATTGAGTATAAATATCGAAAATGGTTTATTGTTTACAAGAAAGACTTGAAATAATATTTATGTATTTGGAACAACAATGTGCACGTAAAACTGCTCATGTTTTTCATCAGAGATATCCCCTTAAAAATATTGGGCATCAGTAAGCGTTGGATTTAGTTCATAAATAGTTAATAAAAAAATGGAAACACTGGAAGTGTGTGCAATAAAATTGACAAGAATCGTAGAGTTTTAATTGAAGCTGCAGAGGTTGAGAGTTTAGGTCAATTTGCGATGGATCCTCAAACATCAGTACAAAAAGTCTCCAAGTTAACAAATATTTCCGTGGGCACTGTGCATAAAACGTTACGCCTAAATAAATTCTTTTCCTACAAAATACAGCTTTTACAACAGCTTGCTGAGGCTGATTATTATAGAAGGTTAGAATTGTGCGAATTAAAGGCATCAAAGGGCAAATGCACACACACATTTTATTAAAATACCAAACCACAAGTTTTTGAGGAAAGGGCACAACCAACATCCTCAGAAAATCAAAATATGGGCCGGAATTCTCGGAAATAAAATTATTGGTCCTTTATTCTTGGAAGAAAATTTAACTGGGGATATATTGTATAGATTGACTAGCAAGATCACCCGATCTAACACCTATTGACTTTTTTTATGGAGAAATCTAAAAATTGTGGTGTATAAAACTCAACCTCGCGATATTCCTGAACTTAGACGTAAAATAGTGGAGGAGTGTGAGGGGATTACAGCAGAGACGCTTTAAAAAGGGCTGGAGGAATTCGAGTTGCGATTTTACCATTGTCTTACCAACAAAGGTGGGCATATTGAACATTTCATTTAAGTGCAAGGGAATACTAATGCTAATTCAATATTAATAATGTACATATAATGTAAATAATAATTATTTTAATTTGAAAGTTTAAAATGGCATTATTATGAAAAAAATAATCAAATTAAAAAAAAATTAGGTGTCAAAAGAGTGTACCCCTTTGTATTTAAACTTTTAGAAGTGTTATTCACTCCGCTTAGGGGTTGAAACAGTAGGGTCACCGCTGCGTGTAAAAAGTGTCCCCTTAAATATAAATTAACCTGTTTTTGTGTCTTTTTCTTCTAAAGATATTTTAAAAATTATTTTGGGTGGCTACTTTTAAAATGAAAGCCCTGTATAATGTAGTTGCCAAAATTTGTATGAACAGGGGTAAAGGCCGGAATATGTATGAGTGGCATATGATAGTAGGAATGTGTCTGTTAAAGATTATGTCAGAACTTTGGTAACAGGACAATTTTAGTATTTAGTATTGTTTATAAGCTTTGAAATTGGCTGTTTTCGCATTTATTCAATCTTTAAATAACTTACAAACCGAAAACTGGCAACTTAGTAGAAAGGACGTTTTTTATATTTCACATATACAAATTGTACGGCCCAAAAAAATAATGTTCTAAATCTGATCAAAAGAAAATTGTTTAAACAAATTGTGATCAATTATAAATTGAGTCATTATGCGAAGGTGATTAGACAAAAAAGTCGTATAGGAAATTTTTTCCGCCAAATGTATTAGGATAAATTATTTTAATACTTTTTAGTCTGTTTTAAATTCTTTATAAAAAATGATTATACTGGAGATTGATTTTAAGAAATACTAGTTTAATATAGAACAATTGAATAATATGTTGCTTTAAATAGTGAAAGAACAAAAAGGGTCTTACATAATTTTTCCTTTTCTAAGAAAATGTTTCTGGTACTGGAATCGATAAGTCCTAACTGAAATAGACGATCACCTTAGATAAGCTGATGTTCTGGATCATGCAAACCATTCCCAATAGCGACACCTTTTAGATTAATCTTTAAAGTTGCATTCACATTTTTATTCAAGATTACATGTGATATAGCTGGAATATATTTTCCTGCATACGATTCTCCCGATATGTAGAAGTCATTCTTCTGGAGTTTTGGGAACAAGGTAAAAAACTGCTGTAAACCTTTATATAAGTCTTCTCCAACTTTAGTTTCATTGTCAGCGTATCCACCGTTCGTAAAACTGAATCCAGTTCCTACAGGGTTATCAATGTACAGTAGATTATGACCTTTTGACCAAGTTTCGTTACGCAACTGAAGTTCTGATTGACTAACTACGACAAATGGCCCATTTTCGTCGAACAAACCATACAGGGAGGATGCTCCAGGTCCTCCTTGTAACCATAAAAGTACAGGAGCATTATTTGGATCCTCTAATGCTGGGAAAAACCAAAAGAACAAATTTGATTTGTATTGCTCGCTTACCGTAAAATATCCTGAATAACTTGAAACGTTGAGAAAAACAGGATCAACAACTTTTGATGCCGCTTGAGCTTCTTCTATTTTGTGTTCTTTTAAGAGAGGAGTTAAAATTAACGGCTCGCCAGCATCTCCTTGTATAGGAACTGACTCTATATGCGCATATTTTGGAGGAAAAGTAGCATAACAATAATTTGCTGTTAATGCAAGAATCAACACTAAACAGAACTTCATATTAAATCAAAATTACGCCTTACAAAATCGCTATTACTGATCGTGATTTTTCAAGTATAATGATTTTAAATATATTAGACATGATATAAGATGAGATCTTACTGACTAGATCAATATCTTTCATCTTTTCTAAGAAAATATGCAATTCAACCTTATTATCAGATCGGTGTGTTTAAGTGCGATTATTTTAAGCATAAATGAACATTTGAAAAATTAATGAACAATCTGGAAAAAAAATCTATAATAATGTGAATTTTAGAATTCTATTATTGTTTTTTATGAATTCGCATAGGACTTTCAGCAAGTATATGACAAATGATAGAAACTTCAGACAAATGGTAAACTCTCACAGCCCTAAGTAATATACTAATTGTTTCATTATGCAAAAACTGAAGAAAAAAAATTGTCCTCAAATTGTTCATTTGCCTAATATATATGGGAAGTTCCACTGAAAAGGCATAAACTCGCATCCCCGGCTACCATAGCTTTTAGGATTTCGTATATTCAATATACGGGAACCCTTACCAAATCATGTCTGATTAAATTTCTTGTCAGTAAACATTTTGGTGACCTGATCAGGAGTACATGTCGTAAATGCTGAAATTCCGATTTTAGGGGTACCTTTAGGGGGAAGTCTACAAAAATCGACCATTCCCTCTCTATCTTTAAAACTATTGAGCCCAAAACTTTGAAAAAATAGGGAATATAGTTTACAGGAAAAAGAAGGTGAAACCCCTAATATTAATTTTGGGCGGCAAAATATAGAATTAAATGAATTATAAAGAAATAAACGAACACAAATATATTTTTTCATATTTTATAAGTAATTAGTTTAACAGATATTAACATTCCCCCCTTTATTTCCGAAACTATAAGACCTATAAAAGAGGTGTAGGGCGTTAGTTGAATTGTAAAAAATATTCATCCCCTTTTTATTTCCGAAACAAAAACCCAGTGCTCCTCCTTGTGAACTACCCTTGTCATATTTTTAAAATAATTTGATAGCTGAAAAGACATTAATAAAAATATAAAAAAATCGACATATTTCCCCATTTATCTCCGAAACTATAGGACCTAAACTTTTGAAAAAGATTAGAAATATGGGTGATCACTTGTACTATACAGGAATAATAAAGAGACACCTACTATTATTTAAAAAAGGAGGTGGTTATCAATTCGTCGATCTCTTTTTTATGTATGTGTTTATTCAAAAACGGCTTGAACAATTTTAATGATTTAAATTGCATTGTATCGAAACTTGTTACAATAGACTACAGGCCCGTGTTAAAAAAATGATGGGTCATTTGAACCACCAGATGACCTATGTAGAACGATATAAGAGCATAAAATAATAAGATTCAGCATTATGCCGTCACTTGTAAGCTGTCCAACTGAGTGCAGGTGAGAATTCAAAAGTACAGGTAGAGTGAGTATATTTTGGTCATATATTTTTGTACGGCATTCTTACCATCGATAGATCCATGAAAAATAATAAGACAACGCGTAGTGCCGTAAAAAAATGGTGCGCCAAAAAGTCGGAATTTTTTTTGATTTTCCGACAATTTCCAGGGTGAATTTGGTCATTTAATTTTGTAATACTGCTTCTAATACACCATTCCGCAACGCTGTACAAAAATCATGCGACAAGGGGAAAAAACCGAGGGTTGCAACCCCCTCTCTTTCCGTGGTCCAGGGGGTGATTTGACACAACATCAAATTAATTTATTTCGAAAGTATTTTATGCATAGATAATATTTTTTCATATGCCGTACATTTTCGTTGGTTCAAAGGGGGAAAAAAATGAAAAAGAAAAAATCAAAAATCTTATGTCTGTTGCTATTGAAATAATGCATTTCAAATTTTTCACAGAGAAAGAAAATGTAGTAGTAAGCGATGAGTGTTTACAATTCTTGAAAGCTTTTCAAAATAGGAAAGGTGAAGACATTAGTGGAAAATTAATTACATACCCTACAGTAGATAATGTTGATTTTATAAATATATTATACAAATATGAAGACTTCCGTAAAAAAACGTTAAATGGTGATCATGGAAGTACACCGAAATTCTATCTTACTTATGTTGAAATGGTTAACAACTACTTTCTTTTCGACCGAAGTATTCGCACAGGTGATATCGATTTGTACAAATATACTCTGCCATCATTACCAATTCTGTTTTTTGTCTTCAATCTAC